>CM074744.1:20102792-20702792 GCA_037367245.1 Phrynocephalus guinanensis
CGGGGAAAAAGTCAGTTTTTTGCACACACACACCCTCCTCTGGAGCTGCCTCTGCTCTCTCACTCATTCTCTCTCTCTTAGGGATGGGAGAGTGGCGGCAGGAGGCAAAAAGTGTCAGGAGGACATGCTGATTATTGGGAGGCTGTGTGTGCCTGTGCACACGTGTGTGTGTGTGTGTGTGCTGGGGAAGGTGGAGATGTGCTGGTCCTAGGGAGTGCTGTACTGGCCCCAGGGTCTAAGGAGGTCGTTGCTTCTGATGTGGGGGGAATCCCTTCTGCCAGCCTCTTCATCATCATTATTATTATCATATTATTTATAATATGTTATAATAATATTATTATCATATCATTATTTTCATCCTAGTTGTTTTCCTGAGCTGCCTCTCTGAAACTGGGGAGAGCTGTGGCTGTGCTGGGGAGGGGAATGGGCTCCTGGTGAGTTGCTCCGTCCTATCTGAAATGTGGTCTGCATCTCTGGTGTCTCAGAGTGAGTCCCCTGGGCCCTCCTTGGTGGCTATGGTAGCCTCCGCCGTGGTCAGAGATCATCAGCTCAATATGTGTCTTTGTGAAGACAGTCATCTATGGATTTTGAGAAGATCTTAGTAGTTCTGTTTGCTTACCAGTCCAGCCCATCAAACTGATAAGAACAGATTAACTTTTGTGAGTGAATATTTGGTCGATAAGCGATAACCAGATCCCCCCTCCCAAAAGAAGCACCTGACTCTGTGGTAAAAATCCAGGGAAGCCTTGAAGGCTAAGCATGGCCTCGGTGGGGGTCAGGCAGTCCTTGATAATTGTCTGCCAATCTGTGGGAAGCAGCTTTTGAAGGGCGAGACCTTCCAGCAGGCTATGGGTGTAGGGAGCTTGCAGCCCATTGTCGTGAATGCTACGACGTAACTCTTTCAGTGCTTCAGAGGGAATCGGGGCATTTTTTTCAGCGTGAGCAGGGGCGGTAGCCCACAGGATTGGAGAAGCAGGATGCACAGGCTCCATGTCCAAGGCTGCTGCTGGAACAGCGTCAACAAAGGCAGCACTGAGTAATTTCCCATCATGTACAGTGGATAAGGCTAGAGAGGGCTCAGGCAGTGGATCTGGCAGCTGGTTTGAGAATTCAAGGGCTAGGCACGCTGGTGGTGGAGCTGATGGGAGTGCAGGCAGAGCTCTGCTTACCGGCGGTGGTGCTGGGGCTTTGGGAGCCAGAATTAGCCAAGAGGCTGGTTTGGGAGGCAGGATGATTGGCAATGGTGGCAGAGACTTTAGTGGCAGAGACTGTTGTGCCAATAAAAGATTGCCTGGAGTGGGTCCTCGAAGGCATGCACGGACCTGAAACCACGTGTGCAGGACCTTAAAATTAACTTTGGGATGATCCTGAAGGCAGTAGCCAATTTTGTCCCATTTTTGAAGATCTAACTTGCCATCTAGTGGGAACCAGGGGCACAGTTCGTCTATGGCTATCACTAGATTTTCAACTTCCAAGGTAGTAGTTTGGTGATGGCCATTGTCTAGCAAAAGTCTTTTAAGTTCATCTCGGAAGTTCCGTTGTTCAGCAGACAGGGCGGAGAAGGCAGCACCCATTTTTAAACAGTATCAATAGCCTTAAAGTATGGGATCACTCACCAAGGGATCGAAGAGATGTCTTCGATGGTGAAAGTGGAGCGTGCTTGGGATCCTTTTTACCCGGATGAGAATGGTGAGTGATGAAAATTAGACTCCGTAGTCTCCTGGCTGGCTGGCCAAATGTGGTAAAAAAATCAGGGAAGCCTCGAGGCTTGAGAGATTTCTTGCCAAATAAAGGAATAATCCAGGGAAGCCTTAATGTTTAAGGCTTGAAAGAAAATGGGAACCCATAAAGGAAGCTTAACCAGCAAGCCCCCCCCCCCGATGGGTTGGAAAATAAAGACTCCGACAAGTGTTTTTTGGTGCAAAATAATGGAGCTTCCCCCCTCTTGCTGCACCCAGCAAGAGCCTTTATTGAAAACCACAGAACTACAATACCCACATCACCTTGCGATGGTTTCTTAACCAATCAAAAGCTTACACAATTGCTCAATGCCCAAATAAGGATATTTCTTTGTCTAAAACTTACACTACTGAGCATGCCCAAGAATGTTTGTTCATAAACATGCTTCTGCGCATGTGTGAGATTTTAGCCTGGGAACTTGATCAGACCATGTAACTTCAGCCAATCACAAAGTGTTTTTCCACCTAAATGTGCAACATAGTATTTGAACATATCTAGACCTTGACATAATTAGTACAGTGCGCATGTGTTAAACTCTCCTTGCCTGATACGTGATCCGTTCGCTTGCTGTTAATGGCGATGGTAGCCTCCGCCGTGGTCAGAGATCATCAGCTCAATATGTGTCTTTGTGAAGACAGTCATCTATGGATTTTGAGAAGATCTTAGTAGTTCTGTTTGCTTACCAGTCCAGCCCATCAAACTGATAAGAAACATATTAACTTTTGTGAGTGAATATTTGGTCGATAAGCGATAACCAGATCCCCCTCCCAAAAGAAGCACCTGACTCTAGTTTCCTGTTGCCCTCCCAGGGTCCCCAAGAGTAAGGCCAAGCCCTGGACCCCCTCCCCCATCACCCCCATGCAAAGAGCGCCCTCCCTCACTCCACGCTGCCTGCTCCCAAAACAGCTTCCTTTTCGTCCACCCAGGGAGAGCAAGAGGCCTTGAGTTGCAAGCAAAGGAGCTCAAGATCAGAAAAAGGGAAGACTCCTGTGTAGATAATCAATCCTCTGGAATGCATGGTTTTCCTCATTGGACATAGCCCCCCTTCTATTATTACAAGCAGTTTGATCTGTTCAGAAGAAAGGAAACGGTCCACCGAGAGGTAAGCAATCGTAGCCTGCGTCCCGGCAGATGTTTTTGGACTACAAGTCCCAGGAGCCTCAGCCAAGGCGGAGAATGGCCAAGAGGCAGGAGTAATCAGGTCTGGAATTAAGAACATCTGGAGGACCTCAACACACCAGAGAGCCTTGGTAGGCCCACTGAATTATCTATCTCGGGGTAAGCAGCAGATGTCCCAGCAGCCTCCGCCACTAAATGGGTTTATTAGTCACATTTATAGTTATCCACTGAAGGTAGCACACATTGCTGGCCTCTTCCCTATTTAATCCTCACTCCCTCCATGCTAAGCATTGAGGCAGCATAATGGAAGCAAAGACGTCCGTGGCTGTCACTTAGGCTAAAAAGAAACATTTTAAGTGACCTGCTCTTAGAAGAGGCACACCTTTAGGGGCTCGTGGAGTGTGACTGTCCCAACAAGAACTTATCTCGCCTTCCCAAATGTGTACTTCGGCTTCCTTTGTTTTGTGATTGGTGTTCAGGACACGGGATTCTGTGGACGTCTTGGGCCCAGAGACACAAAGTGCTGCTGAAACGGACACCCCTTCAGCATGAAACACTAGGTCGGGGATTCAAACCCAGACCTTCCTCCTCCCACTCTAACTCTCTAGCCACAAGGCCCCACCAGCACCTTCTCCCTCCCTTGTGACGGCATCCAAAAGAGGAAAGGCAACCCTTCCCTCTTTGGGCGACTGGCAGCCTTCCTTAATCCAGGAGAAACCCAGGACACCATTTCCGCCATGGGCATCCATCCAGATCAAGTTGGAAGGTATCGGAGCAGGAGCCTCTGTCTGGCGTACCACTATGAACGCCCTCTCTGTGCCCACCATCTCATCTGCGCTTCAGATGGAGAGGCTTGGGCCAGGCATGGGCCATCTCATTCTCCAACCCACCCAGCCAAGAACTGTCCATCATCACGGCCGTCACCTCCATGATCTCCCATCCCATGGGGAAGTCACAGGTTTCGAGGAAGCGCAGCAGATCCCATAGAGGCAAGAGGGGCAGCAAGAGAACATACTCTGCCCAGAGGACAAAAGGTAGGAATCTGGTCCCCCTGGGAGCTTCAGGGACTTCCTTTGAGATCATTCCTTCAGTGCCCTGTTTTTCAGAGATGGAGGCCCCGTGGGTGGCACCTCGTCGTTATTGTATTTATTCATTATACTTTTGTCAAAAAGGAGCTCAATAGAGTGTTATCGGGGTCCTCCTCCTCACTGTTTTTTATCCCCACAACAAGCTTGTAAGGGAAACCAGGACTGGAGGAGGAGGGAAGTAAAAAGAGAGACCAACCCAAGGTTACCAACTGAGCTTCATGGCTTGGTAGGAAGCAATGGTTGGGGATGTCATTTTTCTCCTATTAATGAAGAAGAGACAAGCGTCTCTGGATGTTGAAGAAAATAGAAATGTATATTATATTTAAAACAAAGCCCAATGCGTTTCAGCCACACACGACTTCTTCAGGGGCAACTTTACAATCTAAAACCGAGGGACAATGAATTAATAAAATACAGCTTTAAAACCATCTAACAAATATGACTAATGTAGTTAAATAAATATTTTATTTGCATGCCTCCCACTACCCAAAGGTCTCTGAGCGGCTCACAATCAAAATAGACAATTAAAACATCAAAATTACAATAAAATTAGAACAATAAAAACATGTAAATACAATAAATACAATACATTAAAAACACAACACTAAAATTGCCATCAGGACCCACAATCATCAGTTTAAAAACTTCTGGAACAGGAAGGCATTCCATAGTCTGGGGGCATTCCATAGTCTGGGGGCAGCTGCCGAAAAGGCCCTGTTCCTACAAGCCATCCCTTTCATCTCCTTGGGGGATGTCTCTTTCACGAGGGCCCCCTGGCTAGATCTTAATTGCCGGTAGGTTCATATGGAAGGAGGCGGTCCTTCAGGTATCTAGGTCCTAAGCCTAGATACCTGAAGGTATGTCAAAACAATTATATGTCAAAACTTATAGTTGGGGTCAGGTGACATGGCCAGTTGCATCCTGTGATGCGGACCACCACCCCTCCACCATATTTATACAATGCTCTGCCAACTTGGTATACCTGGGGGCCATTGAGAAGACGTCCAAGAATCACCTTTCTGTCTCTCATAGTTGTTCCCTTTGGGCTCCCGACAGGTGATCCCCAATCATGAAGTGTCCAGTGGGATCCTCTGGACCTGCCGCAACCGGCCCTAACTCCTCTTTCTCAAGGTCCCCCCCCCAACAAGCATTCTCTATCCTCCCATTCCTTTAGCAAGTTTATGTGGAAGATTCCCCTCTTTTATTTATTTATTTATTTATTTATTTATTTATTTATTTATTTGTTTGTTTGTTTGTTTGTTTGTTTGTTTGTTTGTTTGTTAAGTTTATATCCTGCCCATCTTCCCAAGAGGGAACTCTGGGCGGCTTACAATAAAAATCAAGTAAAACAAACAGACACAGTAGCAAGGGGAGACAGGATAGTGGGCATAACCCAAGCAAAGATAGTGCGGGCAAAAAAAAAAAAGATTAACTAAATAGAAAGGTAAGATTGGGATAGAATCTTTCAGCAACCGCCCTTTGTTACGACCTCTAGGATAATCCAGGAGCAGGGGTTGAAACTGATACAAAAATGGTATTACACACCAGTAAGGTTGTATCATATTACAAAGTTAGGAAGCAAAAATTGCTGGAGGAAGTGTGGAGTAAGGGGAACGTACAGTCATATGTGGTGGGATTGTCCTCTAGTTAATAATTTTTGGATACAGATTGGTAGAGAAATATCGAAAATTGTGGGAAGGAAAGTGGAAATATCTAAATTAATGGTTCTCATTAGCCTGGGTAGCACAGAGTTAAAAACAAAAGAGGAATGTAAATGGGTAAACCTGATGGTAACTGCAGCCAGACAGGTCATAGCAAGTAATTGGAAAAATGCAGAAGAGCTAGCGTTGAACCAATGGAGGAAAAAATTAAATAATATTATAATTTTAGAATACCTAACTATGAAGATACGCAGAATGAAAGGGTTTAAGGTCAATGAGAAAGAGGAGGAATGGTTTGAGACGCTACTGAATTATATGAGTATGTTTGACCAATTTGAGGTAATTAAAACGTTAAAAGCTAAGTAAACCTTGTGGATTGTTAATTGTTAATTTATATAGAATTGTACATATTGTTAATTTGAATTTGTTTTATTATTAATGTATATCCAATGTATCGGATGCCTGGGGGTCACTGTTTTTGTCTGGGGTGTTGGTGATTGGTTTTATAATAAACTTTACTTTATTAAAAAAAAAAACCAAATAGAAAGGTCACCAAACGCCTCCCTGAAAAGGTGAGTTTTCAGGGCCTTTTTGAAGGCGGGCAGGGACTCTGCTAGGCGCAGCTCACTGGGGAGGTGGTTCCATAGCATAGGGCCCACCACAGAGAAGGTGCGGTCACGCGTACGCGATTTCCGCGCCTCTCTGGGTGTGGCCACCCTCAGTGAGCGCACCTGCGCCAATTTTTCCTTTTGTTGGGCATCTCCACCTCGTAGTTCACATCACCAACCCACCGTATTATGGTGTAAGGCCCTTGCCTCCATGCAAACAATTTGGGTTCTTCCAAGGGGAGCAATAGTAATTCCTACCTGAAATTCCTTGGGGCATACCCGATTGTCATACCGCCCCTTCAAGTTATGCTGTGCCCTCCCAGCTACCTCCTGGAGGTGTTCTCTCATATCTATTACCTGCTTGATGGAGGTCTCAGCTTGATCCGTCTTGCTCTCCCATCTCTCCTGCACCAGGTCTAATACCCCCCTGGGGTTTCTCCCGTATAGCATCTTGAAGGGGGAGAAACCGGTGGACACCTGGGGAACCTCTCAAATGGCGAACATCAGTGCGGGGAGCATCCGGTGCCACTGCTTGGATTTGTCAAAGGCCAATTTCCTCAGCATACCTTTGAGTGTCTTGTTAAAGCGTTCCAGCAACCCGTTAGTTTGGGGGTGGTATACTGAGGTCCTGAAAGGCCTGATTCCTAGCAACTGCCACAGCTGACGGAGAACCACTCTCATAAAGTTGGTTCCTTGGTCTGTCAAGATTTTGCGGGGGAACCCCAGCCTACGGAACGGGATAATGAGCTCTCAGGCTAGGATGGGGCCGTCGTTGAATGGAGGGGAATGACCTCTGGGTAACGTGTGGCATAATCAATGATCACCCAAATAAACGTGTACCCCCCAGCGGATTTGGGAAGGGAGCCCACCAGGGCCACCAAAACTGCTGGGTTATTCAGGCTAGCATCTTGGCACAGGCTTGATGACTGGCCATGGCTACGTTGTGGGCTAGCCCCATTAGTTCCCTGTGCCATTGTCTGGGGACTGCCAGGAGGGCCTCCCCCTTCCTTCACCTGATATAACAATCTGACCCGCAGTTCAAATCCACTTTAGCCGGTGACCACCCCCCTCCGCTTGGGCCTCTGCCAACGCCTTCTGGAGATTCTGTTGCTCTGCTCTGACCTGCACCCGGAATGTAGCCCCAATCCACATTCTGAAGCTGTTCATCAGTTCTTCCTCCCCATGCAGCCCATCCGCGTGCCTGCTGAGACTGGTCAGCCAAGTCCAATCCCTTCCCAGCAGCATCTCCTTCGCCAGGCCGGGGACGATACCTACTCGCATCCTACAACACTTGCCTGCTACCTCCACATCCACCCAGGCTGTCCTGTAAGATTTTAGGGCCCCATGGATACACCTAATGGCCACCATGTCCGAACTAGGTTCCCCCTCTAACTCTCGGACAAGGGTCTTCCCGCAACCCATATCAATCAAAGCCCTCTTTGCTTTCTCATTAACCTGGGCATTTACCTCCCACCTGACAGTCACTTTTGGGGGGAGGGTTGCAATTGCACCCCCCGTGTCCACCCAGCACTCCGGGACATTTGCGACGGTGGTGATATTCAATCCCACAGGCGAAGCAGGGGCACTTCCCCTCGTGCCATGTTCTTATGGCTGTAAATTCCGCTGTCCTGCTATTGATCAGCGCTGGCTTCCCTAGCCGTGGTGCCATTGCCACCTCCCTGGGGTCTGGCTTCTCCATCCTTGAGCACGGTATCTGCGGGCCTCGTGGTCCAATCCTTCCGCTGTTGTGGATTAATACCTTCTCCCGGCCACGTGGTCGTTCGGTTCTCACGAAGTTTCTGATGGGTGGCGTCTCTTCGGTGTTCTGGATGTCCTCTAGGAGGCGCACGACCTCCTCTAATGACTGGCCGGTTCTTTCTCACCCAATTCTTGGCAAGCTTGCCAGCTGTCTCTACCAGTTGCTCAATCACTATGTCGTCAACCATTTGTTCTTTGTCCCAGTTGCTTGGTTTGATCAACCTGACTCCATTCGCCCGCATGCATTGGGCCAGGGGTTGGGGATGCATGTCTGGCTTCAATCGCAGCTCTCAGACCAGTTTTCGGTATGCCTCCCCCGTTAGGTTTAATGTCATTACTGTATTCACAGACTCATATCGGCTCCCTTCCTCCGCCCTAGGGCATCCACCAGCTCCTGCAACGGTCTGGAAAGGCAGGGTGTCAGCACCAGTGCCCAGTGTTCCTTGGGCCATCTGGCAGCTAATGCCACATGTTCAAACATGTTAATATACACTTCCATGACGTTGTCAGCCGCCATCTTTTGTAGTCGTATGGGCACGGGACCGCTGACCCACATACTCCTCTGAGGGTTTCCTGCCTCGATGCCCTTCTCAGCCCATTTTGGTTCACCTCGGTTGGTCCCCTTTTCCAGCAACATTTGATTCTGTGCGGCAAGCATCTCCATGAGTGCGTTCTGCTGCTCGATCAGCTCCCGGTATCACTGAGGCCCGAGGTGTCCAGGGCTCAGGATCACCCCGGGTTGGGTGCAATTGTGAGGAGGTCAGTCTGGTACCTCTGTGATCCCTCCCCAGTGGACCCCTCAAGGAGTGGAGATGGTAAGGAGAAGGAAGCATCTTTGTTAACATTCTCTTCTGGAACAGGTATAACAACATCATTCTTAACAACCCTGGCAACCAGACCTTCATCAATAATCAGGTGAGGCCCAACTGTCTCACTGGGCAGCCTCTCAGAGTGTTCCGCGTCAGTCGGCCTCCTCAAATGTAGCCCCCGGCCACTGCACAGTGTCCGACAACAAGGGTGGTGAGCCCAGTCCACCGCTGGCTCCTTCCACCCGGCCCATCCACGTTCTATGAATCTATGATAAAATCTAACCTTACATTTTCAAAAAGGCAATTTCCCAAAGAGGAGGAAACTAGTAAAAAAGAAGATGAAAGGGAAAATTGAGAGAGTCCAAACACTCCAAGAGGCATGGATGCAGCTCACAAAAACAATAACAGAGGCCCAACTGGAATGCATACTCAAAAGGAAAAAGGGCACAGCGAGGTCCAAGAGGACTCTGATGTGGCTTACAAGAGCTGCTCAGGAAGTGAACAAAAGCAAGAAAAGCTCATTTAGAAGATGGAAGGATTGTCCAAATGAGGACAACAGGAGAAACATAAATTCTATTTATTTATTTATTTTATTTTATTTATTTTATTTTTATAAATTATATGCCACACATTACCCAAAGGTTTCTGGGCAGATTACAATTAAAACCAACAATTAAGGGCGCTTTTACACGACCCCTAAGATCCGCTGGCCACTTAAATTGGGACCAGAGATCTTAGGGGCTTGTCGCTCTTCCTGTGTCCCCACACCTCCACACTTCCTTGCTCCTGTCTGCAAGGGGAGGGAGAAAAAAAAGGAAGAAAGAACGTGGCTCACCTCCTTCTGCCTCTTGCTCTTGCCGTGGCAACATTCCAGTCTCTTAAGTAGTGATAGATTTTGGTGGTTCTCTCAAGAAATTGCCACGCAAGGGATTAGTTTATTCAGTTTATTAGACAGATATAAGGACAGGTATAGGAGCACAGAGTTATAAGCTATACATAGTAATAGAAGACAAGTATCACACAAGACAAACAACATATAACCAAGGTATTAGTGGGAGCTCCATCTCAGCATAATCTGGGTCATAGACCCGAGACTCTGCTCGAGACTCTGCTACCCTCTTCCAGAGTGGTCTCCTTTTTATATCTTTCTGTAACCGCAGCTTACGTATTTCGTGCGTATGTCATGCGTAATCATACCTGGTAAGTTATCATAATTCTTGGAAATGGCTTTTGTTTATTCTTTAGTTCGAGATTGTTTTCCCATTGCTTGCGTGTTTGCTGTTAACAAAATGGCGCTTTTGGTGCCATAAGATGGTTCCCACACATCTGTGTCGTCTTCGCTTCCCAGTTGGCTCTTATCTCGGTTAACCACAAATATCTTCTACACTCTACAGGCTGGCATCTACGTTTTTTTCTATTTTGTGTTTCTGCCAGCATGACCTAATACCCACAGTTGGGTTTAACACTTTATAATAGTTCTCAGCTTTATTCTCATATTTATTAATTCTATTAATTCTTATCAGTCCCTCATTTTCTCTTCGCGTAAGTTAAAAAAAACTAAATAAAAAGACTATTCTTGAACTAACTCTGAAAAACTCTGAAAGGTTAAGGAGTATAATATTCATTAATATCCATTAGCTTAAGCCTTATGTCTGCTGGATGATTTAAGACCTTCCAGCGGCCACTTACTTTAACTGCGTTGCTTAAAGAATGTCTAAAAGATGCTTTAACATGTTCTGTTTGCCGTGGTCTGTTTTCTAGTCATTGATTCGTAAATGCAAGTGTTTTCTGTCTCTTGTTCAGTAGAATTGTCACCAGCATCTATGTTGCGAATGAGTGAGGGAACCTCACTATTCTGGCTGGTAATTGATGCTGTATATTGTGATGTATCTATTTCCATGTCTGGTTCAGTAGGATGAACATCCTCCTCCACTGCTTTTTCCATGTGGAAGGAAGCATCCATCCATAGCTGATTCACTGGAGTAGAAATGTTGCATACTTTGGCTATAATGATTTTAATGCACAGCCAAAGGAGGCCTATAAGTAGGGCTATGCCAGTGATGGTTACAAAAATTCTGAGTATCCATCCACCAATGTCTGTAGGTAACTCTGTAAATAGCTGCTCAAACCTAGTTCCAATTGAGGCCTCTGAGTCTTTGCGGTATTTATCTACTGCTTGTTTTATGCGTGCTATATTGCGTGTCAGAGGTTGTGTTCCATCTGGGATGTATACACAACATGTATGGCCACCAACAAGGGCGCATACGCCTCCACTCTTAGCTAAAATTGTGTCTAAAGCAATTCTATTTTGTAAGACTACATCTCTCATGGCACCCAATTCTTTTGAGATAATGCTAAAAGAATCAGTGGTACTATTAATGAAAGTGTCAAGTATAGTAGCAAATTTTCTACATTGGTCCCATAGCATGTAGATACCAGCAGAAGGAAATACAACTCCCCAAAATTTGTCCCAACCACTTTCAAGAACCGTGGATCTTCTGGATCTGTGGTGCCAATTGGTGGGGGTGTCTATTGGGAGTATCCCTGGCACAATGACTCCAATATAGCATGTGCCTTCCCATCGTGGGGGCAAGAATTTATATGCTTTGTTGCCACAGATGAAGTAATGACCATCGTGGGCCATTATCCCATTATGCCAATTTCGCAAATTGAACAAGATTTGTCCAAACCTTGTATTTGTGTTTTCCTGTGAAAAGTAAGGAGGTCTTATTTTCTTAGATCCAAAAGATCCTGTGAAATTACAATTGGTATAATCACAGTTTCCCCCATTTTCAATACAGCATACATTGAAACTCATAATACCCAGTGTATTCAGAGTTACTTTAGAGGGTGTAAGTTGTTGATTGATAGTGGGGTGTCCTGTTCTTTTAGATGATAGATATAGTAGGGAACCAGTATAGTAACAAGGGTACTCTGTATAGGGATTGAATTGTGGGCACAAATCTAGCGCACGTGTGTTCAAATAGGTGGGGTAACTTATTTTAGTTTCTCGTGAACCCTTTTTGACTGTGTAGTGAGTTGGCATGAGAGAATCAGGGGGACATGGGCAATATAAACCATATGGTCGAATAGGAGGGCTATAGGCATCAGTCCAAAATGAAGATTTGACAAATTGAATTTGGAGGACAACAGTTCTTTTACAGGAGCTGTCACCAACCTGGATGGGTGATAGGTAGTCAAAGTTTTGGGGTACAGTGTCCATATATTGGGTACGGAAACAGTAGGTGCTGGGAGCGACTGAATTAATTAAAAATGGGTATTTATAAGGTGGGATTTCTGGGACAATACTCTTGTCAGATTGTAATAAGGGCCAAGAAGAAAAGAAGTTCGGTTTCCAACCTTGGAATCTGTTGCAAAGGGGGGAAAACACTGGTGATCCAAATGAATATGTGGATTGACACCATTGGTGATGTGCTGAATTATAGGGGTCATTGGGTTTGGAAAAACAAGTGCTTTCTGTTTCTCTGATTGTTAAACAAAATGAGTAAATACGTGGGTCAAGAGAGGCAGGATACCCTCTAAAATCCTTTTTTTGATTGACAGAGGTTTTGTTGATACTTAAAAGTATTTCATGCAATGCTTTGTCAATACCCTCATACCAATCCGTATGCATAGGTGCTCCATACATAGGGATGGCATGAGCCACAGCCTCTGCAAGGGATGCACATAGCCAACAGTCAGTAAGGTTGCTGGAATTATGGACCATACGATAAGCCTCAAAGTATTTCAAATAGTAATTGTCTCTAAACATGTCATCCTGTGAAAGTTCTGGGCTGCGCCGGCTGCGAAGGTGAAAAACAGATGTATTTGGAGGACCTGCCAAGGGCATACTGTCAGTCTGTGATGACGGTAAGGTCCGGTGCCTGTTAAAAACATCATAAAAGTTCAGGATGAATGACATTGTTATGACAATCACAATTGGAGCAATGTATTTGTGGGCTAGGAATGTCTCTTTAAGGCGCCTTGTTGCTTCCATGGCTTGTGCAACCAGTCCGTTGATTTGCTTCAGCTGAGACGGAACTAGATGGCTGCAGGTGATGATAGGGCATACAATACCACTTCACTTGATGATGAAGCTGGTACGGCCGTGCGACCCGAAAAGCAGGAACGATAGGGCTGGAACTGTCGATGCGAGGGGGGTCCCACAACGAATCAGCTGTCAGTCTCAATGTTCCTTGCGGCGGGGTCGTAGGTTGTATCTGGGAAGCGGCGCAGAAGCAGTAGTGAGATCTTTGTTGAGCTGAGATGATGTGTTGGTACTCACAGGAGAAGCAGGGCTGCTGACCGGGATGGCAGGGTTGGTCGGATCAGCTGGAACAGTGGTTGTTGTAGTCTTTACTTCAGAAACAGGCACAGCCTTTGAGGCAGCTGGAGGGCCTGAAGGTGTTTCTGCAGGCACAGCGACCTTTTTGCAGTGTGAGGCATGGACCCAAGAGGAATAGCCAGCGCAGCGAACGGCTGTGTTGGTTGTCAACAGGATCTGAAACGGGCCTTTCCACCGGGGTTGGAGGCAGTTCTTGCGTTGGAAAGACTTTATGCACACCCAGTCACCAACTTGGAAGGGATGACATGGCTTGTCTGGGCACTGAGGGAGGGCATCAGCAACCTGAGAATTTACTGCCATCAGGCTGGCAGTAAATTACACATTGGAGTTTGCAAAGTAGGTCTCGGCCTAGTAAATTAACTGGAGAGCATGGACTTAGAAGGAAGGCATGTTCAGTAGACAGTGGGCCTATTTTAACAGGTAAAGGGGAGGATACTGGGTGTGGTACCACCTGATTAGAGATGCCCACAGCATTTATAATTTTGTTAGATTTGGGCAAGTGTGGGTAATCCTCTGATTTGATAGTAGATTTTGCTGCACCTGTGTCTACAAGAAAAGGAACTTCAGCATTTCCAACTTTACAAGTGACAATAGGTTCAGAAGCTGACAGAGGAACTATGAGAGGATTGGATGAAATTGCAGGCACCGGGCTATCCTAAAAGATGAGTTCCTGAGAAGTGTTGTCAGTTGTCTCAGGAAGTGAGGCATATTGTCCGGCTCTTTGTATAGGATATCGCCGGTGAGGGCCATTGGAATCTTGTCTATGGGAGTAATCAGCTCTACGTGGTAGAGTGTCCCTAGTTTGGGGAAGAGGGGGGGCTGGTGGAGCATCTGCTTGTGTTGATTTGTATGGGCAGGCTGCCACTAGGTGTCCCTTTTCTCTGCAAAAATAACAGGATTGATGGGGTGGGGAGGGCCCTGGGGGTGGTGGGAGAGGACGATTATGATATGGACGGGGTGAAAAAGGTCGTGGTCTAGGAGCCGGGGGTTGCTCCAGAGCACGAAGCTGCAAAGCCATCAGTTTGGCTTCTACATCTGTCTTTGTTTTTGCAAATGAGGAGGCAAAATGATCTGCCACCTCTATAATTTCTACAGGGTTTTTCGCCTTCCAGCCAACCACATTTGACTGGATGGATGTTGATATTTTTGGTAACAGACCTTGAACGTAAAAAGTGACTACTGCATCTTTGGCGCTTTCAAAAGGGTTTTGGATCCCAGAATGTTGTTCAAATGCCGTCCTGAGACGGTCCATGTATTCAGCAGGAGTTTCTGATTCCTTTTGTTTACAAGCACGGATCTTAACCCAGTCAGGCTTTTTAGGACATACGACTGGAATGGCTGTTATTAAGCGTTGCCGCTTATCAGAGAGCTCAGAGGGGGAAGGTTCTGCTGAAGGCCATTCAGCTTCTTGTTTAAGTCTTTCCCACACTTCTTTAGGACATACAGCTCGCATCAGCTGCTGCAAATCTACCCAGTTAGGGTTATAGGCTTCAATTAGTGATTGTAATTCCTCTTGGAATTTTAATGGATCTGAGCGGATGCTGGGGAAATTTTGAGCCATTGTTCGAATTTCAGTTTGTGACCATGGGACATGGATATTAATAATTTTCGGCCTTTCAGTTCCATCCTCCAATCGTTCTACAGAACCTGGCATTGCCCTTAAAGGGAAGAGACCACTGCTGTTCCGGTCCAGATCAAGCTTACGTCTGGAGGGCCCCCCCAATTCCATACCATTGGGAGTCGAAGTAGGTGGCGGTCTATGTCGGAGCTGCCGTATATTGGTTCTGAGGTCAAGTGCCGAAATAAGTTCTGACTGTGTTGGAGACACAGGGAGTGTGGAGGAGGCTGCACTCTGGTTGAGTATTGTTTGATTTGTTTCCATAATTTCTCGAAGGAGAGCATCACAGCGGTCAATTGCTGAGATGAGGTCTGACTGTGCTGGGGACACAGGGAGTGTGGAAGAGGAGGCTGCAGCCTGAGTGTGTTTTGTTGGGTCTGTTTCTCTAATATTTCGAAGGGTGGATTCATAGCGGTCAAGTGTGGCTATGAACTGAGAGGAATCAGGAATCACCTGAGCAGTATTTGGTGACATAGAGTCCTGAAGGGAAAGGGAAGGGGGGGACAGAGAGGGGGAGGGCACAGGAGTTGTTACAGACACTGCAGGGGCCGTGGAGGGTGGGGGCATATGAGTGGCAGCTGTTGGTGGTGCCTGTTTTGGCTGCAAAGTTTGTGCTAAGGTAGAAGGTGGGGGCTGTTGTGGTGAAACATAAGGGGGAGGGGGCACTGAAGGGCTTGTTGCTGGGCCAGGAGGGGCTGATGGCCTGCTTGGTCGGTAAGGGATATCTAATAAGAGGTCTCTGTCATCTTCAGTGGGAGGGGGCACTGTCAGCTGTGGATATAATTCAGTAGGCATTTGAGAAATTTGTTTCTTTAGTGCAGCAATGGATTGTTCAGCTTTTATTTTTGATGCTTTCAGAGATTTGGTGTGGGATTCCCTATGTCTTTTCTCCATTTCTGTAAGCCATATGATAAAGGTCGGCCAGTGACCTGACTCCAAATGGCCCCCCTTCTTTTCCAGACATGTTTTTAAGTAATCTACCTTATGTTTATCAAAGCTTCCACAAAGCGGGAATCTTAACTTGGGTTCCTTGGCAGTAAGCACGTGCCATTCTTCCAGATAACGGCAGGCTTTTGGACCGTGAGTGGTGTAAACATACCACGCCGGTGTTCCCTTGTCAGGTGTTCTGGCTTGCTTAGAAGAGAGTTGTCCCATATTTTAACCAGCTTGCCTGAAATTAAAGCAGAGCATCAATGAATCTATGAGGGTCATAAGGAACCTTCATCTTTTGCATAAGGAGTCTTTATCTTTTGCAGAGAAAGGAGTTGAATTGCATTGTGGAAGGATCACATCTTATTAGAGCATTCACATCTTTCCTGATGCAAGGATTGTCGCATCAGAAAATTGTTGCATGTTATTTTATCTAACATTCTTTGTCTTGTAAAATCCTGTCTGCTTGTATACTTGTCTTCTGGTTCGGGCCTTAATTAAACACTCTGCAACAGAAGCGGCAAGAGTCCTTGACTGTCTGATAAGGAAGGGCTTCAGAGGAAAAGGGTGGGGGCCTTTTTTTTTTTTTTTAAATTGAGCATTTAGCTGTACAGAATAAGGCAGACACTTGATTTGTTCTGGACGGGGAATACGATAACTGATTCTGCCCCACAACTTACATTGTTGCTAAGTGGGAATGTTTTGGAAGTAACACAAGCAGAAAATGTTTTGGAAATACAAGCTGTTATTATTTACCATATTAGACAGTCAAACCTCGCCTTTAAATGTGTCGTTGGTCTGTTATTTTGCATCTAGCTTATGGAACTATAAACCTTTATTGTGTTATTTTGTTATTGAGAGTTTTGCTCAGCAGTTACAAATTTGAGACCGTGGTTTACTTTGTTGAGTCTATGCCTCTCATGTTTTAGATCTCCTCTTTTCCTCTCTCCTTTCACTTTTGCCTTTCAGTCTGAAACATACCAGGAAAAATGCTTTTCATTTCGAGACCTTAGTATCAGAATATAGTTCAAGGAATCTTACAAAACCCTTCCCAAAACATCTCATGTTAACGGCGTGAGGCCCTCTTTTTACATTCCAAAGAGCATTATTTGTGCAATAGGGCAATTAGACAACAGCAAGTAAAAATGAGTGTGTGGGGGGGGACGGATTCACCTATTTTGTTCTTCTTTTACCGGGTAAGCTTCAGTAAAACAACGGGGGGGGAGATTCTGTGAGCACCAATTCGTTATGCTTTACTAATGTGATTTCTTAATAATTTTGGGTAACTTTTCGATTGGGAACAATACAGAAATGATACAATAGTAAAACATAGACTAATGGTGTTATACGCAACCAAGTTCTTATGGCCTAAACAACATTTGGAAAGAGAAATACGGGAGGAAAGAAAATTATTTAATAAACATTCAACAAGCCGTAACAATAACACTTCTCCGTATCTGTAGCTTGGTCCTTTACCTAATGTAAAGATACATTAAGTAGATTAATGTTTGTGAGAAATAAATGATATGTATTGTGTCTGAACTGGGCATATCTAACTGTGATCCTAAACAAACAGGCAAGCAATGGCGATTTACCCGATATGACGGCCGGAGGTGTCTGTTTAGTGACTAAAATAAGTTGTTAGATTAAGATGTACTCATTTCTCATCTATCTTGCTTTAATTGTATATATATAACATAGCTATTCCCCACTTTTCAAACCACTAAGAAAAGATAGCTAGCACAGAGAAAGCTGTATAAACAGATCTTTTCACAGTGCACAGTGGATATAACAAAGGGTGACACTTTTAAAATGCAGTGGTACCTTGCACAAAGGAATCAGTTTGTTCCAAATGAAATTATGTTAAGCAAATTTTCTTAACTGTAGTTCAAATTTGAGTACACAAATTCACACATCAAATATATATATATATTTTTTTTGATAAAACAACACTGATTGATGGTATGGGATTGGACAATTGATTAAAATTACAGTGAGCTAGCTAAGACAGATTCAAAGAACAGAGCAAAACAGACAAGCAGCAGATGGGATGAAAAGGGTGTTAATTTCAAATTTACTAAATAATGTTTTAACTTAACATTTTTTTTTAAGTGAATTAACATTTTATGGTGGCATTCAGATATGTCTCATGTCTAAACATGAACACATCTGTCTGTGGACACAAAACAGAAACAAGCAGGATGTTTATAGGCAAATGCAGAATAGGTTCCCATATCTAATAGGGGGGCTGATTGCTTGCTGCTGTGCCAATCAAGCAATGCTGTTTTCCCCTAAACACATTTTTTAAGCAAATTGAAAGCTGGTTTGATATATATTTTAACAATTCATGGTATCTTGCCAACTTGTCTTCCTACTTAAAAGTTTATCAAAAAAACACAACATTACTCAACACCATATTTTTTTTTCACTTGCACAGACCCACTGTAATATAATAAAATATCTCTTTCTATTTTTTCCTTTTATTCACTTGTACAGACCCACTGTAATATAATAAAATATCTCTTTCTATTTTTTCCTTTTATTCACTTGCACAGACCCACTGTAATATAATAAAATATCTCTTTCTATTTTTTCCTTTTATTCACTTGTACAGACCCACTGTAATATAATAAAATATCTCTTTCTATTTATTCATTAATTAAATATTAACCACCTTTTCCTTTCACATAGGTTTTTTTTTCCAGTCTAAATTCAAATTAGCAACATAGCATTATTGTTAAATATCAAGATCTAATTCATTACAGTATAATATTTATATGTCATGGATCAGTGTTCATTCAAGAGTTAAATTGTCATGGATTTAAATTTCAGTGACATCTAATTTTTATTCTATTACAAGGGGCAACACAAATGTTAGACAACACAATATTTGGAGGACAAAAGACGCACCGGGCGTTTAGACACAACATGAATAGCAGCCTTAGACAACACACATATATGTGCGCAGATGGAATGAGAGAGTGTTTGGAATAGTTCTAAGTTTATTTCCAGTTTCCACAGCAGAATTATGAATTATGAAACCCTATGCAGGAACAGGAAGAGAATTCCTGTCCTTAATTACCTAATAAATTATCACACAGAACCCCAAAACAACGTAAATTCTCTAACAGTTCTATAAAAATGTCCCTAAACTCTTTTCCCGTCAAATCTTAGAGCAAGATGTTTATATTTCAACTGGACTGCACAAATATAACTGCCTCTAGGCTACACAAGACTTCGTTCTAGGAGAGGCATGCCTCTGTTTTCCCCGACAGTGGGGCATACAGGGGCGTACATCCTATCCTCAATCACTGTAAAGGACAAAAAAACTTCTCTTAGTATTAATGGTATTAATGGTGACTTTGCTGAACGAATTATCACAAAAAGACATAAACTGATTTCGAGGCTCTTAAGAGCAGGTATTTAAAACAAGATCATGGCAAACAGAATTTTTTTTGTAAAGCAAAACAGCATCGCCCTTGAGATGGCTGAGAAAATGAGACTACGGTCAGAAAGACAAAATAAATCACACTATCTGCTTAACCGGGGAGCTTGGCTACAACCGTAAATATTTCTATTAGACAGTTTCAGAGGTTTTTTTTTTTTTTGGAGAAAGCTGTTAAGGGGGGGAAGGGGTAGCTGGAAAAAAAACTGCACCTATGCTTTCCGTTTGAGTTTAATTCCTGGAATTGTCCACGGCTTCCAATAGGAGGCTTAACATAATTAAAAAGCGAAAATGGTCTATATTATGGGTCATTAACACATATGGCTAACGAGGATTTCGTGATCGTCTCTCTGGTTCAGCAGGAGGCTGATCTTGAGGGGGATCTGTCAAGAGCCTTCTCAAAATGGGTATCCGTGGGGAATCTGAGTGATCTGCATTGGGGCTTTGTGAGGGAATTGCAGTGGGCATTCGTGACCTGTTTAAGCATGGAATGTGGTATGGGGAGGGGGTGTGTGTGCAGGGAACATAAAAAGGAAACTGATAGGGAGCGGGGGTTTGGTAGGGAGTGGATGATTGCATCGCAGAGCTTCTTCTTCTTCTTATTGGGGCTCGGGGAGGAACCGGGGGAGGTGGGTAGGGAGGAGAAGGAGGACGGGGGTAGTTGTTAACGAAATTGTTAGCAGAGGTTGTTAATGCGGTTGGGTTTCGGGTTGGGGTTGAGGAGGGCACATTGAAAGAGAAGGGATCTGTCTCTGGAGAGTTGTCAGCCATGTTCTGGGGTTCAAGAAGACGGTATTATATGTGTCTTCAAGAAGGTTTTCAATGCCCTGTTCACACGAGCAGCTTTCTGGGTGAAAGCAAGGCCAGGCAGCACTGTTATCTAGCGTGGGGTTTACCCAAATATATTCTTCCTCCGAGCTGTCTGATAAGCTTTCAATTAGATTGTCAATATCAGCCCCTATTTCTATTTCTTCTGAATCTGATTCGTCAGCAAAGGGAAGGTCAGGAGGCAGCTCAGTGGTCAGAAATTCATCGAGTGAGTCTAAATCAAAATCTGCCAGAGCTTCTTCAAAAAGAAAGTCTAGATTTAGGTCTTCACTGAGACAGTCATGAAGAGGTGTCTCATGAGAGTATCTGTTCAAATTTGGTGTCATTTAGGTATAAAACAGCCAATTAGTGGATGTAGAAGGAATTACTGAGCAAAAGGAGTGTTAAGCAGAAAGTGTTTTGTCAATAGCCAGCTGCTGGTTTAAACAGTATACCTCGATTTAAATGTTCATGATTTAACAAAACAAATCACTAGGATTTCTTTAATTTTCCTTTCTTGGCACACAGCTTGTTTAACCTATATGGTACCAGATCAAAGTTTAACCCAATTTCTTTGTAGTCACACAGACAGTCAATTCTTGGCACACAGCCAGTTACCGCACACAGCGTAATTACGGCAGTCACATAGACTGTTTACAATGTATATTTACAATATCTATTTACAATAACTATTTACAATGGTTATATAACGATTCAAATCGAGGTATTCGCCTGTTCTCTAAAGAAATGAAAGTATTATTATTGTTTTACTTACCACAGCTGAAGTGGAGACACTCAGAGAAGGAGCAGGAAGAAATTGAGGCCTTGAGGTCCTTGTCGGGAGCCTAAAGCAGGTGCACCTCAAAGGGAGGGCAGCCTCAAGAGAACCCCCGTCTCGGCCAATGCACCACTGATAGATTTTGGTGGTTCTCTCAAGAAATTGCCACGCAAGGGATTAGTTTATTCAGTTTATTAGACAGATATAAGGACAGGTATAGGAGCACAGAGTTATAAGCTATACATAGTAATAGAAGACAAGTATCACACAAGACAAACAACATATAACCAAGGTATTAGTGGGAGCTCCATCTCAGCATAATCTGGGTCATAGACCCGAGACTCTGCTCGAGACTCTGCTACCCTCTTCCAGAGTGGTCTCCTTTTTATATCTTTCTGTAACCGCAGCTTACGTATTTCGTGCGTATGTCATGCGTAATCATACCTGGTAAGTTATCATAATTCTTGGAAATGGCTTTTGTTTATTCTTTAGTTCGAGATTGTTTTCCCATTGCTTGCGTGTTTGCTGTTAACAAAATGGCGCTTTTGGTGCCATAAGATGGTTCCCACACATCTGTGTCGTCTTCGCTTCCCAGTTGGCTCTTATCTCGGTTAACCACAAATATCTTCTACACTCTACAGGCTGGCATCTACGTTTTTTCTATTTTGTGTTTCTGCCAGCATGACCTAATACCCACAGTTGGGTTTAACACTTTATAATAGTTCTCAGCTTTATTCTCATATTTATTAATTCTATTAATTCTTATCAGTAGCTCTTAAAAGGGCGGGAGCCAAAACAACAACAAACAGAAGCGAGGAGAGCCCTGTACTCACTATCGTTACACCATTAAGGAATTTCCACCTCCAGAGAGCAGGTACTTGAAAGGTACGCTCGACGCGCTAAAGTGGGCGTGGCCGCACTTAATTTCCTGTAAACTCCGGAGCTGGTGGGGAAATATTTTTAAGCTCCGGAGCTGGGAGCCATTTGCCCCGGAGTTTAGGGGTCGTGTATAAATGCCCTAACTGTACTTGTTAAACTAATCTCTTTTTCATGACATTTTGCTTGCATTTCCCCAACAAACAGCCAGAAATGTTAGCTGTGATAATCTGTTCCCACAGATTCAAAAAGGATTCTTTTAATACAGAGACTTCAAAATGATTTTTGTATGTGAGCAGTTTTATTGATTTATAAGGTAGTTAGAACTTGGTATTTTTTCCATAACAGATGATATCACTTGATATAGATGTACACCAGCCTGTTTAATATTTTTTTCCAACATAGATCAGGCATTCTTACTCTTTTCAAGCTTCACTAATGTAACCAAGATATAACTGATATCTTTCTCTGTCATAATCAGACTGTTACAGCAATAACTAAATAACATTATGACACAGTAGATATTCTTGAGACATAATCTCTTACAGAGAATCTGCAACATGTTAGAAATATCTCTGTCTGGCCAGGTTATACATGCATGCGCCTCTTGCGCCTCCAAAAATTCTGCACAGCCTCCACAGAATGTTGGTTTATTTTTGGACAAACATCTCTTTTGAGTGACGCCAATGGTGGTTCACAGGATCTTACGCATAAAATGACGTTTTCTTCTGTTCACCTCAGGGGGTGTGATCTGGAGTAATCTGCATAATATTTTATGTGGTGGTTCCTGTAAAACTATCAATAGATATTTTAACAATCCAACAATATTTTAGCTTACACTTATGCCTCTACACACACCCTCTAAATAATATCATACATGTAATTCTGATGGCTGTGAATCTGCTTCTCCAACCAAGTTTTGGTTACAATTGTCCCCTGAAAACATTATAAAATATTAGGTTATTAAATATTTATTAGCTATACAACACCTATGTTATGCAAAAAAAAAATTAAATGGTTTACTTACAGTCTTTAAAGAATTATCTGTACACTCAGCACCTTTACAGGAGCTGTCAGATTTGGAGCTAATACAATGTTGTAAAGTCCTTCTCTTGGGTTGGAGTGAATTGGAGGTGTCCTTCTGCAGTGGCCTTTTTGGTTTTGCCCTCTGCTTTTCTATCTTCGGGGTCTCTCCTCTCTGGGGAGACTCCGAGGAGTCCACTTGCATGCCGCTGGAATTCGCCATCACCCCTCTCAGAGCAGATTTCTTCTCAGAGAAAGACAAACCGCTAAATGCTGCAGAGCCCCCTGGAGAACCTCCACCCTTATAAAGCGGTTCAGACACGTGCACACACAAGACATGCCCGGGCAACAAACACGCATGTTACGTAGTATGCCTACAGGCAGCCAGGTAGGCCCTAGACCACCCAATCACACACCAGTTACATTATAGCAGGTCTGCCCAACAGGTAGACCGTGGGCTACTGGTAGCCCACAAAGGGTTCAAAAGTAGCCAGCCGGCCATCAATAAAAAAAGTGAGGGGATAAGTTCTCCACCCCTCCCTCCCCCGTCCCAAGGACCACCACTGCCCCAACAAAGTTCTGGGTCTGCCAGCCCACTGTCTCAGCGGATTGGGGCAGTTCACGGCCATGGCACAGTCCCCTGTTCCCCCCACCGGCCAGATGATCAGTGTGCCACTGTCTTGTGACCAGCTGAGTCGCTGGTGCGGAGTGGAGGGAGGAGAGGAGAGGAGAGGGATGAGAGGTGGGGTTGCAGGTATGCCCATCTCCTTTGTGCAGTGACATCTCCCTTCTTCTCTCCCTCCCCTCCGGAGAATTCCCTCCATAATGGATTAATTGATTTTCAATGAATTCCTATGGGAAACCGCTGCTCTACTTACAATTTTTTTACTTATGACCATGTGCTCGGAAGGAATGGATAAAGTTCATACGTAAGTAGATGTTTTAGTGTAGTAGCCCTCAGGCACTTTGGGCTGGAAAAAGTAGACCTCGGCCTGTTCAAAGCTGGACAGCCCTGCGTTATAGGACATTACATCCAACCAGGCCCAGACATGCCCCAGACAAACTGCTGGTGGTACGGGGGGGGGTTATGAAGCACCCTCTACTACTGGTTCACAAGGTGGGGTGGGGTGGGGGTGGGGGCAGGACAACCCCCTAGGGTTCAGAGCCCCCCTAAGATGGAGGAACTTCTGGCCAAAGTTCTGTAAGGGGGAGGAAGTTCCTGTAAGGGCTGAGGACGGGGGAGGGAGGGGAGAAGGGGTCTGGGGGAATGATTTATGGCTTTTGGCAGCGGTTTGACAAAAACTACCCCTGTATACTACTAACATCTTTATTTTCATCTGGAGCATGTATGACAACATCATTCTTAACAAACTTGGCAACCAAACCATCATAATCGGGCAATGTCCAAGTGTCCATCTGAAGGGTCAATAGTTCTGAAGACTGGGCAGCCTCTTGAAGCATTCCACATCGGTCGGCCTCCTCAGATGTGGTCCCTGGCCACTGCACAATGTCCCACAACAAGGGTGACGAGCTCAGTCTGCCGATGGCTCCTTCCACCTGGCCCGTCCACGTCCCTCTGAAGGGGCCTTCTTCCAGGGACCCACCTCCTCCCGAAAGGTGAAGACCCACCATTCCTCGGCTTCCATCACTTCTCTCCATCCTTTGTCCCCACACTCATGTCTCCTCCCCCTCTCCATCACATCCTTTTTCTCTTTTATAGCTCCCGCCTCCAAGGCCCCTCCCATCTCCACAGTTCCCTCCCCTTCTTCCACTAAGTGTTGTGACGTGGGGTTTAGTGATTTCAGCAAGTGATTTCCACTCTTTGACATAGCAGGCTGGAGGCAGCTTCTAGTGTAACAGCTCTTTATTCAGGGAGAGAACAAGACTGGGGATTGGGGAGAGGGAGCTACATGTATAGGGCGAGGACTGGCTAGGAAAAGATACATTTCAGAGGGAACAATTACAACCAATAACAAAGCTGCCTTTTGGCAGAACCCAATAGGATTGAGGATCCAAATGCAGCAACTTGAATAAACCAATAGGCCTGTTCCCTTTGGAACAGGAAGGCAGTTACTTCATCATAAGCAAGTACAGATAATAGGAATACAGATCAGTACACAACACCCCTTCCCCCCTGGTGGGCACAGCACAAGTAATCCTTTAGATATTGTGGGGCCCTGCGACTTCTAATTGATCTCCTTACTACGGGTGTTGCAGGGGTTTGAGCAGGCAGTGTCTGTAGTGGAGAGTCTACTGTAATAGCTTCGTCTGACACGGAGGGGGTTTCAGACAACTCAGTGTCCCTGATCTGTTCCTCGGCACCATGAAGACTTGCAGGAGCAGATTCATTTGCTGAAGCCACTGGTACCTGCATTCCTGGGGCATCTCCGCTCTGATCTTGCAGCTGTGACTCATTCATGGGGGTAGTGTCACTCTCGGGCTGCAATTCTCCCACACTTGTACCAACTCTACTGGGCGCTGGGCGCCTCAGTTGGTCCACGTGCCTACGCCAGACCCTGCCATCTTCAATGGTCACGTAATAAGAGACTGGCCCAGACGCTCTGGTGATCACTCCTGGCACCCACAGGGGACCTCTGGCATAATTTCTCACCCAGACCAAATCTTCAGGAGCAAAATACCTTGTAGAGTCGCTCTCTGCCTGTGGAGGTGCTCCAGCATTGCGGTTTGGCATTTTGTCTGGATCGACATAGTCCAGCACTGTTACCAGCCTTCTACCTAGGAGCAGCTTTGCTGGCGACTCGCCCGTAGTAGTACACGGTGTCGCATGCTGCAAGAACAACATTTGGGCAATGTGTGTTGACCAGTCACCCTCCATCAAGCGTGCAATAGATCCTTTGGCTGTCTGCATCGTGCGCTCAGCCTGCCCATTGGATGAGGGATGAAAAGGAGCTGATGTGACTCCTCTTATGAAATTATCAGCCAGGAATGCCCTGAATTCTTGGGATACAAAGGCTGCTCCATTGTCTGACACAATGGTCTCGGGCAACCCGTGGGTTGCAAACAGCTGTCTCAACACTTTGATGACTGCAGCGGACGACATGCTGGGAACCATAGCCACCTCTAACCATTTAGAATATGCATCAACGATAACCAAAAAAAAACCTTTCCTTGGAATGGCCCAGCAAAATCTAAGTGAAGCCAGCTCCAGGGAGTCCGGGTCTGCTCCCACCAGTGGACTGGTGCTCTGGCCACTTCTGGGCGCACTTCCTGACATGCCTTGCACGTCCGTACCCATTGTTCAACATCTTGGTTCATTCCAGGCCACCATACATAGCACCGGGCCAGCGACTTCATCCTGACCATTCCCGGATGCCCCATGTGCAGTGTATCCAGAACCCTGTTTCTCAGTGGCGCTGGGATGATCATCCTGTCTCCCCACAGGAGACAGCCCTTATGCAGGGATAGCTCATGTTGCCTTGTTGCGTATAGTCTAAATTTTTCTTCATGCGGGCCACCTGGTCATCCCCTCCCCACCCAAGTGAGCACACGGGAGAGAGCGGTATCTTTCCTCATTCTCTCAGCTATTTCAGTGGCAGTTACAGGGGCCCCCGGAAGTGTTTCCAGCATCATCACTCGTTCCGCTGGGGCAGGATCCGCATCGCTCACACCAGGAAGGGGCAAGCGACTTAGTGCATCAGCGTGGCACAACCTTTTCCCTGGAACATGGGTCAGGGTGTACTGGAACCCATTCAGGAATATAGACCATCGCAACATTCTGGGGGAGAGAATCTGCGGCGTCTGTTTGTTCGGGTTGAATAATCCTAACAGAGGCTTGTGGTCAGTTTCAAGGAAGAAGTGGCAACCGTATAAATAGTCATGAAACTTTTTAATCCCTGCCACTATTGCCAGGGCTTCCTTGTCATTTTTTGTGTAGTTGTGCTCCGTTGGCGACAACGTACGAGAGTAGAACGAGATGGGCTTTTCTGACCCATCCGCTTCCCTATGGCTCAGCACAGCTCCCAGCCCATACTGAGAGGCATCACATGCCAGGACAAGAGGTTTCGACTCGTCATAATGAGCAAGGACACTCCTGCTAGTCAGCATGCCCCGCAAGGTGTCAAAAGCCTTCTGCTGTGCCTGAGCCCAATGTCACACACTCTTTTTCTTCAATAGTTTATGCAACGGTTCCGCTATTGAAGCTTTCTGAGGTAGGAATGAATGATAAAAGTTAATAAGTCCCAGGAATGACTGTAACTCCGTCTTGTTCCGTGGGTGCCTCAGTAATGGCTTTAATTTTAGAGTCAGTGGGGTGGATGCCTGTTGCATCAATTTTAAACCCTAAGAAATCCACAGATGGCACCCCAAAACTGCATTTTCCCTTTTTTAGCTGCAGCCCCACCTCTTTAAATTTGAGTAACACAGCATGGATACGTCCCATTAGTTCCTGGGGGTCTTTCCCAGCAATCAGAACATCATCAAAAAATGGCAAGACCCCTGGCAGACCCCTTAACAGGCGCTCCATTAGTCCTTGAAAAATCCCTGGGGCCACACAAACTCCAAACTGTAACCTGTTTACTCTGAAAGCCCCTTTGTGTGTTACGATAGTCTGTGCTTCTGCAGATTGCGGAGTCACTGGCAGCTGCTGGTAAGCTTGTGCCAGGTCAAGTTTGGCGAAAAGTTTTCCCCCAGCTAGTTTTGCCAACAGCTGTGAGACGACTGGAATGGGGTATGAATTTCCCCTGAGTGCCTTGTTGATAGTACATTTGTAATCTGCACAAATTCTCACTTCCCCATTTGCCTTAAGGGGTGTGACGATAGGAGTCTCCCACTTAGAAGAGTCCACAGGTGAAAGAACTCCCTGTTTGACCAATTTGTCCAGTTCCTCCTCAATCTTGAGTTGCAGCGCAAATGGCACTCGCCTTGGCTTGAATCGGATTGGGGGCCACCCTGGGGTCCAGCTCAAAGTCAGTTGGAGGCCCTTTATAACAACCCAGTTTTCCACTGAAGAGCTCGGCAAATTCCTGGCCTAATGCCTTGCCCAACTCTGGGGAAGTTTGGAGTGAGTTGAGCCCTGATATACACAGTCCCAAGGTGGGAAACCAGTCAGTACCCAGGAGACTGGGGCGACTCCCCTTTTCAATCACCAATTTAAGCACGGCCTGTTTCTCCCGGAATTGTACCCTCACTGCACACATTCCTAGAATGTGGATGCGGCCAGCCGTGTATGATTGCAAGGTTGCTGGGAATGGTTCCAGAGAGGGGAACTTTCCCCCAGCGAAGAGCCCCCTTGCAGTCTGGTCTGAGACAATGGTGAATCCAGATCCGGAATCCACCTCCATGTCGCATGGTTGACCTTCAATCTTCACTCTGATGGATGTTTTACCTTGTGCCGGGAACTGCACGAGCTCTCTGTTGATCTCTGTGAGATAATTGCAGTCGTCCAGGAGATGAGTCATGGTGGATGATCTGCAATGCGTTGATCTAGGTGATCCCGTTGCTCCAGCTGCCACCGACCTACAGGCCCTGGCGATGTGTCCTGACTTTCTGCATGCCCTGCATGTAGCATCACAAAAACGGCAGCTTTTCCGCTCATGGTTACCGCCACAGCCTGGGCAAGCGCCTCGGCGATCTTTGGGCCGTGCATCAGCCTGATGCACCAACTCGACACCACGGACTGGGCTCTGGCTTGGACTAGCCTCTGGTTCATCCATCGCATGGGCAGCCTCTACCCGCAGCTTTGTG
The DNA here is from genome assembly GCA_037367245.1 of Phrynocephalus guinanensis. Taxonomy (NCBI): domain Eukaryota; kingdom Metazoa; phylum Chordata; class Lepidosauria; order Squamata; family Agamidae; genus Phrynocephalus; species Phrynocephalus guinanensis. Next base: position 20,131,101 of record CM074744.1, read on the forward strand.
GCCTTGCAGCTGGCATTCAGCTCTTCCTGCTCATAATTCTCCTTGGCGGTGGCCTCTTTCAAGGTGGAGGCAAGTGTGATATCTTCCTTTGCCACAATGCGCCTTAGGGCTTTTTTGCTGCTGAGCCCCCCAACAAATTGATCCAAGAGACTGTCTTCAAGATTTGGGAAGCCACAGTGCTGAGCAAGCTCCCGGAGTCCTGCCAGGAATGCAGCCACAGATTCTCCGGCTTGCTGTTGCCTTTTCTGAAACTCCAACCGCCAGGCCATCTTGGTTTTGGTAGGTGCCAAGTGGCTTGTCAACCGGGCTAAAATGTCTGTGAGTGATGTTTCACTCAGCTTTGCTGGGGTGAGCAGTGCCTTGGCCAACTTGAAGGTCTCACCCCCACAGCAACTCAGGAACATGGCCCTTCTTTTGCTGGCATCAGTGATTCCTTGAGCCTCCATGAAGAACTCGAAGCGTTCAACATAGTCCTCCCAAGTGTGGGGCTCCAATGGCTGGAAGGGCTCCAATACCTGTGGACTTCCCATTCTCCAGGCGGCAGGGTCGTCTTCTAAACTGGCTGTTGAGTCTTGTTCTCCACTGCGATCCGGACTCTGAGTCAGCATGATGATCCTCTGCTTCTCAGCATTCCGGATCCCATCCTCGTCGCCAGTGTTGTGACGTGGGGTTTAGTGATTTCAGCAAGTGATTTCCGCTCTTTGACATAGCAGGCTGGAGGCAGCTTCTAGTGTAACAGCTCTTTATTCAGGGAGAGAACAAGACTGGGGACTGGGGAGAGGGAGCTACATTTATAGGGCGAGGACTGGCTAGGAAAAGATACATTTTGGAGGGAACAATTACAACCAATCACAAAGCTGCCTTTTGGCAGAACCCAATAGGATTGAGGATCCAAATGCAGCAATTTGAATAAACCAATAGGCCTATTCCCTTTGGAACAGGAAGGCAGTTACTTCAACATAAGCAAGTACAGATAATAGGAATACAGATCAATACACAACACTAAGAACCCTTCGACAACATTGTCTCCCTCGACAACCGAATCAATTTTCTCCCCCTTTTGTTTTGGTTGGTTGGACTCGGGCATCGTGGTAATCTTTTCTAATTTGGTCAGGACCACCCGCATTCCCATGTCCCCTCTCTTTGACGCACTGGAGGACAGCACACTGGCCTGTATGTTGGCTTCGGGTTCAGGCACCCGACACAAACTAACCCTTCTATATTTTATTTATTATATTTATTTTAGAGTATTTTTACCTCACCTCTCTCCTTGGAAGAGGACCCAAGGCAACTTACAGTAATGACATGCTCAAGTATTGAGAACACGGAATTGAAGGACATCTTACAGCATTACAAGACAACATTACATTAAAGCTACAAGAGAATGCGAGCCGTTAAAAAGAGTAAAATTCCATGTAAAAGTTATGAGTGAGGGAAAATAACATTGAAAACATAGTGTCAATGCAAACACAAAGTCTATGTAATCATATGTGTGTGTGTTGTGTCATTACAATTGTGACCAACTCTTCGTGACCCCATGTCCATGGAGTTTTCTTGGCAGGAATACTGGAGTGGTTTGCCAGTTCCTACTCCAGATGTGATCATATAGATTCATATAAAAGACACATAATAGGTAGTCCATCATTCAGGGAAGGCTTGCCTGAAGAGAAAGGTCTTTGCCTATTGTCGGAAAGAGATCAGAAATGGGGCAGTCCTGACCTCTAAGTGGGAGGGATTCCCAGAGTCAAGGCGCAGCACCAGAGAAGGCCCTTTCACGTGTTCCCACAAGACATACATGTAAGGGGGGTGGGATGGAGAGAAAGGCCTACCCTGATGACCTTAACACCCGTTAGTTCATACTGAGATTCGATCTTTGAGGTAGCTAGGACCCAGGTTGTACAGTGCTTTATAGGTTAAGGTCATCACTCTGAATTGTACCCGATACCTGATTGGTAGCCAATGGAGCTGCTTTAGTAGGCGTGTAATGTAATCTTTGTACCCCACCCCAGTCAGCAATCTGGCCTCTGTATTTTGGACCCATTGAAGGCTCATGAGGCGGAGTTTCCTGAGTTTCATAGACTGCAAATCAGGCCTGACAAAATGAACTGGGATATCTGCTGTCTCCCTGGAGCCAAGATTCAGGATGTAATAGAGAAACTGACGAAACTCATCAAGCCCACTGATTCTAATCCCTTTCTCTTGGTCCATGTAGGAATTAACAATACTTCAAAATGCAGCTTTCAGGATGTCACTAAAGCATACGAAGAGATGGGTAAGAAGCTGAAGGGCCTGGGTGGACAGGCGGTAATCTCATCTCTCCTCCCTGTAGAAGGATGTGGCCCACGAAGGGAAAGAAAGATAGTGGAGGTGAACAATTGGCTTCGGAGATGGTGCTGGTAGGAACCAGTTGGATTCTTGGACCATGGTTTGTTATTTCATTCAGATAGGATATTGGGCGGGGATGTGGTGCATCTCACCACTGCTGGTAGGAATCTTTTTGCCAAGAGGCTTGCAGATTTAATAAGGAGAGCTTTAAACTGAGTTTGCAGGGATAGGGGGATTTTTTTTCTTAACGGTAGAGATCCAGAAGGGGTTGTGGATATTAGCCCAAATGTTGCAATAGGAGCAGGACAAAGAATAGCGCAGACCATCAGTGTGAGGGGGGGGGAAAGGTTAAGCAAAGGACATGTAAGAAGCACACACAGCCTCAAATGTCTCTACACCAATGCACAGAGCATGGGGAACAAACAAGTGGAGATGGAAATCTTAATACAGCAAATCAATATGACATAATTGGCATAACTGAAACCTGGTGGGCTGAGATTTATGATTGGAATGTAGTTATTGGAGGGTATAACATGTTTCAAAGGAACAGACCTAGTAAGAAAGGAGGAGGTGTAGCTTTATATATTAAGGAGATTTATACTGCTGAAGAAATACAAGATAAACAGCAGGGGAAGCATGTTGGGAGTATCTGGGTGAAAGTCAAGAAAACTGGGAGGGATGTCACTGTGGGGCTATATTATAGACCCCCCTCCAAGCCAGCTGGAGGAGTGGAATGATGCCTTCTGTGAGCAGATGGCCACACAGTCAACAGAGAAAGATGTAGTACCAATGGGAGATTTTAACTATCCTGATATATGCTAGCAGTCCAACTGAGCTAAGAATGCAAGGTCTAACAAATTCCTTACTGCCCTTGCAGACAATTTCATGGCCCAGAAGGTAGAGGAGGCAACAAGAGGCACAACCATCTTAGATCTGGTCTTAACCAATAAGGAAGACCTTGTAAATGGGGTCGAAGTGGTGGGATCATTAGGTAAAAGTGACCATGCCCTCTTGGAATTTGTTATACAGATGGAAGGTGAAGCTAAGCATAGTCAGACAAGAATCCTGGACTTTAAGAAAGCCAATTTTTGTAAACCTAGGGAATTACTGGCTGTGATTCCAAGGAGCGAAACACTGAAAGAGAAGAGAGTACAAGATGGATGGGAGTTCTTAAAAGTGAGATATTAAAGGGACAATCTAAAACTGTTTCAACAAAGAATGGGAGCAGTCTAAAGAAACTGCAATGGTTTACTAAAGAACTTTAAACTCAGCTAACTAAAAAAAAGTACAAGAAATGGAAAAATGGGGAATTCACCAAAGAGGAATATAAGCAAACAGCTAATATATGCAGGGGCATGGTAAAAACAGCTAAAGTGCAAAATGAACTTACACTTGCCAGAGAGATTAAAAATAGTAAAAAGGGTTTCTTTAGTTATGTTCGCAGCAAAAGGAAAAATAAGGGAATGATAGGCTCTCTGTGTGGCAATGATAACCAGTAAGTAACAGGAGACAAGGAAAAGGCAGAACTGCTCAACACCTTCTTTGCCTCAGTTTTGTCCAAAAAGGAAGAAAGATCCACTGGGACAAAGAGTAGATGAGGCAGGATTGAAATTGCAATAGGAAGAGAGGTAGTACAGAAACACCTGGAAACATTAAATGAATTTAAGTCTCCTGGTCCAGATAAATTACACCCAAGGATATTAAAAGAACTGGCAGAAGTAATTTCAGAAGCATTGGCAATAATCTTTGAGAAGTCCTGGAGAACAGGGCAAGTCTCCATCGATTGGAGGAGAACTAATATTGTTTCCATCTTCAAAAAGGGGAAAAAGTGGACCCTAATAATTACTGCCCAGTTAGCTTGTCTTCAATTCCTGGAAAAATCCTAGAGCAGATTATTAAACAGACAGCCTGTAATGATTTAACAAACAATGCTATCATTACAAGAAGTCAACATGGGTTTCTTAAAAACAAGTCACGTCAAACTAATTTGATCTCTTTCTTTGATAAAATTACAGGCCTCGTGGATCCGGGGAATCCTGTGGATATTGCTTATCTGGACTTCAGTAAGGCCTTTGATAAGGTTCCTCATGGTATTCTTGTTCTCAAATACTTGAACATGTCTTAATTGTACTGGACTGTATATTATCCCTCATTATTGTAAGCCACCTTGTGTCCTTTTCCAAGGAGAAAGGTGGGGTAAAAATACTCTAACAGAAATAAAATAAGTAAATAAGTTAGTAGAAGTGGCATAGATAGTGCTAGAGTTAGGTGGGTTTGTAATGATTACATCCAAAGGGTGATCATAAATAGCCTCTCTTCCATCTTGGAGAGATGTAGGGATATCATTGCCCATATTTCTGAGCCCCAAGATTGGTCAAGCACAAAGGAAACTGAAGGCCTAGGAGGGCTGCTTGACCTGTTATTTCCCGGCAGCCCCAGGACCGAAGCAGATACCAGGATGTGCTGATGCAGGCAAGAAGGCCAGAGCAAACAGGACGGCAGATAACCAGGATATCAGGATACATCTGCTCAGGCCCAAGGAAGCCTCTTATCAGTAATGCCTCACTAGCTAGGGAGCATTCTCCCCCCACCTATGGATTCCATTTCCCCTGCTTTGTGTACCTGTTTACTGAACAGATAAGGCTTGCATTCTTTCCCCCCACCGAGGAACGTCTCCCTGTATCTATTGTGCTTACTCTCTAATAAAGGCTGGGCTCAGGCAGTAGGCAGGAGAAGGCTCAGAGGGAGAATCACCACCAGACAGAAGGGAGAATCATCATCCATCTCACATGCACGCAGCTGATGAAGACACAGAGAGACACACAGACATCCATGGAACCCTGACAGAGAGACGAACAGGAATGCTGCCCTGAGCGCCAGATGATTGCACCCCGAAACTCTGTGTCCGTGTGATTCGTAACGCAACAGAGAGATGTGACCAGTGGGGTGCCCCAGGGTTCTGTTCTGGGTCCAGTGCTGTTCAATATCTTTATTAATGACCTGGATGAAGGAATAGAGAGTATGATAATTAAATTTGCAGATGATACCAAATTGGGAGGGGTTGCAAATTCCCTAGAGGATAGGATGAAAAATCCAAAATGACCTTGACAGAATAGAGTGCTGGGCCAAAGCTAATGGAATGGGTTTCAACAGAGGGAAAAGTACAATGGTGAATCTAGGTAAAAAGAATGAATTGCACAGATATAGGATGGGATATATCTGGCTGGAAAATAGAACTTGTGAAAGGGATCTGGGACTCTTGATGGACCACAAATTGAACATGAGTCAGCAGTGTGATGCGGCAGCCAGGAACGCCAATGCGATTCTTGGTTGCATCAACAGAACCATTGTGTCTAGATCAAGGGAAGTGATAGTACCACTCTATTCTGCTCTGGTCAGACCCCACCTGGAATACTGTGTCCAGTTCTGTGCACCTCAGTTTTAAAAGGATATTGACAACCTTGTGCAGGTACAGAGGAGGGCAACCAGGATAGTTGAAATTCTGGAGGAAATGTCTTATGAGGAACGGCTTAGGGAGCTTGGAATGTTTAGCCTTTCAAAAAGAAGGCTGAGAGGGGGACATGATAGCTATGTTGATGTCATATTGAAGAGGGAACAGGTTAGTTTTCCATGGCTTCAGAGACTAGGACTTGGGGCAATGGTTTCAAATTACAGGAAAAGAAAATCCATTTGAACATTACGAAGAACTTCATGATGATTAGAGCTGTTTGGCAGTGGAATATGCTGCCACAGGTGGTGGTCGCCTTCTTTGGAGGTTTTTAAGCAGAGGCTGGATGGAAGTCTGTGGAAAATATTGTGATGGGGTTCCTGCATGGCAGAGAGTCGGACGATGGTCCTTGAGGTCTCTTCCAACTCTATGATTCTATTATTCTATGATTCTATGATAAAATCTGACCTTAAACTTTCAAAAAGGAAATTTCTCAAAGATGCGGAAACTAGTAAAAAAGAAGCTGAAAGGGAAAATTAAGAGAGTCCAAACACTCCAAGAAGCTTGACGGCGGCTCACAAAAACAATAAGAGGCCCAACTGGAATGCATACCCAATAGGAAAAAGGGCACAGCCAGGTCCAAGAGGACTCTGATGTGGCTTACAAGAGCTGCTCAGGAAGTGAACAAAAACAAGAAAAGCTCATTTAGAAGATGGAAGGCTTGTCCGAAAGAGGACAACAGGCAGAAATAATAAATTCTATTCATTTTTATTTATTTTATTTTTATTTTATTTATATAGCTCATATGTCGCCCAGTACCCAAAGGTTTCTGAGCAGCTTACAACTTTAAAATCAACAATTAAATCAATTAAAACATTAAAATGTCCCTCAAAAGCCAAGGGGAAGGGGAAAGAGGGGAGTCGCAGGCCGCTTGCAAGGTGGCTCAGAAACACTGAATCCGGTGGACGCCCTGAACGATCCTTCCCTTCGGCCTCCTCCTCGGAGCAAAGCAGAGGGAAGCTCCAGGCGATTGGCTGGGATAGGGTTAAGAGCAGCCGAGCATGGTCAGATTCCTAGAGAGGGAGGAAATGCAGGGAGGGGGAGGCCAAAGAAGTCCTCCTCTTCTTCCTTGCTCCCTTCCTCCCTCCCCACCCAGCCCCTCCTCTTCCCTGCAATTGATCGGGGTACAAAGAAGCGCTCCTTCTGGACTACAACTCCTATGATGTGGCCAGGCGGTGGTGAGACCTTTGCTTTGCTGTAGTTTATACACAGGATTCTGGGTGGTGCCTGTCTCTCTATATATAAAAAAAGGAAAACACCCGAGATACAGGCGGGAGGGGCATCTGTACAGTATAGGAGAGCCTGGGCTGGCGGTTTGGAGTCAAAGGAACGGGCGTTAAAACGGAACTGGGCTGGAGGGGGTCCCTTCGTCCCAAGAAAAAGGCAGCACCTCTACCCACTAGGCTTGTCCTCGTCTCTCCCTGGCGGATCAAAGGCGTCCTTCCTCCCTGGTGAGATCCGCTGGGCGCCCCTTGCCCTCTCCTCTTCCTCGCCCGTTTCTTCCAGTCGTCTTTGGAAATAATAATAGTTATCCCGTTACCCCCCCCCGTAAATATTTCGTTGTTTTTGCTTTGTTCCATGTGGTGTTTTCCAACTCTCTGCTTCTGATTGATTTAGGACATCAAGAAAACCATCCAATACGAAGGACAAACACCCTGATAGGGAAGCAGACAATTCATTTACTGAGGACTCATGGCTGTTCCCCCTCCAGAGCATCCAGAGCCATTTGAATCTCTGAATTGTGCAAACACTTTTAGTCATCATGGAAGCCTTCCTCGGCATCACAAAACCCACACAGGAGAGAAGCCATTTGAATGCATGGAGTGTGGAAAGAGATTCAGTCAGTCTGGAAACCTTTCTCAGCATCACAGGACCCACACAGGTGAAAAGCCATTTGAATGTATGGAGTGTGGAAAGAGGTTCAGTCATTCTGGACACTGTGCTCGCCATCAGAGGACCCACACAGGAGAGAAGCCATTTGAATGCATGGAGTGTGGAAAGAGATTCAGCCGGTCTGGAAGCCTTGCTAGCCATCACACGACCCACACAGGCGAGAAGCCATTTGAATGTGTAGAGTGTGGAAAGAGGTTCGGTTGAGCTGGAAGCCTTGCTAGCCATCACAGGACCCACAGAGGCGAGAAGCCCTTTGAATGTGTAGAGTGTAGAAAGAGGTTCAGTCAAACTGGAGACCTAGTTAGCCATCACAGGATCCACACAGGAGAGAAGCCATTTGAATGTATGGAGTGTGGAAAGAGGTTCAGTCATGCTGGACACTGTGCTTGCCATCAGAGGACCCACACAGGAGAGAAGCCATTTGAATGCATGGAGTGTGGAAAGAGATTCAGTCATTCTGGAAGCCTTGCTAGCCATCACAGGACCCACACAGGCGAGAAGCCATTTGAATGTGTGGTATGTGGAAAGAGGTTTAGTCGAGCTAAAGACCTTGCTAGCCATCAGAGGACCCACACAGGTGAGAAGCCATTTGAATGTGTAGAGTGTGGAAAGAGGTTCAGTCAAGCTAAAGACCTTGCTAGCCATCGCAGGATCCACACAGGAGAGAAGCCATTTGAATGTGTGGAATGTGGGAAGAGGTTCAGTCATTCCGGAAGCCTTTCTAGGCATCACAGGACCCACACAGGCGAGAAGCCATTTGAATGTATGCAGTGTGGAAAGAGGTTCGGTCAAGCTGGAGACCATGCTAGACATCAGAAGATCCACACAGGAGAGAAGCCGTTTGAATGTATGGAATGTGGGAAGAGGTTCAGTCATTACGGAAGCCTTTCTAGTCATCACAGAATCCACACAGGCGAGAAGCCATTTGAATGTATGCAGTGTGGAAAGAGGTTCAGTCATACTGGAGACCTTGCTAGCCATCAGAGGACCCACACAGGAGAGAAGCCATTTTAATGTCTGGAGTGTGGAAAGAGATTCAGTCAGTCTAGACACCTTGCTAGGTATCAGAGGATCCACACTGGAGGAGAACCTCATCCTGGATCCTTTCTAATTCCTCTTTAGGCCTCGACACGGGACTGAGACTGCTTTGGTTGCATTACATGATGACCTATTGAGGGGGGCCGACAAGGATTTCTCTACCCTGTTGGTCCTTCTCGATCTGTCAGCGGCCTTCGATACCGCTGATCATGGTATCCTCCTGGGCAGGCTCTCTGAGGGGGGGATCGGGGGTCCAATGTTGAAGCAGAATTGTTGTCTCACTGGACTCTTGCAGGGTGCCTCAGGGGTTGGCAATCTCCCCCATGCTCTTCACCATCTATATGAGGCCACTGGCTGAAGTCATCTGGAGTTTTGGAGTTTGCTGCCATCAGTATGGCAATGACATGCAGCTCTATCTCTCCTTTACCACCTCTGTAATAGCAGTCCAGACCCTTGACCGCTGCCTGGCTGCGGTTCTGGAGTGGACCAGCACTAACTGGCTTAAGGTCAACCCTGTGAAGACTGAGGTTCTCTTATTCCGGAAGGGGTGGGTACAGTGGCCCTCTTCCCAGTGTAGGTGCGTCCGCCCTCCAGTCTGGGCGTTGTCCTGGATCCGGAACTGTCTCTTGAACCCCAGGTGGCAGCCGTGGACCAGGTCGGCCTTTTTCCAGCTTAGGCTTATCACCCAGATTCGCCCGTACCTTGACGGGAGTCCCCTGAGGACTGTTGAGCAGGCACTGAACATGTTGAGGTTACATTATTGCAACACTGTTTACCTGGGGCTTTCCTTGAACCTTGTTCGGCGATTGCAGTGGGTGCAGAATGCGGCGGTCAGACTGGTGGTTAGTGTGGGCAGGTTTGATCACATCACCCCAATCCTGGCTCGCCTGCACTGGCTGCCCGTTGCCTCTTGAATTAGGTTGTAGGTGTTGGTTTTGTGTTACAAAACCCTCCATGGTTTGGGACCTGAATATCTGACAGAGCGTATTTCCAAAAGGTCAGAGCTGGCCAGACACACCAGAGCTGTATTAGCCTACTCACTTCAGGTGGCCACCACCAGGGAGGCCCATAGGGTTGCCACTCGCAACTGGGCCTTCTTGGTGGTTGGCCCCTCTATGTGGAATAATTGCCCACTGAGATTCACCTGGCCCCTTCTCTCACAGCTTTTAAGAAATTACTGAAAACGTGGCTGTTTAAAGAAGCTTATGGCAATTGCTAATGTCTGTTTGTGCTCCTTGTGATTCATTTGTTTTCTGTTAGTATTTGTTTGTGCCTCTTGCCAGATTATTTTCCTTTTGTTATTTTCCTTTCCTCCCTTCTTTTGGTATCTTTCTTTTTGATAAATAATAAATATGTATGGAAGGAAGTGGGACTAAGTTTCAGTGAATGGGGAATTTAATCAGAATCATTTTTGTTGATCTGTATTCTCTTCCAGTGCTTTGAGGCCTTACTTGTTGTTTTGGACGAATTCCACCATCTGCATTCTGGCTTTTCCTTTTTGGGTTAGGGATGGTCATGATGTGCTTTTCAGATTCCAGAGTGATCATGACATCATGGCTTGTACCCAATCTTCACCTTCTAGAGCCAGCACATGCTTGAGTTAGCATCGCCGTCTATTATCAGGGGTTATCTGGAATAAGCACATACAGGATAAATGGCATATAATATGCATTATAACCAAATTAGATATCTACTTATATGCCTGAGAAAAGAGACAGGATTCTATATTCCTTTCTTTTCAGAACTGAATGTTTATGCTATTGGTTAAAGCAAAGCACTCTCCTTGAATCACATTGTTCATGGTGGTGATTTTTTAAAATTGTTTTCCTTTTTTGTTGCTGTTTGAAACAGGCATTCATTTTTTATTTTAGATTATTTTTTTTGAACTGAGCAATTATGCTCCAGTGCACTCGGTGCATGCCCAGAAGATACTTCCTCCTTTAGTCAGCTCAAATGTGGAGCCAGAGGCTGGGTGTGTTGAACCTTCAGCACTCCAGATGTTTTGGACGACAACTCCCATAATTCCAAGCCTGTACTACCAATGACAAAGGACTGTGGGAAGATGTGGCTCAAAACATCTGGATTGTCTATGGTTCGTCACTACTGATCTCTAGAGGTTCTCTAACAACTTGGCAGTTCTGGCTTTCACGTATGTTATTTTACTCCTTTTGCCCCAGCCAGATTTCTTCATCATGATCCTGACAGTACTGGACTTTCTGCTGCCGCTCTTCATCTCCTTCAGGCCAGGCAATCGGGGCAACACCATCATGCTTTTCTGGGTCCTCAAAATCTGCAAAAGGATCCCTGCCATCTGCACCATCCACTTCCCCCTCACACTCTGGTCAGCACCTAAACTGTTGACCCACCAATGCTGAAGAGTGCATTTGTGTTGCCTTTTTAAATGCCGAAACCGTATGGTATTACAGGCAACAATTCCTAGTGCCATGGCATCCTGCTTCCTGAGGCAAAGCTAGAACGTCTGGAATTTTATGCTTGTTTTTACTTGTCTGCCATATTGTTTTTTGGCACCCATTGCCATTAATGCAAGGAAATGCTGTTTGGTTCCCCCTAGTGGCCAATTCTGATATTGCACCTGTGAAATGGATAAATGTAAATAAGAAAAGAAGCCATAAAATGCCCTTAAAACATGGAATCTGGATTTAGCCAGAAAATGTCTGTCATTATGGCAGAGTTTATTATTCTGGTAACATTGCTTTTGAAAGTAACACACACTCATGCCCAAAGGTCTTAGGAACTACAGGACTACCATATATGTAGGAAATGGATTTCACCTCTCCCTCCCCCAGTGTGAAGGCCGAAAATGCATATTGGAACAAAAAGTCCAAATTTTATCTATCAACTCATGGGCTCTGAGCTATCTGTGATGGATCAGGAAAGAGATCTTGGTGTGTTGGTGCAGAGCTCAATGAAGGTGTCTACCCAATGTGTGGCAGTGGTGAAGAAGGCCAATTCTATGCTGGGGGTTATCAAAAAGGGATTGAAAATAAAACAACCAACATTATAATGCCATTATACAAAATGGTAGTAAGGCTGCACCTGGAGTATTGTGTAAAATTCTGGTCACCGCATCTCAAGAAAGACATAGGGCACTTTTACACGACCCCTAAGATCTGCTGGCAACTTAAATTCGGACCAGAGATCTTGGGGGTTTGTCGCTCTTGCTGTGTTCCCACCTCTCCGCACTCCCTTGCTCCTGTCTGCGTGAGGGGAGGGAGAAAAAAAGGGGAGAAAAAATGCAGGCTCACCTCCGCTCTGAGCTGCTCCGGGAACCATTCCAGTCTCTTAAAGGGCCAGGGGGCAAAAACAAACAAACACAAGGCAAGGAGAGCCCGGCACTCACTGCTTTGCAATCCACATCAGAAATTTTTTACCTTCGGAGACCAGGTACTTGGAAAATGTGCTGGCACGTGCTTAGGTGGGCGTGGTCATACTTAATTTTTTTAAAGTCCGGAGCTGGTGGGAAAACAATTTTAAGCTCCGCATCTGGGAGCCCTTTGCCTTGGATATTAGGTGTAAAAGCACCCAAAGTGGAACTGGAAAAGGTGTAAAAGAGAGCAACTAAAATGATAACTGGGCTGGGGTATCTCCCTTATGAGGAAAGGTTAAAACATTTGGTGCTCTTTATTCTGGAAAAAAGGTGCCTGAGGGGGGGATATGATTGAGATGTACAGAATAATGCAGGGCATGAGTCAAGTGGATAGAGGGACGCTCTTCTCCCTCTCACAAAATACCAGAACTAGGGGACATCCACTCAAATTGAGGGCTGGGAGACAAAAGAATTTTTTTAGCCAGTGTGTTGTTTGTCTGTGGAACTCTCTTCCACAGGATGCGGTGATGGCATCTGGCCTGGATGCGTTCAAAAGGGGATTGGACAGATTCCTGGAGGAAAAGTCCATCACAGGTTACAAACCATGATGGAGATGTGTAATCACCAGTCTTAAAACCGGGGCACTTCAAGGACCAGATGCAGGGGAGTCGTATCAGAAGACAGATACCTAATCTCCTGTGCTCCCAGACACATCTGGTGGGGCCACTGTGAGATACAGAAAGCTGGAATAGATGAGCCTTTGCCCTGATCCATCATGGCTCTTCTTATGTTCTTAAGTAGGACCCCCCCATATCCACTGATTCATTAACCACTGATTCAGTTGTCCATGGTTGAAGGAGGAAAAATAATAAATAATTCAGCAGCCAAAAAGCAAGCCACTGTCACAAATAGCAGGTGTAAAGCAAGCTCTTGTACAACAGCAGCCGTAAAGGAAGGTAGTCACAAACAGCAGCCATAAAGCTAGCTACTTTCACAAAACAGTAGCTTTTATTGGGGGGTTGGGTTCTCTCTTATCCATGGTTTCCCATATCCATGGGAAGACCTGGAACTGATTCCCAGGAGATTCCGGGGTCGTACTGTAATAGTGAATGCTATACATTGCATGGTCTCTGCCTCCCTCTTATGGCCAGTTCTGATAACATTCATTAGAGACATTTGGAGATTTTTTTCTTTTAATATATTTAGACTGTGGATAAGTGACTCAGTGTATAATGATTCTGCCGATAAGGTGGGGTGTTTTTTTTAACATTTTTTATTTTATTTTCTACAACCTCGCCTCCGCCCTCCTCTTCTTCCTCCTCCTCTCTCGGACTCGGGGCCAATGTGAGAAGCAACCCCAGCGCAGAGGGAGGCGGGCCTGGGCTCAGGCGCTCGCCCTTTGTGCCCCTGATGGGGCTGGCCCAACGGGTGGGACCATGCATGTTTTACTCGCGGCTGCCATTGGGGCCACGGCCACCGAGACCCCTGCCACCTCCTGTGCTTGCCCCTTGCCCTTCCACCCCAGTGAGCCCAGTGAGTGGGAGCCTGGCCGCCTGGGGAAGGCAGAGAGGCGTGGAGGTGCCTGGGCAGCCGCCAGGCCGATAAGGTGGGGTTTTTTTTACATTTTTATTTTATTTTCTACATTTTTATTTTATTATATTTTATTTCGCAGGCAGGAAGGAGCCCGCTCGCTTCTGTTGCTGCTGCCGCCGCCGCCGCCACCACCATCATGGTTGCCCAGCCTGGGGGGTTGTTGTGAGCCCCTCTCCCATCGCCCTTCTCCATCTCCCCACCCCCATCCCGCCGCTGGTTCAAACCTCGCCTCCGCCCTCCTCCTCCTCCTCCTCTCTCGGACTCAGGGCCAACGTAACAAGCACCCCCACCGCAGAGGGAGGCGGGCCTGGGCTCAGGCGGCTGCCCTTTGTGCCCCGGGTGGGGTCTGGCCTGTCTGAGCCCGGTGTCCTAGGAAAGCGGTGTGTGTGTGCTCTCGCTTGCCCACCCGCTCCCTCCCTCCCTCGCTAGCCTATCCACCCGCCACCCACCCCTTTCTCCAAACTGGCCCAACGGGTGGGACCCTCCATGCTTTGCTCGCGGCTGCCACTGGGGCCACGGCCACCGAGACCCCTGACACCGGCTGTGCTTCCCCTTAGCCACTGGCTCTCTTCCACCCCTCTCCACACCCACCCACGCCGTGGTTTCCCAGCCGATCCTCCATTCCCATCATTCACGCCTGAGGGGACCCCTCGCCCACTTGTGCGTCCCTATCCTCCCCACCACCACCACCAGCTGCCAGCGGGGGGGGGAGGGGGGCTACAAACGGGTGCCCCGGGTGGGGGGGGTGCGAGTCCAGTGGGTGGGAGCCTGGCCGCCTGGGCAAAGGGGGCCCCCACCCCACCACCACCACCGGTGGCAGCAGTAAGAGGGGCGCGACCAGGAGGGCGCCCAGGGGGACACCCACCGAGGAGGAGGAGGAGGAGGAGGGGAGGGAGGAAGCCACAGTGGCGGCGGCAGCGGCTAGGGAGGGAGGAAAGGAGAGGAGGAGGAAGGAGATCCTAAGAGGCCGCCCCGACGCGGCTATGCAATCAGGAAAGGCAGGCAGGAAAGGCGGTGGGTGAGGAGTTGTGTGTGAAGAAAGAGAGAGAGAGAGAGAACCAACGGCCGCCGGGCTGTGAGGGCCTTTTTGTTTTTGAGAGGTAGGGGCTGGTCTGTGACACCAAAAGGAAAAGGGGCAGAAAGTGTTCTGCTTATATACCGCCCCATACCACTTCCAAGTGGTCTCTGGGCGGTTTAGTTTGTGGTGTGCGTTTTTTAATTACAGCTACACTGGAAAGGGGCAGGGGACGGAGGGCGGAGGATATGGGACGGCTGCCTGCCCCCTCAGGAACCCAGAGCGAGCGCGAAAGGAACGAGCCGCTGATTGATGACAAGCAACAAGGACCGACGACGTGGCAGGGCTGGAAAGGGACGAACCAACTCGCGGCCTCCTAACTGACAGCGCGTGGAAGGCTGCCTTGGGGTGCCGCCATCTTGAGAGGCCGGTTTTGTTCCATGGCGCTGGTGAGGGAGGGAGGCTCTGCCGCCCGCTCTCCCGCCCACCCGCCACTTGCCCACTCACTGGCTCGCCCGCCCGCCCGCCCGCCCGCTTGCCCACCGTCGGGAGGCTGGCAGGGACCTCGTGTGCATTATGCAGGCTTGGGATACACTATTTATTTACCACCCGTCTTCTGAAGGAACTCAGGGCGGTTAACAACATAATCAAGAATTGGGTACAAATACAACTATTTAACACAGCAAAAGAAGGAAATATATAAAAAGAATGGACTGTACTACTAATAATAAACAAAACAGAAATAGACTTAAAAAATAAAATACTCGGCAAGATGGGGGAATGGAGTTTAAAAAATTAAATGCACTATATTTTAACATACTAGTTGCAGTAATTTTATGCGAAGTCAAAATGTCCATAGTCATAGTTTATGTTCTTAAAGTAACAGAATGACTTTCAAGCTGTAAAAAGGGGTGGGGAGTGCTAATGTAGCATTCTTTCCCATTTTTCTGGAAATTTCTGTTGGGGTTTTTTCTGGGGGAAAACTAGAAAAATGGGCTTTTCCTAGAGCTTCAACATCTCCAGAAATTTTCCATCTCTAAGAATTACAGGGAATTATACGTTCACTACTATCTGGGGGGCATTCAGGAAAAAGCAAATCAAACTGATTTGTCACTTCCAACCCTGATTTTTGTGCTGAGGCATTTGCGCCTGTTCCCAGTTCCTCCACACTTCTGGGGGATCTGGAAATCCGAGAACTAACTATTCCTGCTCGGGAACCCAGCCACCGAGTCCAACCCTTGAGCACGGAAAACCTCGTATCCTTCCATGGGTCACGGAAATAATCAACATCTTTTATTAGTGAATATTTGGGCATGCAATGAGATAGAGAAGGGTAGTGCATAAAGAGGTCCCACACTTATGGCTGTAGATACAAATAATGAAAATAAAGGCTACAGTTTGCTACTGAAAGTTAAGTACATACTGGGTATACAGGCACGTTACAGGCTGCAAAACCATTAAGTTTATAACTTCACAGAGAATATTCTAAAGTCCAGGAGATGGGCCAGGCCCAGTCTCCTTCTTGCATATCAAGGTAAAAGGACTGGAGCATCCACAGACAATGGTAGTATAGGAGAGAACACTCTCAGGATGCTGAATGAAAGTTTATTAAAAGTTTATTAAAAGAGCCCAACGCGTTTCGGCCCAAATGGCCTTCTTCAGGGACTGTTTCACTATAAAAAAGGGTAACATTTAAAAGACATAGAGTCAGAGAATTTTATATATGAACAACAAACAAAAACATTACTTATCAAATGCATAATTAACACTTAGAATGCTGAAACAGTATACATAATGGTCAACACTAAGTATTGTAGGTATACTTTGTAAGCGGGCTGACCTGCTGTCTCAGACCACTAACTATCTGGCACCCATAGCATTCTAGGCTTTTTTTCAAATATACTGTTCTAAGGAAACAACCGTATAGAACATGGTATGCACATATTTCATACAGCTCCAAAGGTATTACTTCAAAGGAGGGGTGATATTAACAGATACATGAACCTTTTAGCTGTTTGTCCCGTTGCTTTACATATGAGATAGCATACATATGCTTGCATATGTGTGGGTGTTATTCACAACTACTTCCAAACATACAGAGACATTTCATATCAAATGCAGTAAAAAACTTAGAATGCTGAAACAGCATACATAAAATCCATAAACAACAATATCCAGTAAAAGGCAGACCCATTGTTTCAGGCTCTAATTCAGTTTTAGAGCCTATTTCAAAATTCATTGATTATTTTTTAAAACCCTTCATACCTATAATCCCCTCTTACATTCAAGATTCTAGGGATTTCATTAATAAAATTGAACCTATACAGATCAAAGAACACGACCTCCTGATTACTATGGATGTCAACTCTCTTTACACCAGCATACCTATAGAAGAAGCTTTATCCATCATGTCTCTGTATGTTTGGAAGTAGTTGTGAATAACACCCACACATATGCAAGCATATGTATGCTATCTCATATGTAAAGCAATGGGACAAACAGCTAAAAGGTTCATGTATCTGTTAATATCACCCCTCCTTTGAAGTAATACCTTTGGAGCTGTATGAAATATGTGCATACCATGTTCTATACGGTTGTTTCCTTAGAACAGTATATTTGAAAAAAAGCCTAGAATGCTATGGGTGCCAGATAGATAGTGGTCTGAGACAGCAGGTCAGCCCGCTTACAAAGTATCCCTACAATACTTAGTGTTGACCATTATGTATACTGTTTCAGCATTCTAAGTGTTAATTATGCATTTGATAAGTAATGTTTTTGTTTGTTGTTCATATATAAAATTCTCTGACTCTATGTCTTTTAAATGTTACCCTTTTTTATAGTGAAAAAGTCCCTGAAGAAGGCCATTTGGGCCGAAACGCGTTGGGCTCTTTTAATAAACTTTTAATAAACTTTCATTCAGCATCCTGAGAGTGTTCTCTCCTATACTACCATCCTTCTTGCATATCGCCAGTTGTGCTGGGCCAGTCTTCTACCACCAATAGCATCCTCCAGATGTGGATTCCCAACCTCAAAGGGCGTCTCCTTAGGGGGAAGTCCAGGGGTCCTCTGTGGATGGTCTCTGCAGGAGACACTGGCTTGGCTGACGTGGAAGGCAGGGAGGTCATTTTAAGGCATCCAATGTAAAGCAAAATAGTCCAGATCATAAGGTTACATATATTTAAATAAAAGGCACATATTCATTAAGACATGAGGTAATACAACAAGGCATGTAGAGTCCTCCAGTTTGCATGGATCAGTTCAACCAAGTTTCTGGCACAGCATCCAAGGCCGCAGGAGCAGAGTGTCCTCCAGTCACATCCTGCTGAGGGCAGGGGGGGCAGGTCCCCTCGGGTGTCCTAGAGCCTCACAGTCCCAACAAACTCCGGGGCTTCCAGGGGTGTCCACTTTCCAAAAAGCAGAAGAATGAAGGATAGATGTTCCGAAACTAAGGATCAGCAAAGGGAATAGACAGCACTTGAAGAGTTGTTCCACCTATTTTTTGAATTACAAGTATTCTCCTCAAAGGGGAGGGTGCACCGTTCCTGGAGGCACTGCAATACCAGCTCGATGCATGGAGTGGATGGAGCAAGCTGCTTATTCCATCTCCCAGCCCCAAAAATCCATTTAATATATAGTCCTCCAATAGAGGACATATCAGATATTAAACTGCTAAGAACAGATTGAGTTTTGTTAGTGAATATTTGAACATACTATGAGGTAGAGAAAGGTATTGCATATACAGGTCCCACACTTATGGCTATATTCAAAAACAATGAAAATAAAGATTACAGTTGTCAACTGGCAGTCAAGTACATACTGAGTATACAGACATGTTAAAGGCTGCAATACTACAATATAAAGTTTGGAATGTCCAAAAGTCCAGGGGACAGGACAGGCCCGGTCTCCTTCCTGCATGTAGCCAGCTGTGCCGCACCAGTCTTCCACCAATGGCATAAAGAGGTGGATTCTTGACCTCGCGGTGTGGGGTTTCCTCTGGGTGCAGGGGTCCTCAGTGAATTGTCTCTTCAGTTGACACTGGCTTGGCTCGCATCAAAAGCGGGGAGGCCATTTTTAGGCATGGAATTTAAGTCAAGACAATCCAGAGGATAAAGTTACATACATATACATCAAAGGCACTTATTTGTTGATGCATGTGGTAATGAACTGCTTCTGACACTGTATAGACTATGGCATCCTCCTCACTCCTCTATCTGAAATGGGAATTGAGGGCACTGCATTAAAATGACTCCAGTCCTTCCTACAGGAAAGAATGCAGAAAGTGGTGTAAGGTGATTCGTGTTTGACACCACGGCCGCTGACCTGTGGAGTCCCCCGGGTTCTGTTCTGTCGCCTACATTATTTAACATTTACTGAATATGAAACCACTGGGGGAGATTATCAGGAGTTTTGTGGTTAAGTGTCACCAGTATGCTGATGACACCCAACTATACCTCTCGTCACTTCCGGATTCCAAAGGAGCTGCTTTCTCAACTTTACATGAGTGTTTAGCTGCAGTAATAAACTGGATGAGGATGAACAAAATGAAACTAAACCCAAATAAGATAGGGGTGCTTCTGGTCTGTCGAAAGGGAGAATAAGGGATAGGGATGCAACCTACACTGAATGGGGTACCCTCCAAAAGACGTGCATTGCTTCGGGATGCTCTTGGACTTATCCTTGAGGTTTGCGTGTGTGTGTGTGATGACTATTTCTTGAGAAACCTGCTCTGGCCACAGTGACTCATGGCACCTTCCTTATTTACTTTTCTACAAGTAGTTGTAGAATGAATGAGTAGCAGATAAAATGCAACAATAAAGCAGAACACAGAATACAGGGTCATAGGAACGTACTTCTGACACACAGGAAGAATTTGCCTATTTTAGGAATATACAGTAGGACCCCAGAATCCACTGATTCAGTTATCCATGGTTGGCAGAGGAAAATAAATGATTCAGCAGCCACAAAGCAAGCTTTTGTCACAAAAAGCAGCTGAAAAGCAAGCTACTGTCATAAAACATCAGATGTAAAGTAAGCTACTGTCATAAAACATCAGCTGTAAAGCAAGCAACTATCACAAAAGCGCAATTTTGGGTACTTTTGGTGTTCTCTCTTATCCACAATTTTAACTGTCCACAAGGAGGTCTGAAACCAATCCCCAGCGGATACCGAGGTCCTACTGTATGTTTCATCATTTTGCAAACATTTTTTACCAACTATTTTGAGCACGAGTGCTTACCAGTGAAATGGCTTCTACTTGGTGTGGATCCTATGAGGTCTACTAAGTCTGTCAATGGAGCAGAAGCTTTTTACACACTCCACAAACTTAAAGGCTTTCCTTTCTTGATGACTCATTTGATGGTAAAAAAGGTGTGAACATCAACTGAAGCTTTTTCCACATTAAAGACACTGAAATGCCTTGTTGTGTGTATGGGTCCTCTGATGGCTAGCAAGGTCTCCAGCATGACTGAACCTCTTTCCACACTCCAGACATTCAAATGGCTTCTCTCCTGTGTGAATTTGGTGATGGCTAGCAAGGACTGCAGCCTGACTGAACCTCTTTCCACACTCCATACATTCAAATGGCTTCTCTCCTGTGTGGGTTTTGTGATGCTTAGCAAGGGTTCCAGACTGACAGAATCTCTTTCCACACTCCATACATTCAAATGGCTTCTCTCCTGTGTGGGTTTTGTGATGCCTTGCAAGGATTCCAGACCAACTGAATCTCTTTCCACACACCATACATTGAAATGGCTTCTCACATGTGTGGGTCCTCTGATGGCGAGCAAGGTCTCCGGCTCGACTGAACCTCTTTCCACACTCCATACATTCAAATGGCTTCTCACCTGTGTGGGTCCTCTGATGGCAAGCAAGGTTTTCACCTCGACTGAATCTCTTTCCACACTCCATACATTCAAATGGCTTCTCCCCTGTGTGGGTTTTGTGATGCCTAACAAGGATTCCAGACTGACTGAATCTCTTTCCACACTCCATACATTCAAAAGGCTTCTCTCCTGTGTGGGTCCTCTGATGGCGAGCAAGGTCTCCAGCTTGATGGAACCTCTTTCCACACTCCATACATTCAAATGGCTTCTCACCTGTGTGAGTCTGATGATGTTGAAAAAGCCCTGTCTGGTGACTGAACCTCTTTCCACACTCCATACATTCAAATGGATTCTCTCCTGTGTGGGTCCTCTGATGGCTAGCAAGGTGTCCAGCTCGATTGAAACTCTTCCCACACTCCATACATTCAAATGGCTTCTCACCTGTGTGAATTCGGTGATGGCGAGCAAGGTCTCCAGCTTGACTGAACCTCTTTCCACACTCCATACATTCAAATGGTTTCTCGCCTGTGTGGGTCCTCTGATGACTAGTAAGGTGTCCAGCTTGATTGAAACTCTTTCCACACTCCATACATTCAAATGGCTTCTCACCTGTATGAAATCGGTAATGGCTAGCAAGGACTCCAGCCTTACTGAACCTCTTTCCACACTCCATACATTCAAATGGCTTCTCTGATGTGTGGGTTTTGTGATGCTTAGCAAGGGTTCCAGACTGAATGAATCTCTTTCCACACTCCATACATTCAAATGGCTTCTCTCCTCTGTGGTTCCTGTGATGGTTAGCAAGGTTGTCAGCTCGACTGAATCTCTTTCCACACTCCATACATTCAAAGGGCTTCTCTCCTGTGTGGGTTCTGTGATGCATAGAAAGTTTTCCAGACTGACAGAATCTTTTTCCACACTCCATACATTGAAATCGCTTCTCGCCTGTGTGGGTCCTCTGATGGCTAGCAAGGTCTCCAGCTTGAATGAACCTCTTTCCACAGTCCATACATTCAAATGGCTTCTCGCCTGTATGGGATTTGTGATGCCTAGCAAGGATTCTAGACTGACTGAATCTCTTTCCACACTCCATACATTCAAATGGCTTCTCACCTGTGTGGTTCCTCTGATGGCTAGCAAGGTTTTCAGCTCGACTGAATCTCTTTCCACACTCCATACATTCAAATGGCTTCTCTCCTGTGTGGGTCCTCTCATGGCGAGCAAGTTGTCCAGCTTGTCTGAACCTCTTTGTACACTCCATACATTCAAATGGTTTCTCACCTGTGTGGATCTTCTGATGGCTAACAAGGTCTCCACCTTGACTGAACCTCTTTCCACACTCCACACATTCAAATGGCTTCTCTCCTGTGTGGGTCCTCTGATGGCTAGCAAGGTGTCCTGAATGACTGAACCTCTTCCCACACTCCAGACATTCAAATGGCTTCTCACCTGTGTGGGTCCTGTGATGTCTAGCAAGGATTTCAGACCGACTGAATCTCTTTCCACACTCCATACATTCAAACGGCTTCTCTCCTGTGTGAGTCCTCTGATGGATAGCAAGGTAACCAGCTTGACTGAACCTCTTTCCACACTTCATACATTCAAACGGCTTCTCTCCTGTGTGAGTCCTCTGATGAATAGCAAGGTATCCAGCTTGACCGAACCTCTTTCCACACTCCATACATTCAAATGGCTTCTCACCTATGTGAATTCGGTGATAGCTAGCAAGGACTCCAGCCTGACTGAACCTCTTTCCACACTACATACATTCAAATGGGTTCTTGCCTATGTGGGTTTTGTGATCCTGAGGAAGGCTTCCAGGATGACTAAAAGTGTTTGCACACTTCAGAGCTTCAAATGCCTCTGGATGTTCTGGAGGGGGAACAGCCATGAGTCCTCAGTGAATGAATTGTTTGCTTCCCTATCAAGGCGTTTGTCCTTTGTATGGGATGGTTTTCTTTATGTCCTAAACCAGTCAGAAGCAGAGTTGAAAAACACAACTATGAAACAAAGCAGAAACAATGTTTACGGGGGGGGGGAAGGGATAACTACTACTATTTGCAAACACAACCTGAAGAAATGGGCGAGGAAGAGGAGAGGGCAAGGGGCGCCTAGCGGATCTCAGCAGGGAGGAAGCAGGGAGGCAATCTGCAATTATTGAACAAACAATGCTGTCATTACAAGAAGTCAACACGGGTTTCTTAAAAACAAGTCATGCCAGACTAATTTGATCTCTTTCTTTGATAGAATTACAGGCCTAGTGGATGAGGGGAATGCTGTGGATATTGTTTATCTGGACTTTAGTAAGGCCTTTGATAAGGTTCCCCATGGTATTCTTGCTAAGAAGTTAGTAGAAAGTGGGATAGATGGTGCTACTGCCAGGTGGATTTGTAATTGGTTGACTGATCGCACCCAAAAGGTGACCATAAATGGCCTCTCTTCAGCTTGGAGAGACGTGACCAGTGGGTGTCCCAGGGTTCTGTTCTGGGTCCAGTGCTGTTCAATATCTATATTAATGTCGGAGGAAGGAATAGACAGTATGCTATTTAAATTTGCAGATGATACCAAATTGGGAGGGGGTGCTAATTCCCTAGAGCAGTGTTTTTCAACTTTTTTTGGGCAAAGGCACACTTGTTTCATGAAAAAAAATCACGAGGCACACCACCATTAGAAAATGTTAAAAAAATTAACTCTGTGCCTATATCAGTCTCTAAAAGGTTCGCCATTGGTGGTGTAGGGAGAAGCAGGACAGAGGGGCCACAGATTGAGGCAGCCCGTTCTCTAGCACCCAGTTCACACTTACCTGTGTTGTTTTTTAAAAGACATTTTGCCCTGCATGGACTTCTGTGTCCAGTGGAGACCTGAGAAGGGGCACTGACTCTCCAGGAACACAAATAAGACCCAAAAGCCCATCTTGCTCTCCACACTGTGGCCAAGGCAGATGCCTTCAGCAAGTCCAGCGACAGGAGGGGAGGAGGATGAAGGAGGGCAGGAAGGAAAGAAGGCAGAAAGTGTTCTGCTTGTATACCGCCCCATACCACTTCAAGGAGTCTCTGGGCAGTTTACAGTTTTAATTACAGTAGGCAGGCTGCTAGACATACACATATGCAGGCTAGAAATGAGCACGTTTCTATGAAGAGGGGAAAGGGTACGAATGGAAAGAGAGAGGTGGGGAAAAAAGAAAAGACAGAGAGAGAGAAGAGGGCGACTCAAGACAGAAAGAAAGGGGCAAGACTTCAAGGAACCCATCGCGGGGCCCCTCAGAGACGGCTCTTCCCCTCCCGGACCCTAAAGGCCAGCCGTCCAGCCATCCAGCCGTGCCAGTAGCCCCCCCCCCCCGCCTGCCTCCTCAGCCCAGGTCCGGCGGAGGCCTCCTCCATCCCCTCCTCCTCGCAGCCCTGCCGCGGTGCTCGTGGGGCAGCCGGGCGCCCCTCCTCCCCTTCCCCTCACCTGGTGGTTTGTTCTGGGCTGGGGCTCCCGGGCCGGCTTGTGTTGGCGGGTGGGCTGTCGGGCGGCTCAGTCCATTGGTAGCTCCCAGGAAAGGGGTGGTGGTGGTCCAGGGTAAAAAAAGGAGGGGGTAGAGGGAAGCGAGGGAGTCGCGGCGGCGGCAGGCACAGGGCAAACACTAAGAGAATGAGCGGGGCCAGGTCCGGCCGGGGAGGAAGTGACGCCAGCGCCGCGGGCCTCAGGGGGAGGAGCCAAGCTGACCCTTGGACTCTATTTATAGCACCTCCCAGCTGTGGGCCACCCGCCGGCCCTGGGTTGAATTTCTTTAGAATTTTTCAATTTTTCCCACGGCACACCAGGCAACATCTCACGGCACACTAGTGTGCCACGGAACAGTGGTTGAAAAACACTGCCCTAGAGGATAGGATGAAAATCCAAAAAGACCTTGACAGATTAGAGTGCTGGGCCAAAGCTTAACGGAATGGATTTCAAAAGAGGGAAATGTGGGGTGCTACATCTAGGTAAAAAATAATGAATTGCACAGATATAGGATGGGGGATACTTGGCTGGAGAATAGTACCCGTGAAAGGGATCTGGGAGTCTTGGTGGACCACAAATTGAACATGAGTCAGCAGTGTGATGTGGTGGCCAGGAAAGCCAATGTGATTCTTGGTTGCATCAACAGAACCATAGTGTCTAGATCAAGGGCAGTGATAGTACCACTCTATTCTGCTCTTGTCAGACCCTACCTGGAGTACTGTGTCCAGTTCTGTACGTCTCAATTTAAAAAGGATGTTGACAACCTCAAGCGGGTGCAGAGGAAGGCGACCAGGATGGTTGAGGGTCTGGAGGAAATGTCTTATGAGGAACAGCTTAGGGAACTGGGAATGTTTAGCCTTTCAAAAAGAAGGCTGAGGGTGGATATGATAGCTATGTTTAAATATTTGAAAGGATGTCATATTGAAGAGGGAACAGGTTTGTTTTCTGTGGCTTCAGAGACTAGGACTAGGGGGAATGGTTTCAAACTACAGGAAAAGAGATTCCATTTGAACATTAGGAAGAACTTCATGATGGTTAGAGCTGTTCGGCAGTGGAGTATGCTGCCATGGAGGGTGGTTGAGTCTCCTTCTTTGGAGGTTTTTAAGCAGAGGCTGGATGGCCATCTGTTGGAAATATTGTGATGGGGTTCCTGCATAACAGGGGGTTGGACTAGATGTCCCTTGAGGTCTCCTACAACTCTATGATTCTATGATTCTAGGAGGCCTTTGCTCCAACAGGGAGAGATGAGTGCAAGCCTAGTAGGAAGAGGCGCTACCTTTGCTCAGAACACGGACCCGTTGCAGCGCAGTTCAGTTCTGGCTACCGCGAAAGTAATGCCCGTTCCTTTGACGCCAACCCACCAGCCCAGGCTCTCTTATGCTGTACCGATGCCCCTCCCGGGTGTTTACGTTTGTGTGTGTGCGTGTGTGCGTGTATATCTATCTATCTATCTATCTATCTATCTATCTATCTATCTATCTATACAGTGGACCCTCATATAACAGCCTGTATAACATAAAATTTGTACAACATAAAAATTCTGGAGATAGGGGAAATTTGCTTAACATAATCGCCTATGGGGAAAATCCATATAACATAAAAATGGGATTAGGATTACTCCATTGTCTATATCTATATCTATATCTATATCTATATCTATCTATCTATCTATCTATCTATCTATCTATCTATCTATCTATCTATCTATCTATATATATATATATCTATATCTATCTATCTATCTATCTATATCTATATCTATCTATCTATCTATCTATCTATCTATATATATATATATATATATATATATATATAGAGAGAGAGAGAGAGAGAGAGAGAGAGAGAGAGGCACCACCCAGAATCCTCTCCATAAACTACTACATAACCGCCCTGAGTCCCCTGTGTGGGAATAGGCACGGTATATAAATGTGAAAATAAATAAATAAATAAATAAATCAAGCCCAAAAGTCTCACCACCACCCGGCTTCGTCATAGGACTTGTAGTCCAGAAGGCGCGCTTCTTTGTCCCCCGTTCAATTGCAGGGAAGAGGAGGGGCTGGGTGGGGAGGGAGGAAGGGACCAAGGAGGAAGAGGAGGACCTCTTTGGCCTCCCCCTCCCTGCATTTCCTCCCTCTCTAGGAATCTGGCCATGCTCCGCTGCTCTTAACCCGCTCCCAGCCAAGCGCCACTTTGCTCTGAGGCGGAGGGCGAAGGGAAAGATCGTTCAGCTCGTTGCTCCCCCCCCCTTCAGTGTTTTTGAGCCTCCTTTGCAAGCGGCCTGCGACTCCCCTCTTTCTGCTTCCCCTTGGCTTGTGTGTGTGTGTGGGGGGGTTCTTTGTGGTTTGAACCTGTGTGTGTGTGTGTGTGTCAGAGAGAGAGAGAGAGAGAGAGAGGACCGTTTCTTGAGAAACCTGCAGTGACCACAGTGACTCATGTCGCAGGGACATCCCGGCTACACTACTGTCATGTGCTCTATGCAGGACTTCTGATGAAAACATAAGACCATAAGAACAGCCTTTGGAACAGAATTTGGAAGCAGTAGGAAGGAAAATACGAATGTTCGAAAGGAGGAAAAAGAAGAAATATTATCAACATTTACAGGGCTCCTTTGGGTATGGGAGAAGTGGGGGGAAAGCTTTTTCCTGACCTCTCTCCCCTTACAAAAATATGGTACTATGATAAATTCGCCCCATTAAGGAAGCTCATTCCAAAAGAGGTAGGGGATAAATTAAAGGAGATTTCAATCCAGGATATGAATAAAATTTGGGAAACAGAACATATGATGGAAGAGGAAAGTGGAATTTGGAATAAGATCAATTGGTTACAAAAAAACCACAAATCTCCTTGTTGAAGGAGAAAGAAGTTAAAAATTGTGGTAAAAGAATTATTACACCCTTTGAAGTTTCAGAGAGGGTAGCCGTGTTAGTCTTTTAAAGAATTTCAGGCAAAATTCAAAGAAAAACAAATTGAGGAATTAGTAAAAGGATATAGGATAGATAGGACCAAAATAGTTTCAAAATTGTACAAGGTTTTATTAAATATGGCGAAATCACTAAAGGAAAGATTGAAAGAATATTGGGAGCTAGATATCCAGGAACAGATTTTAGATGAAGATTGGGATAGAATCTTTCAGCAACCGCCCTTTGTTACGACCTCTAGGATCATCCAGGAGCAGGGGTTGAAGCTGGTACAAAAATGGTATTACACACCAGTAAGGTTGTATCATATTACAAAGTCAGGGAGCAAAAATTGCTGGAGGAAGTGCGGAGTAATGGGAATGTACAGTCACATGTGGTGGGATTGTCCTTTAGTTAATAATTTTTGGATACAGATTGGTAGAGAAATATCGAAAATTGTGAGAAGTAAAGTGGAAATATCTAAATTAATAGTTCTTATTAGCCTGCGTAGCACAGTTAAAAACAAAAGAGGAACGTAAATGGGTAAATCTGATGGTAACTGGAGCAAGTAATTGGAAAAATGCAGAAGAGCTAGCGTTGAACCAATGGAGGAAAAAATTAAATAATATTATAATTTTAGAATACTTAACTGTGAAGATATGTAGAATGAAAGGGTTTAAGGTCAGTGAGAAAGAGGAGGAATGGTTTGAGAAGCTACTGATTTATTTGAGTATGTGTAAGAAAGAGAGTGTGGGTGCGTCCGCTGATAGTGAAGAGAGCGAAGAAAGGCAAGAAGATGCAGGGAAAGTGATGACAGATATGGAAAGCTTAACAAAACCTGTAATGAGGACAAAGAAAGGACAGGACAAGAAGAACCCAGATGTGAAGGAGGGAAAAGTAATGAGCCCATCAAAAGGGGATGTGGAGAAGGATATTGAGAGTCCCACCATTGGGAGTTTCTTTGCAGTAGCCCAAGAAGCGTTAAATTGGAGACCATATATAAGACGTGTTAAAAGAGAGAAGAAGGATCAAGGGATACAAGTAAATGAATGGAAGATAGGAGGGAGGAACATGTCATCCCAGACAGAGTATCTAGGGACAGGAATTGAAAGAGGAATACAGGTGGAAGAATGGAGAGCTAAGGGAAAGGATGAGGCAATACAGGTAGCATTTAAGGAGAGAAAGTTGATGTATAATGTGGGGTTACAGGTGGAAATAGATAGGAAGAGATATGTGGTGGGTAAGTCATGGCATATAGGTGTGCAAGTTAATCTGGATCAAGACAAGGTTAAAAGAGACATAGGGTTGCAGGTAATGGTAGGCTGTCGCCAGAAATTATACAAGGATTAGGAGACACAGACAGGGGTGATTGACAGAGTAGGAGATGCGCGAGGGAAAGGGTGGGAGAGATGTGAGCGCGCGACCCAAACGGAAAGGAGGGTAACGCTTCTAACGGAAAAAGGGATTCAGACAGAGGGTCGAGAAGAGAAGAAGGTGGAGACGGGTCTGCCTCTTCCAATACCCCTTAG
Source organism: Phrynocephalus guinanensis (assembly GCA_037367245.1). Lineage (NCBI taxonomy): Eukaryota > Metazoa > Chordata > Lepidosauria > Squamata > Agamidae > Phrynocephalus > Phrynocephalus guinanensis. The sequence goes on from CM074744.1 coordinate 20,159,535, forward strand.
CTATGTGGGGCTGCCTTTGCCGACTCCCCCAAGATTTCCGGTAACAAGGGCCGGTCGTACCTCGTTGGGATCTAATTTATATAGAGGAGGTCTGGATCCGAATCCTCCCAGATGGATCCCAGGATGGGGGTGGAGTTCGGAACTGGAATACGGTCCTCGAGGCTTTGGAACCCTTTATTCGGGACTGGACCGATACCCCCATGTAGCACGCCCCAAATAAGCATTAATAATCCATTTAGACGGGATTGTGTTGATGGTGATCCCCCTCTTAATCCAAGTTCTGAACCCCCTCTCTTGTTACCTTATACTGATGGTTGGACGAAGAATGAAACAAACAAGAAGTTGATGGATGTTATCAATAAAAGTTTATTCGATTTCGACAACTATCGAGCTTCGCATTCTCTTTCATCCACTGAACCGCCTATAGACCTATTAGGACTCTCATAGTATGTTTGACCAATTTGGGGTAATTAAAACGTTAAAAGCTAACTAAACCTTGTGGATTGTTAATTGTTAATTTATATAGAATTGTACATATTGTTAATTTGAATATGTTTCATTGTTAATGTACTGTATATCCAATGTATCGGATGCCTGGGGGTCACTGTTTTTGTCTGGGTTGTTGGTGATTGGTTTTATAATAAAATATAATTTTTTATAAAAATAACAGCTTTGCTGGAACAGGCCACAGCCCATCCAGTCCAGCATTCTGTCTCACACAGCGGTTCACCGTTTGCTTCATGGTATTCCCAAGCAGATGTCTTCACCTGCTTATGATTCCCTGCAATGCCATTGAGAGATATTTCTCCATCCAGAGCTTGTCCTTAGGCATCCATAATGATAGCCATTCAGAGTAGCTAGGATTTTCAGCACCGGGGGGGGGGGGGAGTCAGTTTTTTGCACACACACCCTCCTCTGGAGCTGCCTCTGCCCCTCCCTCCCCCTCCTTCGTCCCATGTTTTTTTTTTAAGAAATCTTCCGCCAACACTGACATCGCTGGAAAGCTTGAGGGGCTGGGTGGGCCAGCCGGCTGGTGAGCAGAAGCTTGTGGGGCTGGGTAGGCAGGTGAGGGGGCGGGCCACCACCACCACCACCAGCACGGCCGGGAAGCTTGTGGGGCTGGGTGCGTGTGTGGGGGGTGGGGGTGGGCAGGGGAGCGGGCCTCTGCCACCACCACGGAGCTTTGGGGTGGGCCGGCAGGCGAGCCATCGCCACCGCTGGGGAGCTTGGGGGGTGCAAGGTCGAACAGATTGCCTCTTCCAAGGGGTGACCTGTGGCCACGGCTCCCTGTGCTTCCTTTGGTCCCCACCTTCCTTCCTGCCTCCCTCCCTTGGTCCCCCCTCCCTTCCTTGTTCCCCACCTTCCTTCCTTTCTCTCTTGGTTTCCACCTCTCTCCCTCCCTCCCTTGGTCCCCGCCTTCCTTCCTGCGGGTGGGGTTGCAAGGAGTCAGTGGGTGGGGCTTATAGGTCAGTGGGTGGGGCTTACAGTGGGGTGGCATGGTGGGGGGAGCAACTGGCACCTAACACATTATCAGCCACCAAATCTGGCCCTCCTGATTTGGGCACTCCTGATTTAGAGGATCTTGTAGTTCTGTTCGCTTACCAGTCCAGCAGGGAACTCAGCCCATCAAACTGATAAGAACAGATTAACGTTTGTGAGTGAATATTTGGGTCAAAAGGCTGAGAAGCAATAACCAGATCTCCCCCCCCCCCCCCAAGGAAGCACCTGACTCTAGTTTCCTGTTGCCCTCCCAGGGTCCCCAAGAGTAAGGCCAGGCCTTGGACCCCTCCCCCAGAACCTCCATGCAAAGAGCCCCCTCCCTCATTCCACGCTGCCTGCTCACAAAATAGCTTCCTTTTCTACCACCCAGGGAGAGCAAGGAAACAAGCTCAAGATCAGAAAAAGAGAAGACTCCTCTGTGTAGATAATTAATCCTCTGGAATATATGGTTTTCCTCATCGGACATAGGCCCCCCCTCTATTATTTCAAGTAGAGACACATACAAGTTGCACCCTACAGACAAACAAATGTAACTAAATATTACGTTAATAGTTTTTTTGTTTACACATGCAGGTCTCCTTTGTTTTGTTTTGATTAGTTTGTTTTATAATTATCCCTGAAATTTTCGAAATTACTACACATGACTGATACTACCCTGTACTGGTGACAGGTATTGAATAGAGTAATATCTAGTCCTTTTTCGTCTAGTCAATGTGATGGAATAAATCAGGGCTGTCCAACTTTGAAGAGGCCGAGGTCTACTTTTTCCAGAGGAAAGTGTCTGAGGGCTACTACACTAAAACCTCTACTTATGAATTTTGTCTGTTCTGAGCATATGCTCATAAGTTTAAAAAATTGTAAGTAGAGCAGCAGATTCCCATAGGAATACATTGAAAATCAATTAATCCTTTCTGGAGGGAACATATTTCAATGAATTCCTATGGTAAAACTGACCATGCACATGCTTCCCTTACACCCGCTTGAGCTGGTGTGGACGGGTGCAAGGGAGGTGTGTGCATGCTTTTGCAGATTGCCCCTGCCGCTTGCCCAGGCTGCTGGAAGACTTTTTTTTAAAAGGTGCACTTTCCCTCCCAACCCGCCCGGGTCCTGACTTGACTTCTCCTCCTGTTTTCCCCCTTCCCCCTTCCAGCCCCATCGCTGCCACTGCTGCTGCCACCCATGGCTCTCACTCACTTCTGCCATGTTAACTGTGCAGCTGGGATGGGTCAAGCCAGCAGTGGGGCAATCACATCGCTACGGCGGTGCAAGGAGGGGGAATGGCTCAGAAGGGGAGCAGGAGGTGCAGCAGGTCACAGTCTCTGTGAGGCAGCTGAGGAGGAGGAGGAGGAGGAGGAGGAGGATGGAAGGGTGGGAGGAAGGAATTCTCCAGGGGGGAAGAAGAGGGGGACGTCACCATGCAAAGGAGGTGGGCACACCCATGACCCCACCCCTCACTCTCCCCTCCCCTCCCCTTCCTCTGCACTGCACCAACAACTCAATTGTTCATGAGACAGTGGCATGCCGATCATCTGGCCGGTAGGGAGAGCAGGGGACTGTGCCATGGCCCTTTAACTGCTCCGCTTGGCTGAGACAGTGGGCTGGCAGATCCAGAGCTTTGCTGGGGCAGTGGTGGTCCTTGGGTTGGGGGAGGTAGAGGTAGAGAACTTACCCGCTCACATTTTTTATTGATGGCTGGCGGGCTACTTTTGAACCCTTTGTGGGCTACTGGTAGCCCCTGGTCTACCTGTTGGGCAGGCCTGGAATAAATAGTGTGGTAATTGGAAAATGGTACCCAGTGATGTAGTGTTCACATGAGAACCACTGCAAAAGGATGAGTTTGGGGATTAGGTGCTTGTTTCATTTCAAGTGGGAGACACCAGAAAACACAATCAGGAAACTTCTGCAGTGTGGGTTACTTATGAGTGGGTGAAGAACTGACCACTTAACTTGATATTATGGTTAAACTCCCAAGGGTATTGTAACTTTGGAAAACACATACCCACTAAGATTCTATGTAAAGTTTTTAGTAAACCTACCTCACCCTGAATATCACGTTGGTACTTTTTAAGCAGTAGTACAGTGGTACCTTGTATAAAGGAATTAATTTGTTCCAAATGAAATTGTGTTAAGCAATTTTTTCTTTATACGAATTTCCCATAGGAATGCATTGAAAACGGAGTAATCCCGTTTTTGTGTTGTATGGATTCTCCCCATAGGCGATAATGTTGAGCAAATTTCCCATATCTCTGGAATTTTTTATGTTGTACAGATTTTATGTTATACAAACTGTTTGTTATACAAGGGTCCACTGTATAAGAAAAAAGGGATGTGGAATTTCAACAAAATGCTTAAGCCACATGACATACATCGTCTTCGGATTCATTAAAACGAAGTGCTTCATCTGCACATGTGCCTTAACAAGCACCACCCTCTGTACACCTAAATCAAATGATTGTCAGTGGCTTAATACCAATATCATACTGAATCCAAAGTAGTGGTAGTAGTAGTAGTAGTAGTAGTAGTAGTAGTAGTAGTAGTAGTAATAACAACAACTTTATGCCACCTTTCTCCCCAAAGCGACCCAGTACCATGTTTACATTAATATTCACAGGGACTGGCCCACTAAGAGTAAGACATTACAGAAATCGTGCAGACAGGAGACAGGCACCAGTATAATATTACTACTTTTATTATTAATTTTATTATTGTATTTATTTTTTTATATATCTATTATTATTGTTATTGCTTTGTTTGTTTTTATGCCCACTATTTGCTGTAAACCGCCCAGAGTTCTTCCAGAAGACGGGTGGTATATAAATATTCAAATAAATAAAATAAATAAATAAATAAAGGGAAGAGGAGCACCCGCAGGAGGGGGTCCCTCCAGATGAGGGTCACGTTCCATATTCTTCAGAGAGGTCATGGCAATGGAGAAATAAATTTATTGTACCATGCAATTTTGTGAGCTCTTGTTGTTGCCAACAGACCAACCAGAGGATGATAATACTCAAAGGGGTCACTCAATAGAAGATGTGTTGGAAGAGCTCCAATCAGTGAAACTGACCCTTCAGGAACACGCTCACCGATGTGAGTGCCCATCAGTAATGGAGTGTTACTAATCTTATTAAGTATGTCCTTAGTGATGTTTTAGTGGTTTCTCCGCCTTACATTTAATTAAACAAAAAAAAAGTAACCAGAACAATCATGTTTAACCCCAACAGTGGCTGCTCTTGAAGAAAAATTTGCAACAGATGTCTGAGAACTGCAGGGCACATTTAATGCAGAATGATGTTTCCAGAAGAATATTAATTTTTTTTTGTTGCCGGACTTTTTTGTAACCCGATAGCAGTACTCATCCAGTTCCACATAAGAAATATGTACTTTATGTTACATTGGTAATGGCATTTTTGGTTTTGATACTACCATAATAGGAACATTTACCTGTATAATCATCTCGTCAAAGTACTGATCAATCACTGTAAGTACCATGTGCCTATAGTGCCTCTGAGTGCAATAATTAATTGTCTTTTATATTGTTGTTTTTAAATTGTTGCTTCTTTTAACTTGCTGTAAACCGCCCAGAGTTCCATTCTGGAAAATGGGCGGTATATAAATGAAACAAACAAACAAACAAATAAATAAATAGTTTTTTAAAAAAAGGTTCAGCAAAGTTAATTTTTTTATAAAATATAATATTGTTTACATTTGCTTATTAATGCAATTTTTTTCCGTAACAAAAAAGGCTTCCTTTCATGATTATCACTAAATTTTAATTCACTACTCATGTATTTGACTTAGAAAATTTTACCTATATTTTAAAAAAAGACACTTTAAACTGTATTTTCTTCAGAAATGCTTCATTAGGAAGATCACAGAATACGTTTTATTTATCTTTAAAAAAAAGCCAAGTGCTATCTAGGAAAAAAATAGTACATCATTCATTGTACTCCTTCACATTATTATACATGTTATTTTAAACAAACATGTGACTCTTTTGTATTTTGAAGAAATCTATTGTGAACATTATGACAGAAAAGAAAACCTGTGGTAAAAACTATTTGTTTACATCTATTACTCCCATTTATTTTACATTAGTAACTTACTTAAAGTATATATGTTGTTCCAAAATAGTATTTAAAGTTATCTGTGCACAGCAGTATGTGAGCACTGAAGGTTTACCTTGAAAGTAATAATAAATGATAACTGTTTTATTAAACCAATATTTATTTATTTACCGAACAACACTGTTCTGTTATGTAATACCCAACATATTTCCTTTTGAAGGAAGACTGTGAAAGATGTTTTTAAATAAATGGTTATAAACATGGGAAAGCAAAATATACAGTACGTTTGCAAATGTATCAGTAGTATGTTTTCCAACATATTATTGATAAAAAAATTTCACATTTGGATGTGCATAATGAGGTTTAGATTTACAGTAATCCAAGGCAGCAATCACTGGATCTTCTATGTACTAAGACCACGAGTCCAGGTTGTTAAGAGAGTAAGGTGCATACATAATAATGCATGTGCAGTACCAGTCCAGCAGCAAATCATCATGCATGTTGTCCTGGTTTTCAGCAGCAGTTGCGATGTAGCATTTCCACAAATTGAAAACAGAGCAAAAAATACATTACAACAGGCATGTCCAAACTTTGGCCCTCCGGATGTTTTGGACCACAACTCCCACAGTCCTCGGACATTGGAAATACAGGCTTGGAATTCTGGGAGTTGTGGTCCAAAACATCAGGAGGGCCGAAGTTTGGTCATGCCTGCATTACAACATTTAATTACTGTGTGAAAAAAGCATATATTTATGAGTTTGGCTAAGCAGCAAAACATAATTTACATTCTCTCCGGATGCTCTCCAATTCTGTGGTGACTCCTTCCATTCTGGATTGGAGGGCAGCTATCTGATCTAAAGTAGTAGTAAATAATATGAAATAACATGTTAAAGTTTGTTTACTGGTAGCAGGATGATAGAACTACCACCATTCACCTAGTGATGAACAGTAACAATTCACAGGCAGCGTTTTGAAAACACGCGAAGCAAACCGAGCAGTAACTATGGGCCTTTTTATACGACCCCTAAGACCCGCTGGTCTCTTAAATTCAGACCAGAGATCTTGAGGGTTTGTCGCTCTTCCTTCCTCCCCACCACTCCGCACTTCCTTGCTTCTGTCTGCATGAGGGGAGGGAGGGAAAAAAGCCTTAAAAAGGGACAAAAGAATAAAGCCTTACCTCCGGTGCCGGTGGAAGTTGCTCCGAGCGCCGGTTACTTCCTGGTTCCTCTTAAAGGGGCGGGAGGCAAAAAACCAACATAAAGAAGCGAGGAGAGCCCGGCACTCTCCGCATCAAAAATTTTCACCCTCTCAGAGCAGGTACAAGAAAAGTGTGCTGGGACGCGCTAAAGTGGGCGTCGTCGCACTTAATTTTCTGTTAGCTCCGAAGCTGGTGGGGAAACATTTTTAAGCTCCGGAGCTGGGAGCCATTAGCAGCGGAGCTTAGGGGTCGTGTATAAACGCCCTATATGGACAACAAAAAATTCTGGGGGGGGGGAGCTGTGAGGGGAAAAGAACAAGGCAGCAGCTGTTGTTGCGGGACCCACTGTACAGGTGCTTCTACGCCAATGCTCGAAGCCTCCGAGCAAAGATGGGAGAACTTGAACATTTGGCAGCTATGGATAACATAGATATAATAGCCATAACAGAAACCTGGTGGAATGTGGAGAACCAGTGGGATACAGCAATCCCAGACTATAAACTCTATAGAAGGGATAGAGAGGGGCGGGTTGGAGGACGAGTGGCCATCTATGTCAAAGAAGGGGTAAAATCCAGCAGAATGGAGATGGACAGAGGGTCCGACTCCACCATAGAATCACTGTGGGTTAAACTCTCAGGTCCCAGGAGTGATGTGATAGTTGGAGTATTCTATCGTCCACCAGATCAAAAACTTGAGGGGGACCTTGAAATGAGGAGAGTAATCATGGAGGTGGCTAAGAGGGATAGGATAGTAATCATGGGGGACTTCAATTATCCCCACATTGACTGGGCCAATGCGAGCTCTGGGCAAGAAAGAGAAACTGGGTTTCTCGACTTGCTGAATGACGGTGCCTTAGAGCAACTTGTCATGGAGCCCACCCGAGAACAGGCAACTCTGGATCTAATACTGTGTGATACTCAGGACCTGGTCAGGGATGTGAATGTCACTGAGCCTCTGGGGAACAGTGACCATGCTGCAATTTCCTTTGCCATGCATGTTGTAGGAAGAGTGTCAACCAAATCAGACATAAAAACCCTTGATTTTCAAAGGGCAAACTTCCCTCAGATGAGGAAACTAGTTAGAGAGAAATTGAAGGGGAAGGTTAGAAGAATCCAATCTCTTCAGAGTGCATGGAGCCTGTTTAAAACAACAATAATAGAGGCCCAGCACAAGTGCATACCACAAAGAAAAAAGAGTTCATTTAAGTCCAAGAGGACACCAGCATGGTTAAAGAGTGGAGTTAGAGAGGCTCTAAAGCGCAAGGAGAGGTCTTTCTGTAAATGGAAATCCTCCCCAAATGAAGAAAATAAAAAGGAACACAAACTCTGGCAAAAGAAATGTAAGAAGATGATAAGGGAGGCAAAGAAAGATTTTGAGGAACGCATGGCTAGCAATATAAAGGGTAATAATAAAAGCTTCTTTAAATATGTTAGAAGTAGAAAACCGGCCAGAGAACTAGTTGGCCCTCTGGATGGTGAGAGAGGAAAAGGGGAGGTTAAGGAGGACTTGGACATTGCAGAGAAATTGAATGACTTCTTTGCGTCTGTCTTCACGACAGAGGACCTTGAGCGGATTCCACTGCCTGAGCCGCCCCTCTTGACTAAAGAATTAAATCAAATACAGGTTAAAAGAGAGGAGGTTTTAGGACTAATCGATAAATTGAGGATTAACAAGTCACCGGGCCCAGATGGCATCCACCCAAGGGTTATTAGGGAACTGAGAAATGAAATTGCAGATCTCTTATTGGTTATATGCAACTTGTCTCTTAAAACGGCCACAGTGCCGGAGGACTGGAGGATGGCAGATGTCACACCAATTTTTAAAAATGGAAGGAGGGGGGACCCAGGAAACTATAGGCCAGTTAGCCTTACATCTGTCCCAGGGAAGGTGGTGGAAAGCCTCATCCAAGAGAAAATCTTAAAACACATAAAAGAACAAACCTGGCTGAGAGAAAATCAGCATGGCTTCTGTAAGGGTAAATCTTGTCTGTCAAACCTTTTAGAATTTTTTGAAAAGGTCAACAGGCACGTGGATTTGGGTGAACCGGTGGATATAGTCTATCTGGATTTTCAAAAGGCTTTTGACACAGTCCCTCACCAAAGGCTGCTGAGAAAATTGCACAGTCAGGAGATAAGAGGACAGGTCCTCTTATGGATTGAGAACTGGTTGAGATCCCGGAAACAAAGAGTAGGTGTCAATGGGAAATTTTCACAATGGAGAGAAGTGAAAAGCGGTGTGCCCCAGGGCTCTGTCCTGGGACCGGTGCTTTTCAATCTGTTCATAAATGACCTGGAGACAGGAATAAACAGTGAGGTGGCCAAGTTTGCAGATGACACAAAACTTTTCCGTGTGGTGAAAACCAGAGAAGATTGTGAAGAGCTCCAGAAGGATCTCTCCAAACTGGGGGAATGGGCTGAGAAATGGCAAATGCGTTTTAATGTAACCAAATGTAAAGTAATGCATATTGGGGCAAATAATCCAAACTTCATCTATCAACTCATGGGCTCTGAGTTATCCATGACGGATCAGGAAAGAGATCTTGGTGTGTTGGTGGACAGCTCCATGAAGGTGTCTCCCCAATGTGCGGCAGCAGTGAAGAAGGCCAATTCCATGCTAGGGATTATCAAAAAGGGGATTGAAAATAAAACAGCCAACATTATAATGCCATTATACAAAACAATAGTAAGGCCCCACCTGGAGTATTGTGTACAATTCTGGTCACCGTATCTCAAGAAAGACATAGTGGAACTGGAAAAGGTGCAGAAGAGAGCGACTAAAATAATTACTGGGCTGGGGCACTTCCCTTATGAAGAAAGGCTAAAACATTTGGGCCTCTTTAGTCTGGAAAAAAGGCGCTTGAGGGGGAATATGATTGAGACATACAAAATAATGCAGGGTATGAGTAAAGTGGATAGAGGGAAGCTCTTCTCTCTCTCCCAAAATACCAGAACTAGGGGACATACACTCAAATTGAGGGCTTGGAGAGTAAGAACTGACAAAAGAAAATATTTTTTCACCCAGCACGTTGTAAGTCTATGGAACTCCCTGCCACAGGATGTGGTGATGGCATCTGGCCTGGATGCCTTTAATAAGAATAAATTTAATATAAAAATTGGTATTTGTTGTTTTCTTTGTAAGTTGCCAATGCACCATTATAAATTGTCAATGCACCATTGGTGGTTCATCAAAATTGCCACGCTGAGTTAGTTATATAGCAAAAGGTTTATTAAAGACAGATAGAGATAGAACAGAACACAGACAATACAGAGATATATGTTAGTAGGCATCTTAGCTTAAGGGTCCAAGAGCCCCTTAAGGTTCCAAGACATGGCACAGGCACATCTGCCCTGCAGTCCTGGACAAAGGAGTAATGGCTTCTCCATGGTTTTTATACTCTTTTGCATGGTGTACTGACGTATTTAGTACGCATCATATTCTTGGTCTATGGCCATTTGGCTACAGACACTAGAATGACTTAACTCTATTTTGTTTGATTTCAAGTTGGTTCCTTATTACTGGCTAACTGCCATATGTTATTGTTAGCTAACTGACTCTTTGGTGCCATGAGATAATGTCAACAATCCCAGATGATGGGCCATCTTGTCTCCTTCCTTGCGTACTGTAAGAGATTGGCGCCCACGGGTGTGAGATATTGTGCCAAGTTCCCAGCTGTGATGCCAAGTTTGCTGGGTCAATTTGACCTTATACCCTGTGAGCTCATTTGGGTCTACTTATAATATATTTTGATTTTGAGGCATGTTAACCCGTTCCTATCACCTTCAAAAGGGGATTTGACAGATTCCTGGAGGAAAAGTCCATCACAGGTTACAAACCATGATGGAGAAACCAGGGTACTTCAAGGGCCAGATGCAGGGGAGTGGTATCAGGAGACAGATATCTAGTCTCATGCGCTCCCAAACGCATCTGGTGGGGCCGCTGTGAGATACAGGAAGCTGGACTAGATGGGCCTTTAGCCTGATCCAGCATGGCTCTTCTTATGTTCTTATGGGTTTGCGAAACCTGGAGTAAACTAATGCAACATTAACTTCCAACTTTACTGATATACCGGAAATGTTTCTCTGCACTATACTACCCCGCTCAGGAATTGGTCCATCATGTTGAGCATCAGGGTCACGTCCCTGACGTGCTGCAGGATATCAAGCATATCACATTGGACTCAATACAACAGGCATGTCCAAACTTTGGCCCTCCTGATGTTTTGGACCACAACTCCCAGAATTCTAAGCTTAGATTGCCAATGACAAAGGACTGTGGGAGTTGTGGCCCAAAACGTCTGGAGGGCTGAAGTACGGATATGCCTGGGCTAGGTGAAGAAATTGGAACACACTTCCAAGCAGGCATCAGTTGCCTTAATTTGGACATGTTCTGAGCCTGTGAATTCAGAACAAGATTCATGTAAAAGTGAGGCTATTGTGTCAACATAAATTAAAACCACAAACCCTTTATTAGTAGTCGGCAGGATTCGAACCTGCGCGGGGAGACCCCAATGGATTTCTAGTCCATCGCCTTCACCTCTCGGCCACGACTACAGCATACCACAGGCTTTCAAATCCTTAGAAGTACGGGTATGTGTGTGTGTCTTATTTATTTAATATCTTTTTTTACCTCCCCTTTCTCCTTGAAAACGACCCAAAGTGGCTTACAACACTGAAGGGCAATATTTACAGTTGAACACAACAAGTAAACAGTGGCCATCAACATTAATTATTACATTTAAAGTTAAGAACAAGTGTGAAGAGGAATCTGACATCACTTAAAAGGTAATATTAAAAGTAAGAAAAACAGTCACATCACAGTAATCCACCTGGGAAGTAACTAAGGTGTGTGTCACAGTGGCCAGATTAGATGGCTCAAGAAATTGACATCGCTGGCACACTAGTTTTATTTGTGCAAATGCACTCCCGGCCACTGCCACAACCTGGACATCCAGACTCAAGGATGAAGCCAGAAACACCCCCAAACTGAGAACCTCTTTTCTCAATGGGAGGGTCCAACCATCCAGTACAGGTTTGCAACCCTATTCCTTATTCCTTGATCTGCCTTTCGACTCATTAGAAGCACCGCTCTTTTGTCTGGATTAAATTTCAATTTGTTCTCTCTCATCCAGTCCATCTACGCTACAGTATCGAATTCTGATCCAAAGCCAAAGTAGCTTCCTAGAATTTAGGTGGAAAAGAGAGGTAGGGTAATCCCCCCCCCCCAATCAGTTGCCGTTGGTCTGATGTCGTACTGTCTGCAGTGTTCAGGTCCCATGTCTATGAAGATTCCCAGTCATCCCGGTGAGGTTATCTGAAAGTTGAATCATGGCAACCAGAGTACTTGAGAGACTGGCATGTTTCACTGCTCATCCAAGCAGCTTCATCAGTCTGAGAACAGTTGATAGTGAGCCGCCTTGGGTCCTTTTCCAAGGAGAAAGGCGGGCGGGGGGGGATTCTATCAATTAAAATAAATACATTCTAGTTCACCTTGCTTTCACACCACCCTGGTCTGAGTAGGCTCGTTAGGTGTACAATAGCCAGGGGTGCATGAAAGTCCCACCTATGCAACCCTTCCCAACTGCCATTAAGTACCGGTCATTAGTTGTGGCCTTGATGGTGGAGTCGGAAGTGTTTTTGACTTGTCTGGGGATTATTGAAATAACTGCCTGATAAGTAGTAGATAGACTGTGCCTGAGTCCCCCACCTCTGTTGAGAGAGGGGTTTTCAATACTGACATGAATGGCTTCCTGACCCCTCTCTCAAACCATCTATCTTCTCTATCTAATATGTGGACATCCTGAACTTTGAATGTATGCCCTTTCTCCTTCAAGTGGACATGTACTGCTGATTCTGGCTCTGAGCTGTTGCCCTTCCTGTGTTGGGTCATCCTTCTATTTAATGGCTGTTTAGTTTCTCCAGTGTAGTGATCTACACACTCCTTGCTGCATTGGTCCTCTTATATTGCTCCTCTTGTGTGCTCAGTCCAATGTACCCCAAACTTGGAAGCTCAGTTAATTTTAAACTACAACTCCCAGGAGGCCTAGCTGGCACAGCCAATAGGCTTAAGTCCCTAAACACCTGGAGCTTCACGCTTGGGCACCATTGCTTTAATACTACAAGAGCACTCCCTTTGCCAACACACCTTATAATTCATAAGGGCCATTTTCTCTCCTTTTGAAAGGTAATCATGGGTAGGGGCAGGCGTGTGGTTGTTAAGGTGTCAGCAAGAAAAAGATGTTCAGGACAGGATTTCTGCTATTACATTAGGACCCCGGTATCCGCTGGGGATCAGTTCCAGGCCTTCCTGTGGATCATGAAAACTGGATAAGAGAGAATGGCAACCCCCCACCCACCCCAACAAACTCCTGTTTTGTGAGAGGAGCTTGCTTTAAAGCTGCTGCTTGTCAGGGTAGCTTGCTTTGCAGCTGCTGAATTATTTAATTTTTTTTCTCTGCCAGCCATGGGTAACAGAATCAGTGATTAGTGAAGCAGGGTGAGACTCATTTGGATTAGTGGAACCTACAGAGGCGTGGACTCATCAAATCCGCACTGATTCAGCGGGGCTTCTCTCATGCAATTTACTATCCTCACCATCAGGATTTTACGCATTGTGGGGTTGCTGGGTTTTTGGATACTTAGGAAGAAGTCTTTCCCACAAATTTTCATGGCTTGCTCCTTCATGAAATGTGGGCAGGGCTGATATATCACACTGTAGCAATGAATTCCAGCCTTTTCTGATCAACAACCCCATTTAAGCTGTGGATGTGGCGTTCATAACCATGCTTATTTAGACTGCATGGGGCAAATTAAATACACAGTACACTACATACCAATGGTTCCTAGACGCTTAAAAATTCAGTCATTTGCACTTTGTGGGGCAACAGCGACATCTAGTGTACCAATCGTAAAGTGGCGTTTGTCCTCTTTCCCTCCTAAAAAAAAAAGATGGATGCAACATGCCTTAAGGATGCTTTCCAGAGGTGCTCAATGCAAGCGTTGGTGGTATAGTGGTTAGCATAGCTGCCTTCCAAGCAGTTGACCCCGGGTTCGATTCCCGGCCAACGCAATAATGTATTTTATTTTATTTTAAATTCCTCCTTAAAAAGGACGAGAGGTTCGGTGTTGTCCCCCCCCCATACACACACCCTAATAGAACTGCATAGGAAAACAAAAATTGTAATGTGTTGGGAAAGATGAGTGCTTTGATAAATTCTCCAGCTGTTCTCTTTTCCAGTAACTGAAAATTAAATTCTTATAGACACATTCAAGCCCTTTGATTGTTCTCATATCCCATTTTGTTTTTCACTTATATGAACGGGGTTTTATGATCAGCAGGCACTTGTGTGTATTTGTTCACATCTTTTGACTCAAGCTCCCCAAATCCCCCCCCCCCCCCCCAGAAAGCATGGCCAAAACCGTAGCCTGAAAACATAAAACATTGCACATCTTTGGCTCCGGGAAAGGGCAGGGGAACCAAATTGGCTAGAATCCAATTGTTGATATACATCAACAACGCATAAAGGAAAACAGGGTGAAATGCAAGTCGCAAAATTGTAGCCAACGAGCCGGGCGCTGGTTTCATTGCATGTGCCCAGGAATGCAGCCAGCACCCTATCTCCCTTAGGCGAGTATAAATCAGTTTCCCAGAGGTAGGCCACCCCTTTTCCCTTCAACTGGTACACTGGTACCTTGTATAAAGGAATTAATTCGTTCCAAATGAAATTATGTTAAGCAAACTTTCCTTTATACCAATTTCCCATAGGAATGCATTGAAAATGGAGTAATCCCATTTTTATGTTGTACGGTTTCTCCCCATAGGCGATTATGTTAAGCAAATTTCCCCTATCTCTGGAATTTTTTATGTTGTACAGATTTTATGTTATACAAACTGTTTGTTATACAAGGGTCCACTGTACTTACAGTTCCAATAATTCACTCTGAGACAATTAGAAAAAGAAAGAATAAAAGGTTTCATTACTTACTTGTCTCTCTAACTTGCTGGCTTAAGAGTAAACAACCTTTCCACTTCCTCTAGAGCAGTGGTGGTGAACCTTCGGCACTCCAGATGTTTTGGACCACAACTACCAGAACTCCAAGACTAGATTGCCAGTGACAAAGGACTGTGGGAGTTGTGGTCCAAAGCAACTGGAGTGCCGAAGGTTCGCCACCACTGCTCTAGGCTCTTGATGATGGGGATACTTGTTTGATCCCCTTGCTTGTTGCATGTTCCCTGCTAATTTTCCAGTTTTTAGCCTCCTGCCGGGCATTTACCTTTTCCATTTACCGTATACTATTTTACTACCCATTTACTGTTTAGTGTTTTCGATTGTTTTCAGCTATTTGGTTTATGTATTCTTTATGTATGGTTTATTGCTTGCTTTGGAATTTAATTGTTTATTTGGCTTTCGTGTAAGAAACCCAGAGTCCTTGGCAGAAATTGGAGCGGTCTAGAAATGCCCAAATAAATAAATAAATAAATAAATAAATAAATAAATAAATAAATAAATAATGGTTGGATTCTACCCATGAAACCAAGGAGGTGGGCTGAATTGGCAGAAATTGGAGCGGTCTAGAAATGCCCAAATAAATAAATAAATAAATAAATAAATAAATAAATAAATAAATAAATAAATGTTGGATTCTACCCATGAAACCAAGGAGGTGGGCTGAAACTACAAACCACAGTGGCCGTAGCCAATACAGCAAAGAGCAGGGAATGCTGGGTGCTGGCCCATCTGATAACATCTGGAAGGATACCTTTAGTGCCCTCCTTCATTAAACAAGATCCATGTGCTACTGTGGTAACAGCTGTTAGCAACTGTTGGCAAAACACCTGGGATTCTACAGGCCTCTGTTGCCTGGTTTTATCTGCAGAAGCAAAAATCAGAAGAAGAAAACCCACAGAGAGATTTGCATGCAAAGTGAGCTGTGTGCCTCCTCTCTAGCAGCTTTCAGAGGTAGCCAGGTGAGGCCGTTTCAGACTGTGTAAGAAAAGCTGTTGCAGAGGTTTGAATTTTTGGCTAAATCTCTTTTGCTGTGCAGCAGAAGTTCAGGGATTTACAGAGCAGAAAAGATTCAAGTTCCTCAGAGGTAGCCCACCCCTTTTCTCTTCAACTCGTACTTACAGTTCCAATAACTCACTCTGAGACAGTTAGAAAGAGAACTAATGAAAGGTTTCATTACTTACTTGAATATATAAAACAGTAAACTCACAAACATGTCTGCTTTCAGCAACAGACTTCAACAGACTAAAGTTCTTGTCTGTAATTTCCCCATCCCACATTTTCAAAATATATACTTGAGATGTAAAATTTGAAAACTCATGGATGGATTAAAAAGAAGAGGCACTGATAGCCAAAATTTAGAGCATCATGAATTTGTTAGTCTAATGTGCCCCAAGATTTTCCATTCCTTTTGCTACCCATTGTAGCAATCCCATAATTTATGAGAATTTCTACCATTGAAAGAAACTAAATTGACAACACTCAGTTTCCTAGATGGGCACATGAAGGAGGATCTTTGAGGGGGCTGCCATTTTCCCTTTCCTTTTTTCTCTTTGGTGTCAAGAAACAGCTGGGGATTGGACCGGGCAAGCTCTCTCTCTCTCTCTCTTTTGAGTTTGATTTAAAAAATGTCAAAGGTACTGGTGGCAGAGGCATGAAGAATTTTCCACCACCAAGGCCATAGCCAAGGACTCATACTTAATGGGTTTCAGCACCTTAAGCCATTGTTCACCTAATGAGGCTATTGAGATTATTGTCCCCCTACCAAGCCTATTCAGACCATTGTTCATTGTTATGAGCCTATTTCAGACCAGGGTGACAGGAGGTCAAAGCGAACTTTAAAATGGAGGCCTCACCACAAGCTTTCCTCCGACTGACGAAGCTGTTTGGATGAACAGCGCAACGTTTCAATCTCTCAAGAAAAAGAAGCCCAGTTGCCATGACTCCACTTGTAGGTAAACTTACCTGGATGACTGAGAATCTTCACAGATGTTTGGTAAGTATATTTTAAATAAACAAAGAGGAATACAAATGGGAGAACTGCACCAAAGGGGTCCATGACCAGGACCAGAAGAGATCGGAAAATATGCATTTCTTCATGTACGGTTGCTGTTTTCTGTTTTGTTATTAGACTTGTGTTTTGCTTGTATGTTTGAGTTTATGTTAACGTCAATTTTGTTACTTGTGTTATTTATATATTTTAGTTAGTACTTTTATTAACAGATACTGATAAGCGGGTCCTGCTGTGTCCTTTGAAACAAGAGCCTTCTTACTAACAACTTCCCATTTCCTTGGATTGAAGGTGAACACAGTAACGCTTATTGTTGTGTTCCTTCACTTCTACACCACCTTCTAAAGCACAATCCTACCAATGTGAGAGTTAAAATGAAACACCACTCCTACCTACAGCTATGTCATCTTTACTAATCTACTCCAGTTGATTGGTATTTGGGGGAAGGTGGACCTATTGTGTCGAATGAATTTAGCACTGGGTATGCATTGAGGTTTGTTTCATGGTGGGAATTAGTGGAGTTTGTGTGTTTACTGAGAGAGGATGTTAAGGTACAATATCAGGGCATAATTGTGCCCACACCTGAGTAAGGTGGTGATGGTGGGTGGTTCTATATAGCATAGTTTCTTTGGCTACAACTTCCAATAGAAATCAAAGTGGACTTTTTGTTTGCAGCATCTTAAACAAGTAAATTGCGAACATGTTTTATGAACATAATGGCCTATATATTCAGGATCCATACCTAGTAAGGCCCATTTTCAGAGACACCGACAGAGAGCTTACAAAATCATCCAAGTTTATTTAACCAGGAAGAGGAAACAAAGGACCTCTAAACGACAATAATAAACCTCAAAAACTGTTGTTTTCTTCTTAACAGATCATGAAAATTATTGTAAGTCATTGGCTAGAGAAACTAGGTCATACCTTTAATAGGCTAACACCTCACTTAGTCACTGCTGATCTCAGAAATACTAGGACTTTTTTTCTTATTCAAGAAAAAAGTCCCATGGAAAATCAAATAATAATATGATCTGCCTCAGCTTTCCTTTTGTGGGTGGCTAAGCTAACATGGTAATGTTGGCCAGTCAGCAACCGTCAACATAAGAACCTAAGAGCTGGATGAGGCCAAAGGCCCATCTAGTCCAGCTTCCTGTATCTCACTGTGGCCCCACCAAATGTGTCCGGGAGAGCATGAGACTAGATATCTGTCTCCTGATACCACTCCCCTGCATCTGGCCCTTGAAGTACCCTGGTTTTAAGCCTGGAGATGACACATCTCCATCATGGTTTGTAACCTGTGATGGACTTTTCCTCCAGGAATCTGTTCAATCCCCTTTGGAAGGCATCCAAGCCAGATGCCATCACCACATCGTGGCAGGGAGTTCCACAGACTAACAACACACTGGGCAAACAAAAAATAGAGATTCAGGGCCGGTTTAAGTCAGGAGCTTATCATATCAGAAGGGAAGGGGAGATATTTATTTTTCTCTGTCCTTCACACCACATAACGTGCACCATTGACTCTCCATGCAGAGGTCTAGAAGTGTGGAGGCCCACCACGACATGTCCCTCGCTTGAAGAGACGTACGGAAAAAGCTGTGCTGTGAGATATAATCTCCTTTCCACTTAGCTCAATACGGCTCCTCTCCCAAATCTTACCTAGCTCAGCCACCAAAGATCTACTTGCCTGGAAATGCCAATAAATGCTAGTGGGGATTTTTCAAAGCCAACCATTTCAAGGGGTGGGGCAGAAGTGGAATGTCATGTCCAAACACCCTCATTTTTAATTTCTGGCATCTCTTATCTGAAGAATCTGCTTTTAGACCACTGAAATGATTCCTCTCACTGTAAGCTGGTGTCACCCTCATTTTTATTACTATCAAGGGAAATCATAGAGGTTTGAAGGGGCCTAGAAGGCCACTGAGGCCAACGCCATGCTTATAGCAGGAATCCAAATCAAAGTACTGTATCTCTGACAGATGGTTGTCTAATTTTCTCTTGAATGCCTCTAGTAGTGAAACACTCACCAACTCCTGAGGTGATTGGTTCTGTTTATCTACTTCTCTAACAGTTAAGAAGTTTTTCAGTTGCGGGGTGTCGTGTTTGCCTTCTTTTATATACAGTGCTACCCCGACTTAAGAGCAGCTCAACTTAAGCACAATTCAACTTAAGAGCGGAAAACTGTTGGCATTTTAACTGCGGCCTTACAAAATTTAGATATGGTCTGCTCAACTTACATTTTTTTCCATTTTTAATTGTTTAAATTTATTTTTCCAGTTTTTTAGATAGGTACCCTGACTTAAGAGTAGTTCGACTTAAGAGCACGCATTCAGAACAGATTAAATTCGTAAGTCGAGGCACCACTGTATTTAAGTGATTTTTTAAAAAATAATGGCACTTGGATATAACAAACCACTGATGTTTTCAATTGCAGTGCTCTTAGAATAATGGACTGTAGGACTCCCATATCTGCTACGGATTGGTTCCAAGCACTCCCACGGATATGGAAAACCATGGATAATAGCAAACACTATATCTATAGCATGGTAAAAGGAAAAGAATATTTTCTCGTGCATCACCAGAACGGCCAACCACAAACCATGCTAAGTGTTTGGGAAGATTCTAAAGTCTGGGAGTTGCAGTCCAGGAATATCTGGGGACCCTCAGGTTGAGAGCCACTGCTATACAAGGATGGTGTCTGGTTCCCTCTAGTGGCCATTTCTGATAATGACATCATAGAAATATATTTCTGGAGCTAAAACTCTACATAACATGGGCTCTGGCTTCCGCTAGTGGCCAGTTCGGGTAACTTCATCTTTGTCAATATAGTGGTACCTTGTATAAAGGAATTAATTCGTTCCAAATGAAATTATGTTAAGCAAATTTTCCTTTATACAAATTCCCCATAGGAATGCATTGAAAATGGAGTAATCCCATTTTTATGTTGTACAGATTCTCCCCATAGGTAATTCTGTTAAGCAAATTTCCCCTATCTCCGGAATTTTTTATGTTGTACAAATTTTGTTATACAAACTGTTTGTTATACAAGGCTCCACTGTATATATTTCTGATTTTTCCAGAATATTTTTAACATTTTTCAGATCGTGGATAAGTGAATCAGTGGATCCGGATCCTGTGGATATGGGGCCCCTAATGTATATTATCACCATAGTCTCATATGCTTCGACGTACCAAGGGGAGTTTCAAGGGCACGCAAGGCTTGCTGATCCATCCCCCCTCCCCCTTATCAACTGTTTGGGTCTCAAGTCTGGCCTAGAAAAGCCTTGGATCTGACCCACCTTCGGGGTTCATTCTGAACGCCTCCTCCTAGGATATGGCTAAGCAGTGGCAAACCATAAAAAAGACATCGCGGTTTGTTGTTGCCACTTGAAATCTGGCTTACACTAAAAAGTTGGCTTAATATCTGAACTCAGGATCGGGGATTTTTTTTAAAGTGTCCCGCCCTAAATCACAAGCGGGGAGAAAAAAACCTTTTGGGGGGGGGAAACAGACCCCAAATGGGGTAAGTCAATTGGGCTTGCGAGATAACCCAGTAACAAACAAACCGACAATGGCGTAGCATGACATGTAACCAGTCAGGCCAGTATACAACATTTTCGAACCAAACCAAACCATAACATATTCTTGTTTAGATCAGAGGTTCCGAACCTTGAGGGGTAATCCAGATGCTCTTGCACACTGTAATTAAAAATTGTAAACCGCCCAGAGACGACTTGTAGTGGTATGGGGCGGTATATAAGCAGAACACTTTGGACTAAAACTCCCACAAAAAGCAAAAAGCAAAAAGTGTTCTGCTTATATACCGCCCCATACTACTACAAGTAGTCTCTGGGCGGTTTACAGTTTTAATTACAGAGTGCAGGCTACACATTGCCCCCCCAGCAAGCTGGGTACTCATTTTACCGACCTCGGGAAGGATGGAAGGCTGAGTGAACCTTGAGCCTGCTACCGGGGATTGAACCCAGGTCGTGAGCACAGTTTTACTTGCAGTACAGGCATTTAACCACTGCGCCACAAGCCTTCAATGCTAGCTCTGCTGGGCAAGGTTCCTGGGAGCGGTAGTCTAAGAACACCTGGAGGACCCGAGATGGGAAACCAATGGTTTAGAGCTCAAAGGGGCCCAAGTCATGTTCTGTTCCACGACACCCTTTATGAAACAGGGCAGAGAGGCTGGGACACCGGAGAACATTTTGAGCACCTACCACCGGTAGTCTGGATTCTTGCTTTAAAAAAAAAAAAAGCTAGGACCTGAAAGTCCTCAATCTAAGTGACCAGGGGAGCATTGGGTTTGGCAGGGCCTACTTGCACGTAAGTCTGAAGGGACTGCAGAATCAGCCTTCCTAAACTGCTGTGATACTACTGTGGGGCGGGGGTGGTAGTGGTGGCAATTATTGCTGTCACGCTTCGTCTGCAAGCTTATCGGGGGACGCTGGACCCCAAATACGACCCTTGCTTCACATGCGGAAGGACCCGTTTTTTTTTTCCAATTCCCAGCATCTCCGAGGGAACCAGGGGAAGAATCCTGCATCATATCCTAGAGAGAGTCGGGTCTAGTGTACAGCATCAGCGTTCACCATCCCAAGCGAGAGAGACCTACGTCGGCCTCAGGCATCAGCCTTTCTCTAGTCCTAAGAGGCGCGAGACCTCTGGACTGCAAGAGGTCCCGCCACTCATGTGGCCGCCTCTCGTGAGTGGATCCTCTTGTGCCTCCGGAGGGAGGCTTTGTGGCCGAAGCTCTGCCCGCAGTCCGAGCATGCGTAGGGCTTCTCGCCCGTGTGGACCCGCCGGTGGTTGACCAGGTTGGAGTTGGTGCTGAATTTCTGGCCGCAGTCCGAGCACTCGTAGGGCTTCTCGCCAGTGTGGACCCGCCGGTGGTTGACCAGGTTGGAGCTGGTGCTGAAGCCCTTCCCGCACTCGCCGCAGGCGAAGGGCTTCTCCCCCGTGTGGGTCCGCTCGTGGATCAGCAGCTTGGAGCGGCTGACGAAGCTCTTGCAGCAGTAGGGGCACTGGTGGGTCTCTTCCCCCACCGCCGGCGCTTTCTTCCCCGCGTGGAGCCGCTCGTGCTTCCGGAGGTAGGAGCTGGAAATGAAGCACTTCCCGCACGCGGCACAGGAGTAGGGCTTCTCCCCTGTGTGGGTCCGCCCGTGGATGATGAGGTCGGCCTTCTGGTTGAAGCACTTGCCGCATTCCAGGCACTCGTAGGGCTTCTCCCCCGTGTGGGTCCGGAGGTGGATCACCAGCTGCGGGCGGTGGACGAAGCTCTGCCCGCACTCGGCACACCGGTAGGGCTTCTCCCCCGTGTGGACCCGCTTGTGGGTGATGAGGTTGGAGCTGGAGGTGAAGCTCTTGCCGCACATGGGGCACCCGTAGGGCTTCTCCCCCCCCCGTGTGGGTCCGCTCGTGGACAATGAGCGAGGCCTTGTCACTGAAGCTCCGGCCGCAGTCGGAGCAGCGGTAGGGCTTCTCGCCCGTGTGGACCCGGGTGTGTTTCATGAGGTTGCAGTTGGTGCTGAAACACTTGCCGCACGCGGCGCACTTGTAGGGCTTCTCCCCCCGTGTGGGTCCGCTCGTGGATGATCATGTGGGCGCTGTTGTTGGAGACCTTCCCGCAGTAGGTGCAGGTGTAGAGCTTCTGCCGCTTCCGGTTCCGGGGGCAGTCCAAACTGTGGCGCAGGACCGTTCCCCAGCTGTCGACTGTCCTGTTCCTCCTCCTCACCCCCTTGGGGTTTCCCTCTGGCGAGCTTTTGCCCCGGAGAAAAGCTTGCATCTCCGTTGGGTGGCGCCCGTGGCTCGGCTCGGCACCAGGCGCTCCTCCCAGTCCGCACACCTGCATGAGCTTCCCGTTCAGTCTCGCCAGGGACACCCCGCTAAGGCCGACATCCGGGCGCCCTTCAAAGGGGAAGCTCTCCGCTCCATTCTCATATCCTTGGGAGTTGCCTGCAGAGACAAATGGGGAATGAGGACCTGACTTTGAAGCTCCACTCAACAAAGAGGCTTTGAACAGAGATTAATCATCATTGTCAGGTGCCATCTAGTGATTCTAGTCAATTCTCCTTCCTTCCTTCCTTCCTTCCTTCCTTCCTTCCTTCCTTCCTTCCTTCCTTCCATCCATCCATCCATCCATATATCAACCATCTGACTACAAGGCCACTCATTTATGGTGACCCTTTTCAGAGTTTTCCAAGCAGATTATGATGATAAAAATGTTTAAAATGTGTTGGAGAAGTTCCCACAATATTTGCAGGCATACCATTAATTAATTAATTAATCAATCAATTAATTAATTAATTAATTAATAATTAATAATAAAAACATGATGGAGATGTTCCCAGTATTCAGTTTCTGCATCTTCCGGTCCAGACCGGTATACCAGTCAATGTTTTTAGAATTTTTATTAACTGTGACTGGGTTTTTTTTAAAACCGTTATCACCAACATCGTAGGACTACAGAGCTGGAAGGGACCCTGTGGATCATCAAGTCCAGCCCCATCAAGGAGGCAGAGTGGGGGCGGAATCGAACACCCAACCTCTGGCTCTGCAGCCAGAGGCCTGAACCCCTGAGCTGCCTAGCTAGCTAAGCAGGGAATACCGAGTGTGGCATTTGCCCCTTTGTCCTGAATAATTTATGAGATGTGTATCTGTGTTGATTTGTTGTTTGTTGACCAATGAGAGAGTTTGGGGGAGGAGCCCGAGTGGTTTTGAGGCTCAGCCCATCACTGAATCAGTCAGATAGGGACTGAAAGAGAGTCAGATAGGGACTTACAGAGAGAGAGATCAGGTAAGGAACTGAGATAGAAAAGAGGTCGGACTTTAGACACTTTTGAGAGAACATTTGAGTGTTGAGTTTCTATAAACTTAAGAACAGAATGTGCAAGTAACTGATTTCATCTATAACCTAACCTAAGTGTATTTAAGCTACATTCTTCCTTTTGTTTGTACCTGAACAAATTACTCTGTATGGTTGTACTTCCATTTTGTTATAAACAAACTTCCTTTATCTTTATTCAATTTAAATCAGTCCGGAAAGCATTAGTTTAGTAGAGAAACTATTTGGTGGCAGCGGAAGAGCGAAATAGAGGCGGTGCTTGTCAATAGCCTGTGAAAGGGCTGGGGGCATAGTGTAGGAACATCGCACAGAGATGCAACACACACACACACACACACACACACACACACACACACACACACACACACACACACACACACACACACACACACACACACACACACACACAAAACCAGGAATTACTATTCTGTGGTAAGACACAGAAACAAATCTAGAAAAATGAAAACTGGGAACACTTAAGACATTTGCGTCTTCTTTTGAACAAAAATTGATTTTGCGAGTATGAGACGATGTGAGGTGGGGCTGCAACATATTTAAAATATGAACTACCCCTTCTGGAGGCAATTCACCTTCACTGCCAAAGAAACAAAGAAACCGGCCAAATTCCCAGGGAGATGTGGGCGTTCAGCACAGTCTGGGGGGCAAGGAGCTGCAGGCCACCTTATCTCGGTCTGTGCCCTCTCGCAAACAAGTGTGATGATTTGTAACAGGACTGAGCGGAGTCTTCTGCCAGTCTCCATGGAACGGCACAAAACAGGCAGGAAAAAAAAACAACAACAGTGTGGAAGGGAGCGACAGGAAAAGGGAGGTTCTCCATCTGGACGGGACAGGTCCCTGGTTCCACCTTAAGCCCATTCCTGAACGCCAGCATGAAAGGAATTCCCTGTTATCACGGATCCCTGATCGGAGATAACAGAGGCACATTTCCAGCCAGTATTCCTCCCCATTCCTTATCCAGGGAAGCAGCTGTTTTTTGTCAACTGACTAGCTATGGGCGTGGTGGCTCTGTGGGCTACACTTGCAGGCATGTCCAAACTTCGGCCCTCCAGATTTTTGGACCACAACTCCCATAGTCCTTTGCCATTGGAAATACAGGCTTGGAATTCTGGGAGTTGTGGTCCAAAATATCAGGAGGGCCGAAGTTTGGACATGCCTGGGCTACAGCGCTGAAATTGCCGGCTGCAGTTAGAAAGCATGTAACATGCAAGTAGATAGTTACCACCGTAAAAAGTGGGAAGGTAAGCAGTATTCCGTGCACAGAAAGGCGTTCAGCCATGCAAGCCACATGGCCGTGGACTTGCACAACACTGGACTCTTTGGCTTGGAAACGGAGATGAGCACTGCCCCTAGAGTCAGACACGACTGGCACACATGTGCGGAGGGAACCTTTACCTTGACCTTAGTTATGGAGAAAGAGGCTGCTAATGGAGCATTGCTGTTGCACCAAGATGTTCCTTCAATTCCTTTTAAGTTCAATACTTATGGATCAGGAATTTCAAGAAGGAGAAAGGCAGAACATGCCTATCTGAGAGTCTCCCTGACCCCACAAGTACAAAGATAATGGGAATCCATACCCAGAAAGCTGGTTTCTCCATCACTCCCATCCTCAGCTTCTCCTGAGAGGTGGAAATCCGCTCCCTCTAGGGGTTCTTGTTCCGATTTGGGGGAATCCGCAGTTGGGTCTTCCAAAGGCCATGAACCCTGATGCACAAATGAGAAGATAAGACAGAACACATAGAACCGGTTAGGAGTCCAAACAGCAGAGATGATGGGCTTGTTTAGAATCATAGAATCATATGAGTTGGAAGAGATCTCAAGGGCCATCTAGTCCAACCCCCTGCCATGCAGGAACCCCCATGACAGGACTCACGACAGATGGCCATCCAGCCTCTGCTGAAAAACCTCCAAAGGAGACTCCACCACCCTCCTTTGTGGCAGCAGGTTCCACTGCCCAACAGCTCTAACTGTCATTCATGAAGTTCTTCCTAATGTTCAAATGGAATCTCTTTTTTTTGTTTAATCACCACCAAAAGCAGCAAGAGAGCAGTTTAGGCCGCACACCTAAACAGTAAGTCCCAATGAATGTAGGAAGGTTTAATTCTGTCATCTTCACAGGTGTGTTTGGTGTTGGACATTATCTTTACTTGGATGTCTTTGTTCAGCTCTGTTTACATTATATGCAGTGGAATAGGCTGCCATGGAGGGTGGTGGAGTCTCCTTCTTTAGAGGCATTTAAGCTGAGGCTGGAGGGCCATCTGTCGGGAGTCCTGTGATGGGGGTTCCTGCATGGCAGGGGGTTGGACTGGATGCCCCTTGAGGTCTCTTCCAACTCTTATGATTCTATGATATACAGGCGTACAAACCAACAGAGTTTCTAGTCTTGTTACAACACACATTGAGAGTGAGAATACAGTGGTACCTTGTATAAAGGAATTAATTCATTCCAAATGAAATTATGATAAGGAAATTTTCCTTTATACAAAAATTTCCCATAGGAGTGCATTGAAAACAGAGTAATCCCTAATCGTGACCATTTTTATGTTGTACGGATTCACCCAAAGACAATTCTGTTAAGCGAATTTCCCCTATCTCCAGAATTTATGTTGTACAGATTTTATGTTATACAAATCATTTGTTAAATGAGGGTCCACTGTACAGAAACTACAGCACTTATATATCCACATCCACCAATCATGTTCCTCTACAGAGATGGTAGCTTAGCTATTTCTCATTAAGACTACAGATCTGCCTGCTACAGTCTTCCCCTGAATCTCCAGCACAGAACAAATTTATCTTTACAGACACTAAGGGTCTTTTCACACGACCCCTAAAATCCGAGGCAAAGGGCTCCCAGATCCGGAGCTTAAAATTGTTTCCCCACCAGCTCCGGAGTTTACAAAAAATTAAGTGTGACCACGCCCACCTAAGCACGTCCCAGTGCACTTTTCAAGTACCTGCTCTCCAGGGGTGAAAATTCCTGATGCGGATGTAACGAAGTGAGTGCCGGGCTCTCCCCGCTTCTGTTTGTTAGGTTTTTTTGTCCCCCGCCCCTTTAAGAGCTGCCGGGAGCAGAGCGAGAAGGCAGAAGGAGGTGAACGGCATTCTTTTCTTCCTTTTTTTCTCCCTCCCCTCACGCAGCCAGCAGCCAGGAGTGCGGAGGGGGTGGGAACACAGGAACAGCGACAAACCCCTAAGATCTCTGGTCCGAATTTAAGTGGCCAGCGGATCTTAGGGGTCGTGAGAAAAGGCTCTAAAAGGCACATGGCGAGAGGGCTCAAGATTCTCTGGGGAAAGACGGTAATTCTAGGGGAATTAGAAAGCAGCAGGAAAAGAGGAAGACCGAAAGTGAGATGAATTGATTCTGTAAAGGAAGCCATGGGCTCGGGTTTGCCAGAGCTGAATAGGGTGGCAAAGGGCAGGACTTTATGGAGATGGTTGGAGGCCACCAACAGCACAGGACAATAACATCACCTCCTCCATCTCATTCACAGGATTGCCTTTATTTACACAGGCCCACTGACCTTTTCAGAACTTTGGACCTCTAGATGGCAGCTCTGCTCATCTATTGATTGATTGATTGATTGATTGATTGATTGATTGATTGATTGCTGGGAGGAAGGAAAACCACATGCATTTTTTACCTTTTCGTCCAGTCCCTCAGCCTCCTGCAAGCGCGTTAAAAAATCCTCGGCCAGCGCCACGGCCTGGGTGCAGCTCTCCGGCCCACAATCCTTGACCCAGCTCTGCATCTCTTCCGGCAGGATGACCAGGAATTGCTCCAGGACGACCAGCTCCAGGATCTGCTCCTTGGTGCGCCTCTCCGGCTTCAGCCACCGGTGGCATAGGGCCTGGAGACGGAAGAAGACGGCGCGGGGACCCTCGGCCTCCTGATAACAGAACCGCCTGAAGTGCTGCCGGTCCGTTTCCAACCCAAAGGGGTTCTCCTCATCCGGAAGCTCTTCCTTCACTTTTACCGAGGATGTGAGGCCGTCCTGACCCTCCTCCAGGCCCGGCATGGTCTCAGCCACACCTTCCCTCTCGGGCCATCCGCTGGCATCCGAGACGCCTTCCCAAGAGGCCGCCGTAGGCTCCTCCGTGCCATCCGGCTGAGTTCCAAGGGGTCCGCCTTTTATTCGCCCCGAACGAGGGGGCTTCCTGGCTGTTAGGACACCCCGCCACTGGGATCCCCAGCCTTGCTGGAGGCCCTCGTCCAGCTCCTGCTTGATCCGATCGGTCCCCACCAGAAACTCTCGGATGGTGCTGCTGATCTGTTCTGTGCGAGAATCATCCTTCCTAGGCTCCGATTTCTCCCGGTGAATGGTCCGCGTCGGGCTCTGCGCCTCCATGTCTATCCCCGCCTGCCGGAAGGGAAACAGAGCCCTTATCGTCACAAAGGAAAATGCTGGCCTGGGTCAAACTAGAAACACAAATGCTTGTCTCATCCTTGCCGGCGAGGACGACCCCCTAAGCAAGCTACGCTCCTCCTCATCTAGATGAGGAGCCGTGTGCACGCTCTCCGGTTGTCTTCTCAAGTGGGATGCCTTAGGCAATAAATCTAACTGGTAATTTCAAGTCTCCAGCTAGACTGTCTTCACCCTCCTTAAAATCAAAGAGTCTGGCAAGAGGATTAAGGTGGTCAACTCAAAGAACATCATCGGACAGACAGTTGTGCAGTGGCTAGTGTGTCTAGTTCAGGTATATCCACCAGAATTCCAAGCATGTATTTCCAATGGCAAAGGACTGTGGGAGTTGTGGTCCAAAACATCTGGAGGGCCGAAGTTTGGACATACCTGGTCTAGGTTGTACTTGGGAACTGCTAGTCTGCTATAAACCACAAAACGCACTGGGAAAGATAGGGCCAGTAGTGGCCCCTCTGACAAGCCCACGTCATAAGCTGCATCGTGAGGTTTCAGCGGAGAAGAGGACAAGGCAATTATGGGCCGTGAAGTTAATTCTGAGTTATCGTAACCTCTTTTCAGGGTTTTCCATGCAGAGAATAGTCAGAAGTGGTTTCTCGCTCCCTTCTTCTAGGGGTGTCCTG
Source organism: Phrynocephalus guinanensis (assembly GCA_037367245.1). Classification (NCBI taxonomy): domain Eukaryota; kingdom Metazoa; phylum Chordata; class Lepidosauria; order Squamata; family Agamidae; genus Phrynocephalus; species Phrynocephalus guinanensis. Next base: position 20,188,219 of record CM074744.1, read on the forward strand.
GGACCATGCATCTGGCCCAAGGCCACCCAGGCTGATTCTTTCCCCAGGGTAGGGGGAACTAACTTCTCCTATTCTGGCTTCACAGCCAGAGACTTCAACCACTGAAAAAAGAAGCCAACCAATTGATCAATTGAGCCAGCCAGCCAGTTAGATAGCCAGCCAGCCAGCCAGCCAGCCAGCCAGCCAGCCAGATAGATAGATAGATAGATAGATAGATAGATAGATAGATAGATAGATAGATAGATAGACAGACAGACAGACAGACAGACAGGCTGCAAAATGAGAACGCGAACTGAGAAGCCATCAGAAAAGATAGAACAGAAACAATGCTCTCTTGAGCCCACTGGAGAAAAACTGGAATATAAATTCACTCCCAGAGCAGCCCTTGGCTAGATAGACAGGATATAAATCGAATAAACAAATGTAAGTAAATATAAATGTAACCAGCGAAATGAAACCCTTTAGAAATGATGCCTCATTAACTGATGTCATCTGGGGCGCCATAAAAGTTAAACCACTGGCCTCGACAGCAACGCTGAGCCTCCCTGTTCAAGGGCAGTGTATCTTTTCACTACCCCCTGCCAAGACGCAACCCAAACAGAGGGCTCACGACCTGGGGGTTCAATCCCAGGTAGCAGCAGGTTCATGGTTGACTCAGCCTTCCATCCTTCCGAGGTCAGTAAAATGAGTACCCAGCTTCTGGGGGGGGGGCAGTATGTAGCCTGCAGACTGTAATTAAAACTGTGAACCGCCCAGAGACTACTTGAAGTGGGATGGGGTAGTATATAAACAAAACACTTTACTTTTCCTTTTGCTTTTGGCTCCTGCCTCCATGGTAGGGTGGAGGGCTTCCCAGGATGGGGAGTGGGGGGGGTAGGGGGGATGATCTGTAACCCGTAGCCCCTGCTGCAAAGAACAGGGCGGGATAAGTGGGAGAGGGTGGGCGATCTGTGTGTGTGTGTGTGTGGGGTCCCATCCTGATACTGCAAATGGGGCGCCTCCTTCATCCTCCACCCCTAAATCCTCGCTACGTCCTACTTTCTACATTCTCTCTCTCTCACTCACACACACACACACACACACACACACGTACGTGTGTACCTTGCGCTCGCGACCCTTCCCATGCAACCCAGATCCACCAGAGATTTGCACCACCAGGCCAACGGGTCCCCCCCCCACTCACTTTTGCCCAGCTCGGTGGGACAGGAAAGCGCAGCTTCGATGGATGTCCCCCTCCTTAAGGCGTCGCCCTTCCGGCCTCTCTAGGCACCAAAGCTCGGTGGTTGCTTTAACCCTTTGAGGGCCATGTCGGTCTGCCTCAATAAATGGAATTTGGGTGGGGGCGGGATTGGTAAAAAAGAAAAAAAAAGAAACCCGTTCTTCCAGCTTGGCTTCTTCCTCCCATTACAAAGCTGGCCGGGTATTCAGGGGGGACCCTGAACGACCAGAAGAATCTGGTCAGAGAGTGGGAAAGTTACTGCTGGGGGACTACAAGTCCCAGAATCCACCAATAAATATGATTCTGCCTCGTGTCAAGCCGACTTAGCTGCATGTAGAGAAAACTAACACAGGAAGAGGTAATATTCTGATATGGCATAATAATAATAATGCTCCTTGTACTGTACTTGGGCACTGCCCACTTCAGAATCCCCCCCCACCCCCCCCCACACACTACTTTATTTCAATTTGGACATTTTATTATCATCCTGATATGCTAGATCACTGCTCTGGGTGGCTTACAATAACATAATGTAAACATACAATAAAACTAAACTAGTAAATTAATGGAACCTTATACAACATCCACATCTCTAAGAATAAAAGAACTAGCGCTTCATTATAATCCTGATATAGCCTGAGCACCACTGCATGTTTTTTCCAGCCTGTCTTCCCTTTACTCTTTATTCTCCTCCTATAAACCAGTGGAGAATAAGTATAATAAGACCCCCAGTATCCGCTGGAGATTGGTTCCAAACCTTCCTGTGGATAACAAAAACCATGGATAAGATAGAACACACCAAACCCTCCAACACTGTTTTGTGACAGTAGCTTCCTTTACGGCTACTGTTTTGCAACACTAGCTTGCTTTATGGCTGCTGTTTGTGACAGTAGCTTGTTTTGTGGCTGCTGAATTATTTAATTTTTTCTCTGCTAACTGTGGATAACAGAATCAGTGGATAATGAATCAGTGAATACAGGGGTCCTACTGTATGTGATTCATGATTCTGGACATGTGCCGAGTTGAAGGAAATCATCTTTAATAAATCATCAGGAAATCATCAATAAATGTGAGCATGCTCAAGCTCGCACAGGGACAGGGAAGGCCTCACCTTTGGCCTTGTCAGAGCATTCCGGCAACGACAGGTGACCCGCGGATCTCCTACCTTTTCCTTAGCAGCTTCTCTTGAGGGGATGCTGGTTTGCATCTCTTTACTGCCATTGCAACTCCTGGAACAAAACCCACAACACCAGCTCAATTTGTAAAAACTTTTTTTAATTGGATTTGTTTTTGAAAGAACAGGAAAGCTGAAGTAATTGAAGAGAGCCCAGGTGACCATACCTTCCATTTGGAACAAGAACATACTTCCTAACAAAGGCGCAACCCTTTGTAAATATTCAACCCGGAATGGTTACAAAGCTCCAGTCTCTATTCTTACTTTCCCTTTTAATTGATTGATTGATTGGATATGTATACTGTGCCATCAAAGCCTGAGAGCTACTCTGGACAGTAGGAGGCCAGGCTTCTGTATTCTCACACAAAGAGTATCCCAGCATTTCAATAAGTGGCTTTTGGGGGCAATGCAACTCCCAGAATCCTTCAGTGAACATGACGGTGGGCTCTCTCCCTCCCTCTCCAGCAAATAGGCATTCACAGGTAAACTGCTTCCAGCCAAACATAGAGGTTCCATTTAAATGAAAAACAGTATCGGTACAAAATAAAAACAAAACAGACCAGGGAGATGACTCGATGGTCAGGTTTCTGCCAGTCCACTCGGAGGAAGGGAAGCAGCAGAAATGGGAATAGAATCGAGTCCCCAAGGAAAGGGCCTGGTTGGCTGGAAGACTGAGAAAAGGAGCACTGGGCATGTTGCCGTTCTCTTTAGTAGCAGGTATCCTCCGCATGTATACTGGATCTCATTAACACAAGCTACTAGTCAGGAGGAGTCATGATGGCTATGTAGTTGGACTGCAATTCCAAGCCCCCCCCCCCAAATGCAGAAGTATCAATCATTGCATGGTCTCTGGTTCCCTCTAGTGGTCCATTCTAGTAAGTACACCAGGGAAACAGATATTTCTGATTTTTTAAATTTAGTATAATAACCCCCTGCCTATCACGGGGGTTAGGGACCCACCAGACCCATGATTAAAAATCTGTGATATGCAGATGCAGGTTGGGTAGGGTCTGGGGGTGGGGGGTGATCAGAACCCCCACTGCCGCTCCCTGGGGCTGCTCCAATACTTCTTGGAGTAGCCTGGGCGGGTGGCGTTGGGGGATGTGATCCACCACCGAGGAGAAAAAGGTTTCAAGAGCCCAGGCATTTGAAACCATCCCCCCCCCCCGCTTCCCCACACCCTGGGCTCCAGCTCATTGGCGCTAGGGTGGGGAAATAAAGGTTTTTCTCCCTCACCCCAGCACTAATCAGCTGGAGCCCAGGCATGTATATAGCGGGACCGCAGCACAGGAAACGTGAAATGGCGGGGGGGTTACTGTACTATATTTTCAGTCAGCGGATGAGGGAGTCAGCAGATACTGATGGAGGCGAGTTCCTACTGTATATGAGAATTACCATGGCTTCTGAAGGGGTGCTGCTGCATTCATGACCCATATGTCAGATTCCCCATGGCACGCTGGATGAGATCAAAGCCCGTACAGTTGATTCTCAGATGACAACTCCCAGCATATGGTCTAAGCAGGCCTGGGATCTCATGCATCTTCCTACATTCCTTTTAACACCAAAGACCAGAGCCTGTTTAAGTTTAGCCCTGTTCAGCACTGGCACTCATTTTGATCCCAAGTTGAGATGATTTAAAAAAAAAAACCCTCTGTCTCATGCTTCTGGATTCAGAGTTTACAAGCACATCAAAACGTACAGAATGCAACCAAGAATTACTTTAAAAAAACACCTCGGTTTACAAAAAGTTAACTTTCTTTCCCAGTTAACAATCACGATACAGGCACGCCATCTGTGTGTATTAAAATCTTCAGATCCATTTTATAGTTTTATGTGTTGTTTTACAATCCCAACCCCCTGTGAGATGAATTGGTGCCTTAAAAGAAAAAAAAAGATGGAGGACAGAGAAATATTTCTGAAAGGAGAAATGAAGGGCGCCAGGAAGGGTTTGGTGGGGAGGAGATACATCAGCATAGAAGGAAAGTGAATCAGATAAAAAAAGATTTACTGTTGGACTCCCATATCCACAAGGGGACCTGTTCCGAGTTCCCTCCAGTAGAAAATAAACTACTACCAAAGACTTCAACTTGGGATTCAGAACTGAAGTAAAAAGGTTCAGAAGAGAGTAACAAGGGGGATGAAAAGCCAAGCCCTGTGAGGAAAACTGAAAGAACTGGCCATGTTTAGTCGTGAGAAAAGAAGACTGAGGGGGGGGGAGATAGAATAGCTCTTTTCAAAAACTTCATTTCATTTCATTTCTTAGATTTATACCCCGCCCATTTGGCCGTCAGGTCACTATGGCCATCAGACCACTTGAAATATTAAAAACAAATCCTGCCCACGTCTGTGTATGACAATTATTCCATAGTGGAGGACACGTAACAATGGGCTCCAGTGACAGGAAGCCAGATTTTGGCTGACTACTGGGGGAGGGGGTGTTCCTAACTGTTAGAGCAGTACAACAACGGAACCAATTGCCTCAGGAGATACGAGAGCACTCCGACACTGGAGACATTCAAGAGAAAATTAGACAACCATCAGCCACATATACTTTGATTTGGATTCCTACACTGAGCGGGGGAGGGGGGGAGTTGGACTTCGGGGCCTTATAGGTCCCTTCCCGCTTCATTTATTCCATGATTTTAAGAACCTGCAAGGATTAGTTGCATCACTATTGTGGATGGCCAGTGTAACTCAGCCATGACCAAAGACCACCCCTACCCCCGTTAGTCCCGATATGGTTTTGAAAAAAAGTACTTTTCGGGACTATTGCAGCATCCTGGGAACTGTAGCAATGCTTCCGAGCTCCGGTGCCCAGTCAGGGACGATGGGAATTGTAATCCAAATGACAATGAGAGCTCTGCAGATTTCCCACCCTCGAACAAAGAGCTCAACCTCCATCAGGGGGGTGAGGATCCTGTCCCTCATAAGTCACACACCTCCTCATAAACCTCCAGCCGGCCATTATCTCTCGACTGTGCTGGCCTATTTACCTCACACGACAGTTGTGATGATGTAAGAGGGGGCTCCGTAGGCCCCCTTGAGGTCCCCAGGGGAGGTCCCTTCCCCCTCCGGGAGCGTCCCCGGCGTGTCTTTCCTCAGCCCGTGGATTCTCTGGTGGCTCACGAGGTGCGTCCGGCGGTTGAACCGCTTCCCGCAGTCAGGGCACCCGTAGGGCCTCTCGCCGGTGTGGATCCGCTGGTGGCTGATGAGGTTGGTGCTGCGGTTGAACTTCTTGCCGCAGTCGGAGCATTCGAAGGGCTTCTCGCCTGTGTGGATCTTCTGGTGCATCTTGAGGCCCGACCGGCGGCAGAAGCTCTCCCCGCAATCCGGGCAGGGGTAGAGCTCGCGGGCCGTGTGGATGCTCCGGTGCCTCGCGAGGTGCTTGTTCCGGCTGAAGCCTTCCCCGCAGTCGGGGCACTTGAAGGCCTTCTCGCCCGTGTGGTTCTTCTGGTGGCGGATGTAAGTGGAGCGGTCGCAGAAGCTCTTGCCGCAGAGCAGGCACTGGTAGGGCTTCTCGCCCGTGTGGCTCCTCTGGTGGGTGATGAGGTGGTGGCTCTGGCTGAAGCTCTTCCCGCAGGCGGCGCACTTGTAGGGCTTGTCGCCCGTGTGGAGCCGCTCGTGACGCACCAGGCTGGACTTGTCGCAGAACTGCTTGCCGCAGGAGGAGCAGGCGTACGGCTTCTCCCCCGTGTGCATCCGCTGGTGGGAGATCAGGTTGGAGCTGCGGCTGAAGCCCTTGCCGCAGTCGGAGCACTTGAAGGGCTTCTCGCCCGCGTGGACCTTGCTGTGGCTGTTGAGGTGGGAGCTGCGGCGGAAGTGCTTGCCGCAGTCGGAGCACTCGTAGGGCTTCTCCCGGCCGTGGATCCGGATGTGCATGATGAAGCCGGCGCGGGAAACGAACTCCTTCCCGCAGTCGGAGCACTCGTAGAGCTCCGCTCCCGTGCTGCTCCTCTGGTGCCGGTTGAGGCTCTGGAACAGGCGGTCGCTTGGCCTCTTCCCTTTGGGCGCTGCTGGCTGGGAGGCGGTTTCCTCCGGGCCTCCGCCCAGGGTGGGGGCAGGTTCTCTCCTCGGCTCCTCCTCCGCGTCCTGGCCGTCGATCCCCTTCGGCTCAGCTATCTTGGAAATGGCTCCTTCCAACGCCTCCCGGTTGTCTTGCTCCAACGGCGTCTCCTCCTTGTTGCTTTGCCTTCCATCCTCTGCTGGAAGACGGGTCACACAGAAAGTCATCTTTCCCTGTCTCTGTGGAGATTCTCAGTCCTCCAGGTAAGATGATTCGGGAGTGGTCGTGGCAACCAGACTGACTTCTTTTCTTGGGTGGGTGGGCAGGAAAATTGAAAAGTTTCACTCCTCATCCAAGTAGCTTCTTCAGTCTGAGGAAGGTTAGTGGGAAGCTTCCAATTTATAGTTCATCTGGGTTTCACCCCATCCTGGTCTGAATAGGCTTGTTAGGCAGGCAAAGGCCTGAATAGGCCCACTAGATGGCTGGGGCGTGTGAAAGTCAGGGCTGCCTGGGTGTGATTTTACACACCCCAGGCTTCCATCTAACTTGCCTATCCAGACCAATGTGTGCAGAAACCAAGCTGAACTATAATTTGGAAGCCTCCCACCAACCTTCCTCAGACTGAAGAAGTTACTTGGATGAGGAGTGAAGCATTTTGATTTCACAAGAAAAGAAGTCCAGTTGCCATGACTCAACTCCTGGGTCATTCCCTGTCTTTCTTTGGAGGAGCCCCTCTAATTACATTACAATTTAAGGTTGCAAGCTATATATTTCACCCCCAACTACCACCACCAGCAAGCTGGGTACTCATTTTACCAATCTCAGAAGGATGGAAGGCTGAGTGAACCCTGAGCCGGATACCTGGGATTGAGCAAAGTTATGGCTGCAGCACAGCAGTTCAACCACTGCGCCACAAGGCTCCTCTGAGATAAATAAATAAATGTATGGATAGTCTTGCCTGATTTGTTTATTTATTTTATAATCAAAACTATATGGGGAAAGCACTAGATTCCTGCTTATCCATTTCAGCAGGTAATAAGCTGACTAGGTAACTTGGCTCATTTAAACCACAAGGGAAGGGTTACCGTTTCCTTCCTTCCATGGTGCAAACCTTGAAAAAAAGCTTCCTTTTGGCACAACAACTCCCAGAAGTCCCCAAACAGAACAAATGCTAAAAGCTGTAGCTCAAAACCGCTCTGCTTTGGTGATAAAAGCAACAGGAGCTGGTAAGCAACAGAACTACAGTAGGACCCCCTATCTGCAGAATATTGCTTCTGTCCACCCACCACCCGCCCTGTGCGGATACTGAAACCCGCAGATAATGGCAAATGCCAAATACATAGTACGTATAATAAAGGGGGTAACCCCAGAAAAAATATTCTAACATGCATTAGCATAACTGGCCACTAGGGGGTGATGGATACCATGCTATGTATATTATTTCAGACCACAGATATGGAGGTCCTACTGTATTTACTAGAACTCACACACACTTTCTTTCATCATCTGTTCCCCAAACCTTATTTGGTGTAGAAAAATGTTAGGGATCAAGCCTGGAATATCCAGTCAGCAAACCATGTGCTCACGGTCAAAGTGTCTATTACACAAGTCACAGCTGGTTGCCAAGGAAGCTGGCCAATGATAAACCCAGTGTCCAGGCTCCACTGCGTCTGATCCTTACCCAGCACGCTCAGGTCCTCTTCTCCCTCCTGTTTGACCTCCCTGTAGAAATTCCCGAGGGTTATATCTAGTGATTGATCCTCTCCTGCTGAAAAGTTCACAGCTGCCTCCTCTTTCATCACCAGCATCTGAAACAAAGAGAAATGTCAGTGGCTGACTTATTTATTGTTTGTTTCTTTTCCTGTCCAATCATGTAAAATGTATAGCAACCTAACAGGGTTTTCAAGGTTTATGAAATACAAATAGGACCCCTGTATTCCAGGAGCCTGGATCCAAATCCAGCCACGGATGTGGGAAAATGTGGTTTATAGCAAACACTATTATCATAGCCAGCGCGACACATAGCGTGCTCTCTAGCTTCCTCTAGTGGCCAGTTCTGGTAACTTCATTGTTAGAAATACATATTGTATTTGTGGGATTTTCAAGCTCTCCCTCATTTCCACTGAGGGAAATGTTGAGGTAGCCAGGTAAACAAGCAACACCTGATTTAAAAAAAAGCAGGGACCATCTGCCACTCGCCACAGCCGCCACGGCCAAATAAGTTCACCAGGACTTACAACAGAAGGGGAATCCACCAAACATCAGGCTGGAGTTGACTTAAATCATATGTATGTATGTATGTATGTATGTATGTATGTATGTATGTATGTATGTATGTATGTATGTATGTATGTATGTATGTATGTATGTATGTAGTCAGTCAGTCAGTCAGTCAGTCAGTCAGTCAGTCAGTCAGTTTTAGTTAGTTAGTTAGTTAGTTAGTTAGTTAGTTAGTTAGTGTATATACTTGAATATAAGTCTAGTTTTTCAGCCCTAATTTTGGGCTGAAAAAAGGGGCCCTCGACTTATATTTGGGTCAATACTTTTAGCCACTGAGGCAAGTGTTTGGGTTGGTGGCTAAAAGTCATTTTAAACATTGTGCATCGCTTCTCCTGACCCCCCTCCCACGATGCAGGGGAGCAGCGCTTGCCTCGGTGGCTAAAAGTCATTTTAAACATCACGCACCGCTCCCCCAGCTCACCAAGGAGGAGCTGCCAGGCCCTGCTGCATTTCCCACCCTAGACTTATACTCGAGTCAAATGGGTAACCTATTTTTCTGACACCTTTTTCGATAAAGAAATATCTCCCAGAGAATCATTCGATTTGAACCTGACAAGATTACTGACATGGCCCCCCGTAACACCTGAGGAAATCATGGAGCTCATCGGACACCTAAAACCTCATAAGTCCGCAGGACCTGATGCTATCCCTCCAGATTTACTAATACACAAACCTGCTTGGTGGGGGAAGCTACTGGCCCCCTTATTTACAACCATAGACCAAACAGGAATTATCCCCAGGGAGTGGCTCCATGCAATTATAGTACCAATATATAAAAAAGGTGACCCGCATCACCCCAAAAACTTTAGACCAATTAGTTTACTTTCTGTAATTGGGAAACTCTATGCCAGACACTTGCTGAACAAACTTACTCAGTGGATAAACACAGAATCTATCCTTGGCATAGAGCAAACGGGTTTCAGAAAGGGGAGGGGCCCACTACACAACTCTCTAATCTTGGACCACTTGATAAATCGCTCCATAAGGCGGACGAACTCCAAACTTTTCGTAGCTTTCCTTGACCTAAAAGGAGCCTTTGATTCAGTGGATAGGAACATCCTATGGTCTAAACTAATAAAAATGGGCATAGATAAAAGACTCTTGTCCCTTATCATATCCCTACACTCTGCTACAACTGCACAAGTGAGATCTTCATGGGATGGGAAATTAACTCAAATATTTCCTACCAACAAAGGAGTGAAGCAGGGCTGCATTCTTGCACCTACCCTTTTCAATCTTTTTATAAAATGACTTAACCTCCCACTTAGAGAAGGTCGACGGCCATCCTCCAAAATTAGGGCTGCATCCTACGCCCTTATTACTTTACGCGGATGATGCAGTACTGCTCTCACAAACCCGCATAGGTTTAAGACGGCTGCTTACCAGCTGTGTTGAATACCTTGCCACAAACAATCTACAACTTAATTACGATAAATCCAAGATTCTGGTTTTCTCCAGATCATGGAAGAAAATGTTGTGGAAAATAAACGGACACTACCTAGAACAAGTTAAACAATTCAAATACTTAGGTGTCCTTTTTCACTTCAAACAGTCCTGGGTGCCACAACGGAGAGCAGCTGTAAACCTAGCAAGAGTTACAGCACAGTCCACCTTACGTTTTCATTTCTCCAAAGGTAACCAATTCGTACCTGCAGCCTTACAGGTATGGAAAACAAAGATCATCCCACAGTTATTGTACGGCATTCCACTCTGGCAGGCAGCTATAAACGCGTCAGTGGAACAAGTTCAATCCCAGTTTTTTCGGAAAATCCTGGGACTCCCCAGATGTGTTCCCTATGCTGCTTTATGCCTAGAGACTGGTTTTTCATTGTTGGAAACTACAGCGTGGCTGCAAATAACTAAATTCTGGCTAAAAATCTATTACAATACTGACAACCATTCTCTCTTATACCATCTTCTAAAAGATAGGGCTCCACCATTTGGATCATCAATTTGGATAAAAAAATTGCAGACATGGGGGTTACATGTTGAACATATTGGTTCACTTGGTGAGAAGCAAGCTTTCCGGGTCATAAAAAGACGGGTGCTAGACATAGAACAACAGACACTGCGGAGCCTAGCCCATAGCGTATGTTCACCACTACACTGGCATATTACGGTTACGCCTAGCCAGCAGGCCCCATATCTAGCGCTGCTTAAATCTCCACGAATACGTAGAGCCTTCACCTTAGCCAGATGCAACGTCATGCCATCTGCCGTTCTGTACGGCAGGTTTCAAGGCTTACCTTTGGATAAGAGATGCTGTTCTTGTGGTATGGGAAGTGTGGAAACGCTTGACCACATGTTCTTTTACTGCCCCTTACATAAAGAGCCACGTGAAAAATTTCTGGAACAAGTCCTAAGGAATTTAAAAGTCGGGTCTGACCAGGATAAAATCCGTCATCTGTTGGGGTCCAAATCTGATTTTATAATTGGAAAAGTAGCCATGTTTTTAGCAGCGATAGTTACAGCACGTGCCTAGGATGCTCATTAGTATTCATTTTAATGAAGGTATTACTATTTTATCCTTGTATTAAACTCACGTTTTAGTTCTTGTGGTAGTCTGGAATATTCAAAAAGAATGTAAACTTTGACTTTAGAAGGGATATTCATTATGACACACCACATATCTGTGCTCCGTTGTATGCCAATAAAGGTTGTTGTTGTTGTTGCTGCATTTCCCACCCTAGACTTATACTCGAGTCAATACGTTTCCCCATTTTGGGGGGGTTAAATTAAGGGGCTCGACTTATACTCTGGTTGACTTATACTCGAGTATATACAGGTAGTTACTTAGCTAGTTAGGTCTGGTCTGGTCTGGTCTGGGTTGATTTATATATACTAAGGCCACTCTGGACAGTTCATAACATTTACAGCACAATTTAAAGTACAATTAATACTGTATTTTAAAAACTTGATTTTAATGACTTTTTTTAAAAAAAATCATTTTGGAAATTTAAATATATTTGCTTTTCAAAAATTATTGCTTTTTATCCACTCTGTCAAACAGCCCTCATCCGCCCGCTCCCTAAAGCAGGCATGTCCAAATTTGGCACTCCAGATGTTTTGACCGCAACTCCCACAGTCCTTTGTCATTGGCAATCTAAGCTTAGAATTCTGGGAGTTGTGGTCCAAAACATCAGGAAGGTCAAAGTTTGGACATGCCTGCCCTAAAGGAAACCCATCTACCTGCTGCTGCTGCTCTTGCTGCTGCTGCCGCCGCCTCTCCTCCTCCCGCTGCCTGAGGAGGAAGTGCTCCGCCAGGGCCACGGCATGGAAGCAGCTCTCCGAATCGCGCTCCTGGATCCAACGGAGCATCTCCTGGGGCAGGATGGCCAGGAACTGCTCCAGGATCACCAGCTCCAGGATCTCCTCTTTGGTGTGCCTCTCGGGGGCCAGCCACTGGTGGCAAAACGTCCGGAGCTGACAGTAAGCCTCCCAAGGGCCGTTGGCCTCCCCGTAGCCAAACCGCCGGAAGCGTTGGCGCTGGCGCTCCGAACTGACCAGATCCATGGCTGGGTTGTCTCTCGGTGGCCCGCCACCCTTCTCGCTCCCCAAGCTCAGCTCTTGTGACTCTGAGGCCATCCGCTGGGTCCTTGGCCTCAGCCTGCTTCCGTCCTCTCCTCTCCTCCACAGGCTGGTGACAGATTTGGTTCCTTCATGAGCCTCTGGAGAATCCCCTGCATCGCCCCTTGGAATATTCTCCAGCAGTGGTAGGTTCTCCTGCCCTGAAACAGGGGACGGAGCCACCTGTAGGAACCCCTGCCAGCGGTCCTCCCATAAAGGACCCACGGAAGATGCTTCCTCCTTAATGTGTCGTGGTGGCGCAGGTGGTGGTAACCCCTGAGTTCCTGTCTCAGCTGGCATGGAGGCCAAGGAGGCCTCTTTGGTTCTCAGCAATTCGCTCTCCAATTCAGGCTCTGGGCCTTCCATTTTGATTTCCCTCTTCACATCGGGCTCTACAATAATCCTCCGAAGACACAGAGCTGAGTATCCTGACTCGTTCTCGGCAGCCATTTCTTCTCCTGAGGGACGATCCCACCCGCTCAGCTCTATCCATCCATTGCCCTTCTGTTGACTCAGTCGTGGGGAAACGTCCGGTTTTCACTCAAGCAAGGAGAACAGTGACCGCCCCCAGAATGTCCCTCTGTAATACGAGATCGGGTCACAACCAGAGCTGGTTTGGAGGATCTTCTCCAACGGTTGTTCCCCTCAAGAAAAAAAAAAGATAATAATAGCCAGAGTAAGACGATGAACAGGATTGGAGGGGGACCCTTAAGACAGGCATATCCAAACTTCAGCCCTCCAGATGTTTTGGACCACAACTCCCACAGTCCTTTGCCATTGGCAACCTAAGCTTAGAATTCTGGGAGTTGTGGTCCAAAACATCAGGAGGGCTGAAGTTTGGACATGCCTGACTTAAGATGTGGTGAGACCGTGCCTCTCATCAGCTGGAATGGAGCCAGGCTTAGATGGGTAAGCTGTCTGAGGTGGAAAAAAAGACGGCACCCCATCCATGATGCTACCTACAGAATTTAGTTTAATTTTAGTTTCATTTATGATTTGTATACTGCCCGCTTGCGAAAGCAACTCAAGGCGGGGGAACAACAATAAATTAGCATAAACAAGGGATAAAAACAGAAACCATAAACAAAGAAATCAATATCCATAAAATATAACAAAATAAAAATAAAGACATAAACAAAAATACAGTACAGTTGTACCTTGTATAAAGGAATTAATTCATTCCAAATGAAATTCTGTTAGGCAAATTTTCCTTTGTACAAATTTCCCATAGAATGTATTGAAAACGGATTGATCCCTAATCGCGACTGTTTTTCTGTTGTACAGATTCGCCCCATGGCAATTCTGTTAAGGGTAAAGTTGCAGGCTGTACTTTATAAGTGGTACATGTTATATATTGACTGGGATTCAACTTGAATCTTCTGTTTGTTTCACAAAGTTAACAGAAGGGTTTATTTATCTTGTTAGGAATATAAGCAAGTGTGAATGAAACAAGGTAAAAGCTTAGTTGTAGCTGCCAGAAGATGGTTTGTTACCTAGCAAATATTACAAGAACTAAGTTATGTTGCTGTTGTAAAGTGGGTGAACTTAACATATGCCTGTGATATGTAAATGTCATTTATCAGGCATTATTTCATTTTGCTGCACTTTGAGTTTACTGTTATTACTGTAAAATACAGACAGTATATTTTTGCATAAAGTGTTGAATCTTGTTATTTAACACACCTCATTTGGGTATCAACTTCAGTGCTAATCATTATTACAAACTTACACAGATAGTGGCCATAGTTGCTGTACACTTTGTTATTTTAAAGTAGAAGCAAGGTTTTATCAGTTTACTTTAATTCTACCTAACACTTATTATCATTCATTATATCATATTACATATACATATATTCCAACAGTGGACATGCCCTGAATTCAGCTGTTCTGATCCAGGGTTTTTACAGAAATAGAATGAATCACAGGACTAAAAATTATATGGTCACCAGACCTAGCTCTTCCAGCCTTATTTGCAGGCAACAACGAACAATTAATTCATAAGCCGTTTATTATTATTTTTTGTACGACAGCATATTTGGAAACGAACACAAACTGCATGAGAATTTGCCATTTATCTTTGCATGCACGGAGAAACCAAATACGGCATATTGTCCTAATAGGAAAATGAATACACCAGTTCAAATTCCTTAAACACATTTCTAATATGACTTTTTCTGCATATGGTTTTTATTTATTTATTTACAGTATTTCCCACCCCTTCCCACCTCCCTCTTGGGTGCAATATTCTAAACTGATGCAAATTACAATGGTGTTAAAGGTAGGTACTATATTAGATTACAAATTTCTAGGATGCCTTTTTCTACCTATGGTTTCCTTTCCTTTTTCTTTCTTTTTTAATGCTAGTAAGAGTAACAAGACTTATTTTCCACCAGCCTCCCATGTCAATCTTCAGTACAATATTCTAAATGGATGCAGATTATAATGGCACAACACATAGGTACTATATCAGATTATACATTTCTAGTGAAATGCTGATACTATTTTGCTGTTGGTTGTTTCCCTGTTCATTCAATATAAACATCAAAAGAAAGAAACTGTGTTTTAATAAAGGACCCTGGCACACAGATCTGCCCATGATTTACTGATGGACTGATTTGAGTTTCATGGTGTGTGTTTTCTCCACATCATCCACAACCTGATAAAGACCTGAATAAGATAAAAAATCTACCTTTGGTCTGTGAATTTACTTTTAAGTAGCCTACCTGTGTGGTCTTGGAAAAGCTGCACCGGAAGAAGAGAAAGCCGAAACACTTCCGAGTACTTGCCACCTGGAAAACCTGCAAAAAAGATCGCCATAAATCTGAATTGACTCGACAGCCCATGGTTCTTGCATTATTATGAAAGATTTAAGATTATGTTTTGGGCAGGACATTTTGGGGAGCGCTCATTCATAGGCTCGCTGTAAGTCGGAATGGACCTGAAGACCCCTGATTCTTTTTCTTATAGTTAGATTATACAGTATTTTAGGCTGCTGGTCCAGCATATATTTTAGGCTGCTGGTTCTGGAGATCGCGCATTTGTAGGATCGCCATAAATCGGAGGCGGCTTGTCGGCCGGTAACAACGACCAAGATTATCACCCACTTATGCTTTGGGATTTTGCCCGAGGAGCATCTTGTTTTACCCCCTTTTTGGTAACCATGCTCAGGGCATGTGGCAGGGAGCCCCTTCTCCTTCCAGGCACCCCACCTCCCCATTAGAGATCTGGGGGTATTTGTGCAAAATATGGGCGCCTCCTTGCACCCCTGCTCGAGTCTCCCTGCTTGTTCAAGGCAGAGGCGCCTGGGCTCCATCGGAGGAGCTGCGATAACCCTCCCGCGTTCCCGGGAAAAGGGTGGCGTTTGGGGCGGGTCTTTTGCCATGCCTGCCCCAAGAATCCCACCAATCCTCTTTTTTTTTTCACTTACGGATCCGTCCTTGGAAGCCTCCAGTTCCTTCACACACACACACCGTGGGAATGCAAGCCGCGATCCTTACAAGGAGGCTTGCGGGTCCAGGTCGGAGGAGGGGGGAGGTCAGCACGCCTCTGGGTTTTGCAACGAGACAAAAACAATCCCGCGGGCCAATTTGCAGGAAGACTGGGAGGGAGATCCTGAAGGTGGATCCGATGGAGGGGAGTGGGGGGGGGGAAGGGCCCTCCTTTCCTTCCTTGCCTCCAAATCCTCTCTAGCAAACGCACACTCTCTGGATTTAACCAAGGAAAGGCCAAACGTGGGCGTTTGTTAAGTACTGTACAGCAGGCGTGTCCAAACTTCGGCCCTCCAGATGTTTTGGACAGCAACTCCCACAATCCTTTGCCATTGGTAATACAGGCTTGGAATTCTGGGAGTTGTGGTCCAAAACATCAGGAGGGCCGAAGTTTGGACATGCCTGCTGTACAGTGTATTATTTATTTATTTATTTATTTGACTTTTATACCGCTGCCACCTGGCCCGGAGGCCACTGGGGTGGAGTGGGGTGTGTGTAACAAAGTTTAATCACCAATAAGGCAATATTCAAAGTGATGGAGTAGGTTTTCCCCGGTGTAGAAAAAAGTTGGTCTTAGTAGAAATAAAGACACGTTGATGCAATGCTCACCATCACCAAAAGTACAGTACAGTACAGTGGTACCTTGTATAAAGGAATTAATTTGTTCCAAATGAAATTATGTTAAGCAAATTTTCCTCTATACAAACCCATAGGAATGCATTGAAAACAGAGTGATCCAATTTTTATGTTGTAAGGATTCTCCCCATAGGCGATTATGTGAAGCAAATTTCCCCTATCTCAATTTTTTATGTTGTACACATTTTATGTTATACAGCTGTTTGTTATACAAGGGTCCACTGTATATTTATAGCGGGTCTATCCAATTTCTGACCTCTGGATCTGCAGCTACTGAGCGACCCAGTAAGTAGCACTTACATTACAATCTTGATAATTCACTCTAAGGCATGTGTACGAGAAAGGATTTTAAAAAATTATTTATTTACCATCACTTCAAATTACAGACTTAGGTCTGCTGCTTTCTTTACTGCACACACACACACACAATCCTTAGCAGCCAACCGAACACATCAACAGCAAACAAGCACTCAGCAGAGAAGCGAGGGCTCTCTTTGCATTCAAAAAGTGAAATGAACAGTTGGTTAGTGCTGAGTAGGTGGAAAATCACCTCAGCCCAGAAAAGGCCCTCCCAGTCACACACAAACCACAGAGTGCACACATGGTTGCAACAACAACCCACACAACTCCAGCACAACCCATTTATGCTACCATGCAATTTGTTAATTTACCCATTCATGTGTAATGACAGTAAACATAGGAGAACTGTAATTATCACATCACAGGATTAATGATCTAAGCCTGTGCATATTGTGCTTGTGACTTAGCCTGTAAATATTGTGACTTTGTACTAACCCACTTCTTGCCTTTGGCAATAACCCGTATCTTTACATCAGCTGCAAGGTATGTGGATGGTTTGACAGTATGGAAATGTATTCATAGATGATCTCTAGAACAATCTTTTCAGATTCTATGCCCTAAGGTCTCTCTAGCTAGCTAGGTTGCAACTACACTAGCAAGCTCAACTGGGCCAATTTGTTGTAGAGGTTTGAATTTTGGGTTAATGTCCTCTAACTGCGCAGCAGAAGCGCAAGGCTTCACATTCCCCAGATTAATCACGTTCTCCTTTTCTCATTATTTGGCACTTAAACGTTTCGATAACTCACTCTGAGGAAATAGTTTCCTTACTTACAATTGAACAGATCCAACAGCAAAATGACATACGCAGCTGCTTTCAGCAAGAGGCTTCAACACACTAAGGAGAGGGGAAGGAAGACACAGAGCAGATAAGCAGGCCTGTCTTTGAGTGCAGAGGCAGGGAAGGAACAATTGTTTAGTAGTGCCAGATAGATTGACGGTCACCCCAGTTCTGAAAGGCCTGCCCCAGCCAAACCTACCCAAGGCAGCATGCCAGGTTGCTAAAATTGCAGGTTGTCCACGTCGTCCCCTCGCTTTGGTTTCACCTTCTGTGGATCCTGAACTCTCCTGTTATAGATCATTGGAATGACAGCAATATGTTTAAAGCACTCTTCAGCATTAGAGAAAAAGGGGCATTTCCCCAAAATTCTCCATAATGTATAAACACATAGATTCCATACCACAGAATCAGAGTCATCTGCTGTAGTCTGTCAGAGTTGTTTCTATATATATATTTCACATTGATTTTTCTCTCTTTTCGTTTTTGGCCCGTGCAGAGGTAATCTAAGCGCTAATTTTAATTAGCGTCTCCCAGATCCTGCCACCGAGTGAGATAAAGGCTAGGAAAAATATATTTTCCAGATCTGCATTTTTGTCCATAAATTTAGAAGAAGAAATCAGAGATTTAAAACAAAATGAAAATACAGGAGGAAATCATCCTGTCCTTCCTTATTTTAGAAGCCCACAGATTAGATTTCGGACACTTTTAGAAAAGTGGCTTCCAAACTTACCTGCATGATGATCCCCTTTTGATTTTTTTTTGGGGGGGAAATCCATCACACCTCCTTGCCTCTCCTTTATCAGCATCCATACCTCTTTTAAGGGGGTGGGGGACAAAACACCTCAATCTGTAATTTGAAAGTGCAAATAAATCCCAAAATATAACATTAAAAATAAACCTAGGGATGAATCTATGACATGTCACAGGGGATCATCCCTGCGGACATCTCAAAGTGGACCCCGATAACCTAGGACACCCCATTAGCAGGGCCTGGGGAGCTTCCCAATGAACGAGGTTGTGGAGTTCAAGATGGTGCCAGGGAGACCTAATATGTCAGGGAAGATCCCACTGCCATACAATATTCCTTCTGGTCGTAGAAAAGGGTTGTTGTTTTTGGATCACAACTGTCAGAATCTTCTAACCAACATTTGGGCCTCTTTAGTCTGGAAAAAAGGTGCTTGAGGGGGGATATGATTGAGACATACAAAATAATGCAGGGTATGAGTAAAGTGGATAGAGGGAAGCTCTTCTCTCTCTCCCAAAATACCAGAACTAGGGGATATACACTCAAATTGAAGGCTGGGAGAGTAAGAACTGACAAAATAAAATATTTTTTCACCCAGCGCGTTGTAAGTCTATGGAACTCCCTGCCACAGGATGTGGTGATGGCATCTGGCCTGGATGCCTTCAAAAGGGGATTGGACAGATTCCTGGAGGAAAAGTCCATCACAGGTTACAAACCATGAGGAAGATGTGTAATCTCCAGGCTTAAAACCGGGGTACTTCAAGGGCCAGATGCAGGGGAGTGGTATCAGAAGACAGATACTGTATCTAGTCTCATGCGCTCCCAGGGGCATCTGGTGGGGCCACTGTGAGATACAGGAAGCTGGACTAGATGGGCCCTTGGCCTGATCCAGCAGGGCTCTTCTTATGTTCTTATGTTCTTATAAGATTAGCAGGGGATTTGGGGAACTGTAGTCCCCAAAAGTTAAAAAAAAAGTTCTAAACCATGGTACTCGCTCCTCACAGAAACCTTGGCCAGAGATGGAAAATGTTTGATTGCCTTTTTTATTACATCTTCCAGTATATCTTAACTAACATAAGCCAGTGACAATGTTTGCTGGGGTTTTCCGGGAGATCAAATAAAATAAAATGAAAAAGAAAGAAAGAAAGAAAGAAAGAAAGAAAGAAAGAAAGAAAGAAAGAAGTTTTCCATCTGTGGTCTTTGGACGGGAATTTTCCTCTGCATACTGAGAAATTTTAATTTGGAGTGGAAAAAGATAACGCAGAGGAAGTGTATGGCTGACAATTAAATAATTTTAAATAATGTTTTGCTCAAAAAATTCCTTGTTCTCTCTAAGTGATGGAGGGGAAGTTTAGACAGGTCTTGAGCCCTCCCTTATGGGGGAAAATAGCTTTTGCTACCAGAGAGTGCAATTTACTTTTTCCATTTTTTTTTGTTTTTTTAAAAAGACCTAAAGAAAATTGTGTGAATGGACCCTCCCCCAGACCTCTGGAAATTGCTTGTGTCCATCTTTATAGGCAGGTTGCTCAATGGAAACAGGTAACCTCTAGTCTGAGACAGCCACTGAGCATGTGCAGAGAGCTGGAGCTGCAGAGAAATATTGCCAAACATGCAATGACCTGACAAATTCAGCAGATGTTTTTCACTTGGCGTAAACACCACAATTTACACCATACTCTCTAAGCACCCTTCAAGGAAGCATCGAACAAGTTGTACAGCGAGAGAGTGCCTGAGCATGTGCCAAATTCCCATGTCAACGAAGCACCTAAAACAAAACAAAACAAAAGCCCAAAACATATCCTAAACTTGTAAGAAGCACCCTGAAGATGGATCAAAGAAAAGGCCTAATTGCTAGTCCACTTTTCAATTCCCATGGGGGAGAATTTTCTCTGGGAAGCATCCAAAAACACACCCTCTCCTATTTCTAGTCCCTTGTGATTAGTATCTGGGGTCCTACTGCCAAGAGGGTTTCTGTACATGGGCAGAATGCCCTACCAGCATACTCACTCTCCTAGCACAAGCACAGGAGACAATTTCCAAGGCTTTTGCCATTTAAGGGAGGCTTTTTAAAAACAGAGCAGAAGGTATAAATACCCATTAAAAACTTGAACCCTAAGCTAGCCTCCTTCTGCTCTACCATGAGGAGACGATTGGGGGGGATGTGTCACGAAAAGGCAGCTAAATGTGATTAACTAAAAAAATGGGTGATTCACCAATTGTCCGAATGGAACAGAAATCATCCCTCTGGAGGGCAAAATATTTTGATTGGCTTTGGTTTGGAGGCTTGGCACTTGCCTTTCAGCCTGGCCTCGGGCAGCAAAATGTGTTGGGACGGCCCCGACCGTCGATACTCGGTGCCCCATCCGTGAAATGCAAGAAAGAAAGAAAGAAAGAAAGAAAGAAAGAAAGAAAGAAAGGTGCTTCTCCCCACGCCTCACCCCAAAACATTTATTTATTTATTTATTTATTTATTTATTTATTTATTTATTTATTTATTTACACTGGAGGGGGTTAACGCTGACAGCCGTGCGAGGCCTAGAGAAGCCCGGAAATGTGAGGCTGCGGTGCGTTTCCTTTTCCTGTCCTTTCCTCTTGGTTTTTTTTGGCTGGGAGGAAACAGCAGCAGGAGCCGCAGCAGCAAAGCCCCCCCCCCCCGCATCCCCGCTTTTGGGGTTGTCTGAACTTGGGCACAGAAGCGGGTTGCCCTCATCCCGGAGGCTGGGGCTTGGAAAGAGAGGTGAGGGGGAGAAGAGATCGGTGGGGCGGGATGGGTTGGGGAAGGAAAGGGGTGGGGAGAGCTCTGGAGGGGTGGGGAGAGCAAAGAGGGGGAGATCCAGGGTGGGAAGCAGTTTGCCCCCAATGGACCCTAAACATCCTGCTTTCTGCCCCCTCCTCCAAAAAGGGGGGTAGGTAGGCAGGTAAGTGGGTTGAGTGTTTGCATTGCTGATCCTGCAAGAATGCACGCGTGGCTTCCCACTCCAGAGCCAAGGCAAGGTTGTGTGCATGTATGCGTGTGTGAAGTGTCAAACCAGGAATGCGGTGAAGTTTGGGGTGGTGGTGGTGGTGGTGGTGGTGGTGGTGGAGGAGGAGGAGGAGAGTGTCATGATCCCGGGAACAAAGGAAGGACTCCGATCTGCAGAGTCGGGCCCCCTACTTGAGGTGGGATTCCCAGCCGCATTTTTTCCCTTTCCTAAAAGGAGCCGCTCTCTAGGTTTTTTTTTCCCCAAGGGGCGAAAAGAGCCCTGTGAGGTCTGGAAGACGACCCCGGACATTAACGCGCCCAAACTCCTGGAGCTTCGGACCCCACTCCCTCTGGCTCAGGAAGGGCGATCCAGTGCTCCTAGTCAATGCGATCCCGTCCCTCGAGGTGACATTTGGGGCTGCCTTCCAAAGTCTCCAACGTATAGGGGCGACGTAGGCAGGAAAAAGTTAGTTTTAAAACATTAGTTTTCAAGATGTCACAGGACTCTTTGTCGGTTTATGCTGCCGCAGAGTGAACAAGGCTTCTTCTTTGAAATGAAAGCCTCTTTTCTTCCCGCTTATCCTGAATGCACAATCATGCACGCCCCCCCCCCCACAAAAAAACCCGGAAAAGAATAGGAATAAATGTTTTTCATGTCTTGTGACAGTGCTGTAGTAGGTTTTATGGTGGTTATCTGCTACCCAATTACACCCCTCTCACATCAGACCTCTCCAGCTGTTTGATTTGATTTGATTTGATTTGATTTGGTACTGCCCATCTAACAAGGGTAAACTGGGGCATCTCACTACATGAAACACTAAACAATAAGCAAAACACTTGACCCTACACAATAACCCTACACAATAAGCCAAAACAAATACCACAAAATGAAATGAAATGAAATACATATGGCATTCCCTCCTGTACATGGGGCAATAGTAGTTGCAGAAGATGTGTTTGTTTGTTTACTTATTTACTTGTTTTAAACTTCTGAACTGCCTATTTGACCAATGGTCACACAGGGTCGTGCACCAACATAAATGGCATTAACATATAGTTTGGGGAACAACAATTAAAACTGGTTTAAAATCGGACAGTGGCTATAGATGTCAAACCTATAACCTCAGCGGGGCTTTTACAGCAACATGGTTTGAAAAGAAATAGAAGATTTTTAAAAAGACTTCTTTTAAATCTTGAGAAAAAGGGTCGGGGGAATTTCGGGTGGCAGTTCATTCCAGAGGAGGAATAGCGGGACCATGGAGAAAGGCAGCTGATTTCTAATTAGCATCCTTAGCTGCCCAGGCTGAGATGCATGGGTAGGACGGGCAGTCCTTCTTGGTAGGAAACATTTTCTCAGGTAGCCATGTTAGTCTGTGCAAACATTATGCAGTATATTTAAAAAATAGTAAAAAAAAAAGGACAGTTTGTAAAAATGTATTTATTTTATTTATTTACAAGATTTTTTAGCAGCACCATTACCAGAACACCTGGTAGTGGGGCGGCTAAAAAATCTTGTAAATAAATAAAATAAATAAATGTTTAAAAAGGGAAAATGTGGTAGCCCCTTTTGTTATATTTTAATGTGTGCTTTTGTGGGCAAATCTGCTTATTCAGACATAATAAGAGAAAGAGAGATAACATGGTAGCTACCTGTATTATTCTGTTTTTAAGATGACCCCTACTTTTCCAGCCCAAAATTACTGTTTCGCAACCGCATGGTTCTCTTACGTCCATAATTGAAGGCAAACAATTTTTAGTCTAACAATTTTAGGCAAAAATATAGTCTTATATATGGGTAAATTCTGTATCTGTATGTGGCATCAAAATACAGAAATTGTCGTTGGTTGCTAAGAAAGTAAATGGGTATTTAACAGTGGGGTGAAAGCCTGTTTGATGTACAGAAATATTCCATTGAAACTTTTGCAGCAGGCAACAGAAGGGAATCAGGGGCATTTCTCCATAGCTTTGGGATCCCATTTGCTTCCTAACCCATGTTGTCATTCTGCACAGTCTCTGAGGACACCTTTTTCCCTGACCACCTTTGTTTGATCCACTGGCTCCTTTTGCCACATTGCCTCTCACTACCTTGATGAACCTGAATGCAGGCAAAATACGTTTCCTGGATTGCACAGGCTAAGAAAAGACCTCTCCCAGTTCAGAAATGTAAGATTTAATGCATTGCCCCCAGTTCCTGACTGACATGGGGGTGGTTGCTTAGGAGATCAGCATCCTTGGGGATGGGGGGGGGGCGTTGGGCTAATGTTTGCCCTGGGTGCCATGAATTCTTCTTCTGGCCCAAGTCCTCTCGACAGGGGGAGGCTGTTGCATCTGCCCCCCCTTTTTTAAAATCCCTCTTCATATCCTGATTCCAGTGGCAGTCTGGAGTGTGGAAATCCACTTTAGATTTAGAGTCCAGTGGAAGAATAGGGAGGGCCTCAGAAGCTGGAAATGGGACTGGTTTTTTTCAGTCTTCATCTTCCAGGATCCTTGGGCACAGTTGGCTAGGGGATTCTGGGTCTTTTAGTCCAAAGGATGTACTGTAATTTTCCTCAGCTCGGTTCTGCACACACCCCAATGGATACCTCAAAGAGTCAGGATTAGCAAACAAAGCTGCTCAGATAGTAAGGACCAAGCACATCAAAGACAGGCTCGTCTTTAGCACGAGGGGGCAATTAAAATCTGTCAGTGAGTGCCACATACTGGGTTCTCCCCTTGTAATGAGACTTATTTATATTTATTTTATTTATTTATTAGATTTATATACCACACCATCTAGCTACAAGGCTACTCTGGGTGCTTTATAGTATATACCGTAATACAAATATAAACAATATACAATAAAAAACTAAAATAGAAAACAAAATAAAGACAACTAACTCAACAATAATATAATATAATATCATGTAAACTTAATACTGAGGGGCAGGAATGTATTTTGGGAGAGAGGTAAGAATTCCCTTCAGGAACACCATTATTATTGGGAGTGGGTGGTTGGATCTTGAAGGGTCAATTAAGATCCCTTAGTTGTACAAAAGACCTGCTGTTTGCTGGAGAAGAAATCTTAAGACAACTTGTTGGTTGGGTGTGGATCAACTCAGGTGACTATATTTTGGGGCTCTCCTTGGCGTGAACTGGCCTGTATGAGCTGTTGCGATGGGACTCTGTATGTCGGAATTTACTGCCACTTCAATCCATGTGTCTTTTCATAACATATAGATGGAGAAGAATGTTTCTTGGGCTACAGCTGGTCAGGGCATTCTGGGAGTTGTAGTCTCCCCCACAACAAAGGTTGACATTTTCCATACTGTGGGATGGGGAGAGCTCAGCTACACCCCAGGTCTCCCCTATTGCATGTTGCACCTGAGGTTGTACCTTCCCCTCTTATACAAAGGGACTCATGCATTTTCCCCAGGGAAAGCCTGGCTCCTGTTTGCAGACAAGATGGGTGATGATCTCATCCCTACATGATCATCGCTCAGAGACTTCCAGAAGCTACAAGTGAAGAAAAATTGTGTGTGTTTCTATTACTGTATTATTATTTTTTAATGATCTAATGACTGCAGATCAGAAGCTTCAGGCGCTGGCGTCACACCTCACTGCGAAGAGATTGGGAAAACTGATGGGAAGCGACAACGACCAGATTCCCCCAGCCTGTGTGTTTTCAGCTCGACTGCCAAATTCAGGTTATGACCATCCTAGAAATTAAAAAGTAATTAATAAGAATAAAAGCTCTGCTGTCGCTTCATCACAGGAATGTGTTTGACCACAGTGTGGTATTTTCACACACACGTGGTATGGTTAGAGAAGCAGAGAGTTATCATTTATTTATTTAATTAATTTATATCCTGCCCATCTAGCCAAGGGCTACTCTGAGAGGCGAACAACAGTGTGATAAAAATAGGCATAATAACATATACACACAAAAAAACTCAAACAATTAACAGAAATAAATGGGATATTAATAAAACAAAAAAATAAAAGATAAAAACACATCAAAGAATCAGATTAAGGAAGCAATTGATGGGTTGATGTACTGCTCCAGCATTTCACAAGTCATTTATGTATTTACTGTATTTATTTCAGTAATTTGTATACTGGTCAATTTAGTTCCAATTCCAAACGATGAACTATGGGCGCTTTTATACGACCCCTAAAATTCTGTGGCAACTTAAATTCGGACCAGAGATCGTGGAGGTTTGTCGCTCTTCCTGTTGTCCCACCCCTCCGCACTCCATTGTTCCTGTCTGCGTGAGGGGAGGGAGGAAAAAAGAGGGAAAAATGCAGGCTCACCTCCATCTGCCAGTCGAAGCAGCCCCAGCAGCCCCATAGTGATTCCTGTCTCTTAAAGGGGCGGCGGGGACAAAAAAACAAACAGAAGGCGAGGGAGCCCAGCATTCACAGCTTTACAATCCACATCAGAAGATTTTTTTACCTCCTGGAGGCCAGGTAATTGAAAAGTGCGCTGGGACGCGCTTAGGTGGGCGTGGTCATACTTAATTTTTTTTAAAGTCCGGAGCTGGTGGGAAAACATTTTTAAGCTCTGGATATGGGAGCCCTTTGCCTCGGATTTTAGGGGTCGTGTAAAAGCGCCCTAAGTGACCTTCTCGCTTTACTAATTACCCTAATACGCCTCCCCACCCCCACCCTGATCAAATCTCAGACAAACCCACACTCAAGAAAACCTCACAAGACATACTAAAATGAGAAGCCCCACACTTCAGTTTCAAACAGGGATATTGATATCTTTGAGGCATCACTGTGTTCCCTTTGCTATATAGTCACATCAGCAGCTTGGGAGTGTTCCAAGATCCATCTTTGACCCTCACTATGGGCCTTTTTACATGACCCCTAAGATCCGCTGGCCACTTAAATTCGGACCAGAGATCTTAGGGGTTCATCGCTCTTCGGGTGTTCCCACCTCCTCCGCACTTCCTGGCTGCTGGCTGCGTGAGGGGAGGGAGAAAAAAAGGAAGAAAAGCATGCCGCTCACCTCCGTTCTGCCTCTCGTCTCTGTAAAAGTAGCTCTTAAAGGGGCAGGAGCAAAAAAACAACAAACAGAAGCAAGGAGAGCCCCACACTCACTATCGTTACACCGGATCAAATAATTTTCACCTCCAAAGAGCAGGTACTTGAAAGGTCCGCTGGGACGCGCTAAAGTGGGCGTGTTCGCACTTAATTTCCTGTTAACTCTGGAGCTGGTGGGTAAACATTTTTAAGCTCCGGAGCTGGGAGCCATTTGCCCCGGAGTTTAGGGGTCGTGTATAAACGCCCTATGTAACCTTCACACACACACTTACTCATTCTCTCTGTTTTTCTGGATAAAGGAGGAGATCTTTACTCTTTTAAACTCACTGTGAGTTTTGTTTACTACAAACACACACACGCACACACAAAAAACCACTTACACACACAGGATTATATTTATCTGTGCAAGGCATAGACCTTTAATGTTGTTGTTTTTTACCTCAGAAAAGTGGTCTAGAAAAAGTTGAAATAAATAAATCCGAATATATAAAACAATAATGTTAATCATTGTGCGTTCTCTCTTCTTGTCTTGCATTCGCCAGGTCTAAAAGAACCCAAAAACATCTCAAGGTCCCCATTCTTCTGCCAGAGACGCTTTTTCTTAGAATATGCACCCTGCTCCATTGGGCTGATCTTACGGTGCCCTATACATCTGTTGCAAAAGGGCCCCAAATCTGGTGATTCTGCTCTGTAGCCATTTTTACGTCTTTGAGAAATACAGGGTGGGGTGGGTGGGCTTCACCCCCAACCCCACCCTTCAGGCGGCCTCGCCATCACTCTCTGGGCCCTTTTCCCCCCTACATCTTTTGTTGGACTCTTCTCCGGCTCCCGGGGAGGGCGAGCCATCCGCCCTCGCCGGGCCCCGTACGGCCAGAGCTTTTTGACCTCGGTCGCTTAAGGGATCCGAAATGGCCACGGGGAGAGGGGAGACTGCCGCCCTTCATCTGCAGTTCCACGCGACACCGGACCCGGGCCTGCAGCCATCTCTGAAAATGGAGGCACCAGATTGGGCTGGGCGTGAACTGGGAGGCAGTGGGGCGCCACGTTTCCTGCAGGTGAGGTCCATGCGGGATTTTTTAGCTGGGGAGCCCCCCCAACAAGTGAAACAGGAGCCAGAAGAAGGAGACCAGCAACACCCGTCTCGTCAGCACTGGGAGGCTCCCAGTCCAGTGCTTCCAAAGACCCAGTATCCGCTGTTGGGGTGGAGGAACCCTCCCTTGCCTAAGTCCCTTCATTGGAAGACTAATTCCTCCTGTCCCCCCTTTGAGCCCCCGGCTAATGTTAGCCAGTGGCCTTCCAGGGGAACCTGGGTGCCTCCCACCCTGCCGGGCCTCAGCGGGGATGCCCGTCCGGGGTACAGCCGCCGGGACCACCGGCCGCGGCGGAACGACGGGAGCGTGAAAGACGAGATCCCCCTGGAAGACACGGTTGCCACGGAGATCCAGCGCCAGCGCTTCCGGCACCACCGCTACCAGGAGGCCGAGGGGCCCCGGGAGGTTTGCCGGCAGCTGCGGGAGCTTTGCCACCAGTGGCTGAGGCCGGAGAGGCACACCAAGGAGCAGATCCTGGAGGTCTTGATCCTGGAGCAGTTTGTGAGCATCCTGCCTCAGGGGATCCAGAACTGGGTGCGGGAGCACCGGCCGCAGACCTGCTCCCAAGCGGTCGTCCTCTCGGAAGATTTCCTGATGAGGCAGCGAGAGGTTCAGAGGAAAGAGCAGCAGGTAGGGAAGGAAATAGGTCTTTACCATCATTCCCCCTGTGCCACCTTCCACCTGCTGCCTCGGTTATGCTGTCGGTCAGCCTGTGAAATGGGGAGAGACAACAAAAAAGTGGGTAAAAGGTAAGGGGGAGATGCTTTTCCTTCATATAAGACTAAGAGCCAAGAGCGGGTGAAAAAGTACCCAAGGATAAAATAAAAGTAACATTCTCGATCGTCCCCAGAGTGCAGGACACGTGACAATGGGCACAAGCTACAGGAAGCCATATTTAGGCGGAATATCAGGGAGAGAAGAAACTTCTCAACTGTTAGAGCTGTACGACAATGGCCCCAATGGTCTCAGGAGGTGGTAAGCGTTCCAGTGTGGAAGGCATTTAACAGAAAATGGAACAATTGTCAGATCTCCTTCAATTTAGGGGGTTGGACTTGATGGCCTTGCAGGCCACTTCCAACTCCATTACTCTGTGATTTTCTGAAAATAAAATAAAATGAGTCTGGAAGAAACTAGTGGCAGGCAGCATCATTACCTGGGATTTATTTATTATTTATTTATTTATCATCATCACCATCATCATCATCATCACACAGCAGACAAGATAACTATGCTGGATTTTGTATTTATTATTAATTAATTAAAAAGTGCAGCAATGTGTCTTCACTGCATTTCAAGAGTAATTAAATTGTCTCTCACCATTACTTTAAAATGTAACTTGCAGTATTTTCTACTTGCTTTCAAAAACTGGGCATTAAGAACATGTTGTGGCACTTTTAGGAACACTTTCTGATGATACACCACTATGCTTCTACATTTGTGGCATGTCGGTATGACATGAATTTAGGACGTAACATGTGACTTCTGTGACTGGAGTAATGATAACAATTATACATCTGTCTGCCGCAGAGTGTTAATATTGATTTTAAGAAATAAGGGTCTAAAGTGCTGAGGCGAACAGCTAAAATGATTACTGGGTTAAGACACTTCTCTTATGAGGAAAGGCTATAGTGTTTGGGCCTCTTTAGTCTGGAAAAAGGTACCTAAGGGGGGACATGATTGAGATATACAAAACTGTGTAGAGCAGGGGTCCTCAATCTAAGGCCGGATGCGGCCCCCCAAGGTCCTGAATCCGGCCCCCCGGGACCAATTGCAACCCCCCCACCTACCCCTGCTTTGCGAGCAAGCCAGCCTCTGCAGCTGCTTCTATTGCTGCGGCAGTTCAAAGCAGTGGGCTATGTCGCTTCTCCCACTCCCCCCAACTACCGCCCAGATGATCAGCATGCTGTCTAGTGGAGCATTCAAAGTGGGAGGGCTACGGCAAGGTCCCCCGCTCCCCCCACCCACTGTGGTCCGGCCCCCAGTGGTGCCTGGGGCGTGGTGGACCGGCCCCCTGTTTGAAAACTTTGAGGACCCCTGGTGTAGAGGATTGATAAAGTGGATAGAGAGAAATTCTTTTCCCTGTCATGCAATACCAGAATCTGGGGTCATCCCTTAAACTCAGGGTTGGAGAGGGAGAACAGTCAGAAAGAAAATATTTCTTGACCCAGCATGGTATTAGTCTGTGGAACTCCTTGCTGCAGGATGTGGTGATGGCACCTGGCCTAGATGCAAAGCAAAGGAACTGGTACATCCACAGAGGTGAAAATACGTATGGGAGACGGGGTCTCATGATGTATAAAAGTAGAAAAGACCTCTTAAATCATCTTTAAAAAGTCAGAGCCTCTTAAGGATGGTTTAAGAGAGAATAAAGGTCTTTTCTACTTTTATACATCCTGAGACTCCTCCCATTCGTATTTTCACCTGGCCTAGATGCCCTTAAAAGGAGAAAAGGACAGATTTCTGGAGGAAAAGTCCATCTCAGGTATTAAGCTGTGTTGGGGATACATATTCTCTCCAGGCTTAAAAAGGAGAGGGCCTCAACGTGCCAGACACAGGAGTGGCATCAGGGGGACAGGGATCTAGTTGTCTCCTGTGCTCGCAGAGACATCTGGTGGGGCCATCCTGAGATACCGGAATCTGGACTAGATGGGCCCTCGGCCTGATCCAGCAGGGCTCTCCTTAGATTCAATGATCTGTGACAGGAAGGCACTGGTGAAGGAATGCTGTGGAATTCCAGGAGATGAAAAGGAAAATTCACTCAGCTCATACACACTTTAAAGTTTTTATTGGTTATAATACAATGACATGATGCCAGATAGTATCCTAGATAGATATATAGATAGATAGATATATAGATAGATAGATAGATAGATAGATAGATAGATAGATAGATAGATAGATAGATAGATAGATAGATAGATAGATAGATAGATAGATCTGTGTGTGTGCGTGTGTCTGTAATATTACAATTTAACAGGGGTTTTTATTACAATATATAGAGGCTAAAGGGGAGCACTCTGTATTTCCTTCATTTCTGGTCCTCTGAACTGCTGGCTTCATATCCTGTTTCCAGGTGCTGTGGCCATTTGATGAGGTGATGGTGAACCCACCCGTGGCTCATCAGGTGCCGTATCCCTCCATGACGCAACAGGTTCATTACCCCCCTGTGGCGCTGCCAATGCAATACCCGCCCCTGGCACAGCAGGCCCCATATCCCGCCATCGGCCAGCCCGCCCCAAACCCCCTCCTGACAGAAAGAGGGTTGTTGGACCTCGGGAGGACACGGATCTGCCGGGATCCTGTGCCGGAGGGTGGCCGGAGCCTCAGGCCTTACGGTAAGGAAGGAGGATTCTGTGTGGGACGCAAATACAGTTGTCGATCCTTACACCTTCGAGTTTTCTGATCTATAGTGACTCTACTAGAATTATTAGCATATGTGAAATATTCAAGGAGTACTCAAGGTATATGAAGTATTCAGTCGGTTTACCATTGCCACATGCATCTGTCGGTGCAGAGTATTTTCTGCCGGACTTGTGGTGCTAGTCCTCAGTGAAGCAAAAATGATGACGGAGACTTAGTTTCTCTCTCTGTTTGCAGGGAAGTAGTTAGTCATATGTCAGTTGTTGTTGTTTTTATCTATTTTTCCCTTTAATTGTTATATTATTTGATTTATTGTGGGTTTTGTTTTGGGGCCAATTGTTTATTTGGATAATTTGTTGTACACTGCCCGGAGTTCCCAAGGAAAATTTGGGTGGTTAATAAGTATACAAATAAATAAATAAATAAATAGTAGTTATGCTATTTATTTACACACCATGTACATCTGAATATACAGTCCATAAGCTCTTGCCTCACACATATCTAGAATATTACTCAGTATCTAAAGACTGAACCACGGGGCACCTCCTTTGTTTCCTAAAATCTTCATTGCCTCCTTTGTTCCTAAATTCTTCATTGCCTTGATATTAGGATGAGAAAATAACAGAAACAACAGTAGTCCGTTTCGTTGTTGTGACGATAGGCTGAGAAGGAGTATCAAAGGCAGAGATCCTTTAGCACCACCTTCTCTGTCTTCATTGCAGGCATCGGGTTTTGCTGAGCAGTTTTCACGCCATGCTCTCTTTCAGGAGACATATTTGTTCACGACCCTTTATTCTTCCACAGAGTTTCACAAAAATCTTGCTGTAGGTGTCTCCTTTTGCATGGACATTATTCTTTCCTCCATTTCTTAACAATTTTCGTCTCCTTATGGTTGGCGGTAAAATTGTTGCATTCCTAACAACTGGACATTTCAACAAAATGTCTTCTTCCCCACAGGAGTTGGCTTCCTTTGAATGAATGACTGAATGACTGAATTTATTTATTTATTTATTTATTTAATATACTGCTCCCGTTAGTGCTGCAGCACTGCTCTGGGCGATTCACAATAAATACACAATAAAATGCCGTTTCACCAGAAATGCAGCCAAGGCTTTAGAGGCCTAAACTTCTGGGGTTGGGTTTAAAGGGCCAATACGGCCTTGTTTTGAGGTACAGACTTGTTGATACAATGACTTGAACCCTGCTGTAAAATGTGTGTGAGAGAAAAGGAAAAGAAAACCCAGTGGTTCTGATTCTGGCCGCCTTCCTTCCCTGGCCATCCTGTGCCCTGCAGGCCCGATCCAGGAATTCCGCAGGCCCCTCACGAACGCGGAACGGATGCGGAACCGGAGGATGCGGAACCGGAAGCAGCGCCTGGAGACCAGCATGCAGCTGGTGGAGTCGGCCTCGAGGGCTCCCTCGCTGCTCTTGGATGCCATGCGGGGCCTTCATCGGCAGGACCTGAAGGCCTTCGACAGGGCCCGGCAGGAGGAGAGGCAGCACCGGAAGCAGGAGCGGCGCCAGGACCGGGCCACGGCCCAGCTGATGGTCGAGGCCATCGAACGCTCCCACACGGACCTGGGGGACTTCTTGGACAGACAGACCACCACCATGGCTGCCATTGCGGCAGTGTTTACTGCCCAGAGAACTTCCCCGCAAAGAGCGCCCGTTGCTTCTCAGGGGTGTGGCAGCAACGCACAGTGGGGCCCGGCAGTGCCTGGAAACCCCTTCCCTCCGGGTCATGTGCCAGGGGTGCCTTCTGAGCCCCTGACGGGCCCAGTGCCTCCTGTTCCCACTCCTGGTGGCATAGGGGATCCGGTTGGTGAACACCCCCTTACGGGCGGACCTCGAGAGGACACTGTGCCAGACCCACCCACACCTTCCACCTCTGAGGCCACCTCACGTAGCCTTGACACAGGGCCAGACAGAGGCGCCAAAAGGAAGATTTGGGAACGCTGAATGCCGACTCTTCCTCTATTTTATTTTAGTTCTTAGTCAAACGTTAACTACTATTCCAAACAGGCAGGGTTGCTAGGATGCTTGCCCCTTCCTCGGTTTATTTTTTTTTAAAGACGCGGAGAATGCCCTCCTCGGAGATTCCAGCCCCAGCATTGCCCGTGGTGGCCAGCCTCGGGTCACCAAGGCGCTCTTGAACTGCAGTTCCCAGAAGCCTTCACCACCAGCTGTGCTGGCCAGGGCCCCTGGGAGTTGTAGTCTAAGAACACCACCAGGTTGGAACCCACCTGACATGACCACCTTTCCTAGGTTGGCTGCGAGGCATTTGGTCTTGTAGTCCCAACCAGGTGGGCTCGGAGGCTCAGGGAGTGGTAGTCAAAGACCACTGGAGAAGACGTAACTTCTCCAGGGGTCTCTGTTTTTAACCAGACAACCCATTTATCTATGCAATAAGATGTAAACTGTGAGTTAACCGAGAGCGGTCAAGGGTGGACCCAGCATCGTTGGAGGGCAGATCAAGAGGGGAGCTCGGGTTTCAGGATGCATTTTTTTCTGTGCAGCTTTTGGGCCAGCTGCCCCTCCTCATCTGTAAAATGGGAATCACCAGCCTACCTTGCAAGATGGTTGTGAAGACACTATGCAGAGATGCCCAGCACCATAACTGCAATCACTGTGGGGCTTATTCTACTTGACCAGCTAAATCAGGAAGAGGGGGAGGCAAGAGGTGTGTGGGTCAAACCCCCGCAGGACTCGTTGTTATAACTATTTCTTCCAGTTATATTTTATTTATTTTATTATATTTATTACGGAAACGTCTAGTCCCTCCTGTTCTAGGTGGCAGCCAACAATCATAATCGCTAGGGTGAAGCAATAGACCAGTGGTGACAAACCTTCAGCACTCCAGATGTTTTGGACCACAACTCCCACAGTCCTTTGTCATTGGCAATACAGGCTTGGAATTCTGGGAGTTGCGGTCAAAAACATCTGGTGTGCCACCACTGCAATAGACAATGAAAGAACAGATTGACCCTAGCGCAAAAAAAAAAATGGTCGGCCACCAAAACAGTGAAAAACAGCAGTGAAAAACATTCTACTCTATTTATTCCTCTCAGTCCCACGTGGGAAACTGTTGTGTCTATTTTGCAGATGGGAGCAACTGAGGGTCTTCCTTGGATGTGGTTACTTTTCTTCCAAATTCTGGTGTGTGTGTTTAAAAAACAGATTATTACTGGTGGTCGTTTTGTTGCAAAACAGTTGCATCCTCTCTTTCAGATATTCTGAAAGATGTTTTTCTACTCACACCCATGTCAACCTTGCCCTCTCAGTATAGAAGTACCTCTAATTCCTTCCTTTGGCCAAGAGAACAGGGTAGAGTTGATGTTATTTTTGTTTTGTTGTTTTGTTTTGTTTTGTCTCGTTTCTTGGTTTTTTTTTTTTGCACTGATTCCTGTTTCATGACCACCTGCAAGGTGGATGTTCCTATTTTGCAACCCTGGCGTTAAGTGAAGCTGTTTGGATGAACAGCAAAACGTTTCTATCCCTCAAAAAAGAAGTCCAGTAGCCATGACTCAACTTCCAGACCTGGCGTTAAGTGTACGCTATGAAATATTTCATTGTTCAAGCAGCCAGGGAGAGCAATGCACTTCCGAGTGGGCCTGGAGTGACTCAGGTGGGAACACTTAACCTGCTCCGCTATGGCCTGACCCACTGCAGGCAGGTAGGGTTGGGCTGTAAAAGACCCGGAGAAAACCAGTGGGTGACCCCCCCCTTTCCCAATGTATCAGAAGATTTCAGAACACCTGTACAGCCAGAGGACCTCTGGTTCTTCAGGTTTTAGGGCTTCATCCCAAATCGGTTGTCACCGGCCACAGCGTTTATAGTTTCAGAGAGTTGGAAGTCCATAAGAACTGAAAGCCGACGGCATCTCATCCCAGTGTAGGACCCTGTTCCCATACCTGTCCCATAGATCTAAAGGTTGGCTGTAGGTTACTTGAGGTGGGAGGAATAGGGTGACCCACTGGGGAAAATAAAAGGATGGGGTTCCTGTGCCTTTAATAATAATAATTTATTGTCATTGTGTGTATATACACAGTATTTATAGGGGTGTAGATTAAGAAAGTCCAACAAGTGGGCTGACTCAAATTTCCTCTTCTTAGTAAAAGTACAGTAGTACCTTGTAAGATGAAAGCCCCTTAAGACAAAAAATTCGTAAGACGAATGAAATGTCCAGGTATAGGAAAACCTTGTAAGACGAATTTTCCTATGGGGTGCTTCGCAAGACGAATTCAATGCGTTCCTATGGGAAACCACATTAAACCTTGTTTCGTAGGATGAAATGACCCGTAGAATGAATTAAATTTGTCTTAAGAGGTACCACTGTATAGGAATCCCATCCTCTTTTTATCAACAGCCCCCCCTGGAAATGTTACTTTCTGGGGAAGGTTTATGGCCATTGGAATCCCACAGCCAACGTGTCCACCTCTATGTTGCTGTGGAATTATGGGAGCTGTAATGATAATTTATTCCTGACTCGAGGAACAATCATGGATCAACCCCTGTCCTTAAATAAACGGCAAACTCCCTGCTCCCTTTGTCCCCAAAGGGACCCTGGACCAGTCTAGTTTAGACACGCGGCAAAAGCGATCTGGATTGTGTCATTTCAGCCTTGTGGGCGTGGGGGGTGGGGGAATGTATTTGATATTATTCCCAATTGAAAACAAAGTATGTCATTATACAGGGGAAATCAGCACATCGAGAAGCAATTTAGTTAAGCTTATCCTAGCCTAGTTAATAAGACTTTTTAAAAAGCCCCTAGTCTGAAAAAAATGGTTTGGGTTTTTTTGGACTACTGTTCCCAGAATTCCCCAGGTAGCACAGCTCCGTGAGGAATTCTGGGAGTTGGAGTTCAGAATACACAGATCGGCACATTTCTCAAGCAGAATTTAATAGGAAGCTTGTAGACCAGTGGTTCTCAACCTGTGGGTCCCCAGATGTTCCTGGACCGCAGCTCCCAGAAGCCTCCATTACTCACTGTGCTGGAAGGGATTCCTGGGAGTTGCAGCCCAGTTGGGGGACCCACAGGTTGAGAACCACTGTTGTAGA
This sequence comes from Phrynocephalus guinanensis, assembly GCA_037367245.1. NCBI lineage: Eukaryota > Metazoa > Chordata > Lepidosauria > Squamata > Agamidae > Phrynocephalus > Phrynocephalus guinanensis. The sequence continues at coordinate 20,223,965 of CM074744.1, forward strand.
CCCTGGCCTGAATCCAATCCATAGTCTTAAATACATAGTTGACGTAATTGGATTAGCTCTTCCAATCTGACTACTTAATTGGATTGAAGCCTTTGTTTCTTATATGTTGCCATGCTGAGGTGTGTGTGTTTTCCACCAGCCATTCTTCTGGGTTTCCGTGCCGGTTGTAGAAGGGAGAAGATTGCCTTTCTCTCTGGGTAGGTAGGAAAGCCAAGGATTCTCCCTTGATGTGCTGGTTTTTCCATGTACAATTTTTTTTAACCCAGACACACACACCCCTCCAGCCTGAAATGGTCTAGTCCAGGAAGATAATATAACCCATGGTTAGGGAATGTTTGACTCACCAGGTATCCCTGGATCACCAACTCCATGATCTCTCGTCACTGGGCTATCCCAGGCAGGGCTGATGGAAGTTGCAATCCAAGGTCTTACGGATTCCCTCTTCCTTGAAATAAGCATCAGCTTCCAGGTCCGCGTTAAAGGCGAAATCCGCATCTTGGTCTCCCCCATTGTAAGCATCCGCAGGGCTGGCAAACTTTGTGGCCCTCCAGAGGCTGATGAACTATGAAACCCATCAGCCCTCGTTGTTGCCTGAGCTGGTGTATATTATTGATGGGGCTTGAGGCCTAGTTCTATCTGTAGGGTCACAGTCTTCCTAGCCCTGAACCTGGAGGGTTGCCAAATCTTTTTAACCGGTTCCTGCTCCTTTGCCTTTATTGTCAGGGTGAGCAACACACACTCTGCTGGCCACACGTGGCCACTCTCCCCTTTTTGTGGCCTCCTGGATTTCTCACAGTTTTCCTCTTTATGGTTAAAAATTGGGAGGATCCTTCGCTAAAGAGCACAGTTCTTTACGCCACTCTGGCCCAGAGTTCCTTCCTTATTTTGGTTTTTAAGTGCTGAAACACTAAGGGCCTTTTTACACGACCCCTAAGATCCACTGGCCCCTTAAATTCGGACCAGAGATCTTAGGGGTTTGTCGCTCTTTGTGCATCTACACCCCTCCGTACTCCCTGGCTGACGGCTGCATGAGGGGAGGGAGGGAAAAAAGGGACAGAAGAATAAAGCCTTACCTCCCGGTGTTGGTGGACGCTGCCGGGGGAGCCCCGGTCACTTCCTGGTTCCTCTTAAAGGTGCGGGAGGCAAAAAACTAAAACAAAAAGAAGCGAGGAGAGCCCAGCACATCCGCATGAAATATTTTTCACCTCCCAAGAGCAGGTACAAGAAAAGTGCGCTGGGTCGCGCTTAGGTGGGCGGGGTCGCACTTAATTGTCTGCAAACTCCGGAGCTGGTGGGGAAACATTTTTAAGCTCCGGAGCTTGCAGCCATTTGCAGCGGAGCTTAGGGGTCGTGTATAAACGCCCTAAGTGGATTTCCCCCCACTTCTAGGTTTTCTTGAAGGGCCTCTCTGGGCTTGGCGCCCAGACCCTACAGAGTTTCCTACTCCTGCCTTAAGAGCAACTTGATCAGGAGCCTTGAAGTTGATGGCCATATTTGTCTCGGAGCCATAAAAACCCATTGCCTTTTTTTTCTCTTCCCTTGGGCAGATTGAGCAGATATGAAGAACACTTTGCCCTCTGAGGGTTATTGGACTACAAATCCCATCTCCCCTGGCCAGCATAGCCAGGGGCGACAAATGCTGGGAGTTGCAGTCCAACCGCATCTATTATGGACCCCGATGGTCCAGTTTAGCTCCCGGAAATACTTGTAGCCAACTTGGGTGCTAGCCGTACCACTGTAGAATGATGGGATTGGTACTCCAAATAACCTGATCATGCAACTTTTGCCATTCCCTGTTTTGAAGACCTTGTTTTCTGTTTTGTCTTTGGCTGGCAACTCTAGAGCCAAAAGATCTGGGACATCAGTTGGAAATTAGCACTTAGACTACGAGTCCCAGAATCCCCAGCAGGCTGGGTAGTTCTGAGCATCACGGTGGTCTAAAAAGACCCCTTTTCTAAGCTGTGCTTTAAACTGTTTTAAGAAGTGCCATTTTGAAATTCCAAATACATTTCCCGCCTCCCTGGAAAAAAATATTTATTTCCAAATGTATTTGAGATTTGAGTGGAAATATGGAAGTGATATTCCTGGGTTTGACATGGTGAGGGTGGGACTGTGGGAAGCCCTGCCTGCAGGGGTGGAGGAGCATTTAGAATAGCCAAAAAACAGGGATGTTTTTGTTTGTTTCTTTGTCCATTTGTTTCTTTGCGTACCATCTAGTTTCGTTTTCAACAAGTGGAGAAGGAAATACGACAGAAATAGAACAGAGCTTAGGGAAGCCTTTGGTTCCCAGAATCCTCCAGGTGGCATGGGGATTCTGGGAGTCCTCCAGATATTTTGATTGTCATTGACACGATCCTCTGTTACTGGCCACGCTGGAGGAGTCCTGTTAGACGTTGAAGCCCAAACCTCTTTTAATTAAACACAAAAGAAAAAAGCTGGCACCCCTGTAAGAGGGAGGGCCACTTGTCTGCCAGCTGCTAACCAGTGCCACGCAAACCCAACACCTGGGTGTTGGTTGTGTTAATGTGTATGTGTGTGGGGGTGTCTTTACACACAAGTGGGAGGCATTGTTTTTGGCTGGTTTGGGACAAGGTGTCCTGCTTCAGATTGCAGATGGAAGGAGGGTTGAATTCTGCCCATCCCTGGTATACAGGGATCTTATCCTTTTTTGTGGAAAGCTAAATATATGCAGTGGTACCCCGACTTCAGAGCAGCTTGACGTAAGAGCGGAAAACTGTTGGCATTTTAATTGCTGCCTTACAAATTTTAGATATGGTCTGGTCGACTTACAAATATTTTTAATTTTTTTTACTCCCCCCCCCCATTTTTAGATAGGTACCCCGACTTAAGAGTAGTTCGACTTAAGAGCATGCATTTGGAACGGATTAAATTCGTAAGTCGAGGTAGCGCTGTATATATTTTTTTTCCCAAACTCTAAGACCCAGAGTTGCCACCTCTGTGCAAAGCAGAGATGCCAGAAGACTAGCGTGGCTTCTTGCAGGAAGAATGCATCTTAACTGTAGGTGCATTTCCCCCAGAATCCTTTTCTACAAAATATATCCCAGCATCCTCTGGAGGTTTCTCACTTGGTCCTTTCAATACAAAAACTTCCCTGGAGACTAATCTTGTGAAAACCAGAATCTTGGGTTTTAATCCTTCTGTCTCTCCTCCAAGCAATTTTGTGGGGAAATAACGTTCATATACACCAAGATTTTCTTCGAACGGATACAATTCCTTGACCTAGCTCGGCTGTTTGGCTTCCCCGTCCTCCCTCATTAAAAAAAAAAAATCACTGTGTGTAGTTTCCAAAGATAGCAGGTCTTTTAAAACAGGCTTTTTAATTAGAATTTTTGTCTCAGATGAATTTCTCTCGATGTTTTGAGAAGACGACTCAATAAAGTTTGTAATTTTTGTTTTGGCGGCCTGTTTCTTCTGCAGTGTTTGTCCATCTTGTTTGCTCCAAAAACTACTGATGACACTTTGAAACTGGAGTCACTCCAGACTGTGGGTGTGAGGGGTTTTCTACCACCACACTGATTAGGGTCTAACAGCCACACTGAGGGAAAAGCAGCAGTAGGCTCAAGAACAGTGGGTTTCTTTAAAAATTAAAAATATTTCCAATTTGCTTCTTTGCTCACCAAGATTCTCAAACGTCAAAAAGAACAAAAAAAGAAAAAGAAAAAAGAAAGAAATCTTGAGGAAACTTGGGAGATTGTCCTCTGTAACTCTCATCATCCCCACTTCACGTGATCAATGGTATTGGATTCTAGGATTTGTAATGCAAACTATTTTCCCGTTATAAATATGTTTGTATTTTCCTGTTATAAATATGTGTGTGTGTCCTTATAGTCGTGACTGACCCTTTGTGACCCCATGACCATGGAGTTTTCTTGGCAGGAATACTGGAATGGTTTGCCAGTTCCTACTCCAGGCGCCTACAGCATCTGGTATTCCCTGGTGGTCTCCCATCCAAGTACTAGCCAGGGCTGACCCTGCTTAGCTATAAAAATAAAATAAATAAATTTGAACAGTTGAGGCTTCGCTGCCTCTGATTTAAAGGAGCAATACACTCGTGAAGGAAGCAAACCAAAGCAGAATGAAAAGCCAAACTAAAATCGTCTTTAAAACGGATATTATAGCTGAGCTCTACCTCTCGGATCAATGTGGCACACGTAAAATGTAATTAGACAAAGGAGAATGTGAAGGGGGCCAAATAATGGAAATTCCAGACGTGGATGAGCTGTAGTCTTGGTACATCAGTCCTGAGAGGTCAGTCAGCCTGAAAGGAAATACATTGGGGTAGAGGATGAGCGTTAACACCCAACGTTTGTGTCTCAAGAGATGAGCGCGTTTGGAGAGCAAGAAACACCAACCATCACCTGGAATACTGCTTCCAGCAGAGCATTCTAAGCTTGGCTTCCCCAGATGTTCTTGGATTTACAACTCTCAGAAATCCTAGCTGGCCAGAGCAAGTACTGAAGGTCTCTGGGAGATTTAGTCCACCCAGATTTTGGGAAACCAAGATTAGGAACAACTGCTCTAGCGCAAGGACAAGAAAGTCAAACCTCTGGACCAGTGGTTCTCAACCTGTAGGTCCCCAGATGTTCCTGTACTGTAACTCTCAGAAATCCCTTCCAGCACAGCGAGTGGTGGAGGCTTCTGGGAGTTGCAGTTCAGGAACATCTGGGCACCCACAGGTTGAGAAGGACTGCTCTGGACCATCAACTGAAGTCAAAGGCTGTTGGTGCCGTACTGAGTTTGTAGGTTCCTCAGCTGGGTTTTCAGTTTTGGGACAATAGTATTGGTGTCAGCTGGACGCATATTTTGGTTTGATCTGAGGGCATGTGTGTCTAAGCATCTATCTGAAGATACAATACGGGGTGTCCTCTACAGAACAATACAGTGGACACTTGTATAACAAGCGGTTTGTTTCAACAAAAAATCTGCTTAAAGGAAACAAATTTCCAGAGATAGGGGGAAATCGCTTAACAGAATCGCCTATGGGGTGAATCCGTACAACAGAAAAACTCGTGATTAAGGATTAATCCGTTTTCAATGCATTCCTATGGGAAATTTGTCCAAAGGAAAATTTGCTTAATAGAATTTCATTTGGAACAAATTAATTCCTTCATACAAGGTACCACTATACATGCAAATTATTGTCCTCCATCTTCTCCATCCGAGCAGTCTTCTGCCCTCCAAGCTGTTTCCCTTGGTTAAATAGTTATTTCCCAAAATGTAAACTTCCCCAGCCTGATAATCAAGGGATATTAAAAGTACGATATATGGTACCCTAACCAGGTGAGCACCGAGGAACACAATGAGTACCTTGTAAGTGAAAGGCAATTTTTTGGTCAAGACATGACAATTTCGCCTTAGGCAAGTAAAAATGGGCACTGGGATTCTAATCCATTAAAGCAAAGTGTTCTGCTTATATACCGCCCCATACCACTTTTAAGTAGTCTCTGGGCGGTTTACAATTTTAATTACACTGTGCAGGCTACACTTTGCCCCCCCCCCACCAGCAAGCTGGGTACTCATTTTACCGACCTTGGAAGGATGGAAGGCTGAGTGAACCTTGAGCCTGCTTCCTGGGATTGAACCCCAGGTTGTGAGCACAGTTTTACCTGCAATACAGGCATTTAACCACTGCGCCACAAGGCTCTACAGAGAAATTAGTAAGTAAATTCTGTTAAAAACTACTTCAGCCATGCCTGTGTCTGGTTTTTGGAGAAGCTGTGCTTTGGCCTGTGTTGCAAACCTTCCACGATGTGTCAAATCTTTCTCTCCAAAAGTTCCTCGGGCAGGCACGTCCAAACTTCGCCCCTCCAGATGTTTTGGACCACAACTCCCAGTCTTTTGTCACTGGCAATCTAAGCTTAGAATTCTGGGAGTTGTGGTCCAAAAGATCAGGAGGGCCAAAGTTTAGACATCCCTGGTGGATTTTGCTGAAATTTAAGCACAAAACAGAACCTGGGCTCGAAATAATGAGAAGGAAGGAACGGGGCTTTGCAGGCTGAAATAGGCTTAGTTCTTCTGCGTTCTCATGTCCACACAAGTGAGTGCCAATGTTTAGAAAGTCAAAAAGAGATGCCCATCCACCTAGGACAGAAATATTAAAAGACTCTGGGGCAGTCTAAGTTTTAAGGCAGAAGATTAAGGGGATTGGAAACTCTGGATGGGAACATCCAAGGAAGACTGAGTAAGGCAATGGTTTTTTTTTTTGCGATAAAGCTACCTAGAAGGTTCTTGCCAAAATAACCTTGGGCAGCTTTTCCAACACCCGAGCTTGGAACACAACGTTTGAAAGAAAATCATTCTACTTTTCTGGCTTTGATCATTATTATTGCTCTGATTACCAGCAGGCTGGAAAATCACTTGGGTTCCCCTTCAGGGGCCAGTCGTGATATTGCAGCTTGGTTAGATTTACAAAAAATGAGATTAATCTTCGGATAATAATCTTAGAACTGCAGAGCTGGAAGACACCCTACGGATCATCATGTCCAGACCCTGAGAAGGAGACACACTGGGGAATCGAACTCTCAACTTCGGGCTCCAGAGCCAGATGCCTTAACCACGGAGCCATCCACGGAGCCGTTTTACAGTAAGTCCTCTTGTCAAAGAAGAAGATATGAACTCCACAATTCACTCCCTGGCCAGCTGCCCTTTCTGGAATAATGTCACAGAATTCTGTGACTTGGACACGGCACGCGAATTGAGTCCATTCGCATATATTCACATCTTGTGCACAACCCATAAGAGCCATGCGGGATCAGGCCAAAGGCCCATCTAGTCCAGCTTCCTGTATCTCACAGTGGCCCCACCAAAATGCCTCTGGGAGTGCACGAGACTCGATCTCTGTCTCCTGATCCCACTCCCCTGCATCTGGCCCTTGAGGTACCCTGGTTTTAAGCCTGGAGGTGACACATCTCCCTCATGGTTTGTAACCTGTGATGGACTTCTCCTCCAGGAATCTGTCCAATCCCCTTTTGAAGGCATCCAGGCCAAATGCCATCACCACATCCTGTGGCAGGGAGTTCCACAGACTAACAATGCGCTGGGTAAAAAAAAACACCATTGTCTTTCTTCAGTTGAGTCACAGTTTGGGGCAGAACAAGGGAACCCCCCTCACTTGACTGCCCCTCATCTTCCCGTTCAATCCTCTTGCTTACTGGATTCCAAAGTTATCTTTTTCTCTTCTAAGTCTTAGAGCCAGAAACTTGTCAGCCTCTAGCTTCCCAGCAATGATGGAACTGAGCACCTGGATGTTAAATTTTTGTGTTTATGCAGGATGGGCAGCTGTGGAATACACACAGCCTAAGCTTGAATGAAGTCTAAACAAAGGGACCTCTGCTTTCTCTGAACTCTATCAAAACATAACAATGCCCGTTTCAAACCTCATGATCACCGTATTTTCATACGACAGGGGAACAACACAAAAATATACACGTAAATTCATGTAGTGTATACAAATTATTGTTATTATTGTTGTTTTTCTTTTACAGAAAAGATAATATACCTTGGTATATTAATATTTTAGTTAGGGGTACTTTCCCCACAATCCATACATGTTGGATGAGTAGGCGGCTGCTAATTCAGGAGGAGACTGTAAGGACCTTGTTGGGTTTTCGAGTCTTTGCAAAGGAACGGCTGAGCGATGCCTTTGAGATCCGACGGTCTCGCTCTCTCTCTCCCTCCCCACAACCCGCTTTCTGGACAGGACCCAGCTCTGTCCACCACCACTTTCTTGAAGCCAGGCTTCCTTCTGCGTTCTGACAATTGAGTCACTCAAGGATGAAACCGGAAGCCACGTGGTTGGAGCATCTTCATTTTAGGCCACCTGCAGGGAAGCAAGAAGAAATACCATCCCCATCACTTTGAGCATACTTGGTCTTGTTGGGTATTTAGAAGCCAAGCAGGGTCAGGTCTGGTTAATTAGAGGGATGGGAAATGCTGCAGTCCCCTGCTTCATCACTGAATTAATTAATTAGTAAAGCAAAGCAAAGCATGCTGCTTATATACTACCTAATAGCTTAAAGTGCTCTCCGAACAGTTTACGAGTAATGATGCATGTGACAAAACCCTGGAAACAAGAGTAATGAATATACAAATCATCAGCCAATCCCAGCAGGAGGGCGGGGGATGGTATGATATAAAAAGGGTGGAGCCTAGTCAGTTGAAGCAGTTCAGTAAGTTGAGTTAAGTTGAGAGCTAAGAGTGCTGGGAGAGAGCACTGCTCTGATAGGAGTTCTGTCAGGCAGTGAGGGCTATACTGTTTACTAGTTAAAGACAGGGGGGGGGCTGGAAGAGTTGATGAAATCTATTATATGTTAAAGGCAACACATACTATCCTCAGATATTGTTATATTTATTATTTTCTCAATAAACTTCATCATTAATTTTATATTATATATCTCTGAGTCAGTCCCAATTCATGAGGCGACGATTTTAAAAGGTGGCAGCGTTACCAAGTAAATAAAAGGTGGCAGCATTACCATTTCCATCACAATTCAGTGTGAAAAAAGGAGGTGTCGTCACAATTTGGTGGCACAGCGGTGGGATGTCGAAATAAACCCGGTTGTGCCTTTGAAAACCCAGTCTGTGAAAGGGGTGACGTCAAAATGCAGGCTACACATTCCCCCCCCTTCCCTCAGGAAAGGTACTCATTTTACTGATCTTGGAAGAGTGGAAGGCTGAGTGAACCATGAGCCGGCTACCTGGGATTGAACCCCCCCCCCCAGGTTGTGAGCACAGTTATGGCTGTAGTATAGCAGTATAACCACGATGCCACGAGGCTCTTTATTAATATCCTTCCACCTGTTGCTGAGGGATCACCCCCGTTACTCCCTGACAACTTTTGGAGTCTGAGAAAAAGTATGTGTGTCCCAGACTTTGGGTCTCCAGATCTTCTCGGACTCATAATACTCCCAGAAGCCTTTGCCACCAGCTGTGCTGGCCGGGGTGCCTGGGAGTTGTAGTCCAAGAACGCCGGGGGGAGACCCAAGGTGGGCACCCACAGCGACCCAGATTGATATTCCTCCTCTACACACACACACACACACACACACACACACACACACCTGGATGGATTCCTTCTTGTGGTTCAGGGCAAGAGGCGCTGTGGTAGAGGCTTTCCCGGTGGCCGAGATACTTGTAGGCGTGATCCCCCAGGTGGACCCGCTGGTGCTTGGTCAGGTAGGGCCGCCAGCGGAAGCTCTCCCCGCACTGGAGGCACTTGTAGGGCTTCTCCCCCGTGTGGATCCGCAGGTGCTCCGTCAAGGTGGAGCGCCGGTTGAAGCTCCGGCCGCACTTGGGGCACTGGTAGGGCTTCTCGCCCGTGTGGATGCGGAGGTGGGCGTTGAGGTGGGTGCTCTGGAAGAAGCGCTTCCCGCACACCAGGCACTCGTAGGGCTTCTCGCCCGTGTGGCTCCGGCGATGCTTCACCAGCTCAAACTTGTACTGGAAGGCCTTCCCGCAGTCGTGGCAAACGTGCTTCTTCTCCACCTGGACGATCTTGATCTGGCTGACGTCGGTCACGTCGTTCCCTTCCGGACGCGGCACGGCCGCTTCCGTCTTGATAGGCATCTCGGGCGGTTGGAGCGGCGGGCCCCGCCGTACGCCGGGAGGCTCAGGGTGAAGGGCTGCCCCAACGGGCTGCTCTGCCCCCTTGGGTGCTGTGTGCTGGGGACCAGCCTCCGTGGGGCTGCTCCCTGTAGTGCCCCCTGCAGGAAGTAGGGGAAACAGCATAACAGAGAATACCACATTACTGTGGGGCCTCATATAACAAATGGTTTGTATAACATAAAATCTGTACAACATTAAAAAATTCTGGAGATAGGGGGAAATTTGCTTAACAGAATCGCCTATGGGGCGAATCCATACAACATAAATATGGTTGCAATTAGGGATTACTCTGTTTTCAATGCATTCCTATGGGAAATTTGTATAAAGGAAAATTTGCTTAACAGAAATTCATTTGGAACGAATTAATTCCTTTATACAAGGTACCACTTTACTTGCAAATATTATCTAAACAGGGGGTGGGGAATCAGGTTGGTGGAGATGGAACTTATTTCATGTACAAAGGGGTAGACCCATCCGACAGCTTTTTTAACATACCGCAAGAAAGCAGAAAAGTTTATATTGAATTCTTGGCATTCTTTATATTTATATTCATATTATATTTATATTAATTAATTTATATTGGAATTCTTGGCTCAGGCGCATTCCTACGTCTCAAAAATGAATTTTACTTATTTATTTATTTTTGCATTTGTATACTGCGGCCAATTTTCCCCACAGGGAACTCTGGGCAGTTTACATAAGAACCATAAGAAAGAACAACAAATAATAATCAAGATAAAAAAAATAATGCAAGGCAAACAGACAAACAAATACGTACACAGCAAGAGGCATAAACCACTAAACAAAACAGGCAACAAACAAAGGGGAAACAAAAACACACCTTGACATGGCTATTTCAGTTCTTTTAAAGACATCTTTCAGAAGGCAAAAAGATGGAAACCACTCTAGACCTTTTTACGGAAAAGAACTCTGCAACTAAATTGCTCCAACCGTAGATACATACGTAACTGTCATTGTCAAAATAATGTAAACATTTATTTATTTATTTATTTATTTATTTATTTATTTATTTATTTATTTATTTATTTGCATTTATAAACCGCCCGTCTTTCCCAGTGGAAACATGCCCTATAATGCTCTCCTTTTTTATCTACAGAATCCTAACCTGTTACACATCCCTGTTAGCTGCTCCTTTATGTGTGGAAATTAAAATAATTTTTAAAAATATCTGAGCGCTGAATATGTTTAGTTTTTAAATACAGTGGACTCTTGTGTAACAAATGGTTTGTATAACATAAAATCTGTACAGCATAAAAAAAATCCGGAGATAGGGGAAATTTGCTCATGTTGAATCCATACAACATAAAAATGGTTGCAATTAGGGATTACTCTGTTTTCAATGCAATGCAACGGGAAATTTGTATAAAGGAAAATTTGCTTAACATAATTTCATTTGGAACAAATTAATTCCTTTGTACAAGGTACCACCGTATTGTCATTTAATGATGTAAGCTACCAGGGGTCCTTTTGAAGGTAATTTTTAAAAATTAATTAATTAAAAATGGAGAACCCAGTGCTTGCTGAATAAACTTCAATTCCTGAATTAGGAACTATTTCCATTTATATACTGTCCGACTTTCCCAGAGGAACTCTGGGCAATGAACAACAAGGAAAATAATACAAATAAGAAATCAATACAAATAAAAAAAATAAAAATAAAAAATAGGACCGGCAATGAAACAAGATGGCAGCAGCTAACAATAAACTAACATAAAAATAAGACATTATCTATATCTATATATCTTCGTGGTCTCACCTGTGAGGATTCCGTGGTTCTGGTCGGCCAGCGACAAACCCTCCAGCGTGGCTTCTCCGTTCTCAAGGCCTTTATAAGCGCCGCTGCCCCCCAGGTGGACTCGCTGGTGCTTGGTCAGGTAGGGCCGCCAGCGGAAACTCTCCCCACACTGGAGGCACTTGTAGGGCTTCTCCCCTGTGTGGATCCGGAGGTGCTCCGTCAAGGTGGAGCGCCGGTTGAAGCTCCGGCCGCACTTGGGGCACTCGTAGGGCTTCTCGCCCGTGTGGATGCGCCGGTGGGCGCTCAGGTGGGAGCTCTGAATGAAGCGCTTCCCGCACGCCAGGCACTCGTAGGGCTTCTCGCCCGTGTGGATCCGCCAGTGGAGCAGAAATTCGGACTTGCAGTGGAACCACCGGTCGCATTCGGGGCACATGAGTTTCTTCCGCCCCACGTGGAACATGCTGCGCTTGGAGTTGGCCGCCCTCAGGTGCCGGGAGGGCTCCCGCCACACGGTCCCCGGGGGTGCCCCCCACGGCCTCTGCAAACCACAGTGGGTCTCCACGTTGAGGGAGGAGGCGACAGCCGGACCCCTCAGCAAAGCCCAGGCAGGAGTCCCATGATTCGAGCGAGCGGATTCCACAAACTCCTCCTTGATCTCCTTCACAATCACCTCGCTGGCGGGGAGAGAAGAGGCACCGAAAGAAATGTCATTTCCTGAAAGACGGAAAGGGGACGGGGAGAGAGAAATGGCAAATGTCAGGGAGAAGCTGGGATGGAGGCTCTCTGCATGAGTCCCTGTTCTGGTTGTTTGTAATCCTTAAGACCAGGCATATCCAAACTTCGGCCCTCCTGATGTATTGGACCACAGCTCCCAGAATTCCAAGCCTGTATTTCCAATGGCAAAGGGCTGTGGGAGTTGTGGTCCAGAACATCTGGACGGCTGAAGTTTGGACATGCCTGCCTAAGACTGAGGTAAAAACTGTCTAATTTAAACTTTCCCATTCTCTCACTCCCTAATGACCCCTGTCTCACCTTCCCCCCTCTCTTCCCCCCGGCTCTGGTATCTGTTTTCGATCTTTTGAGCAATTTTTACTACAGAGCCCTAAAACTACACCATATCACTGCTTGCAAATGTACCTACGTCCAGAAACCCATTCTATGGCCGTTACTTCATGTCCATTTTGTCACTCTAGAAAGTGCACTGAGTTGGGGAGTAAAAAAATATTCCCCCACACCTGTCGTACCTCAAGAAAAATAAAGTGCGACCACGGACCCCAAAGTGCAACTCAGTGCACTAAAGTTGTACCTGGTTTAGGGGTAGTGTTTTTGTTGTTGCACTTTTGGTGCATTTTTATACCGGTACATGGCATAGTGGGGTAACGTTTGTTCTGCATCTTTTCCATTTTCATCCCCGTTTGGCAGAACGACAAAACGAGAATGCACTTTGTTGTGGGATTACCCCGCACTTTGTTGAACCCCCCTCTATCTCTTCCTCTACCTCCTCCCCACCCCACCCTCACCCAGATCTGGTTTCTGTCTCTTTGGGAATTTTTACAACAGAGCTTGCATGCAAATATGCCTACATACAACAGCCAATGAATATTTGGTATACAACGTATATTCCATTACATATTATACTACACACCTCATTCTGCTGCTACATGTCTGACGAAGTGGACGTGTCCACGAAACGTTACATTAAAATATGGAAGTTAGTCTTTAAGGTGCCACATGTTTTGTGTCTTTTATTTTGTTTTGTTTTTCTTTGATATTTTGCCTGGAATACTGATCCAAAGTACAACTGGAACCACATACAGTATTTGGTTGGTTCCAATCCATCTGTGGGGGAATTCATTCCAGTCACCTTAGTACTCCTTAATTGGTCGCTTTCTAAATCGATTAAATCTTTATTATAAAAATATACTAAGAAAAATCCACAACAAAGCATGCTTTGACAACAAAGCATGCCTCCTGATTAAATAATATGACCATGTGCACGCTCCGTGCAGGGAGTGTGAAAAATTCTTAATCTCAGATTCAATTATTTCTACAAATCCCATCTTTCATTTTTTTCTCCTCTTTTGAAAATGTGTGTGTATTCTCACTGACTTACTTCACTATTATGCAGTTACAGACCCAAATTAAAACAGTACAGCAATAAGAACAAAATAAGTAATCATTGAAATATACACATATTTTGGAAAAGCAGTTATCTTTTTTATGAGCTGTTATTCAACAGGGAACAAAAAATGCAGCCACAAACTCTGTGATTCTTTGGTTTATACCTGCCAACCAATACCCAGTGTATTTTTCATATACATGCGTATATTGTATACATTTTATCTGCATATTTTTACAAATGTATACATTTTTGTACATGTCTCTCTCCCTTCATCGCACAGGACTACAGCATTTATATGCACAGGCATACCTCAGTTGACAAACTTAATCTGTTCTCCAGGACGTTTTGTATTCCGGAAAATTTGTAAACTGGAAATGCACCGGGGGGGGGGGGCAATGCATCCTGGGTACTTTTTTCCCAATGTCTTATGTAAACTGAGGTAAAGTGGTACCCCGACTTAAAAGCAGCTCGACTTAAGAGCAATTTGACTTAAGAGCAGAAAACTGTTGGCGTTTTAACTGCCACCTTACAAATTTTAGATATGGTCTGCTCAATTTACAATTTTTTTTATTTTTTATTTTTTAACTTATTTTCCATTTTTTTAGATAGGTACCCCAACTTAAGAGATGGTGCGACTTAAGAGCATGCGTTCAGAACGGATTAAATTCATAAACTGAGGTACCACTGTATTCCGAAAAAATCGTAAACAGGTGTTTACGGCTTCGGGTTTCCTTTCGTGAACCGAAAATTACGTAAACAGAGGCGTTCGTCAAGCGAGGTACACCTGTACATTTTGAAAAAGCATGTATCTTTTAAATTCTATTTCTATCGCCTCAGAAAAGTGTACACTGCTGAGGCAAGGCAGGCCCTGATATTCAACAAGTCTCCAGTGATGTGACATGAGTCACTTTGGTGAGAACCTCAAACCACCAAAAATCTTTTTCCATCCTACGTGCACCCAAGTTTTTGAGAAATATTGCTGTAATTACTACACCACACTGCTGCACTGTACTATTACTATGTGGACCCAAAATCCTAAGCCAGCTCGGGCACAGAAACATTCACCCACCCACACATACATATACTGTATTTCGACCCATTTCTTCGCAAATAAGGAGGGATTGTGGCTGGCATGGGAAAGGGGGGGCATCCCCACCTCTGCCCTATTTGCATAATCCCCCATAGAGGATTCAGCCAGGGCAGCTCATGCATTTCAATGGGCACCCTTTCACCTCCTGCTCCTCATTTCCATGGCGATGGTTGCTAAAGGAGCCTTCAGCTGCGGCATCCAATATAAGCCCCCCCCCCCTGCTTGAATTCACAAAGCTTTCCCCCAATACACAACTCTTTGTGGTCCCCCCCCCAAAAAAAGATGTCTGGTCACAAGCCAATGGAAGCTTCTGGAAGCTTGAGAGGCTGTGGTTTCTTCCCTGTCCCTTCCCTGTTAGTCCGCCCCCAACACGCCCCGTAATTCCCCAGGAGGTCTATAGGGCTGGAAACATATTTCCACTATCATTTATTTCAGGCATGTTCAAACTTTAGCCCTCCAGATGTTTTGGACCACAACTCCTAGAGTTCTAAGGTTAGACTGCCAAAGGCAAAGGACTGTGGGAGTTGTGGCCTCAAACATCTGGAGGGTCGAAGTTTGGACATGCCTGATTTATTGATTTATTTGATTTTTATATTGCGCCATCAAGCTTGAAGGATGCTTGGGTGGTTTACAACACAGAAAAAAATACATTTCTGTATATTTCTAATTAGTGATCAGAGAGTACCTGCAACCTGACAACTAAGCTCCGGCATGTAGCCTAAAACTCAAAGGACTGGTGCATACACCAAAACAAATGCACAAAGCCTTCCTTTTCACTTTTTACTTTACTGAAAACTCAGTTATTCAGACAGGCCTTTCAGGTTACACACCAACAGAACACAGAATATTTACTAAGCCTTAAACCTGAGATTCCGACATCCTGATGGCTTTTATGAATGTTATATTTTGCGTGCTGTGATTTTAAGTTTCCCTCGCTTTGGAACAACTTACGAAGTGAGATTCGCCTTGCAGTCCCTGCTGGCCTTCAAAAAAGCACTGAAGAACTTGCTTTTCAGAGAGGCATTTGGCGACCATTAGGGTGTCCCCCCCCGCCACCTTGCCAAATATTATTACTTGTTTTATTTTGTTGTGTTTTTATTGGTTTGATGTGTCTGATATCTGTTTATTATTATTATATATTATTGCTGTTCACCGCCTGGAGTTCCTTTGGGAAAATGGGCAGTATAGAAATAAATAAATAAATAAATAGTGTCTGCAATTTATAACAATAATTATTTATTATTATATTTACATCCCACCTATCTGGCCAACAGCCGCTCTGGGCAGCTTAAAACACTCAAGAGAACAATAAATGTAATGATGTAATGATTAGTACTGTATAGGTATATTCTTTCTATCACTTTGATGTTACTTTTTACATTTAGTAGTGAGGATGTTTTATTTCCAGTTGCAAACTGTCAGGAGTGGCAGTGAAATAATATAAAATAAACATTCTCTCTCCCCCCCTCCCTCTCTCCCTCTCTCTCTCACACACACACACACAAGCATGGGGGGGTAGCTGCCTTGGGTTCTTTTCCAAGGAGAAAGGTGGGGTGAAAATACTCTAAAATAAATAAAATAAGGGTGCAAAATAATTAAATCTGGTCTCTCCTACTTTGTTTTAGCGCTGCCCCCCCCTCAAATGCACCCCTGACACACCTTTCGTAAATCTGAATTTGATCCCAGGGCCGAAAGAGTCCCCTTCCACGGGCTGATAATGAATCAAGGCTTATTTGCTTTGGTTTATAAGCTCTGCAGCATTTTTTCTCTCACCTTCGTAAATATTTATAGGGATTTTCTTGTCCTCTGTAGTCTGGGGATTTGTGATCCACGGCTCTTCCCCTCGCTCCAGCCGGGAGATCAACTCGGGCTTGGGAATTGGAACAGCTAGATCCCAACACGAACACAAGGAGGAAAGGTTAAGATGTTCACTAGGTGACCACCGAAGTGTCAATCAACAAAGAAGACTGGCAGCAGGCTTCAGAATACAGTCACCCCTCCCCCCCCCCGCTGATCGTGGGGGTTAGGGACCCACCCCACCAGCAATGCATGAAAATCCGCGATATGCGGAAGCGGGTGGGGTGGGGCCTAGGGGCGGGGGGCAATTGCGCGCCTGTCCGAGGCTTCTCGGAGGAGCGCGGGGGGGAGCGGAGCGACCCGATCGCCCCCCCCCCACGCACCTCTGAGGTGCAGGTACTGCAATCCCACGATGTAATGGGACAGCAGTCCCTGAACCGCGAAATGGCGGGGGGTGACTGTACACCAGTACAGTGGTACCTTGGATAAAGGAATTAATTCATTTCAAATGAAATTATGTTAAGCAAATTTTCCTTTATACAAATTTCCCATAGGAATGCATTGAAAACAGAATAATCTCATTTTATGTTGTACAGATTCACCCCATAGGCAATTATGTTAAGCAAATTTCCCCTATCTCTGGAATTTTTTATCTTGTACAAATTTTATGTTATACAAACTGTTTGTTATACAAGGATCCACTGTAATTGGTTGCAATGAATTCTCCTCACAAGCTTTATTATTACAGTACAAAGCAGGCTGATTAAACACACTGATGAAAGGGACAGCTGTTTCGTTGCGTCACTTCCCTCATTTAAGACTATGAAGGATCCGGGAGCATCTTAAAACAGAGGTGAGGCAAATTCCCAATGACCCTTCTGGTGGGGAGGAGAACGGATCATGATGGAATATGCTCCCCCCAATGGTTCCTAATCTTGGGTAACCCAGATGTTCTTGGACTACAACTCCCAGAAACCTCAACCAGCACAGTTGAGGGTGAAGGTTTCTGGGAGTTTTAGTCTAAGAATATCTTGGGACCCCAGGTTTCGAATAATGTACTAGAGCAAGGAGAATGGATATTTTTTTAAAAATCTAATACCCATACATCAATGGAATAACAAGTTGACTGAATAATTTTCAAGACCCAAAGCACAAACTACAATATACCCACTGAATGAATGGGATTTACTGACAAAGAGGCTCAGTATTAAGTCGCTGATACAGTGGGTCTCTTCTAGTTAGGCCTGGGAACTGGGGTTAGAACCAAGCCTGGAAAGTCCACTTTTTATTTTTATTTTTTATTAACACAACCACAACATACAACACAAGGGAAAACACACACATACAAACTATACATCCACATACAGCACTGTGCAAAAGTTTTAGGCAGGTGTGAAAGAATGCTGTAAACAAAGAATGCTTTCAGGAATATAAATAATGATTGTTTATTTTGTCAATTTACAAAATGCAAAGTGAGCGAACAAAAGAAAAAATCTAAATCAAATCAATATTTGGTTACTTCCTGTTGCCTTCAAACCAGCGTGCATTCTTAAAGGTACACTTGCAGAAAGTCGGGGATTTTGTAGGATTATAGTCAGGTGTATGATCAATCAATTATACCAAAACTGGTGCTAATGATAATCAATGGGCGCTTTTACACGACCCCTAAGATCCGCTGGCAACTTAAATTCGGACCAGAGATCTTGGGGGTTTGCTCATCTTGCTGTGTTCCCACTCCTCCGCACGCCATTGCTCCTGTCTGCGTGAAGGGAGGGAGAAAAAAAGGGAGAAAAAATGCAGGCTCACCTCTGCTTTGTGGTCGGAGCAGCCCTGGAAGCATTCCAGTCTCTTAAAGGGGCGGCGGGCAAAAAAACCAAACAGAAGGCAAGGCAGCCCGGCACTCACTGCTTTACAATCCGCATCGGAAGATTTTTTTTAACCTCCTGGAGGCCAGGTACTTGAAACGTGCGCTGGGACGCGCTTAGGTAGGCGTGGTTGTACTTATTTATTTATTTTTAAAGTCCGGAGCTGGTGGGAAAACATTTTAAGCTCCGGATCTGTGAGGCCTTTGCCTCAGATTTTAGGGGTCATGTAAAAGCGCCCCATGTCACATGTAGGTTGAAACCCAGTCATGAATTGAAACAGAAACAGCTGGGTAGTAGGCTTAAAACTGGATGAGGAACAGCCAAACTCTGCTACCAAAGTGAGGTTGTGAAAGACAGTTTCATGTCATAGCAAGATTGAGCACAGCAACAAGGCACAAGGTAGTTATAATGCATCGACAAGGTCTCTCCCAGACAAAAGATTTTTGAAAGCATTCCTTGTTTACAGCATTCTTTCACTCCTGCCTAAAACTTTCATACAGTACTGTACCTTAATACTTTAAACAACTCTAAAGAACTAAAAAAACGTTAACCAATATTATTGCACCCACCAGTAGGACCAGTAAAGAGAGATATTGCCTATAACATTTTTGTTAAGATGCTCCATAACCCTTTAAAAATAATACCTCTTGTTTGGGTTGACAGCTTCACCTTTCAGTAATACCAAGTGCAGAAAATTTGCCTTATTTCAACAAAACTGTTCTTTTTTCACAAGCCCTATTAAAATTTTATGCCCCATGTCAACTTATCATTAACAGCTACCGTCTTTTTTCCGTCTGTAACATGCTTCCAACTCTTCCAACCCAAAATTACAGTTTCACAACTGCCCACTTCTCCCCTCAGCTTACTTCCATGTATAAAATGACCCTCAATTTTTAGTCTAACAGTTTTAGACAAAAAATATAGTATTATACTGTACACAGAATACTATATTTCCCAAACTTCATTATACCACCAAGTTAATTGAAACATAAACTTCTGTTTCCAATTTCTGGCAATCACTAGTTTAGCTGCTGTTACCATGGTCATTATTAAACCTCCTTTTTGCTCACTCCTACAGTGCTTCTTCAAAAATAACCAACAATGCAACCTCTGGGGAAAACCTCCATTGATAATTAGAACAATGGATGTCATATTGAAGAGGGAACAGGTTTCTTTTCCATGGCTTCGGAGACTAGGACTCAGGGCAATGGCTTCAAACTACAGGAAAAGAGATTCCATTTGAACATCAGGAAGAACTTCTGACAGAGCTGTTCGGCAGTGGAAGGAGGGTGGTGGAATCTTCTTCTTTGGAGGTATTTAAGCAGAGGCTGAATGGCCATCTGTCGGGAGTCCTGTGATGGGGGTTCCTGCATGGCAGGGGGTTGGACTGGATGGCCCTCGAGGTCTCTTCCAACTCTATGATTCTATGAATATGAGTCTAACCCACTTAAAACTAATACACAGAGAGGCCAAAGGGATGCAGCATGGTGACCAAAAACCAAGACTAAGAAACAAAACCATATGTTTGGTAGAATCCCTGGTTTGGTTATATGCATTTCTGGAAGGATTTCGGGGGTAAATAAAAGAGGGGGGGGGAGTCTGAATATAGAAAATGTATGTACTGTGTGATATGCGATCCCAGGGGGGAGGGGAGCACTAACACTTTGTTTGTGTATTATGTATTAAAAAACTAATTAAATTAAATTAAATTATGTAGATTTAAAAAGAGGAGGGCTGGGAATACGAGAAGTCAAACTACAGTAGTACTCTTGTATCTGTGGGGGGATTGGTTCTGGGCCTCCCCTTGGATATTGAAATCTGCAGATAAGAGCGAATGCCTTGTCAGCAACACCCCCCCATATCAACAGCAGCTGCTATTTGTGACAGTAACTTGATTTTCAGCATCCTTTTGCAATAGCAATTTATTTAATAATTATGTAATTTTTTTTGGCAGCCAACTGTAGATAACTGAATCAGCAGATATGGGGATACTACTGTATAAGAGTCCAGCGCCAACTGAGCATGCTCAATACATTTCTGGAGCAAGAACTGCAGGAAGAGGCAAAGGAATGGATTATTTTAGAACAACAGCTCCCAACCTTCGGACTCCAGATTTTTTAAAAAAGACTAAAAGTCTCAGAAGCCTTCATCACTAGCTGTGCTGGCTGGGATTTCTGGGAGTTGCAGTCCAAGGACCCAAAGTTGGGAACCCCCGACTTAGGGCGTTTATACACGACCCCTAAGCTCTGCCGCAAATGGCTGCAAGCTCCGGACTTTAAAAATGTTTACCCACCAGCTCCGGAGTTTGCAGACAATTAAGTGCGACCCCGCCCACTTTAGCGCGACCAAACAGCAGTTTTCTTGTACCTGCTCTTTGATGGTGAAAAATTTTGATGCGGAGACTGCCTGAGCTCTCCTCGCTTCTTTCTGTTGTTTTTCTTTTGCCTCCGCCCCTTAAAGAGGAACCAGGAAGTAAACGGAGGTCGGAGCAAGTTCCACCAGCACCGGAGGTAAGCCTTTTATTCTTTTGTCTCTGTCTAAGGCTTTTTTTTCCCTCCCCCCCTCACGCAGACAGAACAAAGAAGTGCGGAGCGGGTGGGGACGGAGGAACAGCAACGAACCCTCAAGATCTCTGGTCCGAATTTAAGGGACCAGCGGATCTTAGGGGTCGTGTAAAAAGGCCCTTAGAAGAGGGCTGAGTGAGCCACCACCAACCTTTCCTTGCCACCACTCTGGGGGAGTCAGGGGGAGGGATGCGCCTTACCTAAGGATGCCACATTCTCGTAGTTCTCCTGCATGACATCCCAGTAGAGATCCCTCTGCTCGGCATCCAGAAGGTTCCACTCCTCTTCGGTGAAATAAACGGCCACCTCCTCAAAGGAAAAGGGCGGTGCCTTGAAAGGAGAAACAGATAGATAGATAAGATAGATAGATAGATAGATAGATAGATAGATAGATAGATAGATAGATAGATAGATAGATAGATAGATAGATAGATACATACATACATACATACATACATACATACATACATACATACATAAAAGGAAGGAAGGAAGGAAGGAAGGAAGGAAGAACAGAGGGAGAAAGAAAGAAAGTAAAAGAAAGAAAAGGGGAAGGAAGGAAAGAAGAAAAGAAAGAAAGAGAAGGAAAGAACAAAGGAAGGAAGGAAGGAAGGAAGGAAGGAAGGAAAGAAAGAAAGAAAGAAAGAAAGAAAGAAAGAAAGAAAGAAAGAAAGAAAGAAAGAAAGAAAGAAAGAAAGAAAGAAAGAAAGAAAGATTTGCATCTACCCCACACCCATCCCTTTGGCTTAATTCGATTTGATCTGGATTTTTAGACTGCTAAGTGGTACAGTCATCATCTCCAAAGACCGACCCTCTACCTGAATGGGCTCCGTTGCAACGTCTCTTCCTCCAGGAGGAGGGAAGTTTCCAAAGAGAAACACACACATCATCTTGCCAAATCTGTCAAGGAAGAAAACAGAGATATCAGAAAGATGGTTCTTTCTGGATTTTCATTTATTTTTATGTTTGGTTTCAGACAAGATGAATAAGGACACTACATCTGACATGTCCCCCCCACCTCCATCCACTTCACATTCCTATTACGCACTGCACCCAGATGTATAGGCTTCTCCAATTTGTTTGCAAACAGAAATAAAATATACAGTGTGGTTTTTTTTCCAAATCCTGTAGAAGAAAACAAAGAATAATACCAAAAGCAGAAACACTTCCTTAACCTCGCCACATTTGGAAACTGTTGGGGAAAGAACCCCCCGCCCCATAAATCTGCACAGATTTTAGGTTCAGCCTTATATAAACAGCCACAACAACAGGGGCTTTTTGTGGTGTTCTCTTGTTTTTGGAACTTCTTCCAAAATATTACAGATAACCCTGTGCAACTAGGAGCATTACCGGGACCCTGTGCAACTAGCAGTGACTGGGGGATTTAATGGGACATTAATAAGCCACTGTGATATGTTAGTGGAGATCTAAATGAAATCACCCCCGGGGAAAACAGGAGGCTGAAAACGCCAGAGGCCTGGTTGGATCCCTCCGAGTTCCAGCTGTATGTGTCCAAAGTAACCCCACTAGAATAGTGAAAGGTCTGGAAACCAGGTCCTGCAAGGAACAGCCGAGGGAGCCTGCTTTGAATCCCTTTTCGGTGTTGCTTTTGTTCACCTTTTTTTAAGTGTGGTATTTGATTCTTTTGAAATATTTGTATAACTTGCTGTTTTTAGCTTTCAGATATTGCATTTTAGTGATGTAAGGTGCCTTGGGTCCTTTTAAAAGAGAAAGCTAAGATAAAAACATTTTAAACAAATAATAACTATTTCATCAGCAGAAAAGGCAACAGAGGTAACAGGAGAGGCACCTTCCATTGTTAGAAGGGCTTTCACGTGGAAGATACAGCACGCTTGTTATCTGCAGCTCCAAAAGGCAGACTCCAAATCCAAGGGTTCAAGAGAGGAGAGTTCACCTAAATTAGAAAGAATGTCCTGATATCAAAAAGCCCCGTGGCACAGTGGTTAAAATGCCTGTACTGCAGGTAAAACTGTGCTCACGACCTGGGGTTCAATCCCAGGTAGCCAGCTCGGGGTTCACTCAGCCTTCCATCCTTCTGAGGTCCGTAAAATGAGGGGGGGAGGCAATGTGTAGCCTGCATT
Organism: Phrynocephalus guinanensis; assembly: GCA_037367245.1. Taxonomy (NCBI): domain Eukaryota; kingdom Metazoa; phylum Chordata; class Lepidosauria; order Squamata; family Agamidae; genus Phrynocephalus; species Phrynocephalus guinanensis. The sequence continues at coordinate 20,246,885 of CM074744.1, forward strand.
ACTGTAATTAAAACTGTAAACCACCCAGAGACTACTTGAAGTGGTATGTGGCAGTATATAGGCAGAACATTTTGCTTTTGCTTTGGTAGTGGTCTGGACTGGATGGCCCTTAGGACACCCTTTTAAGACTCCTTTTATTAAGATAAGACCACTGTTGGACACCCCCCCGCCTGAAGAGGGACCACGAGGGGTGGACGAACCTTAACCCCAGCAAGATGGCTGACTCAGGCATCACAGAGCTGGCGGAAGAGGTTCCTGGCAAATGGGTGATTTTATTTTGTTTCTCCTTCTTTTCTGGCAATCCTCAAAAAAGCCCTGGTGTTGTACATGCATCCAGGTGAATAGTGGGTTGTCAGGGAAGATAGCTATGAGGAACTCTTGTCGCAGCCAGCATCTTATGGTACACAGCGACAGTCAGGACAGAGTGGTGACAGCAGGGGTGGCTGCAGTGGTGCTCTCCCCACATTCAGGTGGCCCCCTTTGGCTACCAAGACGGACTGGGCAAAAGTGAAGGACAAGGGTGCTCCCCTACTTCCACTTCATGTAGAGGCGCTGTTCGGACCGGCAGGCGGCTCTTCCTCTAACGGCTCCATGATATTATAGGGTGCACTGTCAGACCTGAGAGCCTTAGGGCAGGCATGTCCAAACTTCAGCCCTCCTGATGTTTTGGACCGCAACTCCCAGAATTCTAAGCTTAGATTGCCATTGACAAAGGACTGTGGGAGTTGCGGTCCAAAACATCTGGAGGGCCAAAGTTTGGACATGCCTGCCTTAGGGGATCCAGACAAGGCTCGTGGGGCGGGTAGGTGGGTACACAGCTTCCCAACAAAAGGAGAAAGCAGTTTATGAGGAACAGCTAGGGACCTGCTGTCGATGCTCCTGTAACACCTCCTGCCTGAGATGGATACCTCACTCTGCCCAAGAGCAGGGCCGGCTCTTAAGACGCCGACAGCTAGAACCTACACTGGAATACATGGGATGAAAACCCCCAGCCACTCTCCCCATAAGACAGACCTCTAGCTACAGGTCCCCAGGCTATTGCATAACCAAACTGAGCAACCCCATCTAATTTTAGAAGAAAACCACCCAACAACTGTATGTATATCATGGGGGAGGGAATTATATTCAAGCCAATTTTTCAGTTCCACTGGTATTTTCTGTGTTGGGGAGTTGTCTCCCCACCACTTTGTTGTTGTTGTTGTTGTTGTTGTTGTTCATGGTTTTACATATACAGTACTGTATTGGGGAATAAATCTCTAAAGGAGAAATCTCACTCTTGTCTGCTTACAAGGGCTAGTTTTTCTCTGTATAATTGAAATGAAAAAAAAAGGGGGAGAAAAGACAGTTTGCATGCAGGGCCTTCTCATCACCTTTCTCTGTTTGCTTATTGCTCCCTGCACCCCTAGAACATAAGAACATAAGATCATAAAAAGAGCCATGCTGGATCAGGCCAACGGCCCATCTAGTCCAGCTTCCTGTATCTCACAGTGGCCCCACCAGATGCCTCTGGGAGCACACGAGACTAGATCTCTGTCTCCTGACACCACTCCCCTGCACCTGGTCCTTGAGGTACCCTGGTTTTAAGCCTGGAGATGACACATCTCCATCATGGTTTGTAACCTGTGATGGACTTTTCCTCCAGGAATCTGTCCAATCCCCTTTTGAAGGCATCCAGGTCAGAGGCCATCACCATATCCTATGGCACCTCATCCAGATGACTCCACTGCACTCATCCTGCCCTCCCTTGGAACCCACTTTATTCCCTCCTGGGAAGGACACGAGGTGTGGGGGGGGGGAAGGGGAGGGCGGGCGACACCCCACTCCCACCCCTCCGGCCCAACTTGCAAACTTCACCTCGCAGCCCCTCGCCACCCTCCATCTTAAAATGCAAATATGCAAACCGGATCGCCCCCCCCTCCAACCCCTGCTTTTGCAAACCAAACCAGATCTCCTGCAGCGATCTGGGGACGTCGGCTTTGCGTCACCTCCCACCCACCCCCCAACCCCAGCGCGTCTCTTTCTTGCAAATGCATTCCACGAATGGGGTCATTGTGCGGAAGGGGGCGACCCACCCCAGCCCCCTGGATATTCTTCTGCACCCCTTGGTGCAAGGAGGGGGGAAGGAGGGGAGAGAAGCAAGGAACTGCAATCGATTCCTTTCCCTGGAGGCTACCTCGATTCCAAGGGGCTTGAAACCCCTACTACCCTCTCCTCCTCCAGGCCCTTTTTTTTGGGGGGGGGACCCCCCCACCAGCCCATCGCCATAGACGCCACTGACCGGATCTCTCCCCCGCCGCCGCCGCCGCCGCTGCTCTAGGTCGCCGGAGAGACGGGAGGGAAGCGAGAGGAGGATCCCCGCCACCCGCGCCTGGACTAGGCAGCCAGCCGGAGCCATCTGGTGGTCGGACAAGTCCCCCCCCCCCCCGGCTCCTCCTGAGGAAGCGGCTCCTTCCTTCATTTTTCCCTTCTATACAGTGGCACTTTGTATAAAGGAATTAATTCCTTCTAAATGAAATTATGTTAAGCAAAATTTCCTTTATACAAATTCCCACAGGAATGCATTGAAAATGGAGTAATTCCATTTTTTTGTTGTACCGATTTTCCCCATAGGCGATTATGTGAAGCAAATTTCCCCTCTCTCCGGAATTTTTTTATGTTGTACAGATTTTATGTTATACAAGCTGTTTGTTATACGAGGGTCCACTGTACATAGTGTATACAGTATACAGTGGAGCCTCATATAACAAACGGTTTGTATCACATAAAGTCTGTACAAGGTACAAAATTCCGGAGATAGGGGAAATTTGCTTCACAGAATCTCCTGAGGTGCAAATCCGTACAATATAAAAATGGTCACGATTAGGAATTACTCCGTTTTCAATGCATTCCTAGGGGAAATTTGTATAAAGGAAAATTTGCTTAACAGAACTTCATTTGGAACGAATTAATTCCTTTATACAAGGTACCACTGGGAATATAGAGAAGAGAAGAGATACTTTATTGTCATTGTACATAGTACAACGAAACTGAACGCTGTCCCAGGTGTTAGAAATTAGAAAGAAATAAAAATACATTTAAAAGGTAAAAAGAATTAAAAGAATGTACAGTGGTACCTTGTATAAAGAAATTAATTCGTTCCAAATGAAATTCTATTAAGCAAATTTTCCTTTATACAAATTTCCCATAAGAATGCATTGAAAATGGAGTAATCCCTAATTGCGACCATTTTTATGTTGTATGGATTTGCCTCATAAGCAATTCTGTTAAGCAAATTTCCCCTATCTCTGGAATTTTTTATGTTGTACAGATTTTATGTTATACAAACCATTTGGTTTACGAGGGTCTACTGTACAGCAGCATCATTTTTATTCTTTATTTTATATATACTGTATATACACATAAACACCATCATTTTTATTCTTTATTTTTGCTTCGCAGGCTGAAAACAAAATTCAGGACTTCTTGTAGGGCCTCCCAAGAGCAACACGCATCATCTGGGCACGATCCCTTTCATATTTTTAAAATTATTTTTTGCAATGGTAACGTGGTTGCCTTTCGCTGCAACAAACGGAGCGGGGCTTCCTGTGGTTGCCGGTGTGCTCTCCTTCGGACCTCTGGGGGAGACCGAGTGACCTTCGGAACGGCTTCTCCTTCACAGCCCTGCTGCGTTCTTCAGACTCAAGGCGATGACCTCCTTGATGGAGTCAGGCCATCTCAACTCTTTTCTGGCTCCCTTTCCTGTTTTCCCAGCAACTGATAAGAACATAAGAAATAAGAAGCTCAGTGCTGGATCAGGCCAAAGGCCCATCTAGTCCAGCTTCCTGAATCTCACAGTGAGCCCACCAAATGCATCTGGGAGCGCACGAGACTAGATATCTGTCTCCTGATACCACTCCCCTGCATCTGGCCCTTGAAGTACCCCGGTTTTAAGCCTGGAGATGACACATCTCCAATAATCGATGTGTGAAAAATCAAGTACATCCATACTCCTCCCATCTATGTTTAGAGTACAAATAGCTCCCAAGCACTGCTAACCAAACCCCCATCAGCAAGTGTGACCACCTCTATCAACGACCACGTTCAAGCAGTTTGCTGATCTGGAGCCTTCAGGTGAGTGTTAATGCAATGCCAAGGAGGTGATACATCAGCAATGACGACTCTAGAGTAGCAATTATTGCTCCCCATCAATCTAGAAAGGGCTATAAGGTCATTTCCAAACTATTTTAAGTCCACTGTTCTAGGGTGAGGAAGATTATTCGCAAGCAGAAAACATTCAAGACAGTGGCCAAACTTTTCAGGAGTGAAGGGCCAGGCAAAAATTCACTCCAAGGTCAGACTGTCCTCAGATAAATGGCACCCTCCCTCAAAAAAGAGTTATATCTCAGACCTGGCAAGCCTCAGCATGTTCAAGTTCATGACAGTACTTTAGAAAAAGAAGGAACGGGTATTAGCTGTTGTGAGTTTTTCGGGCTATTTGGCCATGTTCTAGAAGTTTTTCTTCCTGACGTTTCGCCAGACTCTGTGGCTGGCATCTTCAGAGGGCAAGGAGCTCAGGGAACCAGGAGTTCTCTCTGCGCTCTGAAGATGCCAGCCACAGAGTCTGGTGAAACATCAGGTAGAAAAACTTCCAGAACACGACCAAATAGCCTGAAAAATTCACAAGAGCTATCAGATCCCAGCCATGAAAGCCTTCAGGAACAGGCGTGGTTGGCTTAGAAGGGTTGTAACTGCCCAGAGTAGCTTTCGGGTAGATGGTGCGGTATATAAATCTGATAAATAAATAAATAAATTCCCAGGAGTAAGCTCCTTTTCCCCCCTAAAAAGAACATGGCAGCAGGGCTTAGGTTTCCCAAGATACATCTGGACAAACCACAAGACTTCTGGAACAATGTCCTTAGGACAGAGGAGACCACCGTGGAAATGTCTGGCCATAATGCACAGCACCACATTTATGCAAAAAAAAAAACACAGGACAAACACCTCATGCCAACTGCCAAGCACAGTGGTAGATGGGTGATGAGCTGGGATTGTTTTGGAGCCACACAATCTGGGCATCCTGCCATCATGAATCCTCTGTATACCCAAGGACATTATTCTAGAATCAAATGTGAAGCCATCTGTCCAACAGATAAAGCTTAGCCAAAACTGGTACGACACCAGAAAAATTTACAACAGAATGCCTGGAAAAGAATTGAGGTGTTGCCACGTTCTCAAAATTCCTTCACAACGATGCGACAAACTGACCCAAGTCATACAGAAAACGATTACTTCGCAAAATCTCTCCTAAAGGTAAAAATATTTCAAATAAACAAGAACATGCTTTCAAAGACCAGAAGAATTACAGTGTTAGATGCTTCTTTAATACCATTAGAAAGTCATATAGAAAAAGCCAAGTTTAATTAACCAGTGCATATCATTTGTCCAGAAAACAATGTTCTCATGGAATTGTAGCACTGGAAGCTCCCACATACACACTCCGATCGAAACAGGGAATTTACTGCTAAATCTTTGCTTAGTCATTGGCAACACAGGCTTGGAATTCTGGGAGTTGTAGTCCAAAACATCTGGAGTGCTGAAGGTTCGCCAACACTAACTCCATTTGAAAATCTCCAGTGACGGGGAGTCACCCAAGCTCTGAGGCCACCCCTTCCTGCCTCAAACAGCTCTTACTGGCAAGAATGTTTAGGTGAAATCTCCTTTCTTGTCATTTTAATCCCATCTGAAGCTATAGAAAACAAATTTGCCTCCCCTTCCGTGCGATACCCCTTTCAAAGGCCTCAGTTGTCTCTTCTCCAAGCTAAATCTATCCAACTTCCCCATCTGTTCCTCACATCAGCTTGGTTTCCAGGTTGGTGGACAGCTCAATGAAGGTGTCTACCCAATGTACGGCAGCGGCGAAGAAGGCCAATTCCATGCTAGGGATTATCAAAAAAGGGATTGAAAATAAAACAGCCAACATTATAATGCCATTGTAAAAAACGATAGGAAGGCCACACCTGGAGTATTGTATACAATTCTGGTCACCGCATCTCAAGAAAGACATAGTGGAACTGGAAAAGGTGCAGAAGAGAGTGACTAAAATGATTACTGGGCTGGGGGACCTCTCTTGTGCAGAAAGGCTAAAACATTTGGGTCTCTTTAGTTTGAAAAAAAGGTGCCTGAGGGGGGATAAGATTGAGATGTGCAAAATGCAGGGCATGAGTAAAGTGGATAGAGGGACACTCTTCTCCCTCTCACAAAATACCAGAACTAGGGGAATTCCACTCAGATTGAGGGTTGGGAGAGTGAGAACAGGCAAAAGAAAATATTTTTCACCCAGCACGTTGTTAGTCTGTGGAACTCCCTGCCACAGGATGTGGTGATGGCATCTGGCCTGATTGCCTTCAAAGGGGGATTGGACAGATTCCTAGAGGAAAAGTCCATCGCAGGTTACAAGCCATGATGGGGATGTGTAATCTTCAGGCTTAAAACCAGGGTACTTTAAGGGCCAGATGCAGGGGAGTGGTATCAGGAGACAGATTTCTAGTCTCGTGCACCTCCAGAATGCATTTGTTGGTGCCACTGTGAGATACAGGAAGCTGGACTAGATGGGCCTTTGGCCTGATCCAGTGTGGCTCTTCTTAGGTTCTTATACTCTTTTCTCCCCATTGTGGTGGCTCTTCTCTAGAAGCACCGTCCTGCCTTTTCCCAAAAGAAAGTGCCAACCTTGGGTCCCAATAAGCCCTTGGACTACAACTCCCAGAAGCCTTCACCACGAGCTGCGCTGGCCAGGATTTCTGCGAGTTGATGGAGAGAACCTACGACACTTTTGATGCTTTTGACTTTCAAATTCCATCAGCCTGTGACCGTGAGTAATGCCTACAGATTTGTTTGTTTGTTTGTTTGTTTAAGGTCTCTGGGCAGCTTACAATTAAAATGAACAGTGAAATCAATAAAAACATTGAGATATCAGTGAACAATTAAAAAACAATGAAAAAACCTTTAAAAACAAGACACTAAAATTGCCATCAGGACCCACAATGTATGTTATGTCAGTTATATGAGCCGATAACATCTGGAGGACAAAGGATTCCCCCAGCGTAGCTTAAATATGCATATTTTAACTTTCTTTCTCCCATAAATGCAGGAAGCATTCTTACACATTAAGACTTCCTATTGGTGGGATTGGTATCTGCTGATTCACTTATCCGCTGCCTGAAATTACTAAATTTTTTAAAAAAAACCTTCAGAAATACATGTTGATATGCATTTTCAGCATTTATTTACCAGAACTGGCCACTAAAGGGAGCTGGAGACCATGTAATGCAGTGGTTCTCAACCTGTGGGTCCCCAGATGTTCCTGGACTGCAACCCCCAGAAGTCTTCATCACTAGCTGAGCTGGCCAGGATTTCTAGGAGTTGCAGTCCAGGAACATCTGGGGACCCACAGGTTGAGAACCACTGATGTAATGTATAGTTCGATACTTCTGCATTTTTCAGCATCCTCAGACAGCCTCGGAACAGATCCCCCTGCAGTACCACAGTCTAAATGCATTTCTGACTTTTCCTTTACAATGAAGGCCTAAGGTACAACATCTGGTTTTTGCCCCTGACCCTTTTATTCTCACAACAACCTTATGAGGTAGTCTGGGCCGACTGGGCGTGCCTGACATTTGTCGTTCCCAAACTGTGCCCCCTCGGGGATGCTGGGACCACAAAACCCACCACCTCAGCCTGTGTGTGCAACCACTGGTTGAGGATGATGGGCGTTGTCGTTGAACAAGATCTTAGGATCTCAGGTCACTAGCCCTGTTGTTCTGGGGGATATCTGAAGCCCATGATGGCCACTTCAAAAATGAGAGCATCCCAAGTACAATTGAAGTTTCCATTTGGAAAACATGTGCAAATTCTCTCCTGGGTGAGCATGGTGTGTGTTTTGTAAAAAAGCTAAAAGCTGGGCGTGAAGCTTTCCTCTGAGTCGCAGGCGTCCGATGGTTTCTCTCTCGTGTGGGTTCCCCTGTGTTTAATAAGGGAGTCCTTCCTACAGAAGCTTTTCCCGCAGTCGGGGCAGTGGTAGGGTTTTTCCCCCGAGTGGATCTTCTCGTGTCTCATAAGCTGCGGCCTCCGGCTGAAGCTCCTCCCGCAGTCTCGGCACCGGTGGGGTCTCTCTCCCCTGTGGATCCTCTTGTGGCTGGTGAGATTCCCTTTCTGGGTGAAGCTTTTCCCACACTCGGAACACGTGTGGGGTTTCTCCCCCGTGTGGATCCTCTCATGTATCACAAGGTGGGCGCTGTTGGAGCAGCGTTTCCTGCAGTACCCACACTCGTGCAGTTTGGGCGCTCTCCGAATCTGGGGATGATGGGCGTTGAGATGCCAGCTCCTTCCCACTTCCGTGGCGGTCTTCTTCCTGATTTGTTTCAGAACCCTCTCTTGCAATGTACTTCTCTTCAAACCCTCGGCACAGATCTCACGAAGGAAGCCTTTCTGTTTTGTTTCCTCAGCCTGTTCTGAAGGCCCCGCAGCGCTTCTTTCGTGACTTGGAAACATCTCGTATAACACAGGTCCCTGTGGGGATCCCGGCTGGTCCCTTCTCGATGATATTCCAGGGACGGCCATTTTCTCGGGCTTTGGAATGGTTCTTTTCTCTTCCTTTGCCCATTTGGGGTCAACTATTTCTGGAATGGAGAATTATTTATTTATTTATTTATTTATTTATTAAGCTTATATACCGCCCGTCTTCCTGAGAGGAACTCCGGGCGGTTTACAACAAGGGGACAACAAAACAACAGATTAAAATAACAGCAAATTAACTAACTAGCTAAATAATAAAACAATAAAACAATATAAAACAAAACAAAACAGAACAATAAGGACCAAGGATGCAGATGGCGGGAAGAAAAAAAAAATTTGACATTTTATTATTTATTTTTTTATTATTTTTATTTATACAATTTATATGCCGCCCACTACTCAAAGGTCTCTGGGTGGCTTACAATAGAAGTGAACAATTAAAACAAAGCATTAAAATGTCAATTAAAACAACAAGAACATTTAAATACAAAACACTAAAATTGCCCTCATGAATCGCAGTCTACGATTAGGGGAAAATGCGACCTCAAGTGATTATGCCCTGCTCTGGAGGAAAAGGGCACCATCTCAGGTGGATGGTGAATGGCAATGGTCCTGCCTGATCCGCGATAGAAGTTGCGCCCTGAGGTGGAGGAGCAAATAGGGAAGAAAATGGCATTTTCCTCTGAAAACAAGATGCACAGAATCGTTAAATGGCACCTGATCTGAGTGTTCTCCAAGGGCTGCAATTCCAGTTTCAATATAGTCATAAATTAGGAGACTTGTGGCATAGTTGTTAAATGACTGTATAGCATCCAAAACTATGCTCACAACCTGGGGGTTCAATCCTAGGTAGCCAGCTCAAGGTTCACTCAGCCTTCCATCCTTCCGAGGTCGGTAAAATGAGTACCCAGCTCATTGCGGGGGTGGTGGTGTAGCTAGGATATTTAAACTGTAAATTGCCCAGAGAATGTTTTAAGCGCTATTGGGTGGTATAGAAGCAGAACACTTTGCTTTTTGGCTTTTTCTTTACTTGCACGGTCCTTTTACTCTTTGCTACATCATTAGCTTCACTAGCTGCTATGTAAATTATGTTTGGAGGAAAAGACGCAGAACATAATCTGGGATAGCCTTTGGTATATAGATTCTTATCTTACATATACCAGTGATGGTGAACCTTTTAGAAGCCGAGTGCCCAAACTGCGATTCAAAACCCACTTATTTTTTCACAAAGTGCCAATACAGCAATTTAACCTGAATACAGCGGTACACCGGGTTACAAATGCTTCAGGTGCTACCCTTCAAGGAAAGCGAGGACCGAAGAGCAGGCTTTGAATTTCCCGTGGCCACAGCACCCTTGCTGTGTTTGTGGGAAAATAAAAAACCTGCTCTTCGACCCTCGCTTTCCGGAAGGGTGCTACCAGGGTTTTATTTTGGCAGTCTTGAAACGGCTCTGTGCAGAGAACTGGGCAAAAGGGAGACAGCGGCTTGTGGGATCCTTCGTAGGCCCAGATTACTCTCCAGCCACGCTGCTTTTGGGATGCCCAGAGCAACATGGCTGGAGAGTAAACTGGGGCTACGAAGGAGCCCACAAGCCGCTGCCTCCCCCTCGCCTGGCTCTCTGCACGGAGCAGTGGCGTGCTCTGAATGGAGGGGGAAGTGCCGTGGCTGGGAGGGGGGTGATGCTGCGTGCCCCCATAAAGGGCTCCGCGTGCCACCTTTGGCACCCGTGCCATAGATTCGCAAGCGCTGGCATATACCGTATGTTATGGTGGTTACGACATGTTAAGGCAGGCATGTCCAAACTTTGGCCCTCCTGATGTTTTGGACCACAACTCCCAGAATTCTAAGCTTAGATTGCCAATGGCAAAGGACTATGGGAGTTGCTGTCCAAAACATCTGGAGGGCCAAAGTTTGGGCATGCCTGTGTTAAGGGGATCATTCCCCCCCCAAAAAAAAATCACAAGGAATTTGACTTCTAAACAGTTATTCAAGCCATACTGGTATTAAGAGATCTTTGTCCATCATTTTACTGTTCCTTGCCTGATGGTTCCTCCATCTGGAGGCCCTTTCCACAAAATGGCCCCTTTCCACAAAATGGCTGAATACTGACTCAAGCTTTCTTTCAAGCAGGTGGGTGATGGGTAAGGAGATTACACCAGTGCTCTTGGTTTCATAGAAGGAACAGCATCCTCTGTTGAGGGGGGGGGTCCCTAGCAGTGGGGTTCAGCCCTCTGGCAAGCTTCTGTAAAGTTCAGACTAAGATCCGGAGTGGATGAACCTCTGCCGATGCTACCAGGTAACATATTTCTACAGTAAAAAGGGTTCAGGCTAGCCATTCTTCACTCCTCACAGCACACTAAAAGGAAAACGGGAAGCTGTCGAATGTCAATTCAGGCCAATAGCCAATTCGGGCAACTGTACGATCCTCCCTGCACAAGGGCAGCTCTCTAGGTTGGAACTTAATTTGGGATTTTCCTAGCACAAAAGATACGCCTCCGTAGTGAGGTAGGGCCTTACCCTCAGCTACCTGCTATCAGGATTCAGACCAGGAGCAAGATTTGTGCCCTCAGCCCAGGGAAGTAAACTTGTGATCCTCCAGGTTATGCTGTACTCTGACTCCCATCAGCCCCAGCCATCTTGGCCAACGTCAAGGATGATCGGAACTATAATCCAACCATCTCTAGAGGGCCACAACTTCCTGAATCTTATCACGTAGACCAAAAATCAAAAAGTTCTCTCACGGAATGGCCAACACAGCACAGTGTATCGCTTGATCATTAACGCCACCGGAGTTTTTGGAATGAGTCCCTCAGAGGAAACAAACTGCAATGGTAATAAACAAAACCTCACCCCATGAGTCGGTCTCCCCGTTGTCCTCCAGCTTGATTTCAACGGGAAGCAGCAGCTCCATGCTGTCCGATGAGGGATGGTCCAGCCTAGGGGAGCCGGTGGCCCCTTTTCCCAAAGACCCTGCGGACTGAAAGGAAAAAAATAGAATGGTCACTTTATGGAAGTGCAGGGTAAGAGTCCACCCCAACCCTCAGATACAGGGGGGGGGAACCAGCTTTGTCAGCTATAGTGAGGGTTAGGGGTTGACTACGTAGAATAATAATTTTTAAAAAGGGATGGCCTGTCCTGTGCCTCAGACAGCTAAATATTTGGGGTCAACCCTGATCCTTCCAATATACAGTACTGTACAGTGGTAACTTTTATAAAGGAATCGATTCATTCCAAATGAAATTCTGATAAGCAAATTTTCCTTTATACACATTTCCAATAGGAATGCATTGAAAATGGAGTAATCCCTAATCGTGACCATTTTATGTTATATACAGATTCATCCCATAGGTGATTCTGTTAAGCAAACTTCCCCTATCTCCAGAATTTTTTGTGTTGTACAGATTTTATGTTATACAAAATGAAAATGAAAACAAGCCAACTCTTTACATATATATCCTCTGCCTCTCTCTCTGTATGTGTGTGTGTGTGTGTGTGTGTGTGTGTGTGTGTGTGTGTGTGTGAGAGAGAGAGAGAGAGAGAGAGAGAGAGAGAGAGAGAGAGAGAGAGAGAGATTGTGTGTGTTTTTCAATATATATGTATGTACAGAAATTAGAAGACTGGCACTCAGAAGGGTAGCTAACAATGAAGGAATCAGGAATCAGAAAAGACACTCAAGTGAAAGGATGTGCCCCAGGAGACCCAGCTCCAAATCATCCATACCCTTGTATTTCTGATCACCACGTACGGATGCGAAAGCTGGACAGCAGAGAAAGCTGATAGGGAGGGGGAAATCGTTTTGTTTGAAATGCAGTGCTGAAAGAGACCTTTTGCGGATACCCTCAGGCTGCCAGAAAGATGAAGAAGTGGGTCCTAGATCAAATCGAGCCTGAACTATATCTGGAACTATATCGGCGACTTCAGAGGGTATAAAATGCTGCGGCCAGACTGGTGGCTTGTGTGCGTCGATACGACCACATCACCCCAGTGCTGGCCCGCTTGGATTGGCTACCCGTTGTGTCCCGAATAAGATTCAAGGTCCTGGTTTTAATTTATAAAGCCCTCCACGGCCTGGGACCCGATTACCTGGCAGAGCGAATCTCTCAAAGCTCAATTGAGGCCTGACCTACCAGAATGTCGCGGGCACTCTCACTTCGAGTGGCCGTGCCCAGGGAGACTCAGAAAACGGTGACACATAATTGAGCCTTCTCTGTGACCGGTCCTCTGCTCTGGAACCATCTCCCGAGTGAGTTGCGCCTTGCACAGTCCCTGCCAGCCTTTTAAAAAGCCTTAAAGACCTGGCTTTTTTTGTGAGGCATTTGGCGACAGTTAATTTTTTTTCCTTGTCCCGCCATCACACCAATGATTTCTTTTTGTAGTTTTATTATGTTTTTTTAGTTCATTGTTATTGCTGTTGTTTTCCTTTGTTGCAAACTGCCCAGAGTTCCTCCGGAAGATGGGCGGTATATAAGTATTAAAATAAATAAATAAATAATATAAATAGAAGCAAAAATGGAGAAACCAAGGTTGTCCACTCTGGAGTACCTCCTGAGAAAGCAAGGTTCTCCGGAAAAGACCGCAACGCTGGGGAAATGGTGGAAGGCAGCAGGGGAAGAGGAAGACCCAATATGAGATGGACTGACTCCCTAAAGGAAACCATGGGGAAGATCCAAGCAGAGCAGTGGAGGACAGGATCTGTTGGAGATCCCTCATTCATAAGGTCACCATAAGCTGAAAGAGAGTTGATGGCACATAACACACAATTATACACATGTCTGTGAAGATCCTCAGTCCAGGTGAGTTTATCTGGAAGTCGAGTCATGGCCACTGGACTTTCCTTGAGAAACTGGAACGTTTCGCTGCTGATCCAAGCAGCTTCATCAATCTGAGGCAAGCTCGTGGCGAGTCCTCCATTTTATAGCTCACTTTGACCTCCTGTCACCCTGGTCTGAAATAGGCTCATAAGATGAACCATGGCCTGAATAGGCTCGTTAGGTGAACAATAATCTCAATAGGCCTTTAAGTGAACAAGGGCCTAAAGGTGCTGAAATCCATAAAGTATGGGTCATTGGCTATGGCCTTGGCGGTGGAGGTGTGAAGTATTTTTGATTTGTCTGGGCATTGTTGAAATCACTGCCCGATAAGTGGCAGAGAGATGTCCAGTTGCCACGACTCAACTTCCAGACAATTATACACACAGTAGAAATATACACGGAGTCTCCGAGCATTTCATTGGTGTGGCAATTCCAGACAGTCCGCCGCTTTCTTTCCTTTGAGGAGAAAGAGCGGAAATCTGCTCCCCTAGGTTGTCCTCACCTTTCTTCCTAGGCTCTGGGTGCCTTGCGGCCTCCTCAGGAAACCCTCTGCCAGGGTGACCGCCAAGGCACAGGTCTCCGGGCCATGTCCCCTGACCCACTCCTGCATTTCGAGGGGCAGGACGGCCAGGAACTGCTCCAGGGTCACCAGCTCCAGGATCTGCTCCTTGGAGTGCCTCTCGGGCATCAGCCATCGACGGCAGAGGGCCTGAAGTCGGCTCAAGACTTCTCGGGGGGCCTCGGCTCCCTGGTAGCGGAAATGCCGGAAACGCCGCCGTCGGCCTTCCAGGGCAAGACCCTCCTCTAGGGTCTCTTTCTCCACTTCAGTGGAGGTCTCCAGCTCTTCTTGTGCTTTAGGGGCTTGAACAGGGAGCCCTGGCGGGCTTTGAGGCACACACGCTCCAGCGGACCTCCGGATGGCATTGCCAACAGCCTCGACGGAGGCCTCGAGGTCCAGAGAATCTTCCGGAGACCAGTCCCTCCACCTTGGTGGGTTTCTCCGCCCGAACTGAGGAGGCTGCATCCTCTTCAGGTACTCTTGCCACTGAGCCTCCCAACGTTCTTGCAGCCCCTCGTCTGGTTCTTTCTTTATTTCCCGAGCAATTGTGCCGGTTAGAAGCTCCTTGAGAGTCCCAACTTGGACAACACAAAGGTCTCCTCCTCCTGCATCCAATTCTCCTTTGATTTCAGTTCCTGCTGGATCCAGTTTTTCCATTTTTTGCCTCTGGCCACACTCCCTTGGTCGCCGAAGAGCTAAAACAATTTTATGTTATTATTTTTTGGAATTTATTTTTAATTTTACTAATTCTACTGTAATTTCTACCCTTCTCGAGAGCTGAGGAACTGAGGACAGGCTACAGCCAACACTGTGGCCCATCCCAACCATTAGGGGGGATTATATTGGGCGTTTATACACGACCCCTAAGCTCCGCTTCAAATGGCTCCCAGCTCCAGAGCTTAAAAATGTTTCCCCACCAGCTCCGGAGCTAACAGAAAATTAAGTGCGACCCTGCCCACCTAAGCGCGACCCAGCGCACTTTTCAGGTACCTGCTCTGGGAGAGTGAAAATTTTTGATGCGGAGAGTGCCGGGCTCTCCTCGCTTCTTTTTGTTGTTGTTTTTTTGCCTCCCGCCCCTTTAAGAGGAACCAGGAAGTGACGGGGTGGGTCGGAGCAACTTCCAAGGCACTCGGGAGGTAAGAGTGCATTCTTTTCTCCCTTTTTTTCTCCCTCCCCTCACGCAGACAGAACAAGGAAGTGCGGAGGGGGTGGGAACGCAGAGAGAGCGACAAACCCTCAAGATCTCTGGTCCAAATTTAAGGGACCAGCGGATCTTAGGGGTCGTGTAAAAAGGCCCATTGTTAGCCAACCCTACCATTAGGGAGAGTGAAATTATTGCACAATTCTACCTAATGGTAGGACTCTAAGGGAGGAGGACAACCAGTGCCTCCTGGTCCCCAGGAGAGTGAAATTGTTTCTCACCTCACCTTTTAGGGAGAGTAATATTGTTAGCAGAGTGGATAAAAATAAAGGATTTAAAAAATAATAATCAACAAATTGGATTTTTTTATTTAAATTGGATTTTTAATCAGAATTTTTTATTTGAAATGGGTTTTTAAAAATTTAAATGCTTTCTGAGGAAAAATATCTCTAAATATCATGTTCTAATTAAGATAAAGGTTATTCATCATAACATTAGTTTTTAATTCTGCAGCATAAGGCTGCATTATACTAATCCATTCACAAAGGCTCTCCCAGAGGTTTCTGGTTATTTGGGGCAATTTTTCTATTCTAGAAGATATTATCAAAGATGCTTGGTCTTGCGATTTTCAAATCTGCGCATTTAGGTCTGCAACGATAACATGCCTCCTTCATAGCAAAAAAATGTTATAAAATAAACATAAGAATTGAGAAAAGACCTTAATCCCATTGTTCCTCTGCAAATCTATGTTCACAGAATCAACCTCCTTACCTGCCTTAAGTGCCTGAACTTCTTGAAACGTTAGCAGCACAGCTGGTAACGAAGGCTTCTGGGAATTGTAGTCGGAGAACACCTGGGGATGCAAAGTTGGGAATCACTGAGCGGACTACGACTCCCAGAAGTCTGCTGCACAGAAAAAAAAAATACAATCTGCATGTTTCTAACGGGGACACTGATCTGGAGTAAGAGGGTTTTTTTGGGGGGGGGAACCTTTGCATGGGAAACACCTCGACCCCACTATTTACAATCACAACTGCATAACCAGGGGAGAAAATGGTGTGGCCCCTTAATGCGGTTGAAGATGGCGTCCCTTGGTTGCCCTTTTCCTCCCTCTTAAATCCCGATAATTGAGATTCACTTACCTCCAGCCAGCGCCTGCTTTCGGCTGCTACACTTGCGGCATTTCCAAGGAAGGGGGGGGGGAAACCCCAACCCGAATGTCTCAATCCTCCAAGTTGAGAGTATGGCAGCCTTCTTTTTAAATTTTTATTTATTTATTTTGCTCCAATTACGGAGAGGGTTCGCAGGAAAAAGGAAGTAGCCTGGACTAATTCAAAAATAAATAAATAAATAAATAAACGGAATCGCGACTTATCTAGGAATCACTGCTCCGTCAGCTTAACCCGTTTGGTTCCGTTCCTTACAAAATAAATAGAAACAAAGGGAACCAGTACATAGCAAAAGGCTTTGTAGACCTTTTGGACTACAAATCCCATATACTCTGACATATACCTAGGTTGACAGGGGCGTAGGGGAGTTGAAATCTGCATCACCCAGGGGTCATAAGGGGAAAACAGTCGGGACATGCATAACTGAAACAGCTTGATACGGTTCTCTCTACCCGATCTGACCCCCAAAACTGGGGAAGAGGGGTGTCCTGGTCCCTCAATTGCTTTTCCATTCATTTTCCTTACTTTTCTGATTCCGTCTTCGCAGAGCTTGCTAGATTGTGACATGCACACCCCGCGTGTGCTACAATGATCTACTCACTGTATACACACACAATATTCTCATGGATGTGATCATTATGGCGGTGAAATGGCGAAGGGCTCGTGTAAAAAAAACATAGGAAATCACAAGGATCCGTTCCTGATTTCAAAGACCCGCTTTTTATTTGCTTCCTCACAGCTGGCCCTAAAACCTCAGGTGGAAAAGGAAAAAAAGGAAGACCAAAATGTGAGATGGATAGACTCCATAAAGGAACCCACAGGGTTGAGTTTGCAAGGCTCATAAGAACATAAGAAAATAAGAAGAGCCATGCTGGATCAGGCCAAAGGACCATCGAGTCCAGCTTCCTGTATCTCACAGTGGCCCCACCAGATGCCACTGGGAGCACATGAGACTAGAGATCTGTCTCCTGATACCACTCCCCTGCATCTGGCCCTTGTACCCTGGTTTTAAGCCTGGAGATGACACATCTCCATCATGGTTTGTAACCTGTGATGGTCTTCTCCTCCAGGAATCTGTCCAATCCCCTTTTGAACGCATCCAGGCTAGATGCCATCACCACATCTTGTGGCAGGGAGTTCCACAGGCTAACAACACACTGGGTAAAAAATATTTTTTGTCTGTTCTCACTCTCCCAACCCAGTTTGAGTGTTTGTCCCCTAGTCTTGGTATTTTGTGAGAGGGAGAAGAGTGTCCCTCTAGCCACTTGACTCATGCCCTGCATGACAACGATAGAACTCCCTGGAACTTATCGATTAATTATGCGTCAAGCAAGCGACTCCGAAGCACATTCCCTACGTTCATTGATTTCTCCCTTTCTTGCTTTGGCCAAGGCACAACTCGAAGGGTTAACCGTAGAGAGAGGGCTCCTTGCTAGAGAGGCCCGGGACGCTTGAGAGAGGGGGGATTTAAATACGAGATGCACCTTCCTGTTCTGTTTTTTTCCCTACCCCGGGGAGAGGGAAAAGAAAATTGCCTTCCGATTTTCCCAGGAGTGGTGTTTGCAAGGGCGAGGAGGAGGAGGTGTGCATGCAAGGAAAAAAGGGGGTTCCCGCAGGTGAGTATGCTTTGCAAAAAACAAAAACCACCACTACCAACAACTGGGGGAGCGCTTCTGCTCCCCAAGGAAAACAGAAAAGGTGCAGTTAGAGACGATGCAGATTTGGGAATAATGTTTTGAAAAATAATATTTGCACGAGCAGATTTAGCCTGCAAAGTAAATAATTTGCGAGGAGAATCTTGCACGACCAAAAGCCGCGCCGGGGGGGGGGTTCCTAAGGCGTTGGAGGTTGCCAACTCTCGACACAGCCTCTGTGGCTCTGCCTCTTAAGGGCAGTTGAGATCCCGCCACCGATTAACAGGGAGGCACTTTCCTGCCATTAAATTGATTTGTATGGTGGGGTTGCTGCCCATTTCAGACACGTGATGAAGCAAAACTTATCCGACAGGCTCTGCGCCCTCTTCACTCACAGATTTCCCAAATGGGATGAGTTGCGTTTATTTATTTATTTATTTTCCTTACAGTCCACAAACGGCCGATGCCTTTCTAGACTGCGTTAAGCCTGTAAAGTCTTAAAGTTGGTTAATGTGGGGGGTTTTGTGTGTGTGTGTGGGGGGGTGCTGGTTACTCCAGTTTGAAGCTGCTGTGAAAGGTGCGGTTTGAAAGCGTGGCATTGCTCAGTCGAGGGATGTAAATGCTTTCCTTTGTCACCTCCAGAGCTGGCACGTGGTTACAGCTTCCTAGCAGACAACTACAGTAGTGCCAAAAATATTGCGGCTTCTTTCGCTTTCACATCTACTGTCTCTTGTGTTTGTTTGTGGTTTCTCAAATCCCGAACAGGGAGGGCTCCTGTGCTTTCACAATCGTCCTGTACACAGAACCTGAACAGAGAAAGCATTTTCTAGCGTGGTTGTGTACTACTTGGGGAGGCTGCCTCTACTGGAAGTCTGTTGGTTGCCCTGTTGGTTGCCTAGTTGTTACAGATGGAGAAGGGCCGCTACCAGTAAATAAGGGCTTATATATTTATATATTCCTCCTGGAGCTTATAGATCAGTAGTGGCCAAACTTAGGCCTTTTAGATCAGGCATGTCCAAACTTCGGCCCTCCAGATGTTTTGGACCACAGCTCCCACAGTTCTTTGCCATTGGAAATACAGGCTTGGACTTCTGGGAGTTGTGGTTCAAAACATCAGGAGGGCTGAAGTTTGGACATGCCTGTTTTAGATGTTTTGGACTACAACTCCCAGAATTCCAAGCCTTTATTGAGGACTGTGGGAGTTGTGGTTCAAACCTTCTGGAGGGCCAAAGTTTGGCCCCCAATGTTATAGATAATAGAATAATAGAGATGGAAAGGGCCGATGAAGCCACCCTCGGCTCCATACGGGAATCCATTTATCAAAGCAAATCTGATGTGGTATTGTTAGTTATAATTGTGCATCTGTAATCATCATCAACATGTGCGATCAAGTCAATTCTGATGTATGGCAACCCTTTACAAGGTTTTCTGGGTAGGGAATACTCAGAGGTGGTTTAACATTCTCTTCTTCTTGGGGTGGGGGTGGGGTTGCCCTGGGTCCAAGGCTACATCTGCTGGCTCTTCCCCCAGGAAGCAATCTGGGGAATCAAACTCCCAACCTCTGACCCCACAGCCAGGTGCCTAACCACTGAGCTGTCCAGCCAGCTCATAAGTGGGCGCCATCAATCCAAGTCTCACTTTTGGAGCCCCTTTTCACCCTAACCCTAACCCTAACCTTAACCCTAACCCTAACCCTAACCCTAATTTAAACCCTCAAAACTGGGAAAATTTATTGACTCAAGTATAAGCCTAGGGTGGGGAATGCAGCAGGGCCTGGCAACTCCTCCTTTGTGAGCTGGGTGTGTGTGTGATGTTTAAAATTACTTTTAGCCACCGAGGCAAGTGTTTGAGTTGGTGGCTAAAAGTCATTTTAAACATTGTTTTAAAATGACCTTTTAAAAAGTCATTTTAAACATGGGGGGTCAGGAGAAGTGGCGCACAATGTTTAAGATGACTTTTAGCCACTGACC
Organism: Phrynocephalus guinanensis; assembly: GCA_037367245.1. Lineage (NCBI taxonomy): Eukaryota > Metazoa > Chordata > Lepidosauria > Squamata > Agamidae > Phrynocephalus > Phrynocephalus guinanensis. The sequence continues at coordinate 20,266,719 of CM074744.1, forward strand.
CAAACTTGCCTCAGTGGCTAAAAGTATTGACCCGCATATAAGCCGAGGACCCCTTTTTTCAGCCCAAAATTAGGGCTGTAAAAATTAGGCTTATACTCGAGTATATACAGTAAATTCTTCCCCAGCTTCTGCCTTTTGAGGCAGCTACCTCCCTCCGCCTAATGGCAGGGCCATCCTTTGTGTGTTGGTCTCCTCCCTCTCCTGCTTTGACATAACCGTCTTCTCATGAGCTGCCTCAGACTGTTTCATATGTATGACCCACAGAGCCTTTTAATCCCCCAAACCAAGGCTGTTCAACCTTGAACAGGCCAAGATCTACTTTTTCTGGCCCAAAGTGCCTGAGGGCTACTACACTAAAACCTCTACTTACGAATTTTATCCATTCCGAGCACATGCTCATAAGTATAAACTTTTGTAAGTAGAGCAGCGGTTTCCCATAGGATTGCATTGAAAACCAATAAATCTGTTCTGGAGGGAACAGATATCAATGCGCCATGGCCCTTGAGCTGCCCAGCTCAGCCGAGAGAGTGGGCTGGTAGACCCAGAACTTCGCTGGGGCAGTGGTGGTCCTTGGGATGGGGGAGGGAGGGGTGGAGAGCTTGTCCCCTCACTTTTTTTATTGATGGCCAGCGGGCTACTTTTGAACCCTTCTTGGGCTATCAGTAGCCCACGGTCTACCTGTTGGGCAGGTCTGCCCTAAACAAAGAAACATGCCTTTTTGTTATGTGTGCTTTGGGCCAAGAAGCCTCTAAAATAATAAATGCTGCATTCCCACTACACATACTCTCTCTGTATTCCTTTCCCTCAGAGAAAAAGCTATTCTGCCTGCTCCAGGGATGGTGGTGTGGTCCCAAGCGCTTGTCTGAAAACCTTGCACTCCTCTCCTGAATAATAATAATAATAATAAAAACCAATGGAAAACAGCTTTTTCAGCTGATCCTATTGCAAAGGCCAGAGCTGAGGTAAAGCCGTATCCAATCCCACAATTTGAGAGGGAGAAGTGGTCTAGCCCAGGCTCAGCCGTGACCAAGATCTTCTTGCAAGTTTTTTTGTTTCTGGGAGAAGGAGAAAGAGGAATGGCTGCCGAAGAAGGTTCTAGAAGAGGGGGTGGTTTCCGGGCCCAGGCAGTGGCCGGTATCAAAACGGAGGAGCGTGAGCCAGCGGGTCCCAAAGCGGGAGACGGTGCGGAACGAACCGGAAAATCTCCGCGTGTCCTTCAGGTGGGAGCTATCCGGGAGTTCCTACACTGGGCTTCGCCGCGGCAGGTGAAGCAGGAGCCCGAGGAAGACTTGTCGGACCGATGGGAATCCCAGTGGCAGGAGTTCCTCATCGCCATGCAGTCCACCAACCTGGAGTGGGGGCTCCCACACCTGACGGAAGAGGTGGCTCCGTGGGGGGACAACAAAGCCTTCTTCGCCTCCTTCGAGCGGCTGGCCGGGACGTGCCAGCTGCCTCGCCGGGAGTGGCTGGGCCGTTTGCTGCCGGTCTTGAGCAAAGAAGCCAAGGAGGCTTACAGCAACCTCAGCCTCCAAGACCGGGGGGAATATGCCAAAGTCAAGGCGGCCATTTTGAAGGTGGACGCCATCCGGACGGAGACACAACGCCAGCGCTTCCGGCAGTTCCGCTACCACGAGGCCAAAGGGCCCCGGGAGGTCTGCGGCCGCCTCCGCGAACTCTGCCGAGGGTGGCTGAAACCCGAGAAACACACCAAAGAGGAGATCTTGGACCTCCTTGTCCTCGAGCAGTTCTTGAACCTCCTGCCGGACGAGATCCAGACCTGGGTGAGGGAGCACGACCCCGAGACATGCGCCCAAGCGGTTCCCCTGGCGGAGGCCTTTGTGCTGAGGCAACGAGAGGCAGAGAAGAAGGAAAAGCAGGTAAGTTCCTGGATTTGAAGAGCCAAAGTGCAAGAAGTTTGCGCATACCCGCTGTTTAACACAGTAGGACCCCGGTATCCGCTGAGGATTGGTTTCAGGCCTTCCCATGGATAACAAAAACTGTGGATAAGAGAGAACACCCCTCCCCAATCTGCTGTTTTATGACAATAGCTTGATTTACGGCTGCTGTTTTATGACAGTAGCTTGCTTTATGGCTGCTGTTTGTGACAGTCGCTTGCTCTGCGGCTGCTGGGTTATTTATTTAATTTTTTCCTCTGCGAACCATGGATAACTGAATCAGTGGTTAATGAATCAGTGGATATGGGGGTCCTACTGTGGTTTTCAAAACCTGCATGGTGGAGGTGTCCCTTTGAGCACCGTGATTCATCCCTCTAAAGCTGAATACAGTGAACCCCCACCTATTGCTGGGGTTAGGGACCTGACCTGACCCGCAGTAATTGAAAATCCACGATATGCGGATGCAGGTCGGGTTGGGCTTGGGGTGCCTACTTGGGAGCTCTTGTACTTACCCCCAGCCTGGTGCTGCCCCAAACTGGCCTGCGAGGGTCTTCTCAAGCCTTCTGGAGGTCCCCAGAGGGCCTCCCTGCAAACCGTAAGTGACTTCTGGTTCACAGGCAGGCCATTTTGGGGCTTCCAGAAGGCCCGGGAAGGCCCTCACAGGCCCGTTCGGGGCAGCGCCAGTCCTGGGTAAGTAAGGGAGGCTTGAAACAAGCATTTCCCCCTTACCCAAAGGGGCCTTTTTCATATACTGCAGTCCCACGATATAGCGGGACCGCAGTATATGAACCGCGAAAGGGCGGGAAACCACTGTACTTTGACCTGTACAGATTACATCAATCATCATCATGTGCCATTAAATCAGTTCTGGCAGTTATGACAAGTGTCTGATTGAATCTATGGAGATTATATTACCCGTTGATGTAAAACTAGCCAAACAATATGCAGTGGTATATTTGAGGGAGACTTGTAATTATATAATAATCTGCTCTTTAGGTCTGTGTCTGGATTCCAGCCCCCTCCACTGCATAGCTGGAGGTTTTAAGACAGCAATTTCCACACTCTGTCAATAGTTAGTTTGAGACGTGTGTGTGGGCGGGGGGGATATCACAATAAAATGTCATTGTATAGATCTGAGTAGACACAGAATGAAGATTTGAAGCCCCTCCTCCATGCTACTGAGTGGTGCATGTGTATACTTCACCACTGCTGAGTGGCGCGTGTATACTTCATGTAGCCACATACTGCTGCCTGCCTGCCCACAGATTCTGGGAGTAGCCCTTGGAATTGTAAAGGTGGCACACCCCTGGAATCCACAGCACTTATCTAGACCAGTCGATCAGCTGACCTGGCACGAGACACCTTCTCCCCTCTGTATGTTGTTGCAGATGCTGGAAGCCCGCATTGTGACCTCTCCGGAGGCAAAGTCGTCGTTCCTGGGCACTGGAGGGAAGCGAGTGTGCAGAGAGGTGAAGTCGGAAGGCACCCGCGGGCTGGGTAAGAATTCCCCTCTGTCCCCGGCCACCCGGATGCTTCCACATCCCTTAAGAACACCATCGGCTCAGGCGGCTTCTCTCCTGGCGTCTTTTAACAGCGACTGTCCTTCCTTATCCCTTCTATTCCTAGCGAACTCCAGCGGCGACTGCAGGTGGGAATATATATCCCAAGCAAGGCTGCTTACGGGAACTGTCTCAGCTTGCTCTCGGGGGTAACACGGAGAATTACAAAAAGGGTGGGGTTTTTTTAAAAGCTGTTTTGAAGGTGGCCCAAGGGGACAGTAAGATAACCAATGTTTTAGCTGAGGAATGAAGTGCCTCACCAAGGAGATGGAATGAAAAAGGAAGTTGTCTTTCCTACTTGAGCTTCTTCTTTTCTTAAGCAGGGCTGGGAGATCTTCAGCTGCCGAGTGTAAGCTACAGTTCCCATCGTCCCCGACAGCGTTGGCTGTGCTAGCTCTCTTAGGAAAGAGTCCCACCAGCGTTCCCATGAAAAATGGGAGCACTGTTGGGGCTGGCTTAAAGTACAGCCAGTGTTAAACCCTGTGGCTTAACTTGTTGTTTTATTTTTTAGTCTCCCCTCCATCTGCTTTTTAAATGTTGTTTTAATGTCAAATCTCCTCCGATTTACAGCAGCTCCCTTAACGCGTGACTCCCAAAATGTCCTGTGCTCGGCTGCTCTGCTCAGCTCTTGCAAACTCAACCCCCATGGCTTCCTTTCGGGAGTCAGTCCATCTTGTCTTTGGTCTTCCTCTTTCCCTGTTGCTTTCCCCCCTTTCCTGTCATGATCGTCTTTTTCCAGGTATTCCTGTCTTCTCTTCTTGTGTAGGACAGCTTCTATTTCAGCATGTTTGCCTCCGGAGATAATCCAGGCTATGTTTGATCTAAGATACACTTGTTTGTCTTTCTAGCTGTCCGGGGTATCTGCGTCCCTCCAGCACCACATTTCAAATTGTTCATCCCCCCCCCGTCCACTTTCTTAACTGTCCAGCTTTCACATCCCTGTGTGGCCAATAGAAATGCAAGAGCTCAGATCATCATGGCCTCCGGGGATGCATCCTTACTAGAGATGGGCACGACTTAGCGGTATTCCCGTTTCCGTTTCCGTTACTCGTTTCCGTTACTCTACGGAAACGGTAACGGGAATTACTCCGCCAGACTTTGAGCTCGAACCGACGAACGAACAATTTTGGTCTGATTTGTCGTGCTCGTTCCTTGCATTGCGCGATCGCGCGATGCCACGCGGCACAGAAAAAAAGTTTTTAAACGTTAAAAAAACCCGGTTCCCGGCCGAAAAGCAGGCGGAAAAATGCCTGCCGTGCCTCAGGACACCTACCAGAGGGGTTGTTTCTGGAGGTCCCCGGCCTCCCCCCCCATCCCCCGTCCTAGTGGGCTGCTCTGTGGGACTCGCTGCAGGCTCGCAGCCAGCCAGCAAAAAGCCCAGTCTTGCCGGCCGCCGGCCGCCGCAATTAAAGCGCAAGCAAGCGGCATGGACGGCACAGGAAAAAACTTTTAAACTCTCCCCCCACCCATTCCCGGGCCAAAAAAGGAGGCGGAAAAATGCCTGCTTGACTAAGGGCACAGGGCACCTACCGGAGGGGTGGTTTCTGGAGGGGGGGTCCCGCCTCCCCCCCGTCCTGGGCAGCCGGACTCGAGTCGCCATGCCATGCGGTGCAGGCGGGGGATCCAAAATGGGGCGGCGAACGCAATATTGTTTTTGAAATTGTGGTCCAAAAACACACAAGCACAACAGAAACACGCGAAAATTTATAAACTGCCAGATTTTTCACAGTAGCAGTGGGTTTTTTCTTGCAACAAAATGTCTCTCCTCTCCTCCTCTGTCCTCCATTGATTTTATTTTATTTTATTTTATTTACACCTGCGCAATGATGGGCTGGCCGAGTGGCCAGCCATGTGGGAGTGGACGACCATGCAAATTTTTGGAGCCATCCCACCAATCGCATGGCCACTTGGCCATGGAGACTTCTGGGATGTGCCAAAAAGCCCCCTAAAACCTGCCCTAGCCCCCTAACCCTAACCCTAATCCTTGACTCCTTACCCATACGTCACAGACTGTCTTCTTAGTGGGTCAGAGAGGCACCCAGAGGTGCAACCCACTAGCCCACCGTAACCTTACCCGTCACTAGCCTAACCCTAGCCCTAACCCTAACCCACCTTAACCCTAAGCCAGATGTACTTGCATTGCACTACACGCAAGTACAATTCCCTTCTGTGTGAGACATGGTGGTGCGAGAGCCTTAGTTAGGCATCTCACTATGGCTCTGGGTTCAGTGCCATCCACTAGTCTTCACAGTCACTGTCTGCACATTCTGTTATGCAATATCCATATGGCTATTGCATAGCATTTTGCAGCAGCAGCAGGTGAGGAGGGGAGACCCCCATGTTGAGGGGTCTCTTGGAGCCTGCTTCCCCTTCTTAGTGGGTGAGGATAGGAGGCACCCACGGGTGCCTCCAGGAGCCCGCTTTCCCTTTATAGCGGGCCAGAGGAGGCACCCACCCCAGTAAGGTGCCTCCAGGAGCCCGCTCCCCCCAAAAAAACAGTACTAACGAAAACGAAAAAAACGAACCGACTAATTTTTGCGAATTTTTGCGAAAAACGGAACCGGCCCGAAACGGAACCGGCCCGACTAACGACAACTCGAAAAAAAAAAATTTCAAGTCGTGCCCATCTCTAATCCTTACATTTGTTGTTCTTTTGTTGTAATATATTTTAATATATTCCTTTTTAAAATTTAGATTCCTTTTTTAATATACAGTCACCCCTTGCCATTTCGCGGCTAATATACAGTACTGCGGTCCCAGTATATTGTGGGACTGCAGTACATGACGGGCAAGCGCCCCCCGCCCCCCGTGACGTAAGCAGGATGGGCCTGTTTGAGGTCTCCTGCATTTATCCCAGGCCTGGCGCTGCCCCCAATGGGCCTCTGAGGGCCTTCCCGGACCTGTCGGAGGCCCCAGAAGTGGTTTCCGGCGAACTGGAAGTGACTTCCGAAAAACCGGAAGTGCCTTCAGGATCGCCGAAAACCACTTCTGGGGCCTCTAGCGGACTCAGGAAACCTGTTGCTGGTGCGTTTGTGGTAGTGCCAGGCCTGGTGTTAAGTGCAGGAGACCCCAGACAGGCTGCCCCCAGTCTCGACCCAACCCAGCATCCGCATATCGCAGATTTTCCTTTATTGTGGATCAGGTTGGGTCCCTAACCCCCCACAATAAACCGGGGAATACTGTATTCCTATTTAAAATGCAATAATTGTGTAGCCTGGGAGTGACTCATGGGTCACGTCTTCCTGCCCCCCTGAATACTGCCGGTCGCATTGACAGGGCCTGGTGAGAATTGCAGGCCAACCCTTAAGGTGGTGTGCTGCTTGATCCCACTTTGAAGAGTGTGTACGGATCTTGAGGGAGGTTTCCTTATGTAGGACAACCACAGGGAATGGCTTGTGTTGTGGTCCCAAAAGAAGAGCAGGTCTGTTCTGGGCCAAGGTTCGAAGCAGGCCCTGTTGTGTGCTGTCAGTTGACCAGTTGACCTCTGGCTTTCACTTCCCTGTGAGTTAGTTATCCTGCAAACTCAAGGCTGTGGCTTCCCCTTTGAGTCAGTTCATCTCACAGGATTCTTTTCTTGCTGCCTTATCTTCCTCACACGATGCCCTTTCTAGGGAGCCTGGTGGTTTTCTCAGTGTGTATCCAGGGTGAGACGGCCCAAAGGTGGTGCTCGGTCAAATCAATCCTCAGGTCTCTCTGGCATCTTGTTCCCTTGACTGATTTATTTAGTATTGTACTTAATGAGAAAAGAAGGCCCTCTTTTATTTGTTGGCGGGGGGAATAGGGACTGAAAACAGGATATGTTGTTTTGGTTGCTGTATTGCTGCATAGCGCTACAGCAATAGGTTTTCAACATACTGTAATTTTTCAAGGAACACTTTGCTCCTTTAAGGAGCTGGGTCCCCATTTTACCAGCCTTGGAATGCTGACCCAACCTTGAATTGGCTACCTGAGCCTGTTGGGATTGAACTCAAGTTGCAAGAAGAAAGAGTATTGACTGCAGTATTGTCACTGCACCATGGGACTCTGGACAGGGACTTCCAGATCTTTTAAAAACATTTATTTATTTATTTATTTATTTATTTATTTATTTATTTATTTATTTATACCCTGCCCATCTGGGCCACTCTGGGCGGCTGGTTCTTTGTTTGCTTCCTTCAGCAGGATGCGGGGGTGGTGGTGGTCTTTCCTCCTTTCCATCGCTCAGTCCCAAGACTGCCACTTCCAGCAGCCTCCTGGAGGGTGAAATAGAGTGTGTTTGACGAAACAAATTTTCCTCAGATTGTCTTGAACGAAATGGTTTTTATTTATTGATTTGATTTATACCGTGTTTCCCCGAAAATAAGACACTGTCTTATATTTATTTTTTCTCATCAAAATACACTAGGGCTTATTTTCAGGGGATGTCTTATTTTTATTATTGTAACCTTCTCACAGTCTTTACGTGGTTCTTTAGCCCAGGCTACTGGTCCCTGCTTGCACTTGCCAGGTAAGTCCCTCGCCAGAGCCTCTGTGAAAAGTTCTGGCGTGCAAGCGGTCATCTTGGTGTGTGTCAGGGTCAATGCCTGTGTTTTTCTCTCTTTTTGTCTTTCCCCGACGCCCGTGTGGGAAGTCAGCAAAACAGAAAGAAGAAAAGCATGAGAGAGGAAAAGTAATGCAAAACAGAAGGGTTAAAGAGTGGGGGGGGGAGGGAGAATGATCAAGGAGGGATACCGTATTTAGATGTATATTTGCCCCTTCCCAAAATGCTCTCTTTCTCTCTCCCTGGTCTCATCTCGCTGGAAAGAGAAAACGATGTATCCCTCCTGGCTCCTTCTCCTTGCTCACTTTCGTAGAAGAACGAACAGGCAGGAAGCAAGGGCAAAGAGAAGCAGCAGGGGAAACAGGAACTGGTGATTCACATCTTGCTACGGTAATTCGGGGTGGGGAATCAACCATCGCTTTCCCCACACAGCTCGCAGGAGCCACTGTGAACTCCGTGTGTGTGTGTGGGGGGGTCGATGCCTGTGTTTTCCTCTCTTTTTTTTCTTTCCCCGATGCCCGTGTGGGAACTCAGTGCAGCAGGAGGGGAAAGGCACGAGAGAGAAAAAGTAATGAGAAACAGAAGGGTTAAAGAGTGAGGGGGGAAGAATGATCAAGGAGGGATAATTGGGGGTGGGGAAGCAACCGTCTGGCTTGCCTTGATTCTCCCTTGTTTGGTTGTTTTGTCTGTGGTTGAGCCCCGTTGCTGACCACTTTGATAGTGCTGGGTTGGCGACTTTTCACTTGGAAGAGGAACAGGGAGGGGCAATGTTTGTCTCGTGTATCGTGTGTGTGTGTGCGTGTGCGTGCAGGCACAGCCATGCCGATCACTGGGTCTTATTATTGGGATAGGGCCTGTATTTAAGAAATGCATAGAAATTCTGCTAGGGCTTATTTTTTTGGGTAATACACGTTATACCACATGACCATCTGGCCAGGAGGCCAACCGGGGCAGTTTACAAAGTTGTAAAATACAAAACTGTATACGGTGAATAAACAAAATCCCCCAAAGCGGACATCAAATCACATGAAATTGAATCAAACTAACAATAACATGAATTAGAACGTATGAACACATGGTCATCTGAGGCCCCTTTCTTGCTCTTCGTTTCAGACCTGGCCAACTCCAGCAGCGACCGTGGGGAGAGGAAAGCCACCCGGAGTTCGGAGAATGGCCTGAGGGTTCCCGGCCGAGCTCAGCTGGTGCAAAGGAGCTTCTTCCCCAGCCCCGAGGGCAGGAAAGCCTTCCACCATAGCCCAGCCCTGGCTAAACACCAGCGAGCTCACCCGGCCGAGAGCCCTCACCAGTGCCCGGACTGCGGGAAGCATTTCACACAGCGTTCAAGCCTGACCATTCACCGGAGGATCCACACGGGCGAGAAGCCTTACCCTTGCCCGCAGTGCGGGAAGTGCTTCCGGCAAAGCTCTAACCTCCTCAAGCACCAGCGCATCCACTCGGGCGAGAAGCCCCACCAGTGCCCCGAGTGCGGGAAGTGCTTTGCCCAGCGCTCCAACCTCCTCATCCACCAGCGGACCCACACGGGAGAGATGCCCTACGTGTGTGCCGAGTGTGGGGCCTGCTTCAGCCAGCACCGAGGCCTCGTGACCCACCAGCGGATCCACATGGAAGAGATGCCCTATGGGTACGGCTGCCCGGACTGTGGGAAGTGCTTCCAGCAGAACTCGGACCTCACCAAGCACCTGAGGGTCCACACGGGCGAGAAGCCCTACAGTTGCTCCGAGTGCGGGAAAAGCTTCAGCTACAGCTCCAACCTCAGCAAGCACCAGCGGATCCACACGGGTGAGAAGCCCTACCTCTGCGGCGTCTGCGGGAAGAGCTTCAGCCACCTCTCCACCCGCAACACCCACCAGCGGGTCCACACGGGGGAGAGGCCCTACGGCTGCACCGAGTGCGGGAAGCGGTTCATCTCCAGCTCCAAGCTCACCCGACACATGCGGACACACTCGATCTACACCCCCTACATTTGCAACGAGTGCGGCCGGAGCTTCAGCACCCACTCCAGCCTCACCGCCCACCAGCGCACCCACGCGGCCGAGATCTACGGCGTGAGTGGCTTGTGGGAAGGGGCGGAGCAGGGCCCCAGTGGCCGTCCCAACAGGGCCTCTCCTCTGTGACTCGGCGCCTCTTCTGTCTCTTACGATGTAGTCTGTCCTGGTCGTACGTAGGTCCACGGTGAAACTTGTAGGCAAGGGGCTAGTCCCTAAGGTGTCGGGATTTGGATGCCTGTAGGCGAGAAGGGAGGATAGGGAAGCATAATAGAGCATTAGTTTTATGGGGGTGGTTGGCTTTTTTTTCTTGGAAAATAGAAGTAGGCTGGGTGGGGTGGGGTGGGGAATTAGGATAGAGAGAGGCACGGAGGCACCGTTTGGAGTGTAGGTTGTCGGTTCATTTTAAGAGTGGTGTAAAAGGCTAGTACAGCGCACAGGTCCACAGGTTGTCATAAGCGGCCTAAGAAAAGCACAACAAAAGAGCTGGTTTTCATTTCTTTTTAGCTAAGTACAGCCTGGCTGGACTTCAGCCCTCACGATAGCTACATAGCACCTCCAGCTTGGGGTCTCTCTGTGAGTATACTGGGGGGTTGGCAGAAGCAATGAATCAGGGCTCTGGTCTTCATATCCGGTCTCTGAGCTTCCAGGAGGCCTGTTGCTAGTCTCTTTCAGAAGCGAAGTTTCGGGATAGACGTGAGTATTTTCAGGTCTCACCCACCAAGGTCAAAAGCCAAGGTTCTGTATCTGCTCGAGGGCCATCAGGGGGAAAAGAACAACCCCAAGTCCACATAAATGGATCGTTGTAAAATGTTAGGCATAGAGACCAAGCTTTTTGTGTGCTCCAGAGGCTGGGTGGTGGTGGGATTTGCAGTAGGATCAAAACTGGACTGCCTGTCAAGATTGTCGGATCTGAGTCTTGACTCGGGTATCAAAATGGAGAGTAGGTGCCAAAATGAGCAGAGATGACGAAACGTAAAGGAAGCCTCAAGGGATGGATGCTGGGAAGGGAAGCAGTCACAGTTTCATGGACACTTGTTGCGGGATCTCAGCTGGCAGTGAGCTGAACAGGGGGGAAAAGATGTCGTGGACCCATGATAATGGGTAGTACAGTGAAAAATAGCATGTGGCCGCTGTAGAAATGTAGATTGTAACACATTAAGAGTAGGCAGAAAGACAGCTTTCAAATGCAGTGGGACTCCTATATCTCCATGGGAAGGAATGGTTCCGAGCGTCTGCTGCACCATCCCCCCCCCCAATCCCCCATGGATGTTGCAAACCACCGATAACAGTGAACATTATATGTAGAATGGTAAAAAAAAAATTAAAAATCCAGAAATACATATTTTTAACCACAGATAATCAGAACTGGCCACTAGAAGGCGCCAGAGACATGCTATGTATTCCTCAATATCAAGGATGCCTAGTATCACCTCTGTCTCTCCCTTTCGTGGCAAGTTCTGATAAAGACATCATGAAAATGCATGTTTCTTGCTTTTTCACTTTTAATAGCTTTTTAGTATTTTCAATCCATGGATAAGTGAAACACCAGTTACTGATTCCTCTGATACCGGAGTCGTATTGTATTTAATTCCTTGATATACCGTGAGGAGTGTGTTTAGGTTTGGGATATGGATAGTGTGGGAGAGCTGAAAAAAATGTCAGAAAAAATGTCAAAAACAATACATCAGAGCAGCTCAATATTTTGCCTTCCACATCATATTTTGTTGCTAAAAAGCTAGAGCTTAAAAGGGGGGAGCATGCAAGAGCATGTCTGCATTTATTAATCATGGAGAGGAGAAAATGGTTAGGGAACACTTTTTCTCACTCTGCAATGACAGTAGATCCCACAAAAGGTCATCATCTCGAGCACGGTGCATAGAAGCAAGCACTTATTCACATGTTGCATAGCTATACTGTGGAACCGCCTGCCACTAGAAGCAGCAACATCCATTCGATGTGGGTTATGGAGGCTAATCACGATGGCTTTCTCGGTTCCTTTCGGTAGCAGACCTTTGTAGATGAAGGTCTGTAGAAGAAAGTGGGAAGGAAGGTACTGTAGGCTTCACAACCTGCTAGCTTCCTCTCTCAAAATAGTGCCTTGCACTAATGGAGCAGTATATAAATTAAAGAAATAAAATTCCCTCGTGTTAGTAGGATCTGGTCGATGAGGCAAGCTTTTGGACAAAGCTTGTAGGCTGCTTTCTCGTGTCCTTGTGTTGCTAGGAAGTCCACACAAAGTAGGAAGCTGCACCTACTATTGAGAGAGAGAGAGAGAGAGGAGAGAGAGAGAGGAGAGAGAGGGAATGACAACCAGTGCTTAATCCCAGTTGAAGTCATGTGTCCATTTCTGGCCCTCACCATTTGAGATCGGCGAGTTGGAACATACCCAGAGGAGGATAACCGAGGGGTGTGTAGGTCAAAAGTCTGGAGACAAAGTCCAATTAGGAGAGCTGTTGTGTAGGTTGGTTCTGGAGAAGAGGTGAGGCGAGAGCCAGTGATGGGCTGTTCAGTAGAAGACAGAACAGTCTTGGTTCTCTGCTGCTCCTGAGGGCAGGATGTGAAGCAGGGGGTTGTAATGGCAAGGGAGGAGATTGTGACTAAACCTTAGGAAGACTTTCCTGGCAGCAGGAGCTGTTTCCCTGTGGGAAAGTCTTGCTTCGGATGCAAGTGGCTTTCATTGGAAGCTCTTAAGCAGAGACTGAGTGGCTGTGGATTTAACTTTCAGGGCTTGGAAGAGGTCTTGATGGCCTTTGTAGTCGCTTCCTCCTCTGCGTTCCTAGGTTTCATTGTTCATTTGTTTATAAAGGATCCCAGCTTTTGCCCCTTAACCCTGAATACCACTCGAGTGAGGATTTGGAGGGACTTTTGGCACTCTGGTTGTCTTGGATTCCATCTCCCATGATGGCACGGTGGGTGTGGCTGATGGCTGTTCTGGACCAGAACCTCTGGAGGGGCTGAGACTTCTCTGATGCTGGGCCACTTAAGAGTGACACCTTGGATCCATTCCTTACCTCTTCTTGGATGTTGAATTGCTGGTTGCATTACTTGCCTTATCCCTCACCCTTTCTTTCAGCCCGATAAACAATTCTGGGGGAGCTTAAAGCTTGCTGTCTTCATCATTGTGTTAGAACTGCAGAGCTGGAATAGACCATGGGGATTATCCAGTCAAAGACGCCCAATGGGGAATCTTGTCCGTGCATGGTGCAGAGAGGGCACCCTGGGGGTCAAGTCTTCTCAACGGACTGGGTTTCCTCCTCTCCTGTTCACAAGGGAGCCGTCCCATCCCACCCCCAATGCCATTTCTCCTCATTTCCAGAAACTGATAATCTGAGAGAAGTTGGGCCATGAGGGTGTTTCTTTTAAACCACCTGTATATGGTTCCATCTAGTGGCCAGTCCTGGTAGTACAACTTGGGAAGATGTATGTCTAGGTTTTATAAATTTTTTTCCTGGTGGCAGATAAGTGAAACGGCGGGTAATGGACCCATGGGTATGGCAGTCTTTACTGTCCTGGAGAGCCACAGCCAGTGGTCCCTCACTATTGTAAGCCACCTTTGGTCCTCGTCCAAGGAGAAAGATGGGGTAAAAATATTCGAAATAAATAAAGCGAGCAAGCCAGGGAGCTGTAAGTCAAAAAAGTTTGGGGACCCATATGCTCCTTAGAATCCCAAATAATCTTCCTAGGCATCTTTTTAGTCAAATCTGTTAAAGGAGCTGCTAACTCCGAAAAGTGGGGAATGAACTCTCGGTAATACCCGGCCAATCCTAAAAATTGTTGCACCTCTTTTTTACTACTTGGCACTGTCCATTTTGGTATCCTGTCAATCTTGTCTTATAAAAGATAAATCTTGCCCAATCCTACTTTGAATACTAGAAATTTTATTACTTTCTGTGCTATCTGGCACTTCTTGGGGTTTACTTTCAAATTTCCTTCTCTCAAGATCTCCAGCACTCTTTCTAGATGGAAGATGTGTTCACTCCAGCTCAAGCCATGGCAAATTCTTTAATTGGGTTCAAAATACAGTAGCCCCCACCTATCGCGGGGGTTAGGGACCCACCCGACCTGCGATGCCTGAAAATCCGTGATATGCGGAAGTGGATTGGGGGGCAGGGGGGGGGCAATCAGATTCCCCTGCCGCCGCTGGCGCGCACCGGTCTAAAAAGTCTTGGAGCGGCACATGCCGCCGGCAGCAGGGGGATCTGACCTCCCGCCGCTGCCCATCGTGCCACCCCGAGACTTCTTGTCCGGGGCCGTCTCCATTGAAATGCATTGGCTCAATGCATTTCAATGGAGAAAATTTTCCCCATTGGAAAACATTGGCTCAATGCATTCCAATGGGGAAAATTTCTCCATTGAAATGCATTAGCTCAATGCATTTCAATGGAGATTGCAGGGCAGCGCCCTACGCCGCCGTCCTATGCTTTTCTGAGAAGCCTTGGGCTGCGCGGGAGGGTAGCATGGGCGATCGCATCACCCCCCGCGTGGCCTGAGGCTTCTCGGAGGAGTGAGAGGGTGGCACGGGGCAATGCAATCGCTCCCGCCGCCCCCGAGGCTTCTCGGAGGAGTGGGGGGCGGCGCGGGGCGATGCGATCGCCGCTCCGCCGCATGGCCTGAGGCACAGCTACTGTGGGGGGTGACTGTATGATCCATTAACCTTTGAAATGTGGCTCCTGCCCCATGCAGGCCGAATGGCATATGAGTAAACTGGTACAAGCCTTGCGGGGTCCCAAATGCTGTTTTTACCTTATCCTCTGGCCTCAAGGGGATCTGCCAGTAACTCTTTGTTAAATCAAAAGAAGATAAGAATTGGGCTTCTCCTAACCCAGGGCTGTCCAACTTTGAACGGGCCGAGGTCTACTTTTTCCAGATGAAAGTGCCTGAGGGCTACTACACTAAAACCTCTACTTATGAATTTTATCTGTTTCACGCATATGCTCATAAGTAAAAAAATTGTAAGTAGAGCAGTGATTTCCCATAGGAACCCATTGAAAATCAATCAATCCTTTTTGGAGGGAACATATTTCAGTGCATTCCTATGGTAAGGCTGACCATGCACATGCTTCCCTTAAACCCTCTTGAGGCAGTGTGGACGAGTGCAAGGGAGGCGCGTGCATGCTTGTGCAGATCGCTTGCCCAGGCTGCTGGAAGACTTTTTTTTTAAAAGGTGCACTCCCCCCCCCCGGAACCCGCCCAGGGCCTGACTTGAGTCTACTTCTATTTATTTATTTATTTATTATTGTGTTTATATCCCGCCCATCTTCCCAACGGGAACTCTGGGCGGCGAACATGGCAAAGCAAATCAAAATACACACAATTGAGTACAATAAAACACAATGAGTAACATAATCAACAGATCAACATGAATCAATAGGAAGCAAATAAAAGAACTGCAGCAGGGGCGCACCCTTTAAATCAAACCTCACCGCTGCTATATCAGATTCGTCCTAATTATCGATGGCGGGAGAAAAAAAATGCTCCTCCTGTTTCCCCCCTTCTCCCTTCCAGCCCCCTCGTTGCCACTGCTGCTGCTGCCCATAGCTTTCACTCACCTCTGCCATGATCGCTGTGCAGCTGCGATGGGCCAAGCCAGCAGTGGGGTAATCACATCACCACGGCGGCGCAAGGAGGAGGGAATGGCTCAGAAGGGGAGCAGGAGGAGGGGCAGGTCACAGTCTCTGTGAGGCAGCCATGGGGATGGGAGGAAGAGGAGGACTAGGAGGATGGAAGGATGGGAGGAAGGAATTCTCCAGGGGGGAGAAGAGGAGGACGTCACCACGCAAAGGAGGTGGGCGCGCCCATGACCCTGCCCTTTGCTGTCCCCTCCATTTCCCTTCCTCCGCTCTGCACCAACTCAATTGGTCATGAGACAGTGGCACGCCAATCATCTGGTTGGTAGGGAGAGCAGGGGACTGTGCCATGGCCCTTGAACTGCCCTGCTCGGCTGAAACAGTGGGCTGGCAGACCCAGAGCTTTGCTGGGGCAGTGGTGGTCCCTGGGATGGGAGAGGGAGGGGTGGAGAACTTATCCCCTCACATTTTTTATTGATGGCTGGCGGGCTACTTTTGAACCTTTCACGGGCTACTAGTAGCCCCCGGTCTAGCTGTTGGACAGGCCTGTTCTAACCGATCTAAGAAGTCATCAATTCGTGGCATCGGGTAAGCGTCAAATTTTGACACTAAATTTAATTTCCTATAATCTATACAAAATCTTACCGATCCATCAGGCTTCAGAACTAACACTGGGTAGCTCCTCCATGGATTTTTAGATGGCTCTATAACTTTCATTTCTAACATTTTCTTTACTTCCTCCTCAATAACTGGTACCAGATGTCTCGGCCAAGTTCTCCCTTCATTCCTTACAATTACATCTTCAGGAGTGTTAATTTGATGTTCAATGTTCCCAGTATTTTCCGGCTTGTCATCGAAGACATCTTTAAATTGTCTTTCCAGACCTCTCACTTGTAACACTTGCTGTTTACTCAACTCATGACATAGCTCTACCTTTTCTACTCCTTTCCCATATAAATTAATATCAGGTCCAAAATCCTCTTCCTCTTCTACCTCAGCTAAGAAGACTTCTCTTTCATTCCATTCCTTTAACAGGTTCACATGAAAGATTCTTTTTGCATTATTCCAGTCCGGCATCTCTCTCTCCTAATCTACCTCATTCAAATTGCGTGTAACTATATATGATCCTTGCCATCTCACAAATAATTTGGCTTGTTCTTCTGCCCCGGCTCAAAACTCTTTCTGCTAATCTTCTTGTCATATCTCCTCTTTTGTTCCCCCTGTCTTGTCCTTAAATTCTTTTTCGCCATTTCCGACACTTTCCTTAAATGCTCCCTCATTTCAATAACCTGCTTGATGGTGAGCTGATCATTGTCTGTATCTTCCTCCCACTTTTTTTTACTAAGTCTAAAATACCCTGGGGATTTCTCCCATATAACAGTTCAAAAGGCGAAACCCCCGTTGAAGCTTGAGGGATTTCCCTAACAGCAAACATTAAAGGCACCAGCAATAAATACATTTTTTTTTGCTTTTTCCATAACTAATTTCCTTAGCATACTCTTTAAGGTTTTGTTGAACCTTTCCACCAGGCCATTGGTCTGGGGATGATAAACCATGGTTCTAATAGGTTTTACATCCAATACCTTCCACATTTCTTTAAACAATTAGCTTATGAAATGTGACCCCCTATCCGTCAACACTTCTTTAGAGAATCCTAACTGAGTGAACACTATAGTGGTCCCCCACCCTTTTGCGGTTCCGGTCCCGCTATATCACGGGACCAGGAAAGGGCTTGAGGGAGGGGGGATCACACCCCACCCCACCCGCGATGCATGAAAATCCGCGATATGCGGAAGCGGGTGGGGGGCGGGGGTGGAGGGGCAAGCGGCACGTGATCGGACAAAGGCGCTTCCCGTCACGGAGCCCAGCGCTGTGGTTCCACAGCGGAAAGTGCCTTTGTCCGATCGTGCGCCGCCTGCCCCGACCTCCCGGGAGGTTGGAGCAAGCAGCGCGTGATTGCAAAGGCGCTTCCGGCCACGGAGCCCAGTGCTGGGGCTCTGTGGCGGGAACCGCCTTTGTCCGATCGCGCGCCGCCCACCCCGACCTCCCGGGAGGTTGGAGCAAGTGGCGCGCGATTGCAAAGGCGCTTCCGGCTGCGGAGCCCCAGCGCTGGGCTCCGCAGCGGGAAGCACCTTTGTCCGATCGCGCACCGCTTGCCCCCCCACCCCGCCCCCTCACCCGCTTCCGCATATCGCGGATTTTCATGCATCACGGGTGGGGTGGGTCCCTAACCCCTGCGATCGGCGGGGGTTACTGTACCAACAATTCCCTTGCTGAAGTCTGAGCCGACGTGGACCTTAGTGGAATCGCTTCAGGATACCTGGTAGCATAGTCTATAATAACTAAGAAGTGATTATGCCCTCCAGCCAACTTATGGAGAGGGCCTACAATGTCGATTCCAATTCTGTCAAATGGTTTATCTATAAGTGGCATTGATATTAGAGGAGCTCCGGGTCTTGGTTTTTTCTGAGTCAACTGGCACTCCTTACATGTCTTGCAATAATGATCTACATCCCTCTTCAATCCCGGCAACCCAAACCTCTGGCTCAATCACGGAAGCATTTTAGCGTTCGACAAGTGTCCGGCCATAGAAATATCATGAGCTAACCTTAACAGTTATTTCTGCCAACATTGGGGTACCACCAATCTACTTTCCCTTCCTTTCCCTATATGGTACAATAAACCCTCTCGCAACTCGAATCCCTCATGATCCGGCCCACTCTCCCCATCATCCTGGGCCTCCCTCAAAGCCTCCCTCAAAGTAGCGTCCTCTTGTTGCAAAAACCTCACCCTCTCCTTGGATGTGCTGACCATCGATTCGAATGATTCCCGTAAACCTTTGATGTCCTTGCATGGTCTCCTGTACCAGTAAGAGATCATTAATACTTTCCCAATCTCTTCCCACTAACATTTCTCTGGATAGCCCTGGTACCACTCCCACTTTTAAACACTTCATTTTACCATTAATAATTACTTCTGCCCAAGCTAGCTCATACGGTTTCAAATCTCCATGAATGCATCTCACAAACAGTTTCTCTTTCAATAAGTTGCCATTAATACTCCACACAAGGGTCCTCCTACACCCCACATCTGCTAGTGCCAATTTCATCTCCCCATTTACTATCGCCGATACCTCCCACCCAGGAGGTTCAACATTCTTCAGCACATATCCAGTCATCCTGCAATTGTCCACCTAAGAACAGCCCACCCCTTTGTAGACACGTTGGTAATGGCCCTTGGCTCCACAGGAAAACATACATCTTTCTTCACATTTTGTTTGAAACAGTCCGGAATTAAGTGTTCAGGAATATGGTGATCAAATGTGATCCCCCTCGATGGTGTTGTCTTTGGAACTGCTCCTGAACCTCTGGATCCACGCCCGATTCTTTCGCCTCTGCTGACTGAAGTTGGAATCCCATGTCTGACTGGTACTGACGCCATTTTCTCTCTTGCTCCACCTCCCTTGTCTGCCCATTTGTGATTCCTCCACCCCAGCGAAGTCTTCCACCAGCCAAATCACGTCCTCCAATCCTGCGGGTCGACACTTCCGCACCCAACTTCGAGCGGCTCTACTTACATTACAGTATTTAAAACTTGTTCTATTACGATTTCCTCCCCAATTTATTCCTTTGAGTTTTTCTCCGGGTTAAACCACATAACGGCGTTGGCTTTCATTCGCTGTATAATCGGCAGAGGATGTACTCCATCCTTAAGTTTAAGTTCTCGAAACCTCTTCCCTATTTCACACGTTTCCCTCATTGGTCCGCTCTCCTTCCAAATATCCTCCTCCGATTCTTCCTCCCCGCCAATGGACACCCACATGCCTTCAACCACTTCATCTGTATTTGCCCCTTTCTACCCGTCGCCACACACTCTCCTCCTTTCCCCTCCGTGTCTTCCCCCCGTTCTTTCCCTGTTTTCTCCTCTGATGGTCCCTGCCCTTCCAGTGTCATCCGTCTTTCGGACAGCACACCATCCGCTCTCTCACAGATGTATAGTGTCCCTTTCAGCTCTGCCATTCTGAGATGTCTCACAAGGATGTAATGATGTAGTTAAGAAGTTGAGACTCTCTAGTTCATAAGGCTTGTAAGTAAGTAAAGTTTATTTGTGTATAGCCAAAGCCATTACAAAAGAATTTCAAAATAGACAAAATAGCATATACAGTATAGTATACTTGTAAAACCAACTAAAATCCACATTCTCATAAAGGACAATTCAATCCTCCACTGAAACATAATCATAGATACAACACTTGCTTCTTACAACTGTTGCTCTAAAGGCAAAGCCAGCTACTTCTAAAAAATGTATGGTGCCTTATCCACCAGTCAAAAAAAATGTATCAGGTATGCACTAAATCTCTTGGAGCGAGGCTGCCCTCGGCCCTTCATACGGTAGATTGAACAGTCAAACAGCGGGTTAGGTCTTCAGCTGCATTACTTCCGCATGGGCAAACTCTTTCTCTCCATGGGAATCTATCAATAACATCCTTCAACCACTATAGAACTCCCTAGACCGGCAACGTATGGCTGCAAAAGTGTTTCTCCAGTTAAAATTGAATATATTTGTTAAATACTGTGGGTGAGGTATTTGAATAGGTAGCTTGGCCTACCAGGGTGCACATTTTGACAGACATTTGCAGAAATATGGTCTGCTTGAAAGTCACAATTTAATATATGGGACTTCCAAGCACTGTGTTGCCATTTCCAGATTAGAAGCATTTAGAAAATCATTAGAAAGACCATGGCCTCATAGATTTTAAGAGCAGGTGGAAACTGCCTGCCACCTCTGCCCCAGTAGAACCTTAGTAACGAATTAAGAGTGTAGGTGGCAATTTCGTTGGTATTCTCTAGATGGTTTTCCCAAGAGTCATTGAAGAAAAGCACAATCCTAAATATTTAAAGGGCTTCACTTGTTCTATAGGGTGTCCATAAATAAAGCTTGTCTTTTTTTTACTGGTTCTTTAGAGCATCTGTAGTGGACTTCCGATGGTATGCCCAGTTAAGTTGGTAATGAAAAAGAAAACTGAAATACCTAAAAGTTCTAAATTGCTCCAGGGGTTTGCCTTCAAGTTCCCAGGTTCTATGTTTCCAGCTTTTAGAGAATATTAAAATTTTTGATTTCTCAGTATTAATTGATAAATTGTTAATTGCGCAATATTCAGAGAAAGGCAGTCAGCAAGCGTTTGAGCCCTACCCTAGAAATAGACAAAAGTACAGTATTGTCTGCATAGAGTAATAATGGAACCGGATGTGAATTCATCCTTGGAGCATGGCGTCCAGCTTTTGCTAAATATGAGGATACATCTGATACGAATATATTAAAAAGGGATGGTGCAAGGACATATCCCTGTTTAACGCCTTTGGTGATAGGGAACTTCTCGGACAGGTGCCCTTTGTGATTTAGACGTACTTGACAAGTATTTGCCAAATATAGTTTGCGAATTAGATATAATAGGCATGGATCGATGCCTAATTTAGTTAATTTGTTCCAAAGAATGGCTCTGTAAATAGAGTTGAATGCTCCTTGTAGATCGATGAATGCAGCATACAACTCACCTTTTAGGTGTGAAGAATACTTATCAGCTAAAAAGGCAAGTACAAGTGCATGGTTGAGGGTGGAAAATCCAGGACAAAAACCAATTTGTTCTTTACTTGGGAGGTGATTAGCAGACATCCAGTCAGAGAGTTGGGCCAACAAGTGTTTGGAATATAATTTCCCTAGCACTGAAAGCAAACTTATTGGGCGATAATTAGTTGGTAGTTTAGGGTTTCTTTTTTAATAATAATTAGTTGGTAGTTTAGGGGTTCTTTTTTTTAAAATAGGGACTATTATTGAAGTTAGCCAGGATTCTGGTAGTATCCCAAACTGATCAATCAAGGTGAAGAGGTGGGCCAGAGGTTCTGCTCACCAGTGGGCATTATTTTTAATAAAGTCAGCTGAGATACCATCGAGGCCAGGTGATTTTCCACTTTTCGGCGTGAGTATTAATTCAATTATTTCATCTTTGGTGATAGGGGGCCAAGATGGAATTTCCAAAGGAATTTGAGCTTGGTTGGGACGATCGGAAGGGGCCAAGGCTGAGAATGTACTAGAATAATAAGTGATCGATTCATCAGGAGAAATTAATAATGGGCTAATAGACCTGTCCGGAGCATATGCTTTTGTGACAGTCATCCAGAATTCTTTAGAATTCTTGGAGTGCAATGCTTGGATAAGCTTGGTCCAGTTCTTCATTACATAACCCTGCCTTTTCTCCTTCATACGGTAGATTGAACAGTCAAACAGCGGGTTAGGTCTTCAACTGCATTACTTCCGCATGGGCAAACTTTTTCTCTCCATGGGAATCTATCAATAACATCCTTCAACCACTATAGAACTCCCTAGACCTGCAATGTATGGCTGCAAAAGCGTTTCTCCAATTAAAATTGGATATATTTGTTAAATACTGTGGGTGAGGTATTTGAATAGATAGCTTGGCCTACCAGGGTGCACATTTTGACAGACATTTGCAGAAATATGGTCTGCTTGAAAGTCACAATTTAAAATATGGGACTTCCAAGCATTGTGTTGCCATTTCCAGATTAGAAGCATTTAGAAAATCATTAGAAAGACCATACATATCAATAGGTTGTAAGATTTCCTGGTTCCAAGCTAAAACTGTCTTATCATTAAAATTTAGCATCTCTTTAAAGGCAGCCAGGACTAGATTTGATCCTATCCCTTTTTTAAATTTCAGCCAGAGTGTAATCGCTTGGATGCTGTGTGGTATATAGCCTTCACTGTGCAGAGCCCTGATTCTAACCGAAGAAGGCAGGTCTCCGTTCTTTTGGGGAGACCTAAGATAGCTTGGAAATATTCTGAGATGTTTCCAGGTACATTTTCTGACTGGACCCCCATATTTCAGCACCAGAGCATATCTGTGATGCAACCTTGGCCTCATAGATTTTAAGAGCAGGTGGAAACTGCCTGCCACCTCTGCCCCAATAGAACCTTAGTAACGAATTAACAGTGTTGGTGGTGATTTCGTTGGTATTCTCTATGGTTTCTCCAAGAGTCATTGAAGAAAAGCTTAATCCTAAATATTTAAAGGGTTTCACTTGTTCTATAGGGTGGCCATCAATAAAGCTTGTCTTTTTTTTTTTACTGGTTAGGCACTTGACCTTTCCCACCTCTGAGGTGTTTCCTTGCTGGGAATTTAAAATGAGCTTCAGTTTCTGAAGTACTGTAGTTCTAGAATTATTACTATTATTAGCTGCCCTCAGTATTCTCGATTCACCCTAGCTACTCACTGCTCAAGTGGCTGTTTGGTTTTGTTCTCCCCTCTTACATTTTCTCTCCAGCTGTAAAACTCAGGATTCTCTCTCCCTCTGGTGCTGAATATCCCCCTTTTTGTGTGTGTCTGAGTAGGTGGAGGTGATGTTTTGGTTACCTCAGGATCCACACTCAGAAAATGAGCTTGTTAATACCGAGATATCTGGAGGGCACTTGAGTAGGACCAAACCTTACAGACACTTTTTGTACTACAATATCTGGATCACTCCAGAATACATTCTGGGTGTTGTAGTTGATAAAGGCAATTTTTCATTTCTGAAATATGCGTGGTCCAGATTTATACGCCTGGGCATAAATCCCTAAGAATGTATAGCATTCTCTACCTAGACGTCTCCCCGAAAGCTCTTATGTATCAACTTAGTGCCAAGCTGAGCTGAAGCTCCTTGTTTGTTTTCCTGAATATAAATTATATCATTGTTTGTGCTAGAGTGGGGGGGGGTAGGGAGGCAGATTTTGTTTCTTCCACTTTTTAACTTGACAGATTTCACACTGATGGACCATTGTAAAACCAAAACTCCAATGTGCTTTTAAAATCGGCGGTCCTCCGAATTTTGCAGCACAGAGCTCAGAAAATGGTTGCAAAGTGCATATGTCATTGAATGACCTTATTATTGCCTTTCAAGGTCACATACTTGAATTTCAGGGCAGTTGTAGCTCTTGGCCCCCTCCCCCATTTGTTTTTAAATTGACATGTGAATTAGGCTATAGGCAGAGGGATAGTTATTGGCCTGAAGTTACCCAAAAAGGTTTACGCCTGGGTCAAGGTTGGTGTCTGGGGTTTCCTCTTCTTAGTTTGATGTTCAAGCCTAGAACTTGGAAGAGAATTAGTTACAACAGATGTAATTTCATAGAACTAGTTACTTTGAGCTTAACTGCTAGTTACAAAGTTGTTTTTTTATTTTAGGAATAATAAGCAACACCTACACTACTTAGGTGCGACAAGTAGCACCTACTTTTGAAAGGTCCCGTATTTTTCCATGTATACAGCACTATTTTTTTCTAAAATCATGGCACTAAAAATTAAGGGGTGCATACATGGAAGTAAGCCTTTCTGGACAGGGGGGAGGCCAAACTGACCTTGCCATTTCTTTTCTGTGTTCTTAACACTCTGTTTTTGAAAGGACGAGTGCTTTTGTTTCTGCAGGGAAATGCTTGGGTGTTGAGCAAACCATTAAGAAGTTCAATTTCAGGCAAAAAAAGAAGGGTCCGATCCTACAAGAACAAAGCAGAGAGGAGGGCAATCAAGCGCTCCTGGAAAGAAAAGAAAACATTTCCCACACTCTGCTTTTCCCCCTATAAACTATAAAGGAAACACCATAGGGGGGGACAGAGGAGGGTTCAAAGAGGATTTATTAATTTTCTTAATTTGGAGGTCTTAAAAGTGTGTGTGGGGGGGGGGGAAATCTAATATACAGTACTGTCTTATAGATGGGAAAATATGGTACTTTTTCAAGAGGAGGGGCTTTAGAGGCATCTTGACCAAATCCCCCCTCCCCCAAATTCTATGCCATCAATCCTCAAGCCAACTGGAGAATAAATACTATATAGAATTATAATAAATACTGTACTGTGAATGAAAGCGCATTCGTTTCTATATTTAACAAGATTATTTTAACTTAGATAGAGGTCCTTTACAATTATACATAGAGAGGTACATAAATGTAGATATATATAGGGACAGCCCAGTTCATATAAAGAGGCATAATGCAGTATTTTCCTTATCTGTTTGTCAAAAGTGATTCCAGCTGTTATGGAAGTCTGGATCAACTCCCAGAAGTTTGGATCACCTCCCGACAGTTTTGCCAGCTTTAATCCCTGTTTCATTATCTTTATCCAGGGAGGGTATGTATTTTCCCCTCAGGAAGATATATCATATTTTATCATTACTGAGGCTTCAAAAGTGCTCTGTGGAAAATTTTAACTTCAGGGATGTTATCTGGAATACTTTGTGTTGTTTCAATGTTCCAAAAAACTCATCTGATGGTCGTGAAGTTAAAATAATAATGTTAAGCATCAGTCCTTAAGTAAGAAGAGGAAAATTATTTTGTTATTATTTTGTTTTCGATTTCAATACATATTCCTAAAGTCTACTACCGAAAATCGGCCACCAGATGGTGCACCGCTGGATAGCCTGTTAGCAACACCATGATCTGCTAATAACACACAACACTGACACACCAATGGCATGCTTGAGCAACTCTAAGTAGTGAGGAATGCAACTAATTTCCTTTAAAGTGGAAATATTCCAAGCTGTTCATGGCCATCCTTCTCTAAACCAGTGCCCTCCAGATGCTTTGGACTTAAACCTTTCATCCTGGAGGGGAATGAGAGGACTCGGAATCCAACCCATCTAGAACGCGATGGGGTTGAGGTGGCGGTAGTCCTTTCTCCCACTTTGCTTCCAATGTTGACTTATAATCGGAGCTTGAGAATGTTTAATTGTTTGAGACAATTAACTTCTAGAATTTCCCAGGCGGCCTGGTCAGTGCTGGCTAGAAGAAGGCTCGGAGACCTGCAGTCCAGAAAAGGGGGAAAAAAAACTTTCCCAGGCTTCAGTTCCGATCTGTTGAACAAATGCGTGGGAGAGTGAGGCTGAAGTCCAAATCGCTTTGGCATCCAAGTGAGTGCTCCTGGGGTGTCCAGGGAATAGCAGAGCCCTGGTGGTCATCCAAGCCCACCAGCCGGGCACGAGCCCTCTTGCAGGATTCATAGCAAACACGTATTTTGCTTCGAAACAGCAAGGCTAGAAACTGTGGGTGGGACGTTCCCAAGGGGGGCACCGCTTGGCA
Organism: Phrynocephalus guinanensis; assembly: GCA_037367245.1. NCBI lineage: Eukaryota > Metazoa > Chordata > Lepidosauria > Squamata > Agamidae > Phrynocephalus > Phrynocephalus guinanensis. Next base: position 20,292,389 of record CM074744.1, read on the forward strand.
CAGCCTTAGGAGACACTGCCCAAGCATGAGAGCTTTTCACCCTTGGAACGGAGCCTCCAGTGGGATGATGAACCCGCTGCCGTTCGACCAGAAGTCGGATGTTGCCCTGAATTAAGGATTGGGTGAGATCACGAGTGGAGGGACCCGTGGCTCTCTCAGGTGGTCTGGTGGCCCCTGGCCACTCCCAGCGGCACCGTAACTCGGTCGCCCACCTTTGTGTGTGCACCTTTCCTGGAAGTGTAGGAGATGTTTTGCTGTGGAGAATGGAATTGCTCTTAGGGTGTGTTGTAAGGTTGTTGGATTTTTCCTGTACATCCTCTTAGCAGTTTTTTGAATGCTTAGCTTTATAAAGGGCGTGTTTCTTTTAGGCGCCAGTCTATTTGTTCAGTGTCCATTGGAGTTAAGCAGCCAACCGTCTTCCTGAATTTACTTTCTTCGGTCTGGTTCTTTGTGGTTGCTAGATTTCTGAAATTGACCTGTGAGTTCTTGATGCTGAAGACAGCCAATTTTGGGTTAGTTCTGTGGCTCCAGAGTCAGAGGTTTAGGGTTCATTTTCCTACTCTGTATCCTTGACGGGCTTCCAGCTCTGCAGTTCTAAGATTATTGGTATAGAATGATTCTGTTAACTTACAGCCACCAGCCTAAGACACCCAATGTAAATTTCTACAGTGCTTTGCCACTCATTAAGATTGTGGGGCCTCTTTCTCTGGTTGTGCAAACTTGCCATGCAAGGTGACCAATGCAGGCTTCTAAGCGGGTGGCAATTCAGCCTTGAAATTGACACTGGTGGAATTACGTTGGCCTATGTCTGTAACAGGATTCTGGACGTTTCTCTGCTGGGTCTGTGTGTATGTATTATGTGTAATGAAACACTTCCCAAGATAATTCCAAGTGTGCTCACTCCTTTCCCTCCATCTTATCCTCTGTGTTGGCAAAGCTGTCTCCCAGAGGAATTTGGTGGGGCCACTGTGAGATACAAGAAGCTGGACTAGATGGGCCTTTGGCCTGATCCAGCACAGCTCTTCTTATGTTCTTGTGTTCTAGTTGTCTTCTCATTTGGCCTCTTAAACTTGAAATCTCCAGCAGCACAGCCATCACCCCTATTGGATAGATTGAGGCATCTGCTGCTTCAAGTGGCATCATGCATGGGATGGTGGATCCAAACTAGTGCTTTCAATGTTTATTTTCATAGAACCATAGAATAATGGAGCTGGAAGGGACCTACAGTACAAAGCCATGGAGTCCAACCCCCTGATCAGTGCAGGAATCCAAAGTGAATCAGGTCTAACAGGTGCTAGTCCAATTTTCTTTTCAGTGCCTCCAGTGTTGAAGTGCTCACCACGTCTTGAGGTCATGGGTGCCATTGTCCTACTACTCTAACAGTTAAGAAGATTTTTCCTTATGCTCAGCCTAAATCTGGCTTCCTGTAACCTGAGCCCTTTATTATCATGTCCTGCAATCTGAGATGCTTGAAACCAGATCCTGCCCCTCCCCTGTATGACAGCATTCTGAGGATTTGGAAAAAAAACACTATCCTATCTCCCTCCCCCTCCCTCAGTCTCCATTTCTCAAGGCTAAAAATCCCCAGTTCTTTCAGTCTTTCCTCTGAGGGCTTGGTTTCCAGTGCCCTGATTGTCCTTCTTTCCTTCCTCTGGAGCTCACTCCAGTTTATTGACATCCTTCTTGAAGTGTGGTGACCAGAACCGAACACAGGACTCCAAATGAGGCTTAACCAAGGCGGAATAGAGGGAGATTAGTTCCTCACAGGATTTGGAGAACAGACTTGCCTTGACGCATCCCCAAATATTATTTGTCTGTCTTTTGTTTTGAGCACACAGCTGGAGATTCTGGAAGGCGTAATTCAAAAACAAAATGTTTCAAAGTGTGATCCGTCATGATACAGGTGGAAAACGAGTCGTAATTCCACTCATAAGACAAAGTGGCAGTTTACCTCAGCGATGAAAACATCTGATTGCCAGAGAGGTTCAAAAGCTATCTTCCTGCCATGGCAGAGAGACTGATCTTTAAGCATAATTGTTTTTTAAATTGTTCTTTAAAATAAGAATGTGTGGGTTTCTTCATAAATGGAGTGGGAGAGAACTTGGGATCATTTTTTTGTTCATTTCAGTGCAGCAGGTACTAAAAATCTGACAAACAGGTACACTGAGGCAAACGTTCCTAAAAGAGGGTTTAAATTGGTGTGTATTCAACTGTGTTTGTGGGACTGAAGGAGAATTGTGATTTCTGCTTCCCACCCACCTCTGACAGGCTTCCTTTGTGTAACAGGGACAGGCAGAATACCTTCCTCTCTATACTTCGGAAATAGCTTTACATATTAACTTGGTCTAGTTTAGGTAGGCGAGGATTAATTTTGTTTGTTTTTAAACACGATTTGCCCCAATATGCAAAGTTTCTTCATCATTAGAGAAAAAATTGGTTTTTTTCAAAAAAAGAAATCAAATGTGTTTAGAAAGGAAAACAGCACTGCCCATCCTTGAGGGGTTTTATCACTCCCCTGCCCCCAATGCTGGGTATTGTAGTCGCAGCCTCCGGGTTAGACCAGGATTGTATATATACTTCTGTGCATTGGGGAAAAAACTATTAAGAAAAGCTGGATTGAGGTCATTGTGTATATAAATTCTTCAACTTAACCAAGTCTGTGTATGGTTTTTTTAAAAGGACTTGCTGTTTCTGCTTTCTCTGACAAGGGGTCAAAAAAGTTGTATGAGATATTATGGTTTGTATTAATTATGTTTCGTGTGTGCCTGTCCACCCACCCTATTTTGGTTAGGTTGAACGGTTGTCACACACACTTTTCTTGAGGGGTAGAAACTTGCATTCTTCAAAAGCAAAACACACGACTCTCAACTCTTGAGAGAAGATGAGAACGCAGAATCCTTTAGGCAGGTGGTCCTAGTTGAATAAGAATTTGGAAAGATATACAGTAAGTCAGTGGTTTAGGTATCTTTTAGCAGAGCCAGAGGTTGGGAGTTTGATTTTCCACTGGGCCTTCTGTGAGTACAGCCAGCCTGGCTAACCTTGGGCAAGCTGCACAGTCCCAGGGCTCCCCCCAGAAGCAGGTTAGGGGAAACCACTCCTTAATCTCTTGCTGGTCAATCCTACAAAGGGATGGCATAAATCAGAGTTGGCTCATTGGCACATATTCTTGCTATGAAACAGTAACCATATCCCATTTGTGGTTTAAGCAGGTGAATCATTTCCCCTGACATGGCCTCCTGATGCATCTAGAGAGGGTCTCATCATTGCGGCAGCCGCAGATATCCACAAAGCTCTCCTCTTGCACCACATGTCGAACAAAGCAGGGTTTTCCCCCTCCTCTGTCAGCTGTCACACATATACAATGGTTGGGAATACAAGAATGTGGATAGTCTTGTGTCTCCAGGGGACACATCTTGACACTTGATTCAGAACTTGGAGGGATAACAACGCTCCTTTGAAAAGGCAGTCCTTTGACTCTTGTTCCCAATGAGCCACATTTATCCCTTGGGGACCCTTTTGTGTGAATCTTTTCACCACTCTTTGCATTACAGGTTTCACCTCTGGGAATGACACAACAAAGAGTCTTAGGACACTTTTAAAGAGATTCATAAGTGTCCTTTGGTATAAACTTTTGTACGCTTCAGGCTATTGTGTCCAAAACACAGAGCATTACTTGCGGAAGTCTAGATGGAGAGGGGGAGGTGTTACTTATTTAATCAAATGTTTAAGTGTCAGAGCTGGACATCCTTTTGAACTTTCTGTCTCTTGCAGATTGTCTTGCTTTGTTTTGCCTGGGCTCACGGGAGGCAAACAGAGACATTTTTAGAACAAGGATTGTTCAGTCAGAAATTGGCCAAAATTACATCATTAGAACATTAATGTGATTTCTGCTTCAGAGGCCTTGTCTTTTGTAACGTACAGCTAGGCCACGGAGCCATCTTAGTGGTTCAGGCATCTGGCTGCAGAGCCAGAGGTAGGGGGTTCGATTCATAGGGTCCTTTCTAGCTCTGCAGTTCAAGGATGATGAAGATGATGAAGAAAATAATTGCCATCTTGACGAGCAGCAAGTGCTGGTGGTCCTTGCTTCCCAGATGTTTTTCTCTTTTGAAAGCAACACAGAAAAGGAACTTTTCTAACCTCTACTTCTGGTTAAGAACAACATCCAGTGTAGATGTCCAATGTAGATGTCCAATGTATGTAGTATCCACAAGTACAAGTACTGTATATACTTATACTCGAGTATAAGTCAACCCGAGTATAAGTCGGGGCCCCTAATTTAACCCCCCAAAACTGGGAAAATTTATTGACTGAAGTATAAGTCTAGGGTGGGAAATGCAGCAGGGCCTGGCAACTCCTCCTTTGTGAGCTGGGGGGCGGTGTGTGATATTTAAAATGACTTTTAGCCACCGAGACAAGTGTTTGGGTTGGTGGCTAAAAGTCATTTTAAACATTGTAGGCCACTCCCCTGCAACATGGGGGGCCAGGAGAAGTGGCGCACAGTGTTTAAAACGACTTTTAGCCACCGACCCAAGCACTTGCCTCAGTGGCTAAAAGTAATGACCCGAATATAATCCGAGGGCCCCTTTTTTTCAGCCCAAAATTAGGGTTGGAAAACTAGGCTTATATTCGAGTATATACAGTATATAGATTAGTAGTACAGTAAGCACATCTGATCTCGCCTGATCTTGGAAGCTAAGCAGGGTCGGCCCTGGTTAGTACTTGGATGGGAGACCACCAGAGAATACCAGGTGCTGTAGGCGCCTGGCGTAGGAACTGGCAAAACTCCAATATTCCTGCCAAGAAAACTCCATGGACATGGGGTCAGGAAGAGTCAGTCATGACTGTAACCACACACACACACACACACACACACACACACACACACACACACACACACACACACACACACACACACACACACACACACACACACACACACACACACACACTTGTAAGGTTGTGATACAAGGCTTGACCACAAGGTGGCAGGAAGAAACTGATTCACCTGGAATGTATTTCAGATCCCAACAAAAAAAGGCCTTTTTTCTAACAATTCAGTTCAAGGCTTATGCTTGTGGCATGGCAGCTATGGGGAGAATTCAGAGCTACATCTTGATATGAGCAAAATCCAGAAACCCAGCCCCTGGTTTGTCACAGAGGCTTCTGGGACTGAGCTCTTCCTAGATTTGCATCTTATCTTTCCTGTAGGAAACAATATGCAAAGCCAATCTCCACTTTTATTTTGCACATAGCCCCGTGAGGTGGGCCAGGCAATGAGCAAGAGAATGCCACAGACTGGATCTAGAACATATGGACCTCTGCAAGGTCCTGGGACACTTGGAAATTTCTGATACAGATCTGTTCACAGAAGCATAATAGTGAGGTTGGATGGCCATCAAGTCCAACCCCTCTCCTCCCGCTCAATGCAGGAATGCAAATCAAAGGCTATCTACCAGGTGGTTGGCCAAATGTATGTTGAAAGCCTCCAAGGTTGAAGCACTCAGCCTCTCTTGAAGCCATTGGTCCCGTTGCCGTACTGATCTAACAGGAAGTGTTTTTTCCTGATATTTGACTGAAAGCTCTGTTCTCTTTAGCTTGAGCCTGTTGGTGCACATCCTGCACTTTGGGATGATCTAGAACAGATCCTGCCACTCCTCTGGGTGACGACCCTTAAGTATTTGAAAAGTCCTATCCTATCACCCCCTCAGTCTCCTTTACTCTAGGCCAGTGATGGCGAACCTATGGCACAGGTGCCAAAGGTGGCACTCGGAGCCCTTTTTGTGGGCACCCGACATCGCCCCTTCATAGCCACCTATATACAGGTTAAATTGCTGTATTGGCACTTTGCAAAAAATTAGTGGGTTTTGAATCACAGTTTGGGCACTCGTTCTCTAAAAGGTTCGCCATCACTGCTCTAGACTAAACATGCCCGAAATAGGCCTCACAGTGTATCTCCCAGCTCGCTGGGGGGGGGGGGCAATGTGTAGCCTGCACACTGTAATCAAAATTGTAAACCGCCCAGAGACTACTTGTAGTGGTATGGGGCGGTATATAAGCAGAATACTTTGCTTTATTTCAACAGGGGGATCCTGGGACCTGAGAAGAGGCGCAGAGTGCCTATTCTAGATAAGCCAGTGAGTTCCTGGGGAATTGAACCTGGCTTTCATTAGGCCTATGGCAACACTAACCACTCCACTCCACAGCATGCCACTGTGGTAGGGTGAGGGACAGAAGCAGCAAAATGACCTGGGTAGGTCTCTGGAGAGATTTGGCAGGTCCTTAATAGCTTTTCATCCTGTCCTCTCTAGTAGAACAAAGTACCAGATTGTTTGTTAGGGTACAGAGATCAGTTTTACCAGATCTACTTGATTTGGGCTTCAGCGATCTACCTTTGAACCGCAGAGCTGGAAGGGACCCTGTGGATCATCGTCCTGCCCCTGTCAAGGAGTGTCACAATAAATGAATGAGGTTTAAATGTGGTTTAGAAAACTTACAGAGTTGCACAGTGTTGTGGAAAGATAATTGCAAAATATAGATTGGAGCTGGGGGACAAAGGAACTTTGCATAAAAGCTTATATTAATTACATATTTACACAATATACATCAAGATAAGATCCTCAGCATATATAGAGAGAGTAGTGGGAACATGTTATCTCACCAAAAGCAGTCCCAGTGTAAAGGGATTTCAATGCTGCCTTTTATACACATTGGCAACATGTAGTTTAGACCAATCACATGAGTGTTAGGTGATTATCCATGGCACCTGGACATAATCATTCTGACCTTTTCATGTGATCATTCCATACACCTGTGTCTAGCAAATGACTATGCATTTTACACAGAAACCATTTTATGAATCTGTTAAATAACCATGTTACAGACATTTTGTCAAAACTACATTACTTGACAAGGAGGCCCAGCTGGGAATTGAACTCCCAGCTCCGAGTTCTGCGGCCAGAGACCTAAACCACTGAATTCTCCATTGAGGGGAAGGGTGTTTTTTTATTTATTTTTAAAATCTGTGTCTTTAAAAATTGGTTTAGAACTTGACAAGAAAGTTTATAGGACTCCTGGGAGTTTTAGTACAAAGGATACTTTTTGGATTCAAAGGACAACAGAGGCCGACTGGAGTCCACAAACTACCCACCCAAGATATCAGTCCTGGTTACCTCAAGCTTTCTTTTATTTCAACAGTTGCATTTAGAGGAGAAGGGAATAAAAATGATTCTAAGCAACTAGATCCTGGGAATCCTTGTTGGTCCCCTTGAAACATATCGCTAGATCTTAATCTACCTTCTGCCCGCTCTTGACTCAAGAAGAAGAAATGTTGACTCCAAGCCATAAGGGGCAGGGAATGACTCTCCAGAAATGAGAGTCCGCTTAGCAAACAAATCAAGAACAGTTCTCCGTTTTCCATAAACAACTTCATTATCTCAGTTACTGACTAATTGACATGGCCTGCACTGGACAACCTAAAACCCAAGACAAACAAATGCACAGGGAGTCGGCTGATTTGGGGACGCAGCCTGTGTTTTGGAACGGTGAAAGCACGCAGATGCTGAGGGTAGGGAAATCACATTTACAAGTTACCTTTTCCTCTGGGGTCTTCAAGGGCAGCACTGTATTTTTCTCACCACCTTTGGTAAAGGTGGGAGACAGCCATATCGTTTTTAATTTTCTTCCAGGAAAGCAAGCATCTGGAAGAGTGATTCCCAACCTTGGGTAGTTCAGGTGTTCTTGGACTACAACTCCCAGAAGCCATTGCCTCTAGCTGCGCTGGCCAGGATTTTTGGGAGTTGCCGTCACCAAGGTTGGGAACCACTGATCTGAAGCAAACGTGTCGCTTTGAGCACCTTCTGGGGGCAGGCAGTGGAGCTCATCAGGATGAATCTATGGAAGTGACCATTTGCATCCGTTTCCCCTTCTGTATGGCTTCCATGCTGCCCACAACAGGGACAAGGAACCCCTAATCCCCTATTTCTGCGTCCTTCCTCATTGGCTGTGCTCCCCTGGAGTGATGCGAGTTGTAGTCCAATGACATGTGTAAAATGGTAAAGCTCCCGGCCTTATTGGAACAGCTCTCCGGAGCCATTCTGGAACGAGCACCTTTGGTATATAAAGCACTCCAGAACAGTTTCTTCTGAGGCTCATTCTGAAATCGTGTAACTTGCCCAAGGTGACGTAGGTTGATTCTTCTCCTTGAAGGCACAATGGAAGGAATCAAACTCCTAGCCATCAGCTCTATAGTAGGTGTACAGACTACTAACCTATTCAGATGTATCGTATATACAGGTTTAGAAATATATACCATGCTCTATCCACAAACTTATGCTGTGTAAAATAATTAAGAATGATTTCCCATTTTAATGGTAGTATCTCCTTGCAGAATCAGTTCTCTTTTCTGTCGTGGGACTAGTGCTTTTCCATCTGTTCATAAATGACCTGGAGACAGGGATAAGCAGTAAGGTGGCCAAGTTTGCAGATGACACAAAACTTTTCCAGGTGCTGAAGACCAGAGAAGATTGTGAAGAGCTTCAGAAGGATCTCTCCAAACTGGGAGAATGGGCTGCCAAAGGGTCAATGCGTTTCAATGTAGAAAAATGTAAAGGAATGCATATTGGGACAAAAATCAAACCTTGATTTATCAACTAAAGGGTTCTGAGCTATCCATGATGTATCAGGAAAGAGATCTTGGAGTGCTGGTAAACATGTGTGGCAGCGGTGAAGAAGGCCAATTCCATGCTAGGGATCATCAAAAATGGGATTGAAAATAAAACAGCCAGCATTAGAATGACATTATACAAAATGATAGTAAGGCTGCAGCTAGAGTATTACGTACAGTTCTGGTCACGGCATCTCAAGAAAGACATAGTGGAACTGGAAAAGGTGCAGAAGAGAGCGACTAAAATGATTACTGGGCTGGGGGACCTGCCTTATGAGGAAAGGCTAAAACATTTGGGGCTCTTTAGTCTGGAAAAAAGGGGGAATATGATTGAGATGTACAAAATAATGCAGGGCATGAGTCAAGTGGATAGAGGGATGCTCTCCTCCCTCTCAGAAAATACCAGAACCAGGGGACATCCACTCAAATTGAGGGTTGGAACAGTGAGAACAGACAAAAGAAAATCCTTTTTTACCCAGTGTGTTGTTAGTCTGTGGAACTCCCCGCCACAGTATGTGGTGACGGCATCTGGCCTGGATGCCTTTAAAAGGGGATTGGTCAGATTCCTGGAGGAAAACTCCATCACAGGTTACAAACCATGATGGAGACGTGTAATCTCCAGGCTTAAAACCAGGGTACTTCAAGGGCCAAATGCAGAGGAGTGGTATCAGGAGACATATCTAGTCTCGTGCACTCCCAGAGGCATTTGGTGGGGCCACCGTGAGATACCGAAAGCTGGACTAGATGGGCCTTCTTATGTTCTTACCTTCTTATGACTGTGGACATGCCAGCTGGGGGATTATGGAAGTAGTAGTTACCTAAGGTGACTTTGTCAAGCTCTGCTTTACTGGACTATAACTGCTAAGAAACAGCCATACAACACAGCCACCCAAAATGCTATCATTCCCCAAACACGCTTTCTAGCATTCTACTGTGGTGGGCCTCAAAATAATGAGGCTTCAAGAAAGCTAGCAAGGGGGGCGTTGTTCTTGGTAAGTGACTCAGCACGCATGGAGAGTGATCCTGTATGCGGCGGCCGCTTTGAGTGAAGTCATGTTGTGTTGGAATTGGAAGCAGATGCGGGCCGTGAATTCCTGCAGCTGTGCCGGAGACGATGGGATCCAGATGTGGTGCCTGGGAGGACACGTGGCCGAGGGATGGAGACAGCCGGAGGAGACGGGAGCAAGGGGTCTGCCGGATACCGAAGGTGCTCGCTTGTTCTCTCTCTGTCTCCCTCTCACCCCTTGACTCCTAAAACAATCGCGTGTGATAAGAGCCTTGTGGTCCAAACAAACCAGACACATGGGAGGCCCTCCACCCGAATGAGCAGAAGACAGGGACCCCTCCAGGGCACAGGAAGGGGGCACAGTGGCCAGAGAAGAAGTTTTTTTTAAAAAAAATATCAGAGAATCAGAGAAGAGTGAAGTTGGAAGGGGCCTACAAGGCCATCAAGTCCAACCCCCTGCTCCATGCAGGAATACAAATTAAAGATCTGTCACGTGGCTGTCCAAATCTCTCTTGAATGCCTCCAGTGTTGGAGCTCTCACCACCTCTTGAGGTCATTGGTTTCCATTGCCGTACTGCTCCAACAGTTAGGAAGTGTTTCCTGATATTCAGTGATGCTTTAAATGTTATTTAAAGGATTTAAGTATTCCATATATTTCTGCATGGAGCAGGGGGTTAGCGATAGGGATAGGGATAGGGATAGGGATAGGGATAGGGATAGGGATTGATAGATAAAGAAGGCTCCTTATATACTGCCCCACAGTGCTTAACACTCTCTCTGGGCAGTTTACAATTTTAATTATACAGGCTATCTATTGCCTACGCGCCTATCCTGAGAGCTGGGTTCTTACTTAACTGATCCTAGAAGGATGGAAGGTTGAGTCATCCTTGAGCTGGCTACCTGAGGCCAGGACAGAACTCAGGTCAGAAGCAGAATCTTCATGGTTGTGCTGCAGTTTAAATACTATGTCGTCATGAGACTAAGTGACAAAATTCCATCTAAGGTGGGTGTCTGCTTCTCCCTGCCCTCAACCCCCCCAGGCAGGGGCTTTTCCTCTCTGTCCATATGTTACAACCATTTTTGGGTTATGACACAACCTACATGTGGGCATGCACTAGAAAAAGCCCCATGCAGCGAGGAAGAAAATTAGCAGGCACGGTCCTCATTGAGGTTAATGTTCTTCCTTCAGTGAAAGTTTGTCTTGGTGCTCAGACTTCCAAAATAACCCCTGTGTTTCTCTGCCAGTGGCCAATCACAAAACAGCATCCCGTTAAATGCAAGACAAGGAGGTGAAGAAGGCTGCATGGGGGGATGCTGGACAGCTTTCACTCAGAGGGCCATGCTTCACAGGCATTTAGTCTGGCCACAAACATTCAGGATAAAATCTTCAACAGCAGCCACGTAACAGACCCCAAGAAAAGATAACGATGACAAAACAAAGATCAAGACAAACACTTAGGGTCAAACAGCCCTGTTTACATAATGGCCGCAATGAAATTCTACACAGAGTGGGGACTTTAAGACTCTTGTTTTAATGGATGGGGATTGTGAATGGGGTCCTGGGTGAGTAAGGACCATTACAGCCACACCTCACTTAACAACCTACCTGTTTAATGACCACTCAGACTTACAGCCCAGAGGGAAGGAAGCAGGGATGCAGCTTCTCCACCGCCTGCCTCCTCCTCCACTACTTCCAAGTGAGGGCGTTTATACACGACCCCTAAGCTCCGCTGCAAATGGCTGCAAGGTCTGGACCTTAAAAATGTTTACCCACCAGCTCCGGACTTTGCAGACAATTAAGTGAGACCCCGCCCACTTTAGCGCGACCAAACAGCAGTTTTCTTGTACCTGGTCTTTGATGGTGACAAATATTTGATCCGGTGTAAGGATAGTGAGTGCGAGGCTCTCCTGGCTTCCGTTTGTTCTTTTTTTGCACCCCGCCCCTTTAAGAGATCTGAATGCTGCCGGGAACAAAACGGAGGTAAACCGGCAGTCTTTGCTTTCTTTTTTCTCCGTCCCTCAGGCAGCCAGCAACCAGGAAGTGCGGAGGGGGGTGGGGACAGAGGAAGACAGAGGAAGAGCGACGAACCCCTAAGATCTCTGGTCCGAATTTAAGTGGCCAGCGGATCTTAGGGGTCGTGTAAAAAGGCCCTGAGAGTGTTGCTGCGAGCTAGCCTGTGTATCCTTCCCACAGCCATTTAGCACTAATTGACAAGGTGCTGGATCATACCAATGAGCAGACAATTCAAATTCATTGGGGGGGGTCTCTGTAAACGAATACAAATTGATGAATTTTGATGAATTGATGATATTCTTTAAAAACTGCAATTTGGGGTGTGTGTTTTTTAATTTCATCCCCATCTCTAGTTATAATTCTAAGCCTCTACTAAGTAGCTTATGGCCATAACCATAGAATCATGACATTAGAAAGGACCTACAAGGCCATGGAAGTCAGGAATATACATCATAGGATGTTTGCCAGGGGGTTGTCATCTTTCTCTCCAATACTTCCAATGTTGGAGAACTCACCACTTCTCGAGGCAATTGGTTCCATTGCCATACTACTCTAGCAGTCAGGAAGTTAGTGGTTACATTTAAAAGGTAATTATATCTCATTTCTTAAAATAACAGAAAGACTGACCTCTCATTAGTTTTTGACCTGGCTGAATAGCTTTGTGGTTTAGGTCTCTGTGCCTTCGGGCAAGTAGAGCTAGCCTATGTATCCTTGGGCAAGCTGCACATTCCCTGGATCCCCGCCCAGAAGAAGGGGGTTAGAAACCACTTACAGTGGTACCCCGACTTAAGAGCAGCCCGACTTAAGAGCAATTCGACTTAAGCGCAGAAAACTGTTGACATTTTAACTGCCGCCTTACAAATTTTAGATATGGTCTGCTCGACTTACAATTTTTTTCCAAATTTTATTTTTTAACTTATTTCTTTCAACTTTTTAGATATGTACCCTGACTTAAGAGTAGTTTGACTTAAGAGCTTGCATTTGGAACGGATTAAATTTGTAAGTTGAGGTACCACTGTATTTCTATTTCTATTTCCCATCTGGAAAACCCTGAAAGGGAGCACCGTTGTGTTAGAACTGATCTGATGACACTGAATAATAATAATAATAATAATAATAATAATAATAATTATTATTATTATTATTATTATTATTATTATTATTATTATTATTATTATTATTATTATTATTATTATTATTATTATTAAGTTTTTGAGCCAGCATACTGAGTTTAAGACCCAGCAAAATCTAAACGCAACAAAGCATTGATTCACATTCTTGTTGGATCAACATCTACAACATCTCACCAGACCCCAACCAAGATTACCAAAAAGGAAAATACAAAGCTTGGAAAAGTTTATTTTTTGATTGGGGGAAAGAATCTCTCGATTCTGGGAGGTGTGTCAAAAACAAACAAACAAAAAACCCTTGATCCCTCATAAAAATTATAGCTATAACGTTGCATAAATATATCCTTGCTACTGGGAAAAGGAGTTAATTGCTGGTAACGAGGCATTCTTAACACATGAGCTTCATTCATTAATGTATTAGATGCCGGAGCCTGTCCAGTTTTCTTATAGAATACAGCTGGTGTCCAGGAGGGGTTGTTATTTGGATTGATTAATGTGTCTTATGGGCAAAGTGTAAGCTAAAGGGAAAGAGAGGATTTTTGAGAGGTTGTCTTGTTTATCCCTGAAGATGACTTGCGTCAGTCCCCCCCACCCCCACCCCCATCCACTTCAGCTTGCTCATTCGGGAGCGTACGGTTTATTTATTTTTTCTAAAAAATAAATACAAAGAATTCCATGAAAGAAATATAGGCCCCAACTAAAGGGTGGGTGAGTGGGAGGTGAAGAGAACCAAAAACCCCTCAGGATTTGAATGAAGAAAGAAATTTCCAGTGACTTCATCTTCATAACTTGGGCTTGAAATACTCAACACCTGCTCGTCCCTCACAACATGTTTTCACCCAGGGGTGGACAAGGCCAAGTCTTTGAGCAATTGGTGGCACTGTCGGGGTGGGGGGTGGGGGCAAAGGAAATTTCCTTTTTTAAAAAGCCCTCTAATTATTTTTCCCTTCAAACATTGCTCAGAGGTTCTTCCTATGCCCTGAGGGGTATGGAGTAAATTCTGTTTGGGGGACTCAGAATCCTCCTCTTTTTTTCATTTTAAAAATATGATAGCTAGGGTGCCATCAGAGTGTGCAGGGGGGGGGGCTATCCCCTCTTTTGCACCCGTACACACAGCAGGAGGCACTGCAGACTTTTGTGAGGGTGAGGGAAACTCATCTAAGGGTGAATGGAACACAATGATAATATGTCCCATAACTCCCTTTCCCCTCAGCATTTGGAACAGAGCTTGGAAAAGTTAATTGCTTGGATAGCTCAGTAGTTTAAGGCACCTGGCTGTAGAGCCAGAGGTTGGGAGTTCAAATCCCCACAGAGGCTGAACTTGATCTGTGGGGTTCCCTTCCAGCTCTGCAGTTCAGTGACGATGATGATGGATTAGGACCACAACGCTTAGTAGTCCATCCTAGAGGATGGAAACGTATATACTTGGGGCAGGCCCTACTGCCCCAAATAATTCTGAAAGGTACATTTTTTGACTCTATAGAGTCATGCTCTGGCTCCAGAAACCCAGTATTAAGACCCTCCAGTATTCCCGCCAAGAAAACTCTGTGGACATGGAGTCACGAAGAGTTGCCCGCAACTGTAAAGACACAACACACACACACACACAAGTTCGGGAAACTAATGACCGGCCAGACTGGTGATTCCCAGCCGAGGTATCTCGGCTATTCCTGGAGTGCAGCTCCCAGACACCTTGGCTAATACAGGCAGTGGTGAAGGCCTCTGGGAGTTGCAGCCCAAGAACTTCTGTGTCACCCAAGGTTGGGAACCACTGCTCAAGACTTAAACTCCCATAAGCCCTCACCACTAGCTGTGCTGGCCAGAATGTCTGGAAGAAGCACTCTAAGGACCCAAGGTTGGGTCGTGAGCTTTGAAAATGGACATATTTTTGAACCAGAGTTGTCATTAGTCCCCTGTTAGCACGGCCAGGATTCCTGTGCTTATGGCCCAAATAAGTACAGCATTTTTCCTTAAGTAAGACTATTTTTTTTAATACAAAATGACGTAGGCATGTCCAAACTTTGGCCCTCCAGATGTTTCGGACCACAACTCCCACAGTCCTTTATCACTGAGAGTCTAAGCTTAGAATTCTGGGAGTTGTGGTCCAAAACATCAGGAGGGCCGAAGTTTGGAAAATTGAGGGTCATCTTATACAAGGAAGTAAGCTGAGGAGAGAACCGTGTGGTTGCGAAACTGTAATATTAAGTTGGAAAAGTGGGGGGATCGTCTTATATATGGTGCATCTTATAGATGAAAAAAATATGGCAATATTTCCAGACACTAGGTGGTTATAGGACAGTGGTTACCAAACAGGGGGTCGGGACCCCTTTGGGGGTCGAACAACCATTTCACAGGGGTCGCCATGAGCCAGTGAAGAAAAAGGTACAAACGATTTGGGTCTGGAGGAGGAGGGGAAGGATGGAGTAAGCTACAGCTTGATAGGTTGGAGGGGATGTCAGTCAATGGCACCGGAGGCTGTGATTGGCTGAGGGTGTCTGTAGAGGGAAGTTCTCTAGGGCCCCTGTGGCATTGGCCTGCCAAAGGGGGGCTGTGGCCTCTTCTAAGCAGGGCAATGGGGGGTCACCACAACATGAGGAAATGTATTAAAGGGTCCCGGCATTAGGAAGGTTGAGAACAACCATTATAGGAGAATTTGGTTCATCGCAGTATTATGTTATTAACCTCCCTGTCATGGTTGATAACATTAATTGACAGAACAGCCATTTTAATGTGTTCAATCTTCCTTCCACCCACTGCTCACTCAAATAAATGGGTTAAAATTCCAAACTGACCGACAGTGAATGAAAAGGACTAAACCTGTTAACGTGTCCAGTTCATGACACGGCCTTTCCATCTGCGAGGGCCACTCACCACTGGAAACCCGGCTGGAAAGGTGGTCTTATAGTGTGCATGCCCACATGTGCTCCTCTCAGCGGGCCAGCAGCCGTAGCAAGCAGATTGAAATATAAAACCAGCAAATATAATGCCATTACATAAACCTGTCATGTGGCTGCTTTTAGAACAGGGTGTGCAGTTCTAGACTGCTTCATCCCCAGAATGATATCATAATGCTGGAGACGGCACAAAACAGAGGAGCTGTGGAACGATGGACGAGACGGAGCGACTTCTGGATGAGTACAGAAGCTGCTGGGTTTTTTTAGCTCGGCATAAAAATAATAAAAAAATAAAATAAAATAAAGGACAAGTAAAAATGAGGTAATAGACAGGGTAGATGTTTCCAAAGAGAAGAACAGCACAGGCAGTGAGGGAAAAGAGACTTCTCACCTCCTTCCATCTCTCTTGTAATGTCAGATTGTGGAATTGTTGGCCGGCATGGAGTTTTCTTGGCAGTGGAATCCAGGGTGGAAGAAAAGGAAATTCTTTTTCATACAACACATAATTAACCGATGGAATTAGTTACAAGAGGACTCAGCGACGATGACTACTAGCTGAGTCGACTCGTTAAAAAAAGCAAAAGTAAAGTATTGGTCATGTTCGTTGAGGGACTGTGGGTCGGTCCGGTCCTAATATTAGGCAGAGTGAGTGAGAGAGTGGTCTCAGGCAGCAGCCAATGAGGGACAGCACACAGCAAGAACAAAAGATAATGCATCTAATAATTTTCCTAATAATTCTTCCACGAGATGTGTTCAGCTCTCATACAACTTAACACTATCCGCACCAGGGGTTCCAGTGTGGTATAAGAACATAAGAACAGCCGTGCTGGATCAGGCCAAAGGCACACCTTGTCCATTTTCCTGTACCTCACAGTGGCCCCACCAAATGCCTCTGGGATATGTGTCTCCTGATACCACTCCCCTGCAACAGGCCTTTGATGTACCCTTTTTTTAAAGCCTGGAGATTACACATCCCCATCATGGCTTGTGTAACCTGTGTTGGACGTTCCCTCCAGGAATCTGCCCAATCCCCTTTGAAACCATCCAGGTCAGATGCCATCGCCACATCCTGTGGCAGGGAGTTCCACAGACTAGGACTCTGAGGAACAGGGTTTGATAACTTGCTCAGCCATGGAAACTCAGTGAAAGAATGGAATTCGTAAAAAATTCATGATGGTCAGAGCAGTACAACAATAATAACTTAAGAACAGCCTTGCTGGAACAGGCCACAGCCCATCCAGTCCAGCATTCTGTCTCACACAGGGGCTCACTATTTGCTTCAGGGTATTCACCTGTTTAAGATTCCCTGCAAATGGCATTGAGAGATATCCTGTTTATGTATTCAACCTGGAACCCATGATCTCAAGAGGTGCTGAGTGCTCCAACACTGAGGGAATTCAAGAGAAATTTAGACAACAACCTGGCAGATAGCCTCTAAGAGTCTAATCTGTATTCCTTAATTGAACATACAGTGTTCCCAGAATCCCTTGTGGTGGCTTCAAAAATGCTCATTTTGACCTAGGTGTCTTAGCTTTCTAGGGGATATATATACCAATCCGGACAGCTGGTGGCATGTGGGTTATGGGTTGCACAGGGAGAAGTAGTGCTCTCTGGCGGGCTACCTTGTGGCTGGCTGCAAAATGCGGGACATTTCAGGGAAAAAATTTTTTTCAGGAAGATGGAGGGAAAGAATGATTGATCCATGAATGTCCCGCCAAAAACGTGACACTTGACAGGTCTGGATGAAACATGCTGCACACACACCAGGAGTGATCAGAAGGTGGGCTAGCTTATTCTTGTAATTACCAGATCATTTGCAGTAGATCAATATGGATTTTTGACTTCCATTTGATTAACAACAACTGCAATAAATATCTTCCACCTCCTTTCCCTTAAATCAGGTTTGGCAGACATGTAGGGGCCTAAACCTTCTCTCAGCTCTCCCAATATTTTTTTTAATTTAAGTTTCTGAACAAAAAGGTGGGCTTGATTATAATGACAACCTCTCATGCTCTCTTTAGAAGATGTAGGGGGCTAAATCGCCATGGTTTCAAGGGGACCCTACAGAACCCTTTCCTGTGATCATGTTTTTAAATTTGTCCACCAGAGGGCAGATGGGGACTTTCTTAGATATTTTTTTTTAAAAAGCCTACCTTTTGGTTAAAAAAAAGGAAGTGAATGGAAGTCAGCGGAAATACAGATACTGTATGATTTCCCAAGCTGCAGATATGTCTCTCTGTGTGAAATTGCTGAAAGTTGTGTGCCTGTGCCTAAAATTATGTTGTTGGAAAGAAGGAAAGGCAAAGGGACATGGAATTGATTGTATATACCTCCGTTAACCCTAGGAGATGTTCAGAGGCACCCCCCCTTTTAAAAATGATCGATGTGTGAATATTGGCAATTTGCTCGAAAGGGTGGACCTCCCTCATTCCCACACTTAAAATCCAACCTTCGTCAGTTCCTCACTGATCGGCAAAAGCTCCCAAAATTACAGACATGCCTTTTCTACTCATGAATAGTGATTCAGCCCAAAGGGAGTTGGGTAAGACTAAGAGAGCAGGGCTGTGAGTAAGAGATTGGGATCAGAAAGAGCGGCAATGCCAAAGAGGCTGGAAGCGCTTGCCAGCTTGATCTAGGTAGAATGCCTACTTGCTTGTTCTGGAGGGGAGACTCCAGATTGTGAATTCACACACATGCAATTGAATTTGCATTTTATTTTAGGGTTTTGAAGAATCTGCATTCATTTATTTTATTTTAATATCGCAAAAGCCATCTGGCCCGGAGGCCACTCTGGGCGGCGTACGACAACAAAAAATACGATCAGAACAACGAAAATAAGTAAAAAAACATAAAAACCAATATTCCAAATTAACATTGTGGAGCTGGTTCTTCTATATTATGGACACCCAAACCATTAGAGGAGATATCTAGGGTTTTTGGTATGAATTTTAATTCAAAAGTACACTTGGACACTTCACTACTTCCACAAGGCACTTCTGTTTCAGTGCTGTTGCCGAGGGCTTGGATGCACAACTGTAGCCTTTTATTTATTTTAGAATTGCTCATGTTCTCTGCGCTGCAGAGTGAATAAGAAGTGACTTGTTTTGTGAAATTGTGCCGGCAAGGTTCATCAATAGCAAGCAAAGAGCCCCATAGAACTTAAAAGGCTTAACTTTGCCCTTGGAATTGGGCCTTCAAGAGTTCACATCATCTCTCTCTCATTCCAGCCCAGAGATGCAGGGGACAGGGGACCTTTTGTATATGCAGGAGGACTAGGCCAGTGGTGGTAAAGCTTTGACACTCCAGATGTCTTGGACCGCAACTCCCAGGATTCTGAGCCTAGATTGCCAATAACAAAGGACTGTGGGAGTTGCAGTCCAAAACATCTGGAGTGCTGAAGGATTGCACCACTGGACTAGGGTATAGAAGTACAGTATCTAATACAGTGGACCCTCATATGACAAACGGTTTGTATAACATAAAATCTGTACAACATAAAAAATTCTGGAGATAGGAGAAATTTGCTTAACAGAATCGCTTGTGGGGCGAATCCATGAAACAAAAATGGTCACGATTAAGGATTACTCCGTTTTCAATGCATTCCTATGGGAAATTTGTATAAAGGAAAATTTGCTCGACAGACTTTCATTTGGAACAAATTAATTCCTTTATACAAGGTACCGCTTGTACTATACATTGCCTGGTCTCTGGTGATCTCTAGTGGCAAGTTCTGGTAAATATCCCCTGGACATTCATATACACTTATACAGTACTGTACAGGTAAATTCGTATTTCTGGGTTGTTTTTTTTTTTTAATTTAGTGTTCAGGCAGTGGAGAAGAGAATCAGTGGATATTGATTCTGTGGTTTGGGAAGTCCTACTGTATAGCCATTGTTCTATCAATCACCTATAGTCAGCTTCAAATCATAGAGACAGGAAACTGGCCCCATAACAGGCCAAGTGATTGATCTATCCAGCTCCTTGATATCTGTTGTCCAAAGAGTCAGAGAAGTGACTTTGCTGTCACCTTATCTTTTCCAGAGAATCCTGCCTTCTGATGGTGTGCCCATCCTCCTCCTCCTCCGTTTCAACTTTTTCTTTTTCTTTTTGGCCTCCAGAGATAGTTCAGGCTTGATTCAATCTAGGAACCACTTCATCTTTCTGTCACTGCAGGGTATCCACAGAGTTCTTCTCCAGCACCATATTAGGGGAATTGCCTTTCTGAAATCTCTAGAGAAGAAGCTGTCCTCCAGCACCACATTTCATATGTATCTCACCCGAGGACCAATCGCCAACATGAAATCACTGGCAAGTGATTTTGCAACTTGCGGAAGCTAAGACATTCCAAATAAATGTAACTTCTCAAGGGACTCCACTTCTAACATTGGGCTTGAAAACTTATTTATTTATTTATTTATTTATTTATTTGATTGTTTGTTTATTGGACTGCAGCACCCCAAATCCCCAACCTTCCCATGGAGTTGAGAGTCCAAACAAGTAACATTTGCCAGCTCTAAGGAGGCTGTATTCTAGTCCATTTTTTAAATTCCAAAAATTCAGTATTCCTTTTTGGCCAATTACAGTGGACCCTCATATAACAAACGGTTTGTATAACATAAAATCTGTACAACATAAAAAAATCCGGAGAGAGGGGAAATTTTCTTAACAGAATGGTCTGCGGGGCGAATCCGTACAAAATAAAATGGTTGCGATGAGGAATTACTCTGTTTTCAATGCATTATTATGGGAAATTTGTATAAAGGAAAATTTGTTTAACATAATTTCATTTGGAACAGATTAATTCCTTTATGCAAGGTACCACTGTATTTTGCATAGGTGGGTTATGGCTCTTTTTCTGTTCTTGCTATTTCTTCATTTCTTTCCGAAGCCATTTAGGCTCAAAGAAGACTTGTAAGACATTGAACACATGGGCTGGTTTGAGATATCTGGCCAGATTGTAAAGAAATTTGGAAGGCTTGATCAACTGGTGGGCGGAAGATGGGAAAGCCGTTATCTGAAAAATATTTTGAAGTGTTTTTTTCCAGTTTAGTTTTTAGAAACACTCTTTAACTCATACTCCTGTTGCTGCTGTTATTGTCACGGTTACAGAACATGGTGTCAAGTCAGAACTCTTTTTTATCACAACCCTAAGAGGGCTCTCGATGTAAAACAGACATTTAAGGAGTGATTTCATCAGTTCTACACCTCCAGTGAGTTTCCGTAGCTGTGCCAAGATTCGAACCCAGGCCTCCGGGCTCCTAATCCATAATTCTATCAGCTACACCCCACGAAGCATCCCGTTTCCCCAACCACTGAACAATTCTTCCTTAATGAGTGAATAATTTTAATGGGAGCCAACTGATTCAACAATGTTGCGTTGGTCGTTAGCTTAAGACTAAAATTGGATGTGATCTCGGTTACCCTGTGTTTCTAATTTGCCTCCATTGCCCTAAATCTCACCCGTCTGTACTCCCAACAATAGGCGCCTGAGGGGGATATGATTGTGGTGTACAAAATAATGCAGGGCATGAGTTAAGCGGATAGAGGGATGCTCTTCTCTCACACACAAAATACCAGAACTAGGGGACATCCATCAAACTGAGGGCTGAGAGAGTAAGAACAGACAAAAGAAAAAAAATTTTCACCCAACGTGTTGTTAGTCTGTGGAACTCCCTGCCACAGGATGTGGTGATGGCATCTGGCTTGGATGCCTTCAAAAGGGGACTGGACAGATTCCTGGAGGAAAAGTCCATCACAGGTTACAAACCATGAGGGAGATGTGTAATCTCTAGGTTTAAAACCGGGGTACTTCAAAGGCCAGATAAAGGGGAGTGGTATCAGGAGACAGATATCTAGTGCCGTGCACTCCCACACGCATCTGGTGGGGCCCCTGTGAGATACAGGAAGCTGGACTAGATGGGCCTTTGGCCTGATCCAGCATGGCTCTTCTTATATTCTTATGTTCTTAGGAGGTCATGCTGAGAGAAGGAGGGAGATGGAGACGGAAGATGAGAGAAAGAGTGATCCAACATCACCGAATGACTTTTTATGGCACAAGACCAGACTGGAACCTGCGTCGTTCAGCTCTTAATGCAACACTCTTTAAGTGCTCCGTGGCTTGGCTCTCCATTCGGCATTTCACTGTACAGCAGATTCAAGAGACGCCACAATCGAATGCCGAGAAGGAAGGAGCAAGTCCTTGTGCATCCAAAAAAGAAAAAGTAAAGTTTCCTGATTAGATGTTTTTTCTCTCTGCCAAACCCAAGTGGTTGGGTTACGTCTATGTGTTTTTGATCCAGGAAGCAGCCAGCAAAGAAAGGGTTAAAGAGTCGTCGTCTCCTTGTCACTGCTTTGATCACATCTGACACCTGGCTCTGCAGCCATGTGTGTGTGTGTTGTGTCGTTACAGTCGTGACCGACTCTTCCTGACTCCCCATGTCCACGGAGTTTTCTTGGCAGGAATACTGGAGTGGCTTGCCAGTTCCTACTCCAGGCGCCTATAGCACCTGGTATTCCCTGGTGGTCTCCCATCCAAGTATTAACCCGGGCTGACCCTGCTTAGCTTCTGAAATCAAGCGAGATCGGATGTGCTTAGGGCATCTAGGCAGCTTCTGGAGCCAGGCTGGTGGTGGGTGCCCGTAGATATGAGCACATCACCCCAGTCCTGGCTCGCTTGCATTGGCTCCCCGTTCTCCTCCTGATCAGGTTCAGGTTCTTGGTTTTGACTTTCAAAGCCCTCCATGGCCTGGGACCAGAGTACCTGGCGGAGCATATCTCTCAAAGGTCAACCGGGTCCAGACCCAGGAGACTGGCGCAGGAGCGCTCACTGAGGGTGGCCACACCCAGAGAGGCGCGGAAATCGCTTATGCGAGACCGCGCCTTCTCTGTGGTGGGCCCCCTGCTTTGGAATCATCTCCGCAGCGAGCTGCGCCTGACAGAGTCCCTGCTCGCCTTCAAGAAGGCCTTGAAGACCCACCTTTTCAGGGAGGCGTTTGGCAACCTTTCCAGTTAGTTTTTTTCCTTTTTTTTTCTTTTCCCCTTGCTCTATTGCATGGGTTTTGCCGCCTTCTTGTCCCCCCTGCATTAACTTTGCTTGGGTCTTGCCTTTTGTTTGTGTTTTTTTATTACCTGGTTTTATTGTTGTAAGCCGCCCAGAGTTCCCAGTGGGAAGATGGGCGGGATACAAGATTAATAAATAAATAATAAATAATAAATAGGGACCCTTTAAAACTGGAGACGTTTCAATGCATTTCCTTAATTTAACAGCACACTGAACAATCCCTAGCAACTGTCTTAATGGATTTACGACATGCTTCAAAGCTATCAGACGGGATTGCAAGCGGAGCAGGACAGGAAGCAGACGTATTTTTCCCTTAGCAGGTACAAATATCTCTTTCCACCTGCACCATGCCAGACTGTTTCTTCTGAACTTTATTTTGTACAAGATGCCAAGCTGGAAGCATATTTCAGAGGAATATGAAGTGTTTGCAATATTTTTGCAAAAAGCAGTAGTATGGAACAAGGCAGACTACAGAACATGGAATCCCACCCAAAATATATTTGGAGCCTGCTTGCTCATCGTCAGTGAAATATCATGAGCTACAAGCTTTACAAAAGACCTGCTCAGGTGGTAGAAATGGAAGCGGTTGAAACAGATGTATTGATATGGATCAACAATGCAGACTTCCTTTTTTTTTAAAAAAAGTTTCAGAATTACGGTTGTGTTAGTCTGTATCAGTGTAACTGCAAAAGATAAGAGAACGTTGGTAGCTTGAAGACTTGATGGAATTGTTTCAGCAAGTACTGAAATTAATGTGTTTGGTTTCAAGGCAATTAACAAGCCGAGGGAAAAGCTAACCACCTAATTCATTGCTAGAAGGTTTATCCACTTTGAATATATGTAACCAGTTTAAAATACAAGTCTGATTTTCTGTAATGCTCTTCATCCTAACTCCACCCTCAAATACTCTAAAATAAATAAAATAAATAAATAATAGCAGTCATGTGCCATCAAGTCAATTCTGAATTATGGCGACCCTTCTCAGGGTTTTCCTGGTACAGAATATACAAAAGTGGTTTGCCATTCCTTCTTCTAGGGACATCCTGAGACTGTAAAGCTTGCCCAAGGATACACAGGCTGGCTCTGCTTCCAAGAGGCCCAGTGGGGCATCAAACTCCTCACCTCTGCCTCTAAAGAGAGACTCTTAAATTCCTGAGCTATCTAGTGAGCTCATTGGAAGCCATACTAACCGGGAATTAATGGCAATATCATGAGTTACTTTCAACCAGTACCAATAACTGATTACTTTTCAAATACAGTGGTACCTTGTATAAAGGAATTAATTCATTCCAAATGAAATTATGTTAAGCAAATTTTCCTTTATACAAATTATCATAGGAATGCATTGAAAATGAAGTAATCCCATTTTATGTTGTACGAATTTTCCCCATAGGCAATTATGTTAAGCAAATTTCCCCTATCTCCGGAATTTTTTATGTTGTACAGATTTTATGTTATACAAGCTGTTTGTTATACAAGGGTCCGCTGTACTGCAGTGTGTCACAGATACACTGCTACACTTGGGACGCCATAGCCTTCACTCTTTGGAAAAAAGTTTTTCTGGATTACATATTCTAGAATCCATTCCAGGCAGCTGCTGAAATCCAAAAAAGGGCAAGTTTCCCCCCACCAGTTTTGCTTGTGGGATCATAAGGTCCTTTTCTTTTCAGTGAAAGAAATAGGCTTCCTGAGCATAAGAACATAAATTGATGAGTCTTTTTTGTTTTGTTTGTTTGTTTTGTTTGTTTGTTTGTATACCGCTGCCATTTCCCAAAGGAACTCTGGGCGGTTCACACAATAGGCTTAAAAACAGACAATAATAAAACAATATAAAATAATAAAATAGTGCTGGGCAAGAGGCGAAAACTTAACGACCATGAAAAAAGAGAAGGGGAAACTGATGCTTAATGTATACTAGTTCATGAAATTCTCATAAGGGATCCTGTATACTGGAGGAGTATTACGTGGCTGATCGGAAAGTCTGGAAACTCGGCCCTCTTTCCTACGCTCCCCTCAGTTAGATGCCAAGGTATTTTGAAAGCTTTGAGTACTTAAAGAGGTGGGAAGCCAGCTCTGCAGCATTTGGGGGGTGGGGGGTCTTCTTCTACTAAGTGGGTGCTTGGACTCCTGCCCCCAAACCCGGTCGTAACGTTCCCCCTGGGAACGGTGTACACTCTGTAAAAGAAATCTAATAAAGCGCTTGGCTGTTTTTTAATGAGTTTTCATTTTTGAGGCATGAGCTCTTCTGATAGCTACTGATGTCAAAAATAGACCACGCTTTATCTTTCTCCAGCGAGGAGCGGAGGGAGAAACGGCACAGGCTGCCAGTGGGATGAGAAGGAAAAGCAGTCCCGGAGGAGCCTTGAGTCACCGGTCACCCCAAGTTTACAGGGGTCCACATTAGGGAGCTGAATGAGAGGGCAGCCCTAAAGGTCTCAGGGAGTGTGTGTGTGTGTGTGTGTGTGTATAGGTAGGTAGTCAGACACACACACACACACACACACACACAGAGTGGACCCTCTTATAACAAGCATTTTGTTTAGCAGAAAATCTGCTTAAAGGAAAAAATTTCCTTAGATAGGGGGGAATCGCTTAACACAGGGGTGCCCAAACTTTTTGTAAGGAGGGCCAGATTTGGTGGCTGAGCCATAAGCCCCACCCACTGACCCCTTGCAACCCCACCCGCAGGAGGGAAGGCGGGGAACAAGGGAGAGAGGGAGGGAGGAAGGTGGGGATCAAAGGAAGCACAGGGAGCCATGGCCACAGGTCGCTCCTTGGTAGGGGTGATCTGTGTGACCTTGCACCCCCCAAGCTCCCCAGCGGTGGCGACGGCTCGCCCGCCAGCCTACCCCAAAGCTCCTTGGCGGTGGCAGAGACCCGCTGGCCTGCCCACCCCCACACTTTCCCCTGCGGTGTTGGCAGCGGCAGACCGCCCATCTGCCCAGCCGCCCAAGCTTCCCAGCGGTGCCGGTGGTGCGGCCCACCCGATCACTGCCCCGCACATGCGCCCAACCTCACAATGTTCCCGGCTATGTCGGTGGTGGTGGCCCACCCACGCTGCCCTGTACGCGCACGCCTAGCTTCACAAGGTTCCCGGTGATGCCGGTGGCGGCGGCCCGCCCCTGTGTGCGCACCCAGCCCCACAAGCTTCCCGGCGGTGCTGGTGGTGGTGGCCCGCCCCCTCACCCGCCCACCCAGCCCCACAAGCTTCTGCTCACCGGCCGGCTAGCCCGCCCAGCCTCTCAAGCTTCCCGGCGATGTCAGTGTTGGCAGAAGATTTTTTTAAAAAAAACATGGGGCAAAGAAGGGGGAGGGAGGGACAGGCCACTCAGAATGGCCTGACGGGCCGGATTTGCCCCACCCCCCACCCCGGGCCGGACTTTGGGCAGGCCTGGCTTAACAGAATTGCCTATGGGGCAAATCTGTACAACAGATAAACGGTCACAATTAGGGATTAATCCGTTTAACTGGAGAAAAACTCAACCTCAAATTTGTTCCCTATCTGATGTTCCAATTTAATAAAAAAGTTATTATTTTCACTCTTTAGCCACCAGGTCTGGTGTGGCAAATCGCTGGTGTCAGACACGCTGCTGGAAAGTTGTTTTAAAATGCGACAGGCCTGTTTCTGGGACTGGTTGCAGCGGTCTGTGATATCTGAGTGGAACTGAGAAAATCGCGTCTTAAATATGTATCTCACTTACCTTGAAGGCCATATGCGGGTCGCTACAAGTCACAGGACACACACACACACACACACACACACACAGACACACACACACATGCTATCCACCGGCTGGATGGGCCAGCTGGATAGCTCTGTGGTTGAGACATCTGCGGTACGAGAGGTTGGGAGTTTGATTCCCCATTGTGCCTCTTGTGAATATATCCTACCTGTGTAGCCTTGGGCAAGCTGTACAGTCCCAGGGCACCCTCCAGAAGAAGGGAACAGGAAACTACTTCTGACTTGACAGTATGTGATGATTGTTACATTTTATGGCATCTAGAAAACTCGCCCCCATAACCGTATTTAGATCATCCCTAAGGCAAAGGTTCCCCCTGCACACGCGTGCTAGTCATGTCCGACTCTAGGGGCAGTGCTCATCTCGGTATTCAAGCCGGAAGAGCCAGTGTTGTGCAAGTCCATGGCCATGTGGTTGGCATGGCTGCAAGGAAACTCTGTTTTTACCTTCCTGCTTTTTTTTTTTTACGGCAGTACCTATTTCTCTACTTGCATTTACATGCTTTCGAATGGCTAGGTTGGCAGGAGCTGGGGTTAACAGCGGGAGCTCGCTCCGCTGCGTGGCACCCAGGATTCGAACTGCAGCCGACTGTTTTCAGTGCTCTGGCTCGCTGAGTCACCATATCCCCTGCCTAAATTTGAAGGAATCGGTGTTTTCTTCATGGATCCAGATTTTGTGTCCGTACTTTCTCACAGAGAACGCTGTAGTCCGAACGACCTTGACTTGGGTCTCTAGGAACTTGAAGGTGAAGCAGGACTAATTAAAATGTGGTCCAAGGTGCTGACAACTTTCCATCCTCTCATCTCTCTTTCCTCTCCCTCCCGTTTTTCCTTACGACAATGGTGTGTGAGCTGGTGGTGGACGGGTGATTTCATTTGGACAGCCAGAGCGGTTCTTACAGCCAAACGCCTGCTGGCCAAAGTACACGGTGACACTTCCCCACGGGCAAGGCAGCGGATGGTCTGATGGAAAGCTGTTCATACTGCAGCTGAGGAAAAAACAATTTTAAATTATTAATAAAGAACACATTCGTTTTCAATGAACGAGGAGCAAGAGCAGCGGAGAGATCAGGGAATGTGATTCATTAAAGTGATTCAGAATTGACAAAAGCATTGACATGAAATTTGCCATGAGGAGATTTGGTGGCCCTTAGCTTTACAGAACCTCTATTTTCAGATGTTTCGAACCTGATCACCAAAACTGGATGTTCGTTTGTTTGATTTTATACATAGGTGCACCTCCTACATAACATTTCTCCTAAGAGCTGGATTTAGTGTTCACTCACAACATTCTCAAGGCTAAAGCTCTCTGTTTGCTCCTTCAGTTCACATATTCCCACCCCCTGCAATTTTTAATGTCTCCAAAATTGTCAGCTGATAAAATTGCATTTAGAGAACAAAACAGGCATCCCAGAATTCTGGCCCAAATGGAACTGGGGGCAGTTCCTTGATCAGGACTATAGACAAGGCAAAGAAAGTATTTTTAAAATTAATCTAAGTGATACAGCACATCAGTGATGGTCTAGCAGAGTAAAAAAAAAACCTTCTCCCTTCTAACAAGGAGCAAGTGATGATGTTCAATTTGCCATATCCTGAAGTAGCTCGCTTATTAAGCCACTTGATGATGCTGGAAATTTATAGCAAAGGAGTCTTAGCTTAAGATTTGCTTTTTGGTCTGTGATCACATACACTGGAAACAGACCAGATTACAACAAACCTGTATGTGTGTGTTGTGTTGTTGTTACAGTCGTTACCGACTCTTCGTGACTCCATATCCATGGAGTTTTCTTGGCAGGAATAATGGAGTGGTTTGCCAGTTCCTACTCCAGGTGCCTACAGCACCTGGTATTCCTTGGAGGTCTCCCATCCAAATACTAACCAGGGCCGACCCTGCTTGGCTTCCGAAATCAGGCGAGATCGGATGTGGACCTGCATCAAAAAAGTTGATTCTCCTAACAGGGGCTCAGAAATGTGCAGGTAGGTGCACTCTGGGTATGTATTGGTTCACTCGAGGGACCACAAATCACTAGAAAAAAGAGTGGAACAACCCACTCCCACAACAGATCAAACAGCAACAGCAAAATGGTTGTCTGATGAAGGCTCATTGATTCTGTATGTAGAAACTGTGCTTCTTTAGGGAGGGGGTTGGTAGGAAATTGTTTCAGTCTGCATTTTGTAAATTAGCTATTTTTTAAAAAACAGGTCCGCTCTGAGACTATGTCCCTGCTAAGTATACGACCTTTGCCTATACCTAAAGCACTGGATCCCAATTTTGCATCTCCAGGTGAGTTTGTACTACAACTTCCAGAATCCCTGATTGGTGGTGATGATGACCAGGGGATTTTGGAAGCAGTAGTCCCAAAAAGTAACTTACCCAAGTTTTGTCTCTTTCCAGGAGCCTTGTGGCACAGTGGCTCAACTGCTGTATGCCAGCTAAAACTCTGCTCATGACCCGAGTTCAGTCCCAGGTAGCTGGCTTGAGGTTCACTCATCCTTTCATCCTTCCACACTGAGTAAAAACAAAGCAAAGTGTACCGCTTATACACCACCCCATAGCATTTAAAGCACTCTGGGCAGTTTGCAAGTGATGATGCAGACTACACATTGCCCACCCCCTGCAAGCTGGGTATTCATTTTACCAACCTTAGAAGGATAGAAGGCTGAGTGAACCCTGAGCCTGCCATGTGGAACTGAACCCCATAAGTATCCAGCTCGTGGAGTGGGTGACAATATGTAGCCTGCATAAATAAAGTGTAAACTGGCCAGAGAGTGCATTAAAGCACTATGGAGCAATATACTGTATAACCAGCATGCTTTGCTTGCTAGATACTGTTGGGCTGGAACTCTGGGAATTGTGGTTGGTGGGGTTTTCTTGGGGCTGAAGCCCAGGAACATAGAAGGACACAAACACAGCTTAAGTTTGGAAACCACTTTGCCCCAGCCAGCACTCTTCCACCTAGCCTCCATTGCCCTCCAACAAACAAGAGATGCTGCAGACACCCTGCAGTGCTTGACCTCAGCCTGAACTGTATTCCTCTTTAACAGAACAGGATTTTTTTTTGGCCCTTAATATTTTTGTTTCATAGAAAATGAAAAAGCAATCTGGGTGCTTTCCAGAACATGAAACTTGCTGGGGGAAGGCAGAAAAGGCTCTTGATTTGGAATCACAGAATGATGGAGTTGGAAGGGGATTATAGGGTCATCAAGTCCACCCCCCCCCCCCGCTGAAGGCAGGGATCCAGATCAAAGCGGACCTGACAGATGGATGGTGGTCCAATGTTCTCTTCAGTGCCTCCAGCGCTGGAGCGCTCGCCCCCTCCTGAGGTCACGGGTTCCATTCTGGACATTTTTCTGCTCTGTCTCTGTTGATGTATAATGTGAAATTAAATACAGTGGTACCTCTACTTACGAGTTTAATCCGTTCCAAATGCATGCTCATAAGTCGAACAACTCTTAAGTCGAGCAGTTGTGTCTAAAAATTAACAAATAAATAAAAAATAAAATAAAAAAATATTGTAAGTCGAGCAGATTGCATCTAAAATTTGTAAGGCAGCAGTTAAAATGGCAATAATTAAAACTTAACTAATTCCTTTC
Organism: Phrynocephalus guinanensis; assembly: GCA_037367245.1. Lineage (NCBI taxonomy): Eukaryota > Metazoa > Chordata > Lepidosauria > Squamata > Agamidae > Phrynocephalus > Phrynocephalus guinanensis. The sequence continues at coordinate 20,322,488 of CM074744.1, forward strand.
ACGGCTGCACGCCCCATTGCCATGAATTCCGCCTTTGCTGTCAACCCCTCACCATAGCAAGATGCCTGTGGCAGGGGGTGCTCCTAAGTAGAGCTGCTCCTAAGTAGAGGTAACACTGTACTTCCCAAATTATTGCAAGAGTGCTTACTCCTTTCCACCTCTCTCTTAACCTCTGCGTTACCAAAGCTGTACACAGTTGTCTTCTGATATGGCCTCTTAAACTCGAAATCTCCAGCAGCACAGCCATCACCCCTATTGGATAGATTGAGGCATCTGCTGCTTCAAATGGCATCATGCATGGGATGGTGGATCTAAGCTAGTGCTTTGAATGTTTATTTTCACAGAACCATAGAATAATGGAGCTGGAAGGGACCTACAGCATAAAGCCATGGAGTCCAACCCCCTGTTCAGTGCAGGAATCCAGATCGAATCAGGTCTGATGGGAGCTAGTCCAATTTTCTCTTCAGTGCCTCCAGCGTTGAAGTGCTCACCACCACCTGAGCTAATGGGTGCCATTGTCCTACTGCTCTAACAGTTAAGAAGATTTTTTTTTGCCTGATATGCAGCTAAAATCTGGCTTCCTGTAAGTTGAGCCCATTATTACATACAGTATTTTTCCGTGTATAAGATTATGTTTTTCTGTAAAATTGTTAGTCTAAAAATTGAGGGTCATCTTAAACATGGAAGTAAGCCAAGGAGAGAACCGTATGGTTGGGAAACGCATTTTAGGTTGGGAAAGTAGGGGTCATCTTATATATGGGAGCGTCTTATAGACGGGGAAAAATACGGTATCTTGCACTCCGGGAGGGTCAAGAACAGATCCTGCCCCTCCTCTAGATGACAGCCTTTCAAGTAGAGTATTTGGAAAGTGCTATCCTATCTTCCCCCTTGGTTTCCATTTCTCAAGGTTAAACCTGCCCAGTTCTTTCGCCATTCATCTGACCAGGTTGAGTTGGAAGTGTGGAAAGCAGAGCGGAAGGCAAAGTCCTTCTTGTGTTACTCAGGGGTCCTCAAAGTTTTCACACTGGGGGCCGGATCACAGTCCAAAAGCAGCTGCGGAGGCTTGCTTGCTCACAAAACAGGGGGTAGGTGGTGGGGGGGTTTGCAATTGGTCCCAGGGGCTGGATTCAGGACCTTGGGGGCCGCATCTGGCCCCGGGGCCTTAGGTTGAGGACCCCTGGACTGTTACTGATGTGCTAAGGCAGGGGTCCTCAAACTTTTTAAACAGGGGGCTGGTTTACTGTCCCTTAGACACTGTTGGGGGCTGGACCATTAGAAAAAACCCAGGTGCGTGTCGCTGCTTTTTGAGACCCCCCTCCCCCATGCAATTTGCCTGGATCTCCCCACCCCACCCCCTCACATTTCTTTTACCTGTGCCAGGTTGGGTAGGATGGTCGTTGCTTGCAGAGGGGGCACCCAATTGCCCCTGGCACAGTGCTCTGCTGGCTGCCCGCGGGGAGGTTTCCCCCCTAAAACACTTGGCCTCAAGGCCTAGCGGGCCTAACCAGGCTCATGCAGCCTAGCCGGAGGCCCAGCCTGGACCGCGCCACTCACCTGGTGGCCCATCCCCATCCCGCGGGCCTCCCTTTATCCGGTCCTGCCTGCTTGTTTGGGGAAAGGGAGGGCCTACTGGATACCCTCCACACCATGCCTAGTGTAGTCTGCCCATCCCAATGGGCCCACAGGCCGGCTCCAGTGGCCAGCGCCCTGTAGCTCCCAGGTGTGGCTCTGAGAGGGGGGGGGAGAGGGAAGGCCTGACCTGCTTCATCCCCCCCCCCGAGCCCAATACTGCTCTCCTTACCTGCTGGCCCGCTCGGCAACCCCGCTTCTCCCACAGCTCCATGGGGGCTTGGGGAGGACCCATCCTGCTCACCCCCCAAGACATTACAGGCAACGGCAGGCTTTGCCCTCACCAAAAAGAACAATTGAAATGGGGAAACATACACTCACAACCCTTTCCTCCCCCCTCCACCCCTGGGAACTGGTGGGCAAGGAGCCCCATCAACTCCCCAACCCCTCTCCCTTGCTCAGCTCTGATAAATCCCTGGCTTCCTTTAGGTAGCAATCCATCTCCTACTTGGTCTTCCTCTTTTCCTGATGCTGTTCTCAGCATTATTGGTTTTTTTTATTCCCTGTATGTTACACTGTTTCCACCTTTACTTTATTTTCTCCTGGTCAGATAATGTTCTTCACTTTTAGTCTTTTAGCATTCCTAATCTTGGCTTACATTTCTGTTTGATTTCTTGGATCTTCTGGAAGAGACCTCTTGCCTTCCCCCCTCCCACTGCCTCTGTGTGTGTGTGTGTGTGTGTGTGTGTGTGTGTGTGTGTGTGTGTGTGTGTGTGTGTGTGTGATTTTTCATTTCTTTGCACAGTTGTTATCGTTCTCTGGGTCTCTACGTGACTGTCACCTTTTGCTTCTGCTTCTCGTCTGACCTTTTCCATTGTAAGTGTTTCTCCCGTCAACCAGAGTGAGTCCTTGGATGTATCTAAGGAATTAATGTTTCAAAAGCAATATTTCAAACATGCAAATGTTACTTGCAAACATGTCAGCTCGGGAAGATCGGATGAGTTCCTCCTGTTGCATACGAAAGCCACAAGCTCTGCGTTGAGGTGCATCGTTCACCCTCTTCATCTTAGAACATCAGATCTGGAAGGGATAGATCCATGCAGTCTAGCCCAGTCGGGAATCAAACTCCCAACCTCTGACTCCACGGTCAGGTGCGTAAAACCACACAAAGCCATCCAGCATTGTTTCCAAGGATGTGGAACAGAATGGATTTTGTCTTTATAATGTACTTGGGAATGGCTGGCTGGGACGGTAAACAAAAGTGATCCACACATGGCAGCATTTTGCCATGGGTTCCATGTACGTTTTGGAAGGACCTTCTTTTATGGTCATGAGGTACTAATAAAGCTTAGGGTGAAGGAATTGCAGGCCTCTTTTTATGGAGCCTGAATCCATGGGAAAGCCTGCCTCTTTCCACAACAGAGTAGCCACCCAGAGTAGCTGTTTGCTAGATGGGTCGTATAGTGGTACAAAAGTAAAACACAGTGGACCCTTGTATAATAAATGGTTTGTATAACATAACATCTGTACAACATAAAAAATTCTGGAGATAGGGGAAATTTGCTTAACAGAATCGCCTATGGGGCAAATCTATACAACATAAAAATGGTCGCAACTAGGGATTACTCTGTTTTCAATGCGTTCCTGTGGGAAATTTGTATAAAGGAAAATTTGCTCAACATAATTTCATTTGGAACAAATTAATTCCTTTATACAAGGTACCACTGTAAGTAAGTAAGTAAGTAAGTAAGTAAAGCTGGAAAAGTTACATTTTAGATATTGTGTTTTAGTCCAAGAGCTACCAGTCTGAGAAAAACATACCCTACAAAGCACCATGCCCATAAATAACCATGCTAGATGGGAGATTTTGAGATTCTGAGATTCTGAGATGATGATGATGATGATGATGATGATGATGATGATGATGATGATGATGATGATGATGACGACAATGACGACAACGACCTTCTTCTGGGGATAGTTTCATACAGTATTAGGAATGAAATTTAAGACCTCCTGCTTGCAAAACATGGGCTGCATTTCTGAGCCATGGTGCACCACCTTATTTTCTGTTCTCGGAATGCATTTGGAATGAGGATTGTCTACTGCAAATAATAATAATAATAATAATAATAATAATAATAATAATAATAATAATAATAATAATAATACACTGTAATGTTTTGAAATTGTGATTTGTATTTTAATGCAGTAATGGTTTCCACCCTTTCTTATTTTATTTGTCTTGTTGTTTGTTGTTAATATTGTTGTAAACCACCCAGACTGACCTTGTTGCCAGATGGGTGGTATAAAAGTGCAATAAATAAATAAATAAATAAATAAATAAATAAATAAATAAATAAGCTTTTCTAAGTGAAAACTGGCTGAGGCAATATTTTCTCCATCTCTTTGTCCCTTAGTCTTGTAACCACTGGTGAAAACAGACTTGTGTCAACAAAAGAACAAAATAAACATGAGTCGTCAGTTAATAAACTTAGCTGCTCTACAGACAACCTTCTCCAGGAATCATCCAAGGAATCAAAATTTGGCACGGGCCGCCCTGTTTTGAGGCAGCTGCAGTGGCGGTCGAGGCAGGAATGGCCCTCATCTTCTTGTGTAAGAATGAGCTGCTGCTGTGTTTTGTCCCGTCCCGTCTCTTGAGATGCCCTTCACACTTCAATGCCTTCTTTCCTGTTTGAATTACACACGCATAATATAATCGGAAAACAATCACAAGAATTGCATGATGTCCACTTAATTCTGCCTTATGGTGACCCTTTCCAGGGTTTTGTAGGCAAAGAAGACAGGACTCAGAAGTGGCTTACCGTTCCCTTCTTTGAGCCTTGTGGCACAGTGGTTAAACTGTAGTACTGCAGTTGAGACTCTGCTCACAACCTGAGTTCAGTCCCAGCCTTCCTCCTTCTAAGGCAGATAAACTGTGTACCCAGGTGACAGAGAGAGGGAGCAATGTTTACCTAGCATAATTAAATTTTAAATCGCCCAGAGAATCCATTAAGCACTACAGTAGGACCCCTGCATCCACTGAATCATTAACCACTGATTCAGTTATCTATGGTTGGCAGAGGGGGAAAAAATCAAACAATTCAGCAGCTGCAAAGCAAGCTACTGTCACAAACAGCAGCCATAAAGCAAGCTACTGTCACAAAACCACAGTTTTGGGGCTTGTTGGCATTCTCTCTTATCCACTGTTTTTGTTATCCACAGGAAGGCCTGGAACCAATCCCCAGCAGATACTAGAGTCCTACTGTATTTGCTTTTGCTTTCATTGTGCAGCTTGCCCAAGGCTACACAGGGTGGCATTTCCAGGAGCCACAGAGTGGAATTTAACTCTCAGCCTCTGGCTCTGCAGTCGGATATCTAACTCCCTGAGCTGTCCAAACAGCACATACAGTGGTACTTCTACTTACGAGTTTGATCCGTTCTGAATGCATGCTCATAAGTCCAACAACTTGTAAGTAGAGCAGCCGTATCTTTAAAAAAATTACAAATAAATTAAAAATAAAAATAATAAAAATGTAAGTAGAGCAGACCACATCTAAAATTTGTAAGAGCAGTTAAGACACCAATGGTTTTCTGCTTTTAAATCGAATTGCTCATAAGTAGAGCCGCTTGTAAGCAGAGGTACCACTGTACTTAGTAGGACCAAGCAGGTTACAAGGAGCAGGCACTATTCACTGCTTTAAAAGAAACCAATAGGCTATGGTCAGGGATACCATTATAGATTTTACAGCTAAACAGCTGCCTGAAATGCTGGAACACAGCACCAATCAAAGTATCCAGTGATCTATTTCAGTACAGGAGGGGAGCAATAAGTAAATGGATCACCCAGGTGGTTTCCATGTTGTTTTTTAAGATCCACATGTAGAGTGGTACTTAGGTTTCTCCCCGGCTCCTTCTCCCTCTGAGATTATTTCTGGTTTCTTGTTGCATCGTCACGTTAGTTAGAGAGGCAGACCTGCCAATAAAGGAGCCACCTCTAAAGCCATCTGTCGTGTTGCCGCCGGAAATCCAATTTCCTCAGTGAAAGGATAAGTGGTTGGGGGATCCTCTGGATTCCTGCAGTGCAATTGGGCAAAGGCACCTGCTTGCCTACAACGGCTGCTACGCCGCTCATTATGTACCTCCGCTTTGTTGGTCCAGAAAGGCAGTTGTGCAACTGGTCACTGGGTTGGACAACAGGTGGTAGAACCGAAGAGAAAAACCACAGTGTGAATCCACATAAATGTGCATAATTTTTTCCCATACGATTTAGACCAGTCAATCATATACCGTGGGGTTGTTGTTTTTTTTGTGCTGCTTTCTAATAATTTCCACAGCTGGCTCGATGGCGCAGTAGTTTAGCTACCTGGTGGCAACGGGACGTTTGATTCCATACCAGGTGAGCACAGCCACCCTGTGTGGCCTTGGGCAAGCTGCACAGTCCCGAAACTCCCTTCAGGAAACGGGGAAAGTAAACCCCTTCAGAATAATCTCTACCTAGAAAACCTTGAAAAAGTTCACCAAGGGTCATGCAACTATCACTTTATTAATAATCTCCACAGTGATTATTACTCTACAGTGGTCTCTGAGACACTGTGGAGTATTACCTTGGTTGGTGAGCACCTCGCTGTATGATACTTTTTCAAGACAAGATAAAATATTCATAAAATTTTGCTGTGCTCTATGAGCAGTGCCTTGTGAAATGAGCACCGGAGCTCCTCCTGCTCCTCCTCACTTTGGCCCTCGGTGCATCCTCAGAGGCCTCTGGACCCAGACACAGCCCTGCACCCCCTCCCCGCCACCCCAGGTATCTTGCCATGGTGAGGGGTTGACAGCAAAGGCGGAGTTCATGGCAATGTGGGGTGCGTCCAAGGAATGAATTAGATAAGTTTCAGTTATTTCTTACGGTTTGTTTATTTATTTTATTTTTATTTATTATTTTGGTTTACAACCATGTTTCCAAAACAAATTATGCCCCTATAGCAAGATACTACAGTGGTACCTTGTATAGGAATTAATTCATTCCAAATGAAATTATGTTAAGCAAATTTCCTTTATACAAATTTCCCATAGGAATGCATTGAAAACGGAGTAATCCCTAATTGCGACCATTTTTATGTTGTACATATTTGCCCATAGGCAATTCTGTTAAGCAAATTTCCCCTATCTCCGGATTTTTTCATGCTGTACATATTTTATGTTATACAAACAGTTTGTTATACGAGGGTCCACTGTACTATAATGTTTTAAATACTTTTTTTTTAATGACACACTCTTCCAATAAGTATCAAATTCTCCTAACATAGCTAAGTTAATTTTCGGCATGCCGTCCTGCGAAATCCCACTGGCACGGGATTCTGGAATTTGTAGTCTCCCACCCCACTTCAAAAGTAACTTCTCCAAAGCCTCTGGGCCTTTTTACACGACCCCTAAGATCCGCTGGCCACTTAAATTCGGACCAGAGATCTTAGGGGTTCGTCGTTCTTCCTCTGTCCCCACCCCCCTCCGCACTTCCTGGCTGCTGGCTGCGTGAGGGAGGGAGAAAAAGAGAAAGAAAAGCATGCCGCTCACCTCCTTCTGCCTCTCGTCTCTGTAAGGCCATCAAGTCCAACCCCCTCGTCTCTGTAAAAGTAGCTCTTAAAGGGGCGGGAGCCAAAAAGCAGCAAACAGAAGCGAGGAGAGCCCCGCACCCACTATCGTTGCACCGCATCAAAGATTTTTCACCTCCAAAGAGAAGGTACAAGAAAAGTGCGCTGGGTCGTGCTAAAGTGGGCGGGGTCGCACTTAATTGTCTGCAAACTCCAGAGCTGGTGGGGAAACATTTTTAAGCTCCGGAGCTTGCAGCCATTTGCAGAGGAGCTTAGGGGTCGTGTATAAACACCCTTTTCCCCTCATGCTAAAGCCCACAAGAAGCACGCTCTGTTCTCCACGGAGCCTCATACTGGATGCTGTTGATTCAGTCACACTAAAATGTGCCGGTTATGCTGGGAACGTCGGACAGGACGTTAGCCATCAATTTTTATACAGTAATTATAGGGAGATAATTAGGCCCCGTGGTGCCACAGCTGTGGAGCAGACCACGCTGGTGTGCCAAACTTCTATCCCCTCAGATGTGCTGGAGAAGAACATCTCGATGGGAGGAATAAATTTATGAACTGATGGCCCAGATCTGTTTGTTTTAGTTTCAAAGCCATGTGTTGCAACCGCAGCCCGATGTCCACATGGTGGAGCTGGATTCGTGGTTGAAAGCATGTCCCTCAACGGACCATGGTGGAGTGAACACAGGCCTCTGTCAGGCAAAGGTTGACCGGTGAAAGGTCCCTCTCTCCTTCTCCCTCCCTTTATTTCTGTATGGGGGGGGGAGACCCAGGGATGGCCTCTGCTCTGCCTGTTGGACTTCGGCCTAGCCTACATCTGCACAAAGGCACAGGAGCCTTACTGTTCCATCACCACTAAATAAAGCAGAACTCTGACTACAAATTATTTATCCATTGGATTTCTATACCGCCCCTCGAGCTGCAAGGTTATTCTGGGTGGTTCCCAAAATCTCCTGAGAGAACTGAAACTTTCCTTTAAAAAGTAACTTTCCCCCCAAGCCCTGATGTATGAGTTGCCTCAGACCCAGGTCCCACTTCAAGCCGAATCTCTCATCTGCTTGCCTTGGTTCTTCAAATTCTTCCCCACCCTGTCTGCTCTCCGATTACTGAACTCCTCCGGAATCCTCTTTTGAATTCTTCTTTAATTTTTTTTTGAAAATACAAACACCATTCTGAAGCACATGGAATTTGTCTGTGTTGTTAGAGAAACAACAAACAAGCAAGGAAACCAACACGAGTAGGTGCGGGCCAAAGACTGACTCATAAGTGACTCCTTCGACTCCCTTCCATTTCTGTCTCTTCTAGTCTACGCATCTTCTCCTTCCACCTCCCAACGGTCATGGTAGAAAGAGTCAGACAGTACAGGCCGTTCTTCCAAGATCAGTTTTTTCCGCTTCGGGGGTGGGGTGTCACCTTAACATCTCCATTGGGGGGAAAGGAGGCCCAAACAGAAGCTGGAATAGTAGAAGACTACCAGCCCTGTTGATCTTCCCTGTTCAGTGCTCGTACTCTCCATTTTAGAACAGAACACTAACAGATGTAGCAAATGATCTGAACTGGATGAGGGACCAATACACAGACAGATAGCCAGGTGTATTTTCCTTTTATTGTCTAGATGTACACATAGATTGGTACTCCCAGGCCTTCTTCCTTCCTCCTTCCCCCTTCCCCAACTCTCTCTTTGAGGCCACCTCCTGTTTCTTCTCAGTGCTCCATTTTGTTTACAAAGGCAGACCAGCAAATGTGGAAGTCAGCGTTCTGCGTTGGTATTAATTGTAGAACTCTTCTATATCATCTTTCTGAGGAAATCTTAAATAATCAAGGTAAGTTGTTTCCTAATGACTATCAGTGTACCCAAGTGGACAGCTCAATGAAGGTGTCTATCCAGTGTGTGGCAGCAGTGAAGAAGGCCAATTCCATGCTAGGGATTATCAAAAAGGGGATTGAAAATAAAACAGCCAACATTATAATGCCATTGTACAAAACGTTATTAAGGCCGCACCTGGAGTATTGTGTACAATTCTGGTCACCGCATCTCAAAAAGACATAGTGGGACTGGAAAAGGTGCAGAAGAGAGTGACTACAATGATTACCGGGCTGGGGCACCTCCCTTATGAAGAAAGGCTAAAACATTTGGGGCTCTTGAGTCTGGAAAAAAGACACCTGGGGGGGATATGAATGAGATGTATAAAATTATGAAGGGCATGAGTAAAGTGGATAAAGGGACACTCTTCTCCCTCTCACAAAATACCAGAAGTAGGGGACATCCACTCAAATTGAGGGTTGGGAGAGTGAGAACAGACTTTTTTTTAACTCAGCTTGTTGTTAGTCTGTGGAACTCCCTGCCACAGGATGTGGTGATGGCATCTGGCCTGGAAGCCTTCAAAGGGGTATTGGACAGATTCCTGGAGGAAAGGTCCATCACAGCTTACAAACCATTATGGAGATGTGTAATCTCCAGGCTTACAACCAGGGTACTTTAAGGGCCAGATGAAGGGGAGTGGTATCAGGAGACAGATGTCTAGTCGCGTGAACTCCCAGACGCATCTGATGGGGCCACTGTGAGATACAGGAAGCGGGACTGATCCAGCATGGCTCTTCTTATGTTAATGCCAGAAATTCCAATTCAACAGTGACAAACTCAGCACCAAGCTGCTGTCTATTATAAATGCTAGATATCCCCAAAAAATCTGAGGAGTTGGTCTACAGCCACGGAACAGACCACTGGAATAGTCAAATGTTACAGTGGCCGGCGCTGGAACTAGAGCCAGGGCCACAGCATCTCAGATTTGGGCAATACCATTTAGGAGGTGTCAAATATTTGGTGCTAAATCAGGGTCTCCCAGTCTTGGGTCCCCAGATGTTCTTGGTGCAACCTCCCCCCCCTCCGAAGCCTTCACCATTAGCTGTGCTGGTCAAGACTTCTGGGAGCTGTAGTCCAAGAATATCTGGGTTTCCCAAGGTTGGGAACTGCTCTGCTTGAGAAATGTTATCCCTGTAGAAGCTACTAGAATGAGGAAAATACACCTGCCCGAATCATGTACACATTGCTTCCAGCAGTTGGTACGTAGATGGGTTCAAGGCATAACCAATTGGCCCTTGTGCACCCAGATCCAGATGTTCCTTCTCTTTTCTGCATCCTCTGTCTCTGTATGCCAGCCTCACACAGAGCAAATAACACAGCAGCCAAGACTCAGATCAGCAAATGGCTAGTGTTGGATCTTGACTGTCTGCCTCTGGACTTTTGCCTAGAGCAGAGTGTCCTAACCCTGAGTAGCCTAGGAGGTGTTCTTGAACTTCAGTTCACAGAAGACTTGTCTGCCAGCTATGCTGGCTGGGGTTTCTGAAGTTGCAGTCCAAGATCACCTGGATTACCCATGGCTGGGAATTACTAGTCTTCTTGAGTCATTAACCTGACCACAATGAGAAAGGTGAGACAGGACTTTGGTTGGAGCCTGAAAATCTGCCTTTTAGACTACATGTCCCAGAATCCCCATGCTGGCTGAGGGAGTCTGGAAACTGTATTCCAAAAAGAAGATAAGAACATTGGTCTAATCCAGCATGGTACATTTCATTTTCTCACGCAATATATGGATTTGTTAGTGCCCTCGATAGCAACAAAGGCCCTTTGTACACAACCCCTAAACTCCGCTGCAAATGGCTCCCAGCTCCGGAGCTTAAAATTGTTTCCCCACCAGCTCTGGAGTTTACAGATAATTAAGTGCGACCACGCCCACCTAAGCGCGTCCCAGCACACTTTTCATGTACCTGCTCTCGGAGGGTGAAAATCCCTGATGCAGATATAACGTAGTGACTGCCCGGCTCTCCTTGCTTCTGTTTGTTCTTTTTTTGCCCCCCGCCCCTTTAAGAGATCTGAATGAAGTGCCGGGACGGCAGAACGGAGGTGAGCGGCATTCTTTTCTTCCTTTTTTTCTCCCTCCCCTCACGCAGCCAGCAGCCAGGAGTGCGGAGGGGGTGGGAACGCAGGAACAGCGACAAACCCCTAAGATCTCTGGTCCGAATTTAAGTGGCCAGCAGATCTTAGGGGTCATGTGAAAAGGCCCAAGGCGGTTATTTCAAGTCCTTCTTTGTTCCGCAACTAGTTTTGTACCGTGACAGCGTTGGTCGCAATCACATGGTTTTGTCCCTGTTTCAGTGTCCCCATGGTCGTGATAACTTTTATTGTGACAAGTGTTACCTCACGGTCTTGTACCATGACAAACACTGAATTTGCCTACGTCTGTGAAGATTCTCAGTCATCCAGGTTCGTTTAACTGGGAGTTGAATCATGGCTACTGGACTTCTTTTTTGAGAGATAGAAACGTTTCGCTGTTCATCCAAAGCTGTTTGGATGAACAGCGAAACGTTTCTATCTCTCAAAACTGAATTTGCCTAGCTTCCTTTTTCCTTTTTTTGAGGGGCTTAAAGAATTCTATTTTGATATTTCGCTTCTGAAAAGTCAAAATTAAAAACAACAACCCAGACAGTTTTCTGAGAGAAACAAATGTTTTGTTGCGTGACAGTTGTTACTACACAGTGTCTTGGAACAGAAAACAGGAACAAAGAGTGACAAGGGAAAACCCTACCCCAGCACCAGGTACAGTATTGTCGCACTTAACACCCGTTCTGAGGGCGTGGTCGAGACAAATTTCAGTAGTTGCGCAATGGATGTGAAGCCTCTCTTTTGATCCTCAAATGGAATGTTATGGTGTGTCTGTCTTTAAAATGGAGGATAGTCCTTCCTAAATAAAGGACATATTGCCCCTCTAAAAGACTAGGAGGCTAAATAATTCTATTCTCCTATCCTCCTGGTGGGCTTTTCAGAGGCACCTGGTTGGACACTATAGAAAACTGGATGCTAGACCAGATAAATCTTTGAAGTGATTCACCAAGGCTATTTTTAGGTTCTTAATGAGCTCAAAACTTGTGGATTTAATACACTAATAAAATGTGTTCTGTTTTTCGTTTTTCAAAATCCAAACCACTTGCCCACAGCTCAGTCCTGAAAAGCAATCTTTTAAGAACCCACAGATTAACCCACACTTACTAAAACATCAAACACATCAAATGTGGAGGGGAAGGTGCAAATTAAATGGGTTTGAGGAACAATCACATGTCATCTAAAATCTAGGACTCTATGTGTGTGTTAGTCTGGTAAGGGAATGCCAGATATAATTCATACCCTGTGCTGGCCCTACTTTTAGGCAGAATGAGGTGACTGACTGCCTCAGGCAACAGATCCAGGCTGTCATATAAGGGTCCCAGTTGGTTAGTTATTTGCTTTAATTTGCATTTTAAATTTTTTATTATTTTTTGACTGATGAGGATGTGGAGAGGGGCTTTCAGCATTGTCCACCTCACAGGCCAGAATAACTTAGCTCTGTATGAACATCTAACTCAGATAGATATGCTGATTTTTTACATGGGCTTGACAGCATTTGCTGTGTTGCTTCAGGCTGCAAAATGTCACGGGCTGCCCTTTTTCAGTTCCCTTTTGAGCTCCTCTGGATCCAGTGATGACTTGGAAAGAGGGCAGATGCCCTTTTGTAAGTTATTTTTGTTCCTGTATTAAAAATGTACATTGATATTCTTCCATCTGTTGCCTGGTATTAATAATGAGAAAAGTTCTCTGCAGCGTCTTTTCCCTCCTTTTTTAATCTATTTCAACACCTCACCTCACCTCAAAAAAAGGGGGGGTCATGCTGGCTTGGGGAGTCATTGTTGTCTCTCTCTTTCTCTCTCTCTCTCTCTCTCTCTCTCTCTCTCTGTGTGTGTGTGTGTGTGTGTGTGTGTGTGTGTGTGTGTGTGTGTGTGTGTGTGTGTGTGTGTGTGTGTGTGTGTGTGTAGCTCTGGAATATATCTTAAATTACCAACCTTTGAGGAGTAAACCCCAGCTTAAACTCTGCTTTTCCCAGAGGCTTCTGGCCGACTGGTGTTGGCAGTCCAACCAGGGACCAGATAACGCTGGTCCTCTTTGGTTACAAAATAAACAGCATTTCATGTTTATTTTTGTTCCTCAGCTCTGCCGAGTCACCTGGCTAGAGCTGGCCAAAGGTGCCGTGGGCCAATCCATTCACCCTGAAAGCTTCACCTCGGGTTACCTTTGCCGCTATTACGGGAGCCGAGAGTTGAAAGAACACGCCAAGGTTCAAAGGTACGGAGAAAAAGCTTTAATTCGCTGCAGCGAGGCGCCCAGCCGAATTCAGTCGGAAAACTGGGGCATTGAACAAAGAAACTCTACAGTCTTTATAGAAAAACATTCTCCTAGCACCCTTCCTTTATCAGAATAAACAAGGATGCATCTGGGCGCCGTAAATCACCCGAGAACAACAAAGAAAACTTCAAAAGATACATAGTTATCACATCGTTACAAATCAATTATCAAGGGAAACACACACAGGATACTATTAATCTTGCCCTTTAGCGCCACCTGCCATGCAGTTCCCGGAACTCTCCGCTTTGCTCCCGAAAGCGTTTGACAGCTCTATCGATATATCGATGTTTCGACGGATGTCTGGCTTATCTCTCGCGGGGGCCCCTTTTACCAGTGGTCTTCCCACACAGATAAGTGTTTGTCCGGTAATTTTATGGCCTGGTATCTCATGACACAGGCTTGGGGGATAGTGTAGTGCTTTGTGTTACAGTTCAGTGAAGGGAGAGAGGTGAATTAAGGGACACGGGGCTGAATCAAAGATAGAACCAAAGTAATGTCATTTTATCTACAATGACAGCTTATAGACTATAGGCTGTATTAAAACCACTTCTATCATTCCCTCCTCTTCTAAATGGACACTCATTTTGAGTCGTCCATCTGAAGGGCTTCATAGTCCTGTAACACAGCAATCAGCTTAGGAGCAGCTGTCTTCTCTACTACCTTTGAAACAGTCGACTGTACAAACTGCAACAAACAAGGAATGTAAATCAAGAGAAATAAAAGAAGACATAAAGGAGCAATTAATAAACTTCCTAATGTTTTCATCCAGGCTTGTGGCATGAAATCATTTAACCATTGCCATTGCATACCCTTCCACTCTTGCGTTGGATTAAAAGTTAACTGTTTGATTTCCATGGCAAGCTGAGTCACAACCTTACCCACGGGATCAATTTTTAAACAGCAGTTCGTTAAATTAAATTTTCCACACACGCCATTCTCAGATGCTAATAAATAATCGAGAGCGAGCCTGTTTTGATAAACAGCTGTTCTTAATTGATCTGTCACTTCTGCTATAGTGGTAAGCGCTGTAGCGATGCGCTGGCCCGCCAAATCCAAAACTGCTTGCAATCTGATTATTCTGTTGAGCAAATAGATGGGAGTTCGATATCCCCATGAACCATCTTGAGCCCAAGTGGCTGGACCATAAACACAAACAATTCTTTGAGAGTCCCATACATCCCCTTCATATTCCTCTGGGTTTTTACATGGAAACCCTGAAAACGGGGTATCATCGCGCTTTTTCCTGTTTAAAGGGCCATACACTGGAGCAGCCAAATATTGTTGAGTTTCTATTGGGACTAAAAAGAATGATGGTTTTATGAATCCTAGCACACAAGAACCAGACCCTGAATGAGGCAAATATTCATAAGCCATATTTCCACAGACCCAATACATGTTCATAGGGGCTCTCCATACCTCCGAAGATGCTGAGTATATGTATGGCAGAAAAGTGACATTTAACTTCTCTGGTTGTGGAGCATTGGAGGGTGAGGTCCAAATGCCATCTACCCAGGTTCCTATGCAGGTTAAATAACCCACTGGAATAGAACCATTTCGGGAAAAACAGACACGACCCACTAGCTGAGATGTGATGGTCCATGTCATATTCTGAGATTGGGCTCTCTTAGTAATGTTACCAATTTTGACATGTTATACAATTGTGGGGGGACCTCCATCGCCTCCCAAGGCCAGTCCTCACCAAAATTCGTGCCCCCACAAACATAACAATTTGTGACTCCTAGTTCTGTGGCTATTGACTGAGCCATTTCCAAAAATAAATTCTTGGCATGCTGAGAGATTTCAAAAGGACTCTCCTTCAGTTTCTCTACTGCATTTTCCACTGACCAAGAATGGCTTTTCTTTTCTCCATCTCTCACCTCTGCACGGGTAATTGTCAAATAGGTAACTGGATCTCTGCCAGGTCCATCAATTCCAAAACCATATACTTGAACAGAGGGGTGTGTGTCACTGATTACTAGACTGACATTGTTTCCTCCTATCCTTCTGAACTGTGAGAGATGAGGACAACCTGGATAGCCTCCAGCTGTAAAGGCACACACACATCCCATCCTGAACATAATTTGTTTGAACCACATGGTGCCCAAACTTCAGGGTTGCCTGCTTTGGCACCTTCATGGGGGTAGCACAAATACTTATGTTCAGATTTATATTTATTTACCCATGCTGTGGATCCACAACGGGTTCCCATGCCCTTTCCTAGGGCATCACAGGCATTGAACCATATTACTGCCCGTCTGCCACTATGCTTTAACACAGTAGTGGAATTCACATAATACAGAAGTCCACCACCTTCTGGATTGTCCCTCCTGGGCTCTTTAGTTCTGGCCATTCCAGCCCACACTGTATAATTAAATTTAACTGGGACCTCAGGCCTATAACAAAGATAATCTCCAGATGTACTTTCACATATATGATACATCATATCTTGATTCAAACATGTGGTTCCAGCTTGTTTGCACTCTGCTGGCTTTTGAGTGTAATATACCAGAGTATTTACTACTCTATTGTCTTGACTAGCAGCAATAATGCATGGGGTACACTCCTCTATACCCTCAGGCTTGACAGTTAAACAAACTGGTATCAGAAATAAAAGAACAATCATTTCTACTGATTTAGACATCCCACAAAACCTTCGCTTCCAGTTATAACAAATTAATAACACTCCCAACACATATATCGGCGAAATAACGAACCAAACCCAATTTGGGATGTCAACCCACATAAATGTTCAGGTCCCTTTAAGAGTTTTGACAGCTGCGGAGCTTTTGACAGTCCGTGGAACGTTCGCTGACAGCTCGTAGAACGCTCTTTGACAGCTGCTGCGCTACCGGCGTGCTGTCTCGTTTGCTGCCGTACTTAAAGGGAAAACACTGTTCAACTTCAAGGAAGGAAGAAACAAGGCACTTTTAAATCACAGTCTCGCACAAAATAAATGTTGCCCTAGCTAATCAGCTAAACCAAATCGCTCGCCTTCTTATCGGAAAACCCTCTCCCTCCTCTTCTTATAGAGGGGCGGATTTGGAAGGCGGGAAATTCAAAAGCTGAAAAGAAAGAGTCAAGTCTTCTTGTCAAAGAAACCTCTCACCACGCACATAGGAAGCCAATATTTTACTTTGACTTCTCTATGTCTGAAGTAACTTTCTTAAAGGTCAGCTTCAAGCTGTCATCGAGGTTGGCTCGAACCGTCCACTCTTCTCCCTCGCTCGCTGGGGCAGCTCGTTTCACACAAGTGTGATGAATCCAGGCACTCACTTCGGAGACTTTGACAGCCGTTGGCATTGACAATAACACTGTGAAGGGACCTTTCCACCTCAGGCGCAGGGGCTGTTGGTTCCAATCCTTGATCCAAACCGAATCTCCCGGTTCAAAGCGGTGAAGGGGCTCCTGTAAAACCACGGGCAGTCGTCCAAGAGTCCACCTGTGTAAGGAAGAGAGAGATCGGCCAAGCATCTGAAGATATTTAACATGTGTCAAAGAAGCTACACTCTCTGGGCGCAAGCCACATGAAATCGGAACTGGCCTGCCATATACAAGTTTGAATGGTGAAATGCCTGATTGACTTCTTCTAAAGAGAGCAATGGGTAGCATTTCCACCCAACTTTTGCCTGTTTCTTGTGTGAGTTTTGACAAATGACTCTTCAAAGTCCTGTTCATTCTCTCCACTCGTCCTGAACTCTGGGGCCGGTATGCTGTATGTAAATTCCATTTAATATGCAGTGCCCCAGCCAGTCCTTGCAAAACATGATGGATGAACCCTGGCCCGTTGTCAGACGATAAAGTGTGGGGCATTCCGTGCCTCGGGATATGATCCTGCAGGAGGCAGCGGACCACTTCACTAGCTTTCTCAGTCTTTGTTGGAAAAGCCTCTGCCCATCCTGAAAATGTACACACTAGTACAAGCATATAACGGTAAAGTCCACATCTCGGCAATTCTGTAAAGTCCAACTGCATATCCTCAAAGGGTTCTTTCCCAATATATTGAATTCCAGGCGGTGGCAAGGGTCCAGTTCTAGGATTGTTCCTTTGACAGGTGACACATCTGTGTGAAATATTTGAAGCTACCTGACGAAGCTTGGCTATATAAAGGTATGGGCTCAAATGTTGGTAAGCCATTTCGGGACCTTGGTGAGTGCTGTCATGATGACTTTGAACTACCTGACGGGCTAAACTCTCTGGAACCCACAATTGTCCACCTGGCAATTTGTACCAGCCCTCTGGCGTCCTGTCAAACTCTTGTTCCTCTGCAAATTCATCCTCAGCGGACGAATAACGTGGTGGTTCTGGTGGCAAAATATCAATTGGAATGAGACTAAGTTGCATCTCAACTGCACCCTGGGCTGCTTGCTTAGCAATACGATCTGCCAACCTGTTCCCTCTCGCTTCAAGTCCTGGACCGATCTTATGCCCATGGCAATGAATGACTGCCACTTCTTTGGGTTTCCATACAGCATCTAAGAGTTGTAACAAAATGTCAGGGTGTGCTACTGATGTCCCTTCGGAAGTAAGAAGACCTCGTTCCTTCCAAAGTGCCCCATGTGCATGAAGTGTAAGAAAAGCACACTTGGAATCCGTATAGATATTAATGCTCTCTGCTTCTGACAATTCTAATGCCCTAGTGAGAGCTATCAGTTCAGCTAATTGAGCTGAAGTTCCTGGGGACAACTGCTTAGCTTCGATCACAGTGTCTTCTAATTCCACAATGGCATATCCTGCCTGTCTCTTCCCATCAATCACTGAGCTACTACCATCCACGAACCAAGTCCTCCACTGTGGGTGAGGAGTATCGCGGAGATCTGGTCGAGATGAATAAACTTCATCTAATGTCTGAATACAGTCATGGGTGGCCGGTTGGTCACTTATTGGGAGGAGGGTCGCTGGGTTTAAACCCTCTGTTGTCTGAAAAGTAAGACCAGCTCTTGAAAATAATTTTTGACACTTCATCATGGCAGTCTGGGACAAGTGTTAGCCTCCTTTGGCATCTAACAAGGGCAGAATTGCATGCTTTGTGATACACACTGTGGATTGTCCGAAAGTGAATTTATCCGCTTTCTTTAAAAGCGCTGCCAGTGCTACAACTCCTCGCATGCAGGACGGAAGTCCTTGCTCAGTTGGGGTCAATGTCTCTGATAGATAAGCTACTGGTTGCTGCCAACTTCCTAATTTCTGACACAGAACTCCTTTTGCCACTCCATTTTCCTCATTGACATACAAATTAAAAGGCTTGTTTGGATTCGGGAGACCAAGAGCGGGCGCCTCTACTAAAGCCTGTTTGATTGCTTTGAAGCTCTCTCTTTGTTCCGGACCCCACAGGAACTCATCACTTTCTTTTCCTCTTATTGCTAAATGCAGAGGTTTTGCTAAAAGGCTGAAATTTGGGATCCAAATTCGACAAAACCTAGCTGCTCCCAAAAATCCTCTGAGCTCCCTCCTATTTCTTGGTTCAGGGATTTGAATGATTGAATGTTTCCGCTCATCGCGAAGTTGGCGCCTTTGCTGGGAAATGTCAAAACCTAAATACCGCACTGTTTTTTGATAAATTTGGGCTTTCTTTCTGGTTACTCTATAACCTGCAGCTGCTAAATGATTCAAAAGATCAATTGTGAGCTGCTCACAGCCTTCTTTGGTTTCCGCTTCCGCCAAAATGTCATCTACATATTGCAGGACTATTTGGCCAGGTTTTCGGGGGAAATTGGCAAGATCTGATGCCAGCCCCCCCCCCCAAATAATGTACTCGAATTTCGGAACCCCTGAGGCAAACACGTCCATCTGAATTGAGTTTTTGTGCCAGTTTGGGGGTCTTCCCATTGAAAAGCAAAAATATGCTGACTCTGTGGCGCTAATCTGCAGCAAAAATATGCATCTTTCAAGTCTAAAACTGTGAAATAAGCTGCTTCTGGTGGTATCAGGCTCAAAATTGTGTATGGATTCAGGACATTCTGATGAAAAGGTTCAATAGCCTCATTCACCAAACGGAGGTCCTGCACCGGGCGAAATGTCCCATCCGGTTTTTGAACCGGCAACAAAGGAGTGTTCCATTGTGACTGACATGGAACAAGGATACCATGATCTATCAATCTCTTGAGGTGGACCCAAATTCCTTCCGCTGCGACTTTCCCAATGGGATACTGTGGCACTGAAACTGGACCTGCAAATGGTTTGAGTTGAACAACTATGGGAGGAATGTTCCGTGCCATGCCTGGGGGGTTATCCTCTGCCCACACCTCAGGGTTAACTTTGTCCAGGAAATCTTGAGATAGCTGCGCTGGCTCTTCTTGAACCACCATCAAACGCCATCTCTCTCTTAAGGGATATTCTAAACACATTTCACCTTCTGGTTCCTTGTTGTCAGTTGTCAAATGAATTTCTCCCTTAGGAGTGAAGGTGATTTGAGCTCCTAACTTAAATAGCAAATCTCGTCCCATCAAAGGAATGGGGCAATCTGGCATGTGTAAAAACTTGTGCTGGACGATCTGCCCCCCTAATTTGCACTGTACAGGCTACATGAAATAAGTGCGCTGCGCCTTTCCTGTGGCTCCCATTACGCTAATTGAAAGAGTCCTGTCTATGGGTTTAACAAGCTGAGGAATCACTGAATGACTGGCTCCCGTATCCACAAGAAATTTGACAGATTCGTTCCCGGTTTGAACGCTGACCAAGGGCTCACGGGAACAAAAGCCCTGTCCTCTTCAATAGGGGACATCTTCTTCCACAACCATCATGTTCTGGTATGGTGGGGTCCAAGCTGGACCCTGTCCTCTTTGGGGTGCTTGCTGAGCCTGAGTAGATTGCGCTTGAATCTGACCTGCGGGCTGAAATTGGCCAGCTTGTCCTTGATTCACCTGGAAATTCCTTTGCTGTTGGTAGTTAAAGGGGCCAGGCGCTGACTGTCGATTTCCTGGCTGATTAAAACCGGATGAAGCAGGCGCTGAATACCTCTCAAAAGCCAGAGGCTGCCAGGGGTGGCGCGGACCCTGATTAAAGCCTCCTCGCCTTTGATTTTCAGGGCTCCTATAACAATGTCCAGTCTGTCCACATAGTGCACATTGATTTTTTAATAATGGCCCATGCCTGTTCCCTGGGGTATTGAAATTGCGGGGCTCGGGGACTTGATTCAGAGCCATCACTTTCTTAGTCTGTCCTTTACCTTCCTCTGTCCTTTATCTTCCTCCCTATTATTGAATTTAGTTTGCGCCAATTGGAGCATCCACTGTAATGTTTGTCCCATAAAATTGGCCTCTTTCTGAATTCTTTTTCGAATATCTGGAGCAGATTGAGCTATAAAAACTGTCTTCACTATATTCTCCATTCCAGGGTCCTCAGGGTTAATGGGAGTATATCTTCTAAATGCCTGATACAATCTGTCCAGAAAAGCTCCTGGGGATTCATCTTGCTTTTGAACTATATCGTTCACTTTTGACATATTAATCTTTTTCCTGCCAGCTGCTCTGATGCCCTGAAGTATTGCTGTATGATAATTTCTCAAAGCAGTGCGCCCTGCATCTGCATTATAGTCCCAATCTGGTGCAGTATTCGTCGGAACAGCGGCTTCCGCTTGTGCAGGAGTGTCCCCTAAAGCTATGCGGGATTTCCTAGCCTCCTCGAAAATCTTCCGGGTTTCTTCTGAATTAAATAAACCTCTCACAAGGTGCTGCACGTCCTCATAAGTGGGCATGTACACACTGAAAATACTGGACATAGTTTCAAAATTCTTATCAGGGTCATCTTCTAAACTTGGTAGGGTGTTTTTCCAATTTATAATGTCACTTGATGTAATCGGGACGTGCTGCATCGAATATGTGCGGGGACCCTGCTGATTTTGGGGCAAGGGGCCGTACACTCG
Organism: Phrynocephalus guinanensis; assembly: GCA_037367245.1. Classification (NCBI taxonomy): domain Eukaryota; kingdom Metazoa; phylum Chordata; class Lepidosauria; order Squamata; family Agamidae; genus Phrynocephalus; species Phrynocephalus guinanensis. The sequence goes on from CM074744.1 coordinate 20,343,729, forward strand.
CCTTAAAGGCATGACTTTTGTCTGCTCCTCAATCCTCTTTTTCTCAAGGAATTCCTCATGTCTCCTTGCTGCATCATATGCCCTTAAAAGATATCGCTGTCTTTTTGCCCAGTTTCGTTCTCCTGCCGCTTCTAACGCAAAATTTCCTACTTCCATCACTGATTCCCGGTATTTCTTAATTAAATCAGCCACTCTTTGATGGTCTGCTTCGCCCCATTCAACATTTCCTTTTATTCTGTAACGAAATTCCTCCTCGCTCTCCTCCTCCTCATCATCATCCTTTTCATCTTTTTCATCTATTTTAGGGGCTCCTTTCCCTGCTTCAGGCTCATCTTTTGGAAACTTGCCAGAAGGTCCTAACTGTGGGAGATCTTTAGATGTGGGAAGATTACCATCTATAATGGGTGCCTTTGGAGGGGAAGCGGGCGCTGGACCTGGAGGAGGTGGTGCTGCGGGGGGGACCGCTGGATTCCCTGGAGGGATGGCTGTGGCATAAGGAGGCGGTGGGGTAAAAACATCATAATCTTCAGGACGGCTTTCTAAAGCTGCCTCCTTTTTCTTTAAGGCTAACAACTTAGCCTGTGGTGGCAATTCTCTACAGAATTGGATCCATGAGGGATTTTTCTTCACATTTCCTTTCCAAACCTCGATGTAGGGAATATGTTCAGGGCAGTTCTTAAGAATTTTTAACCACAGTTGCCTAATAATACTTTCATTAAAGGTCCCTTGAGCCAGCCAATCCACTTGCATTACTGGCCACTCTATTTGACATAAAGTCTCCATCCTTTCCTTCTTCATTTTGATACCAAAGTCATAATTCTTGGTGGCCGTGTGCCAGTTCAAAAGGAAGCAGTCTAATGGAGTTGTGGGTTTGCTGGAGTTTTGCCCCATGATTTTTAATGATTTTATTTGAACTATATTCCTATATTCTCCCACACAATGCCACTGGACCCACTCCTAAACTCTTTAAACAATTTTCATGCACACAACATTCGATACTGACTGTGATCTGTTGGGTCGCCCACAAACAGAAACTGCACAGCCCAGACGTCGCTCGGCCAAAGGGAATTCTACACCCCGACCTTCCACGCATTCACACATTCATTGGGTCAGTGGCCACACAAATCACCCACATTTCAAAACCGCCTCCCAACCTAGTCTGGATCCCCCTACCTATTGAAAACCTTTTTTCCGCTAGTCTACTTTGACAGCTGAGAGCTCCTTCTCGCTGTCCACACCAAATGGGTTCCCTTATTACACACGGGATGTTAGAGCACACACTGCTCCTCTCCTCCCCCAAAAACCTCAGAACCGTCGTTCTGTTACCCTTTTACACACCAGGGGCTCAACCCCCAAATTAGGAAATTAGAGACAAATTCTCTTCCCACACTGGACCAGTCCCATATCTTACCAAATCTCTTAAGAGGTCCCCTCTCCAGCCGGCCAGCGTTTTCTCCCCGAGCGGTACCGTCTCCGCTACCACGTTGAACGAAAAAGTTCCCCTTTTCAAGTGGAAAGGTGTGCACCGGAGCTCTTCGTCCACCGCTGGCTGTTCGGAACCGCTTGGCTTGGCCCCTCGCTCCAAAAAGGGAGGGCAATCCCGGATGAGCCCCCAGATGAAAGCTTCACCTCGGGTTACCTTTGCCGCTATTACGGGAGCCGAGAGTTGAAAGAACACGCCAAGGTTCAAAGGTACGGAGAAAAAGCTTTAATTCGCTGCAGCGAGGCGCCCAGCCGAATTCAGTCGGAAAACTGGGGCATTGAACAAAGAAACTCTACAGTCTTTATAGAAAAACATTCTCCTAGCACGCCTCCTTTATCAGAATAAACAAGGATGCATCTGGGCGCCGTAAATCACCCGCGAACAACAAAGAAAACTTCAAAAGATACATAGTTATCACATCGTTACAAATCAATTATCAAGGGAAACACACACAGGATACTATTAATCTTGCCCTTTAGCGCCACCTGCCATGCAGTTCCCGGAACTCTCCGCTTTGCTCCCGAAAGCGTTTGACAGCTCTATCGATATATCGATGTTTCGACGGATGTCTGGCTTATCTCTCGCGGGGGGCCCTTTTACCAGTGGTCTTCCCACACAGATAAGTGTTTGTCCGGTAATTTTATGGCCTGGTATCTCATGACACAGGCTTGGGGGATAGTGTAGTGCTTTGTGTTACAGTTCAGTGAAGGGAGAGAGGTGAATTAAGGGACACAGGGCATTTCTCAGGCATGTAGTTTTGAAGGAATTGCGTACCCAGAGGGAAAAATATTATAAGCAGGTTTGTCAGCTGGTCAAAATGCCACTCCAGAAGACTTCAGGACCAAAACATGAGGCTTCAGGCAGGTCCTTCTGATTTCCCTGGAGTTGGGTTAGTGGGGTGTTTTTCAGAAGCAACTGCAAAACTCTGCACTGTTCACAAAATGCTGTCAGTTATAGTTGCATCACATGGCAGTGTAGCTATGTTATTGTACAGCAGAGAAAATCAGCATTCTACAAGGCAATTCTAAAAATGGAGGTAGCCCAAAAAAGAAACAACCAAGGGTAACTTAGAAGCTAGACTTCAGATTGACATTAACTTTGGCCCAGATGTAGCAGAGAGTCTGGTGTTCACTTGCATTCACACTTGTTGAAAAACAGCCCTGACAATTGCTTTATGTTTGGGTGGGATATACTGTAGTTACGTAATGGGGGAAAATGGAGTCAGCTACTGAGATTTTCCCCTGCTTAGTGTCACTATGACATGTGAATGGTAGTGAGCACAAAAAGGTATCCTGTAGTCCATTTTGACCACTGCCATTCAAATTGTCAGCATCAAGGCTGTCCTTTTCTGCTGGCAATGCAGGCATAATCTTGTGTGGACATATCAAGCTATTTCTTGGGAGTTTAGAATTGTGGAGAAAGCTCATATTGTTCCAGAATAACATCATACTGAATTGTAGTAGTGGTCTTGTTATGGGAGAAAGGAATGGCATTCTGTCAATTGAACTTGTTATGAAATAGCATCATTCTGGGACAGTGGTTCCTCTCCTTGGGTCCCCAGATGTTCTTGCACTCAAATTCCCAGGAGCCTTCATCACTAGCTGTGCTGGTCAGGATTTCTGGGACTGGTCGTCCAAAAACCACAGAGGACCCAAGGTTTGGAACCAGTGTTGTAAAATGTGGGTAGGGGTTGTCTGCAGATCTGTGGCAAAAAATTTCACACACATCTCACCAGACCTCAACAATGGTGGTACAAGGCCTGGAAATGGTTGAAAACAGCCATTTTCGATATAGAAGTAGAAGAAATGCCTAGATGGGCACTTTTGGGGTTTTAAGTTAGTTGGCCCAATGAAAGATGCTGCCTCCGGTTTGTTCAATCTACGGCTCCTAGAGTGGGAACAGGGAACAGGCATGTCTATCTAAACACACACACACTCTCTCTCTCTCTCTCTCTCTCTCTCTCTCATATATATATAGGGTCAAAAGAAGAAGAAAAAAGCCTATGGAAGGCCACATGCAGTTTGCCTGTAGTTCATAGAATCATCGTAAGATTGGAAGGGACCTTGGAGGATATCTAATCCAATCCCCTGCCCAATGCAGGAGACTTCATACCATCCTGGACAGATGGCTGTCCAATCTTTTCTGGAAAACGCCCAGCGATGGGGTACCTACAATATTGGCAGGCAAGCTGTTCCACTGTTCAATGGCTCTCACCATCAGGACATTTCTCCTTATTTCCAGGTTGGCTTTCCCTCTGATGAGTTTCCACCCATAAGTTATTGCCATACTCTCAGGTGCAATTGAGAATAAATCAATTGCTCTCTTCCCTGTGGCAACCCTTCAAGGTATTGGAAGACTGCGATCATGTCTCCCCTCAGCCTTCTCTTGGTCAGGCTAAACACGCCCAGTTCTTTTAGACGTTCTTCATACGAGTTAGCCTCCAGTCCCCTTATCAACTTTGTTGCTCTTCTCTGCACATTTTCTAGGGCCTCTTTGTTTTGCTTGTATTGTGGTGAACAGAACTGGACGCTTTGTTCTAAATGTGGCCTCACTAGGGCAGTGTAATATAGAATATTCTGAGGAACTCAAAATGGTGGCCAGCTGGTGACTGAGTTGCTAGGCAACAGCCCTGGTTGCCCTGTTCAAAACACACATACTACCTATGAAATGCATAGTGACCCCCCCCCCAAAAATCTTATGTTCCCCCACATTACAGTTGAAGTTGGGAGTGGTGATAGAGATTTTTGGTCCAGCCCCATTTTAATCAGTCTGCCATGCAATATGAAGCCATCAGTCTGCCAACAATATGAAGCCATTGCTAGGTAGCCAAAGCAGATTATGTGGGTCAATGGGCCTTTTCACACGACCCCTAAACTCCACGGCAAATGGCTCCCAGCTCTGGAGCTTAAAATTATTTCCCCACCAGCTCCGGAGTTTACAGATAATTAGGTGCGACCACGCCCACCTAAGCGTGTCCCAGCACACTTTTCATGTACCTGCTCTTGGAGGGTGAAAATTCCTGATGCGGATATAACAGTAGTGACTGCCGGGCTCTCCTTGCTTCTGTTTGTTCTTTTTTTTTGCCCCCCGCCCCTTTAAGAGATCTGAATGCAGTGCCGGGAGCAAAGCGAGATGGCAGAACGGAGGTGAGCGGCATTCTTTTCTTCCTTTTTTTCTCCCTCCCCTCATGCAGCCAGCAGCCAGGAGTGTGGAGGGGGTGGGAACGCAGGAACGGCGACGAACCCCTAAGATCTCTAGTCCGAATTTAAGTGGCCAGCGGATCTTAGGGGTCGTGTGAAAAGGCCCAATGAAAGAAAGGACAGAGACAAGGGTAAGATCTTAATTGCTGATTTAAAGCTATAGGTACTAATGAAGAAAGACTTCGAAAAATTCCTTTATGGACTCCAGTTACCCTCAAGCCTGGGGGTGGTCATGCTGTCCTGGGGATTCTGGTTATTGTGGTCCAAAGATAATTTTCCCAGGCTTTGCTTAGATCCGATCTGTGTTTGCCGTTATTCTGCACACAACCATCTCTTGTTCATGGACACAACCCCACTCTTGTTCACAAACACCTATTTGTTCCTCCCCATGTGGGCAATCTCATTTGGGACAGGCAGAATCATGTAGCTGTCAGGAGCTCTTACCCTTGGCATTTGTTTTGGATGAAATGATGATGGAACCTAATGGCGGTCCCTTTGCTCACATTTTTCATTTATTCCAAAACAAATACACACCCCTCCTGTTCGATGCCAACCTCTTAAGCTCCAGTGTCCTGCTTCTTTCTGCACGTTTTCATTAATATATATATATATTCCAGAAGCCACGGAAGAAACCGTTTTGGCAGCTCATCCCGAACGCTGAAGGTCAGTGCAATTACTGGCTCTCGGACGCCATCTCATAATTTCTCAAAAATTTTTGAGAATCTCCAAAGATCATTTCACGACCTTTTTCATTCCACAGATCAAGGTGTATATATAAATGATCCATCTTTTAATAATAACACACACACACACACACACACACACACACACACACACACACACACACACACACACACACACACACACACACACACACACACACACAATTTCAGCACAAAGATGAACATTAAAAACAAACGGACAAAACCAACAAAAAAAAGCCAGAACTGTATTATAAAAATTATGGCATCTGGGCTGAGCTGCTGAGAAATACCCCTTTGGCTGGACACTGTTCAGGAAAAAATATGAAACTGCACCAGGATCTTTATTAGAACTACAGCTATATTCAGCCATTCTGTCATGAAGGTCTGGTCAAAACAAGGCTCCCTTTTTATCTTTTATTTTGGAGAAATGGCTTGAAAAAGCAATGTATAGATAGCCTATTCCAAGAAGTTTCATTATATAGAATTTTTGCTACTTTGATGGAAGGCCCACAGACTGAACTAGCTTGTTTTATTTTTGAGGAGTAATGCCTGGTGTTCTGTGCATGCTCAGAAAGACTCTTACCTTCACCCATACTCCTTTTTCATTCATTGTTTAATTACTTTTTAAAATGTTGCATAAATGTGGAAGCACTTGCAAGTGCTCAAAACATCCCTCATGGCCTGGCTTGATGACCTTAACACCTGAACAAGCCCACAGAGAGTGAGAGAGAGAGAGAGAGAGGGGGAGGGAGGGAGACAATCCTTGAGATAGCTTGGATGGCCCAAGTCTTTTTGGATTGAGTGTTGTCTTTATCATCTATAGGTGCCAATGGCCTGGAATCAACAAATACCATGGTACCTTGTATAAAGGAATTAATTCGTTCCAAATGAAATTATGCTAAGCAAATTTTCCTTTATACAAATTCCCATAGGAATGCATTGAAAACAGAGTGATCCCATTTTATGTTGTACGGATTCTCCCCATAGGCAATTATGTTAAGCAAATTTCCCCTATCTCCAGAATTTTTTATGTTGTACAGATTTTATGTTATACAAACTGTTTGTTATACAAGGGTCCACTGTAGTGTAATTACCCCTGTGTTGTGAGATGACATGTTACAAATTGAATACAGCAAATAGGATCCTGGCCTTAGGGCTGCAGTGCTTGAACAATGACATCACATTAGTAATTTCTGTTCCTCAGGGCAAAAAATATGGCTGGATATTATCCAGATATTTGGGATCCTGTCACCCAGCAATAAGAGAATCTGTACCAAATCGAACACCGTTCAGATCTAGAAGTTGAGTCATGGAAACTGGACAGTTGCCATGACTCAACTTCTAGATAAACTCACCTGGATGACTGAGAATCTTCACAGACTGTTTAGATCTCCTCTGACTTCCCTTCCTTTTGTTTAGTTTTCTTCCATATCAGCTCTACGTAGTCACAGGACAAAGTTCAACTGCATTCGGTGGGAACGTCTCCCAGAAAAGTTTGTAGCAATATTAATTAAGTCATGAAGGCTTTTTGCCAGATTCATTTATGCCAGCTAATTGTCAACGGAGGACCAGTCTTTTTCCCATCATGAAACAATATGGTGATTTATTTATTCTTCTTTTTCTGCCTTGGCTGCGGCCACTAAATGGATGATTAACTCTAAATCTTCGTTGGCAACGGCATTTTTCAAACCAATCCACAGTCAAAGATTCTAAACTGCATTCTATATATCATTCATTCATCCTTGATCACATTCTGGACCTGTGTCCAGACCTGTGTCCAGAATGTCATCAGCACCTTCCAGGACTAGAAAATAATTTTGGGAGTGCCTGAGTTCTGACTATACCATACATTTAGAAGAACCCTTCTCTCTGAGAAGTGAGAGATAAGCAAAATTCAGAGTGGGAAATCCCAGATGGAGACGGGGCAGAGGTCAGCCTTGCAGGAAACGCTTGTGTGTTTTTCTCAAACTTTACCTCTGGGATCTATGCAGACAGAGCCTTTTAGAGACCGAGTGCCCAAACTGCGATTCAGAACCCACTACTTTTTTTTGCAAAGTGCCAATACAGCAATTTAACCTGAATACAGGTGGCTGTGAAGGGGCGATGTTGGGTGACTGACCACCTGTGCCATAGGTTCGCCAACACTGCTATAGGACATTGATTCAGAAATTCTGGGATCTACAATTTAAAAAGAAGTAAAGTTTCCAGGTTCTGATTTTGAGAACCAGAACTGAACTGAGCTCATAATAGAGACTCTGGGCAGTTCACAATTTATTTTTGCAGGCTGTACATTTCCTCCCAGTAAGATAGTACTCATTTTACTGACCTCTGAAGGCTGGAATGCTGAGTGAACCTTCAGCCAGCTACCTGGAATGTAACCCCAGGTTGTGAGCACCATTACAGCTGCAGTATAGCAGCTGCCTAGATGCCCTGAGAACATCCAATCTCACCTGATCTTGGAAGCTAAGCAGTGTCAGGCTAGTATTTGAATGGGCGACCACCAGGGAATACCAGGTGCCTGTAGGCGCCTGGAGTAGGAACTGGAAAGCCACTCCAGTATTCCTGCCAAGAAACTCCATGGACATGGGGTCATGAAGAGTCATCACGACTGTAACGACACAACAACAGTTTATCCACTGCGCCATGAGGCTTTTCACTTACCCACAGCCTGAAAATATTAAAAATATTACAAGAAACATCCTAGAAATATATCAATTTCTAAAGTTGAAGTTACCAAAACTGATCACTAGAAGACACCAGAGACCATGCTACGTATAGTGTTTGTTTGTTAGAGAAATACATTTCTATGAAGTCATTCTTAGACTGGCCATTAGAGGGAGACAGATACCATGCTATGCTTAGCATTGGCAATAATATGTAGGTGGGCTTAAAACCTGTCCCTGCTGCTGGGAGGCGGGTGGTGGTGGTGGTGTCCTACTGTATATAACTTACTGAGTGGGAGGATATTGGTGCCTTCATTGCACCAAGTAATATGACCCACTTTGCTTTCTGTTGATTCTTTTCGATGTTCTGCCACAACCGAAACTAAGCTTCAGCTTTGCTAATAGCTGGACAACCAATTTCTCCTTATTCTTTCCCCTACCTTCTGGAGGGGCCCCATTGTTTCATGTCGTGCTTAGAGATCTGAGTAATTATTACTGTTGAGGAATAAACTCTATCTCCCCCCCTCATTCTCTCTGCCCAAATAGCCCTGGGTCACAGTGACTCCTGAAATCTGTTTTGCAATGTGCGCAGTCTACCCCAATTAAATTAAAGCCGCATAGTCTTTCTGTCATTTCTTTGGTCTAGCTGTTAGAAGAACAGCGAGGGTCATCATTATCCCACCCACCCCCAAGAGAAAGGTTATGCTTTCAGAAAAGGGGATGTGATTAAGGCTGGGAAGGCTCATTTTCTTAACCGTCCCCATAGAGTCACATTTGGGTGCAATTGAAATTCTGCTGCTCTGGGGTGAAGCCACGGTTCTCACTGCCCTGGTTAGAGGACCCGAGCACAGAATCAAAAACGGATCCTCTCTGGATCCCAGGAGCAGAATGATTTGTTTCTTTCTTTGTAAACCCCAAGATCAACCTGGTCAATACCAAGACATGGGTTGAGACAGCCCTGCTCTTAGGCTGAGTGAGGTGACCAGTGCTGCTGGAAGAGCCTGAGGGCATAGCAATGACAGCCTCTTCGCCTGAAAGACCTGACACTGCCATTTAAGAAGAATTTCAGCACAGACTAGCAAAGATGGTAAGGGATTCGATGCAACTTCCGAGAAAGGTTGGAGGAGTGGGCAAGTTAGTCCTACTGTGAGGCCGAGTGAGACAACTGCTTCAGATGGCAGAAGCTTCTCTGGCCATTCTCATATCTAGGAGGAGGAGGAGGCCATGTAGGCCACGTGGTCTGTAGGATGAAGTTGGCCATACCATATATGCCATATAGGGCATTTATACACGACCCCTAAGCTCTGCCGCAAATGGCTGCAAGGTCCGGACCTTAAAAATGTTTACCCACCAGCTCCGGACTTTGCAGACAATTAAGTGCGACCCCGCCCACTTTAGCGCGACCAAACAGCAGTTTTCTTGTACCTGGTCTTTGATGGTGACAAATATTTGATCCGGTGTAAGGATAGTGAGTGCGGGGCTCTCCTGGCTTCCGTTTGTTCTTTTTCTGCCCCCCGCCCCTTTAAGAGATCTGAATGCTGCCGGGAACAAAACGGAGGTAAACCGGCAGTCTTTTCTTTCTTTTTTCTCCCTCCCTCAGGCAGCCAGCAACCAGGAAGTGCGGAGGGGGGTGGGGACAGAGGAAGACAGAGGAAGAGCGACGAACCCCTAAGATCTCTGGTCCGAATTTAAGTGGCCAGCGGTTCTTAGGGGTCGTGTAAAAAGGCCCAAAGTCTGTAGGATGAAGCTGTTCACCCCTAGTTAATTATGTGCCATCAAGTTGGAAATGAGTTATAATGACCGTAATAAGGCTTACAGGATAAGTGAGATATTTAAGGAGGGATTTTACTACTTTTACTCCCCAGTGAGTTTTCCTGGAGGATTGGAACCCTATTTTTCAGCGTCTAGTTCAGGGTCCTCAACCTAAGGCCCCGGGGCCGGATGCGGCCCCCCAAGGTCCTGAATCCGGCCCCTGGGACCAATTGCAACCCCCACCTACCCTTGCTTTGTGAGCAAGCCAGCCTCCACAGCTGCTTCTATTGCTGAGGCAGTTCAAAGCAGTGGGCTATATTGCTTCTCCCACTCCCCCCAACTACCGCCCAGATGATCAGCATGCTGGCTAGAGGGACATTCAGAGTGGGAGGGTTACGGCAAGGTCCCCCGCTCCCCCCACCCACTGTGGTCCGGCACCCAGTGGTGCCTGGGGCGTGGTGGACCGGCCCGCTGTTTGAAAACTTTGAGGACCCCTGGTCTAGTTCATTATTTTACCTACTGCACCACACAGGTACCTTAACTACTAATACATCACTAAAAAGACTACAGTATAAGAGATGAGCACGAAATGGAAAAAAATCATTTTGTTTTTCATTTCGTTACAGGCCAGCTGGTTGGTGTGTGTGTGGGGGAAGCACCAACCTCCCGTGAGCCAGCTGGTCGGTGCTAGTTTTTTTTTATGTGCCTACCTGCTGGGCTGATTGGCCAACTGTAACAGCAAAAAAAAATCCTGAAACAAACAAAATGATTTCTTAAAAAAACATTGTTTCATTCTAAACAAAACAAAACAATAAAAAATGAAACAAAATGCCATTTTGGCGTTTCGTGCCCATCTCTAAAGGATATCATAGAGTCCTAGAAGAGTGAAGTTGGAAGGGGCCTTCAAGACCATCAAGTTCAAACCCCCACTTGATGCGGGAATATAAATCAAAGGAGATCTCCCAGGTGCTAGTCCAAATTTCTGTTGAATGTCTCCAGTGTCGGAGCACTCGCCACCTCTTGAGGTTATTGGTCCCACTGTTGTACTGCTCTAACACTTAAGTAGTTTTTATCCTGATATACAGCTAAATGCTGGATTCCTTTAACTTGAAACCATTGTTGCTCGTCCTGTACTTTGGGATGATCAAGAATAGATCCTTCCCCTCCTTTCTATGAAAACCCTTCAAATATTTGAAAAGTACTATTTTATCACCCTTTAGTTTTCTTTTCTCCAGGCTAAACATGCCGGGTTCTTTCAGCTGTTCCTCATAGGGCTTGGTTTCCAGCTCCTTGATCATCCTTGGTGGTTACTTCACGTCCTACCTTGTTCTGCGATTACGTTTGTACCATGACAGCATTGTTCGCGGTCACGCGGTTTTGTCCATGTTCAGTCCCTGTTTCCGTTTCCTCAGGGGTGTGATTACTTGTCTAGTGACAACTATTACCTCATGTCCTTGTTCCGTGACAATTTCTGAATTTGTCTTGCTTTCTTAACCCTTTTTTAAAATATCGTAAATAAAACTTTTTTGATATTTCAATTTACTAGTCTTCTGGGATTTATACGTCAATGCCACAGAATTTTCAGCACTTTCTTTAATAAACATTTGCACTGCATGGTGTTTCCCATAGGGAAACTAATGTTGAATGCCGCTTCAGCCGCTGACCAGTAGGTGGACACTGGTTGTTGCGTGACAATTGTTACCCCACGGTCCCTTGTCTCGGAACAGGAACCAGGAACTAACTGTTACAAGATAATTCCCCAGCCCAGGGGCAGGTATGGCTTGTCACGCTGTTCCCGGTTCCGGGGGGTGTGGTCGAGACAACTTTTTGCTGTCACCCTATGGATGTGAAGTAAGTTTTTTTTTGTACCGGTCCCAAGCGGGACAGCAAGGATGAACGGTATATGAAGTAACCAACCTTGTCGCCCTTGAAAGAAGACACTGAGAGATGGATACAATCACAAATTTTGTAGCATCCCACCGCCAAATTGCTAATTTTTAGGCGCAGATGCAAGTTATAATCCCATTTTAAGAATGTAAACTGAACTAGGATGATCTAGTGCCTGTGTACCTGCTGGGTCTTGTGTCCAGGTGGGACCCGGTAAGGCTAGCCAGCTTCAAATTCACTGGCTCCCCTTCTTCTGACTCTATATTTCTAACTTAAACGTAGACCAGATAGGCCTCCTGATGGAGGACTCTTTCCAAAGCAGAGCTGGCTTCTGGTAGGTCTTTAAACTCAGGATTGTCCTCTGACCTAGAGGATACCTTGTCTCCTGCACACGAAAGTGACGTGATGGAAAGATGTTATCATCCAAACGAAAGGACTCTGGGAGGACATCAGCCCTACCCTTCCCCTCCCCCCCAGCACCATCTGCCCTTCCTCGGCCAGGCTAGTAACTTTTATGGCCTTGTTTACAACGCTGCTGTGTGTATCTACTCTGGATTTCATTCCCCACCCACCCACACCTCACTCATTGGTGGATCGGCATCTCTCACCTCCAATTTTTGGCCCTCACCAATTGACCTCCTTCTTCCCTCTCCTTCGCATGTAAACAGTAACATCCCCAGATTCCAGGATGTTCAGCTCACCGTCACTTCTGAAGAGGCCCGAACCCCAGGAGAAGCCCCAGCCCCTGGGGATCTTTGCGATGATCACGCACAGAAGCGGGGGCGACAATGGAAATTCTGAGGCCTGGCGTTCCAGAAGGCGACACAGGCATGTTGGGGGGGCTGCTTTCTGTGCCCCCCTGCTTTCCCTCCCTCGGACCGACCCCCCCCCCGGTTTTGTCTCTTCTTTTTTCATGTGCTGCATATTAAATCACAATTAAATCAAGGGAGCTTTTCGCACATTGCCTCATCCCATCGCTATGGCCGTCTGGATGCAGCAACATCTGGAGGCACCAGGCAGATGTTTGGTTGTCCCAGCAACCGCCAATTGGGTCGGTAAACACAGGCAAGGCGGTGTGTGTGTGTGTGTGTGTGTGTGTGTGTGTGTGTGTGTGTGTGTGTGTGTGTGTGTGTGTGTGTGTGTGTGTGTGTGTATGTGTGTTGAGGGGGGGGACTTTTCCTTCCTTCCTATCATCTTTCCTTCCCTTCCACTGCAAAACAAGCCCCGAGTTTTTCCCGGCAGGACGCTTGGCTTCGAAGTGGAGGCCAAAGGCGTCCAGAGAGCTGCACGGGAGGTGCAAGCCAAGACTCCCGATTTTACAGGCTGAGAATCAAATGTAGAGGCTTCCTGGAAAAAATAAAAAGAGGAATATTGGTCATGCACAGCTTCTGAGCTGTCTCCCCACGATCCCTGCTTGTAATGTTCCCCTAGCTATCACGCAAAGTTTTGGCTCCAGGGTCCTGTTCCTTTTTGAATTTTTTATTTTTATTAATTTGTAAAACTGTACAATACATAATACATACATACAAATTCGTAATTATGGATCCTCATTTTCCCATCACCCTTCCCCCACTCCTTCCCTGCCCCTGGAACTGAAGAACAAGCAATTTTTCAACTCTTCATGCAAACTAAGTCATATCATATGCTCCACCTATACATCAATGGCTTCCCCTTAAACCCATTTACTTTGTTTATATATGGGGCCAAACCATCATTTTTTTGTACATTTATCCCACATTTCTTTAGGTACCTTTTCTTCTTTAACCCGTTTGAAATAACCATACAACTTTTATTTCTTGTAATTTCCCAATCTACCCCTTTTTTAAAACTCAGCAGTATAGCTGATTGAATTTCTTCAATGTGTGTGTGTGTGTGTGTGTGTGTGTGTGTGTGTGTGTGTGTGTGCAACTCCCAGAAGCCTCCACTACTCGCTTTGCTGGAAGGGATTTCTAGGAGTTGCAGTCGAGGAACATCTGGGGACCCACAGGTTGAGAACCACTGATTTAGAGGAATCCTTCCATCTCCACGCAATTACTGCATGTGCCGCTACTAACATTGCTTTCAATAAGTATTCATCTGCATCTCTTAGATTCTCACAACCTAAACCTAAACCTTAGGTTCAGGGACCTGTTCTTTTTCACAGATAGGTCACCAATGAGTTACTTGAGGGTAGATTTCTCTTCAATGGGAAGAGCTGTCCAGAGACAAGACCACAGAGGTCCCATCATCCTCGTCCAGTTGAGAATGAAGGTGTACATACATACAGAAGGATGGTTGGGACCTCGCAGGAACTGTTTTGATGATAGCTCGGGGCTTTAAGGAGAGTTAGATGATGATGATGATGATGATGATGATGATGATTGATGATGATGATGATGACGACGACGACGACGACGACGACGGGCCTTTGGTCTGATCCAGCATGGCTCTTCTTAAGTTCTTATGTTGTTCTTATGTTGATATGATGATGATGATGATGATGATGATGATGATGATGATGATGATGATGATGACGACGACGACGACGGGCCTTTGGCCTGATCCAGCATGGCTCATCTTATGTTCTTATGTTGTTCTTATGATGATGATGATGATGATGATGATGATGATGATGATGATGATGATGATGATGATGATTTGCATCACATCATCTTCATTCCAAGTGCATCCTGACAACTGCTTAGGACACCTGCAGTCACCAAAGTGAGGTAGAAAGGCAGCCCACGTTTTGCAAGCAAGAGGTCTTAAATTTCATTCCTAAAATCTCTTCAAGAAAAATCCCCAGAGGAGAATGGCAAATTTCTGTTTTCTGCCTAGGCCCCTACAGGAAGGGTTGGGAATCCTACCCACCCATCTACCTGCCACTCCATCAGCATCCCTTGTAGTTGCGTTTGTTTTGGGGATCTTTAAACCCTCCCCTTTTTTAAATAAAAAGTGGTGCCGAAATCAGGTGGAAAATATTCACCACTACATTTCAGCAATAGCCAAAGGGAGAAACTCTGTTATTTACATGCTTTAGTGGCATTTGCAGCCACCACCACCACCCCAAGATTTTGGAGCAAGTGTTTTGCTTCCTTTTAATACCTTCTTGTATTGGTTGCCTCCAAAGTTTGAGGTCCGAATCTGAATTTTTTTCATCTTTGAATGTTGTCTCCTGACCTACCAAAATTGTATAAACCGTATAGGTTCTCCATCCCCAACTAGGCTGAGAGCTGGTGTCCACCACCACCTTCTCTGAATGATGCTGTGACGGAAGATAAACAGATACAGGAAGGCAACTTACATCTTGTTTGGACGGACTTACTCCTGAGTAGACATGCCTAGAGTTGACTTCAGTTTTGTATTCCTGGTGGGAAAGTGTCCACATTCCTAAAAACTACAGCTGGATCTGCCCACGTTGCTTTGACCTAGCCTTATTTTCCTTAGACCTGCCTTCTTCTGGAATGCCACCCCCACGGCTTTCTACCTGGAATTTAGCCCCCTGGGTTGCAATGGTTTCCCCACCCTGTTTGCTGTCAGAACAGGCAAGACTAGACAAGATGGATCAACTGCTCCACCTGGTACCAGGCAGCTTCTAAGGTTTTTTAGGCTTTCTTTTCTCTTCCCCTGCTGTCTTCTCCCATGGAAAGCCCTCCAAGTGCACACAGGACGATGACACCCATTGCCCACCGCCTGGTTGGGGATCGGGGGTGGGGGAGGGTTGAAGTCCAGCACTTGGAAAGAATATAAGAAATATAAGGACAGCCCTGCTGGAACAGGCCACAGCCCTTCCAGTCCAGCCTTCTGTCTCATCCAGCGGCTTACCATTGGCTTCAGGGTATTCCTAAGCACATGTCTTCACCTGCTTATGATTCCCTGCAAATGGCATTGAGAGATATCCAGCCTGTCTCTGCAATCCGGAGGTTGTCCTTAGGCATCCATAATGATAGCCCTTGATACCCTTGTTCTCCAGGCCCAAGACCAAACAAGCTCAGGTCTACATTTGATGTTTGGAAGTCTGTGGATTTCCATCAGCAACATAAGTGTTGGGGGTGGGGGAAGGAAATGTCTATTGGGGGGGGGGAAATGCATACTCTTGGAAACGTCCATTAAAAAGGCGTAATTTGATAAACGCCTGTGAAAAAATGCTGAGAATCTTACTGCTGGCTTAGGCTTGCCAAAGAGAAAGCTCGTAAAATGTTGGCACCGCATCGCCTCCCGTGATCAAGGTGCTGGTCTCAGGGATTGGCGAGAGGCCAACGGTCAATGCCGGCATCTCCCTGATAACCGAAAATGATCAGGAAATGCCAAAAGCAGTGACGTTTTGCCTTAAACCAGAACAAGCACTTTGCAATTCAGAGTAAACGGAACACGGAGCCATGTCTGTGAAGATTCTCGGTCATTCAGGTGAGGTTATCCGGAAGTTGAGTCATGGCAACTGGACTTTCTTTTCTTGTGAGAACGAAATGTTTCGCTACTCATCCAAACAGCCTGGGCAGTCTGGGGAAAGTTAGTGGCAAGGCCTCTAGTAAGCAGGACTGGTGCTACCATTGAACAAACTGAGGAAATTACCTCAGAAGGCAGGTGCTGGGAGTGGCTAGCAAGGGAAGGAAGAGGGGGCCATGTGGTTTGCTTCCTCCGTTCTTAAAAACGCCTGCTGCTCTTGGGTGTGTCTGAAGGCCAGTGAAGGGGAACAGATCTAAGTGCCCATCCCTTGGGTTTTTTTAGACACAGAATGACACAGGACGCCATCTTGTGCTTTGCCTCAGGCACCTAGATTTCTTGGGAGGCCCTCCTTGAGGGTAGGACACCTCCAGATGTTCTCAAAGCTGCCAACGAAATATGAAATGAAGATGTTCTTTCCATCAAGTGGGCACAGGTCTACCAAGCTCACCCCTGCCAGGTTGCAAGGTCCTTCCTGTTGGCCAAATGAGGATATATTTTCCTAGTGATTCAACCCTGTTTTATTTTCACCCGTGCCCCCAGGGCGGAGGTGGCAAGAGGACCTTTTCTTCCAAGAGGTTTCGTTGTTCGCCCATCCGGGGCCAGGAAACTCTGAACGCTTGCTGGTCACGGACCAAAGTTTCTAGCCATCTTGGGTGGCCAAAGCAGCCACATGTTGTCATCCCCAACAAAAAAGGCAAAAAATAAAAATAAAAATGGGAGGACAGAGGGCAGCCACGTGCCTTGCCGCCACATGACTGCCCTGTTCCTATGTAAAAAGCTGTATCGTCAGCAATTATTATACAGGCCAAACCTGCTACAGAACGTTGCAGTGTGTCTTCTCTACCAAAAAGGCATGTTTTGATCCAGGGTGCCATTCAGGCAGATGCTAAATCTTCCCCTCAACTTGTTGTTCTCCAGATGGTGCAAGGTGTGTGGGTTGTGTGGCAGTCCCCATCAGCCCCAGCTTGCTAATACAGTCGGAGACTCAAGAGAGGTCAGAAGTATGATCTAAAATATCCGGAAGACATTCTATCTATCTATCTATCTATCTATCTATCTATCTATCTATCTATCTATCTATCTATCTATCTATCTTAGATTTATTTACCACCCACCTGGCAGCAAGGCCGCTCTGGGCAGTTTACACCAAGACAACAAGACAATAAACAATTTATTAGCAATAAAATAAATCAAAATGAACAACATTTAGCAAGAGCATTTAACAAAGGCTGCTTTTACACGACCCCTAAAATCCGATGCAAAGGGCTCCCAGATGCGGAGCTCAAAATTGTTTTCCCACCAGCTGCGGACTTTAAAAAATTTTAACTACGACCACGCCCACCTAAGTGTGCCCCAGCACATTTTACAAGTACGTGGTCTCCGGAGGTAAAAAAATTTCCGATGAAGATTGTAAAGCTGTGGATGCCGGGCTCTCCTTGCCTTCTGTTTGTTTTTGCTGACCCCACCGCCCCTTTAACAGATAGGAATCGCAACAGGGCTGCTCCGATGGCAGACGGAAGTGACCCTGCATTTTTTCTCCCTTTTTTCCTCCCTCCCCTCACCGCAGACAGGATCAATGGAGTGCGGAAGGGTGGGAACACAGGAAGCAGAACAAAACCGCACGATCTCTGGTCCGAATTTAAGTTGCCAGCAGATTTTAGAGGTCGTGTAAACGGTCAGAAAGCCACATTTAACAAGTTCAAACAGTAAAGATACCGTAAGTGGTGGTAAGAGTCAAGGTGCATGGGTAACATGTATGCGGCGCTGTAGCGATATCCCAGTCTGGTGGAAAAGGCCTGTGTAAAAAACCAAGAGGAGGTGCCGATAAAGGAGAAGCAGCAACCTTTGGCCCCAGTGGCTAAATCAGGCCCTCTTGAGTTTCCCAACAGCACAACCGCCCTTCCTTTGGACACGAGGACTTGGTGGCTGCCCAGTTTTTGTACTGGATTTCCCTCTTTCTAAAAGGTTATGGTGCCTCCCCTAAGATTTAGCTAGAAGTTATACTGGCTTTACCGATAAAATGTATCAGTAAATTCTGTACCTCCCTTTTGCCTTTGGTCTTGCCCCCAACAGTTGCCATATTTTAATGTGAACTTTTATGGATAAAGTAACACACTTCATCTGATGAAGCGGGCGTGTCCAGGAAAGCTTAAACTGTAATAGTTAGTCCTTACGGTGCTTACATGCTTCTGTCTTTGTTTTGTTTTGTTGGATGTTGCCCGATACGCTCCCATCAACTCACATACCTCCCTCTTCTCAACCTACAGCTACTGGAATGCAGCCCTGAAGAAATTATCTGAGACCGAATTTGTCCCTTCAGCCGAAAGAGCCTTCCCATCCTTGCTTTGATGGGAGGGAAAAAAATCAGAAAGGGCGCTGTGTTCTGCCTCCATCTTATGGTCATACCTTGTTGAATTGTTTGAGAGAGGAGAAGATGGAGGACTTGCACTAGCTGTATTTAGACTGATGAACCTGTTTGGATGAGCAGTGAAACGTTTCTATCTCTCAAGAAAAAGGAGTCCAGTTGCCATGACTCAACTTCCAGATAAACTCACCTGGATGACTGAGAATCTTCACAGACATTTTTCCATTTCTGACCTCTCCAAATTTCAGGGCTTCTAGGCATGTTAAGCCTAGAACATAAGGCAAATTTTTCAGGGAAAATAGGGTGAACCTAAATGTTAGGAGAATAAAACTAAGGTGTTCCGTGCCTTACTTGACCTTCCACACATGTAATATTAAGGATTAACTCTAAGCCAAAGCACTCCCCTTTTACACAGCCATGCAGGCCTTGCTACAACATCCACTTTTTTATTCTCAGTGGGCCTTCTGGTATCATCTGAAGCTATGAGGCAATGTTCTTAATTTTCTTCTTCTTTGTCTGCTTGCTTGGAATTAGATATAGCTTGCTAGTCCTTTCTCCTTAATAAATTTAATTTTAAAAAACCTGATGGTCCAAAGAGTGGCACCTGATTTTGTTGGAGGTATTTCGGATGAGGTACTGTGTGAACTTCTATCAGTTATAGGTCTGTGAAGATTCTCAATCATCCAGATGAGGTTATCCGGGAGATGAGTCATGGCAAACGGACTTCTTTTCTTGTGGGATTGAAATGTTTCACTACTCATCCAATGTTGTGCTGCTCATCTTCAGTCTGAAGAAGCTACTTGGATGGGTGGTGAAAGATTTCAATCCCATAAGAACAGAAGTCCAGTTGCCATGACTCAACTCCTGGGTATCCATCAAGGATGTCATAGAACAGAGATTCCCATCCTTTGACCCTCAGAGGTTCTTGGACCACAACTCCCAGAAATCCTGGCCAGCACAGCTAGTGGTGAAGGCTTCTGGGAGTTTTAGTCCAAGGACATCTGGGGAACTATGGTTTGGAACCACTGCCATAGAGCAAGCATGGACAATTGTTGCCCCCCAGATGTTGGTCAACATCTCTCACTATCTTTCGTTATTGTCTATACTGGGTAACCAGCTTGCAGGACCTGTTTGAATCATAGAATCATAGAGTTGGAAGAGACCTCAAGGGCCATCCAGTCCAACCCCTTGCCCATACAGGAATCTCCATATTTCCGATAGATAGAATAATAGAATCATATGAGTTGGAAGAGATCCCCTGCCATGCAGGACCCCTCATCACAGTACTCCCGACAGATCGCCATTGAGCCTCTGCTTAAAAAGCACCAAAGAAGGAGAGTCCACCTCCCTCCGTGGCAGCTTTTTCCACTGCCAAACAGCTCTAACCATCATGAAGTTCTTCCTAATGTTCAAATGGAATCTCTTTCCCTATAGTTTGAAACCACCCCAAATCCTTTGCCATGGAAAACAAACCTGTCCCCTCTTCAATATGACATCCTTTCAAATATTTAAACATAGCTATCATATCCCCTCTCAGCCTTCATTGTGTCCTAGTCTTATTTTCCAAATTCAAATGCCAAAAAGATTCCTACTCTTATCTTTAGCTCTGCACACATGGGAACCTGGAAATCTTCAAGAGTGCTCCAGTTCATTTAACATCTACAGACCAAAAAGAGGCACCACCTCCCAATGGAGCCCAGGATTTCACAGGCTAATGTGGCCATGATGTGAACACTCAACCCTCGCCTGGTTCGCAAATTATGGAAGCAACTCAAGATTCCCCCTGGCAATAAACAAAAAATTAATTAATTAATTTAAAAAATTGCAACCCTATTGGGGGTATCATAAATCCCAGGTTGAGAAGCACTGGTCTAAACAGTTTCATTGTTTTGAATTCCTTTTGCTTCGTGTTTTGTGGCAATTCTGGTTGGCATCTAACATTTTTAATAGTTGAGGGCCTCGATATGTCATAATCCAGTCCTGAGTAAAAGCGTTATTTTTGTGGGGATGGTGGCAGCAGTAACAGCAGAATTGGGAAATCCATTTGAGCCAACGTAACATGGTGGGTGGGCAGATTGGAACCCCTGAGGGGAAGTGACATGTAAAAGGAGGCCCACATGTCCAGTTAACTGAGATTACAAGCCAGGGGTTGCCAGAGCAGTTAGACAGCTGCTGCTACCATCACCACCACCCATTCACCTCCTGAGATTTAAAATGTTAAGCTCTAATGCAGAAACCACATTTGATGTGGCTTGATGGAAGAAAGAAAAGAAAAGAAATCTTATTCTCATTAAAAGGCTCCAATGCAGAGATGAATGTACAGTACAGGAAACAACATAGTACTAAAATCTGATCCTGGAAAAAACCCTAAAACAAAGCAAACCATGCCTTCAGGGAAGGAAGGAAGGAAGGAAGGAAGGAAGGAAGGAAGAAAGAAAGAAAGAAAGAAAGAAAGAAAGAAAGAAAGAAAGAAAGAAAAAGAAAGAAAGAAAGAAAGAAAGAAAGGTTATTTTTTCCTTCTTATTTAGGAAACACTATCAAGTGTATATTATGTTGCAGAGTTTTGAATGTCTGGTAAAATTCTCTTTTGGCACACAGAAGAAGTATAGAAATCCACAGAGGAGAATAGCTACAAATTCCTAGAGTCTGCCCCTCTCCCATCAAATAACATTTAAAGTCTCAATAATTCACTCTGAGACATTGGCCGTCACTTCACGAAGAACTTCTCTTCGCAGCGTGATTGCCTTCGCTATGAATTCGAAGGCGGTCACGTGGTAGTCACGTGGTCTCCATTCGCCCCCACCCCTCTTTCCGTGTCCTCACCGGGCGAGGTTTTAGGGTCGAATCCAGTAGTACTTCACGTGCTCCCTTCGCATTCGGAAGCTTACTTGCAACGTCCGGTTTCTGCTTTCTTTTATTTTTTTAAAAAAATTACCACGGTGTATCGATGCATCAATACCCGGCTGTCATTTGCGGTCGGACTTGTGGGCGGCCATCGTGTTTCCCTGAAGCAGAGCTGCTGGGTTGGTTTTTTTTTTTGGGGGGGGCGGGGCGGGGAGAGGCTTCTCTCAGCTTCATCGCCCTGTGTGCCCCGCCGCCGCTCTCTGGGTGGGCGCGCGCGGGGGTGTCTTGCGGCGGCGGCAGCACCGACACCCCATCCCCCCTCCCTCTGCGCAGCCCTTCGCCATCCCTTGCCAGCGGAGGGGCTCTGCTCACGTCACCCGGGGACGCTTGCCCCCCCTCTGTTGCCCCTGCCCCGTGTACAGAAGGCAAGATCAAAAGAACGGGTTAGCCGAAATATCTATGCATCGGCATTTCGGAGAAAAAGTAAGTTAAAAAAAAATATACTTTTTAACTGGCCACACGTGAATTTGGATACGAAGCGGGATGCGAAGCGAGGGAGATTCCCGGCCTCCGGCAGGGGAATCTCTCGCCCCGCTTGGAGCACGGTTTAGGGGCGTGGTCGGGGCGTGGTCGGGGTGGCGCCGCATCCAAAATGGAGGATCGTGCGGACAAAACCGACCGATTTGCGCAGAAATCACGGCTCGCCGCGCAGCGAGAGGTTCGTGAAGTAACGGCCATTGTAGCAGAAAGAATCATATGGTGCTTAAAATTGCAGACTTATGTATGTGAACTTCTTTACTACACACATACTAGAAACCAACCAACCAGATCAGCAAACAATGGCCACCAATCAAGGTAAGAGAGAAGGAGACAATTACTCCTCACTTAGGCGGTTACTTCACGTCTGTTTTGTCTCTGTAAGTGTTGTGCTTCAGGCTGGTACAAAAAAAAATCTTATTTCACGTCCGTTGCGCAACAGCTGAAATTTGTCTCGACCACGCCCCCAGAGCAGGATCAGAGCGTAACAATACTGTACCTGGCACGGGATTGGGGCATTCTCTTGTCACGGTTTGTTCCCGGTTCCTGTTCCGAGACAAGGGACTGTATGGTAACAGCTGTCATGCAACAACCAGTGTCCATGCAGTGGTCAATGGCTGAAGCAGCATTCGACATTAGTTTCCCTATGGGAAACATCGTGCAGCGCAAATGTTTATTAAAGAAAATACTGAAAATTCTATAGCATTGACGTATAAATCCCGGAAGATCGAAATATAGAAAAAGTTTTATGATATTTTTAAAAAAGGGTTAAGAAAGCAAGACAAAATCAGAATTTGTCATGGAACAAGACCATGAAGTAATACTTGTCACGAGACAAGTTATCATGACCGTGAGAAAATGCAAACAGGGACTAAACAGGGACAAAAACCACATGATTGCGACCAACCCTGTCCCGGTACAAAACTAGTCACAGAAAAAGGAAGGATGTGAAGTAACCATCTTAATGACAGAGTTCTATTCTTCCGACTAGGTCACTAAGAAAACTGGTAAAGTGAGGAGCTTAAGGCGGATGTTTTGTGGTGGGTTGGGGCTGCCTTCATTGCAGGCAGGCCAGAGTGGGGAGGCTGTCGGGGAGGCCACAGGAGAAGTAGAACAAAAAGGTGGGGAAAATAGAGGGAGGTGGGTGGCACTTTGCCCTGGCGGAGGCATTTTAACACTTGCAGCAAGTCGGAGCAGGTAAGCAGAAGCAGCAGGCTGGACACTTGGGCCCAGCCCCTTTGAGCTGAAGCCACAGGCTCTTCCTGAGGCAGCCACTAGGTGGCAGCAGCTTTGGCTGCCACTGTTGGTTGTAAATCTGAGTGGTCATTAACTGTATGTTGTTAAGTGAGGAGTAGCTGTAGAACACGCCACAGAGAGGCAGAGCTTTCTTTGAGCCTTTTCACACGACCCCTAAACTCTGCGGCAAATGGCTCCCAGCTCCGGAGCTTAAAATTGTTTCCCCACCAGCTCCGGAGTTTACAGAAAATTAAGTGCGACCACGCCCACCTAAGCGTGTCCCAGCGTACTTTTCAGGTACCTGCTCTCCAGGGGGTGAAAAATCCCTGATGCGGATCTAACGTAGAAAGTGCCGGGCTCTCCTGGCTTATGTTTGTTGTTGTTTTTGCCCCCCGCCCCTTTAAAAGATCTGAATGCTGCCAGGAACAGAGTGAGACCGGCAGAATGGAGGTAAGCGGCATTCTTTCCTTTCTTTTTTTCTCACTCCCCTCACTCAGTCAGCAGCCAGGAGTGCGGAGGGGTGGGAACACAGGAACAGCAACAAACCCCCAAGATCTCTGGTCCGAATTTAAGTGGCCAGCGGATCTTAGGGGTCGTGTGAAAAGGCTCTTTATATTTTAAAAGCTGGAAGGAATTATTGGTTCCCATTGGTTAGAAAGACAATCACCGCAGATGAGTCCCTCCCAGTTACTCATCCTACAGACAGCATGCAAGGTTGTAAATAAAACTCCACCCTATTTTCACTCAAGTGGATGAGCGAAAGAAAGCTTCTCTTGATTCCCGCAGTCAGTTGATATAATACATTCCAGGACTGGTATTCCTCCTCTCCTTTACAGAGCAGAACAGAAATATCATGTGTCAGAGCAAAGGGGTAATTAATGAGGCTGCCTTGAGTTGGCAAGGGACTGAGGTGATAACGAGGTGTTTAGGATTAATTCTTGCTTAGGGCAGCTTAACCCAGCAAAAGCCAGAATGAGTAAAGTCACGTCTGCCTTTCCTATAGGGTGTGCTTAAGTGATTTGCACAACATAAGAGGGAATGTACAGTATTGTGGAACGGATTACCTTTCTAATTAAAAGCCAAGTGGTTGTGTTCTTCCTTGACTGAGTTCATCATAGTTATCAGTTTTTATTAGTCCTTTGAATTTTGCACATTCATGTCATGGTGGAGGCTTAAGGAGCAGGTCAGCTCTAACAAGTACTGTATAGCAATTGCAAAAACTCAGTGATGTAGCTGTGCCTGTTTGCATTTATGAACGTATAGATGTGCATTGTTGGACTGTGAGGCTATGGATTCATTGGTGTGGTGGGGCATTATTATGGTCCAGAACTGGAAAAATTTATGTTTTTGACAATGACTGCCAGAGTTTCTGAGTCAGCATTGCCTCCATAAAGTAACTTCCCTGAGTTCTGTCACAGAGCTATCACCACAAGCTCCAGCAGTTTGAATTCTACAACAGTGCTTGAGAAAGTGCCCTCTCTAGATTTAGACTGTGGTGGAACAAGTTAGGCTTAGTAAAGGACGAATGTAAATTAATGCAAATATGCCAATACAGCTTTTTAGATGCATTTTATGCTACACTGGGACATCTAGGTTCTAGGAAAAACCAAGATTAGTCCAAGCTTCTAGCCCTCAAGAAATATTGTGCTAAATGTAAGCTGAGAAGTCAATCTTCTACAAACAGCTTTCCCTAATCAGTTTTTTTTTACCATTATCTTAAATCTCCCCCCCTTCTTCACATTTCTGACCCCCTTTTGTTCCAGTCATTCCAGAAGACATTTCTTCACTTCAGTGCCCTTTATAAAACTTTGGCCTCAATTTTCATAATCTCTCCATAGCCAAAGGTTGCAGTCAGAATAAATTATGCAGATTAAAAAAACCACAAAAAATCCCCTCCCTTTTTCAGTAATGACATGCCTCGCATAATTTATGGCTGAGGGCAAACTATGAGATTGGGCCAAATTCTTCTGAAGTTTGCAAAAGGCCAGATGTTATTGTGAAAATAAATTACATAAGTCACAATGTTTGTATCCGTTTCATAAATACGTTCCTGTATAATTGGACATCCTGACGTCAAAAGGTTGGGATTCCTTGGTGCAATGGGTGCAATGACCGTGGTGCACGTTACAAGATAAGAAGGCACGAGACCCACTTTCAGAGATGCATGGCTGTCCCTGAAATCTGGCAGAGAGGTTTTAAGTGTCATGAAAGGACAACCATTTTCTGGTTGTTCAATTTGGTACTTGACTTCCAGGCATGGATTCTTTAAAGCAGTGGTTCCCAACCTTAGTTCCTCAGTTGTTCATAAACTAAAACTCCCAGAAGCCTTTACACTTAGCTGCTCTGGCCAAGATTTCTGGGAGTATTTTTATTTTATTTTTATTTTATTTAAGAGTATATTTACCCTGCTTTTCTCCTTGGAAAAGTACCCAAGGCAGCTTACAGTAAGGAGGGACCAATATACAGTCCAGTACAATTAAGACATATTCAAGTTTCAGAACAGGGAATTGAGGGGCATCTTACAGCAATAAGAGGCAACATTAAAGCTGAAAGAAAATGTGAGCAGTTAATAAAAGAGTATAAATTCCATGTACAATAGGACTCCCTTATCCACTGATTCATTAACCACTGATTCAGTTATTCACAGTTGGCAGAGGAAAACATTAAATAAATAATTTGGAAACTGCAAAGCAAGCTACTGTCACAAACAGCGGCCGTAAAGCAAGCTACTGTCACAAAACAGCAATTTGGGGTGTGTGTGGCATTCTCTCTTATCCACGGTTTTCATTATCCATCGGAACGCCTGGAACCAGTCTCCAGCGGATACCAGGGGATCTACTGTAATCATGTATGGTAGACCATCTAAAAATTATGAGCGACGGGAACTAACAATTGATAGCATAGTGTCAATGTAATTCCACAAGGAGAGATACAGGCACAAAGTTATAGTGGTGATAAACAAAAGTCTGTGTAGCCATGTATGCTAGTCTATCATTCAGCTGTAGTCCAAGAACATCTGGGGAACCCAAGCTTGGGAACCAATGCTGCCATGGATCATTTGTAACATCTGTCCTGAACGACAGAATCCGCTGTGCTCCCTTAGCCAGCAAATCACTTTGGGTTATTCCTGCAGAAGGCGGCTAGCACCAGAAGTTCATCCACCCTTAAATCAGGAGCCATTCTTAAATGTCTTCTCCCCTCCTTCATCATCTCGGTTTCCATTAACAGAAGCCGTGGCTGATTCTGGTTTCTGTCCATTTATGGAAACAAGAGGAGGTGGACACCCCTAGTTCAGATGGATCTCTTTAGAAAGATTTGATCATTTGTGGAAGCAGTTTTCTGGCTGTTAATGAATGATTATGCTCAATGGCTCTCTCTTATAATACACAAAGTGGCCAAGGCTGCAGGTTTTCGATCTTGTAAACGATAGCAATGCTAGTTGTTACATTTCTCATTTTTCATTTCTCAGCCTTGCTGGTGCGTGTGGGCGGACCAAAGGGTCTAGTCTAAACATCAGGACTCAAGGCCTACCAATTTGTGGGTGAGATGGCATGTTTGCAAAAACCTTTCTTTTCTTTTCTTTTTAGAAAAGAAAGATTAGCAGCTACCGGCAAACGGTTTTGAACTAGTAACTCAAGGTGTTGGAATGACTCCAGTGGCTGAAATTAGTTCGAGGAGGGGAATCTGATCTCACTTGAATATTCTTTTAACGCCTTGCCTGCGTTCTGTGGTTGTTGGTTGATGGAACACCATTTCCTGCAAGGTATGTATTCCTTTGATCCTCGTCCAAAAGTATAATATCTGGTTTATTAAAATCAATCATTTTCTCTGTGGCAATTAGCTTGTCTCAGTAGACTACTGTTGTTTGGTCTTGGAAACCTGGAGGTGGCAGGATTTTATAATATGGAGGGAAAAATATCAGTCATTCTCTGTGGTTTAGCAGGAGATAAAAACTGTGAGCACCTTTGTTTTGGAGTGACACCACTGTAGCTATCTTGTGCTTTGCTTCAGGCAGCACAATCTCTTGAATAGGCCCTGTTCCTTTTGTTTTCCAAGAAGAACCCTTCCCTTGGCTGAGATTTGATGTGCAGCCTGCGTTCCATTTGAAATTACAGTCATTGTTCACGCAAGTGCTGTGGACTGATTCTGAGAGCACTGTTCAAATACTTGGAAGACAGTCATACAGAGGAGGAGGGAAGGAGCCTGTTCTCAGCCATTCCAGCATGCAGGACATGTAATAATGGGTTTACGATGAGTGAAGGGAACCCCAATTTAGGGTGACTATCAGACAAAAAAAAACTTCTTAACCATTAAAGCAGTACGGCAATGGAACCAATTACATCAGGAGATGGTGAGCGCTCCCAATGCTGGAGGCATTTAAGAGAAAATTAGACAACTGACTGTCATATATCCTTTGATTTGGAGTTATTTACTGAGCAGGGTGTTGGACTTGATGGCCTTATAGGTCCCTTCCAGCTCTATGGTTCTATGATGTGAATCACATTCTAGTCCATAGCCACCTTCCTTCCTTCTTTACTTCCTTCCTTCCTTCCTTCCTTCCTTCCTTCCTTCCTCTGGTCCCACCTCTGCTGATGCTTTCATGGGCATTATGTATGGAAAATAGCAGTGTGAAGGTGATAAGCTGATATAGCGCTAATCTCATATATGTAACAATTAAAAAAATATTGGGGAAAGGAAAGAATTCTGGGCATGTGCTTCCAATACTGAAAATCATGCCACCACTGCCTGTGTCCACAAAGCAGCACCTATAGATAGGCTCCACCCTGTTGACTGGAAACCACATGGGGAAAAGCCTGAGGGAATTATACTGGCTTGAAATAGTAGAAGTCCCTAGTGTCAAAGGGGAAACAGATGCTTTGGGATAAAAAAAGGCTGGACCGATTTGAATCAGGCTTTGTGTCTTGTGGTCAGTAAAAATACCTTGCCTTTACCCATTTTATATGGTTATTAAATGCTACTAAGTAACCCCTGAATCTTGGCAACTGTATGAATGAGCAATTTTCAAAATGTCCTGTCCTCAATAGCCCTGCTTACTGTATTTCTTGAAAACTCCGTCCTGCGGCTTCCTTTAGGGCAGTGGTTCCCAACCTTCCTAATGCCGTGGCCCTTTAATACAGTTCCTCATGTTGTGGTGACCCCCCATTGCCCTGCTTGGAAGAGACCACAAGCCCCCTTTGGCTGGCAGGCCACTGCTGCAGGTCCCACAGAGAACTTCCCTCTACAGGTACCCTCAGCCAATCACAGCCTCCGGTGCTATTGACTGACATCCCCTCCAACCTATCAAAATGTAACTCACTCTTTCCTCCCCTTCCTCCCCCCCTCCTCCAGACCCGAGCCATTTGTGCCTTTTTCTTCACTGGCTCATGGCGACCCCTGTGAAATGGTCGATCGACCCCCAAAGGGGTCCAGACCCCCAGGTTGAGAACCACTGCTTTAGGGAGTCATCCTGTCTCCCATTTGCTCTTCCTCTTTTCCTGCTGCCTTCAGCCTTTTCCAGATAACCCTGCTTTTATGATATATCCAAAGTAAGATCGCCTCAGGCTCAACATTTTTCCTTCCAGTGGGACGGAAAGAAAGAAAGAATGGAACATAAAAAAAAATAATCGGTGTAGGATTGCGGTTTAGTTATCTGGCCGCAAGGCCAGTGGTTGGGGGTTTGATTCCTCACTAGTGCCTCCTTGACTGAGGGTGCACCTTATGGTCCACAGGGTCCCTCCTAGCACTACAGTTCTAAGATTATTAACATTGTCATTAATATTATTATTATAAAGCAGGGCTGTTCAACTTTGAACAGGCTGAGGTCTACTCTTTTCAGCCCAAAGTGCCTGAGGGTTACTACACTAAAACCTCTACTTATGAATTTTAACTGTTCTGAGCACATGCTCATAAGTTAAAAAAAATTGTAAGTAGAGTGGGGGGCAGGAGAAGAGGGGAGATGTCACCACACAAAGGAGGTGGGCATGTCTGCGACCCCACCTCTTGCTGTCCCCTCTCCTCCCCTCCCCTTCCTCTGCTCTGCACCAACAACTCAATTGTTCATGAAACAGTGGCACACCAATCATCTGGCCAGTGGGGGGAGCAGGGGACTGTGCCATGGCCCTTGAATTGCCCCACTCGGCTGAGACAGTGGGCTGGCAGACCCAGAACTTTTCTGGGGCAGTGGTGGTCCTTGGGATGGGGAGGGAGGGGTGGAGAACTCCCCCCCCCCACTTTTTTATTGATGGCCGGTGGGCTACGTTTGAACCCTTTGCGGGCTACTGCTAGCCCACGGTCTATCTGTTCGGCAGGCCTGTTATAAAGTGACCCATTTCACCTCTCTCATAGTTTGGTGAAGAAAAGTAGGATCCTCCCGTGTTGAGAATAGGAACGTTCAGTTCCATAAAAGTACGTAGTACTACAAATAACATTTTGGAAAAGATATGGCATGCAGTTCAAAGGTGGTGACAATGGTGTTGCTCTTGTTGAAGGAAGCAAATACACTTGTTGTGACTTTGCTTTGTTTATTTCTTCCAATCTCCACAGTCCTGCAGTTTTCAGAATTTGGCCTCTGCCACCTTGACCTCGATTTCAGTAACAAAAGGCACCGATTCTCTCTCACTCAAGTCCTGATCTGAAAAGCAGGCAGCCCTGAGGGAAGGGAAGGGAGAGCTGTTTTTTCAATGAGCCCGCTCTGTGTTGCTTCGATTGCCATGTTTCCGAACTTACACATAACACTCTGTTCTCTTCAAGCGAGAAATCAGGTTGATTCCTCTCAGAGGTCTGTTAGATCACTCAGTGGAGGCAAAACTCCCATTAACGGAGCAACTTCTCTCTCAGCCTTATCACCAGAAAAGAGAAAAACTATGCTGCGTACATATTTTGAGTGTGGAATATGACTAATAGCGCCTATTTCTGGTCTTCCTTCTGCACCTCCCCTCCCCTGACATTTTGTTTAACTTGATTATACAGTGGACCCTTGTATAACAAACAGCTTGTATAACATAAAATTTGTACAACATAAAAAATTCTGGAGATAGGGGAAATTTGCTTAACATAATCGTCTATGGGGAAAATCCGCACAACATAAAAATGGGATTACAGTGGTACCTTGTATAAAGGAATTAATTCGATCCAAATGAAATTATGTTAAGCAAATTTTCCTTTATACAAATTCCCATAGGAATGTATTGAAAATGGAGTAATCCCATTTTTATGTTGTACAGATTTTCCCCATAGGCAATTCTGTTAAGCAAATTTCCCCTCTCTCCGGAATTTTTATGTTGTACAGATTTTATGTTATACAAACTGTTTGTTATACAAGGGTCCACTGTATTCGGTTTTCAATGCATTCCTATGGGAATTTGTATAAAGGAAAATTTGCTTAACATAATTTCATTTTGAACAAATTAATTCCTTTATACAAGGTACCACTGTAATCACTAAATTAAAGCATGGTTCTGCATAACCTGACACTCTTCAAAATATGAAGAAAACCAGTTGGGGATTAGGGCAGTTTATGCAGAGGTGTAGCCAGGATTTTGAGTGCCTGGGGACAAAGTTCAATTTTGCACCCTTCCTGTTGCCCCCCTACATCACACCAGCAACGGGTGGCCTAACCCTGTGGTCATAGGGTGGGTGGGTGCATGCGCATGCATGCGGGTAAGCGGGTGGATGGGTGTGGGTGGACTTTGGACATGCCTGGCTTAGGGGAAAGGAGGAGTGCTGGGCGGCGGGAGGGTGCACAGCTCCTCCTGCTCCCCCTCCAGGTGCCCCCAGATTGCTGCACCCGGGACAGATGTACCATTCTGCCCCCCCCCAGATACACCCCTGAGTTTAGGTGTCATCCAGAAAGAGAGGAGAAAGGGGATGTGTGTGTTTTGTAGATTTGTGTAAAACCAGCTAGTTTTGATAGCTCAGTGGTTTAGGCATCTGGCTGAGGAGCCGGAGGTTGGGAGTTCAATTCCCCACTGTTACTCCAGCGAGTAGAACCAGCCAGTGTTGCCTTGGGCAAGCTGCAGAGCATCTCCCAGAAAAAAGGTAACAGGTAACAGGTAATTCTTTATTGAATAAGTCGATTAGACCATTTCAAAACCACAAGATAAAAAACACGCACATCCAAATACTGATAAATATACAAATCCAATTAAAACAATAATATTAGGGAGGGGCAAATAACTTCTGAGTGTTCTGTACTTGGAAAGCCCTCAGAAAAAGGTCATTTATAAGTCCGAATTCACTTGACGGCACATTTATTTATTTAATGCATTTATTTAAAATATTTTTACAGAACTTTTCTTCTTAAAATGACCCAAGGCAGCTTACATTATTGCAAAGACAACAGTGAAAAGCTGAAAAAGGTAGGCATACAAACATTAAAAAATGAAAGCTCATTTAAAAGGCGAGAGAGCTCAACAATCCATACAAAACCCTCTCAGGCAGCCCATCACCAAGGCAAATGCTTGTCTGAAGAGAAAGGTCTTTGTTTCAGGACGGACAGCAGAGGTGGGGCCAAGTCTGGCCTCTAGTGGGAGGGAGTTCCAGAGTCTAGGAGCAGTGATAGAGAAAGCCATCTCCTGTGTCCCTCCCATGCATACCTGTGAGGGTGGTGGCACTGAGAGAGGTGCCTCCCCTGATTATCTTAATACCCAGGCAGGATCATAAAGGGAGATATGGTATTTTAGATACCTATTATTATTATTGCTGTTAGCAATAATCTAGCATAGTGTTGGCGAACCTATAGCACAGGTACCAAAGGTGGCACTCGGAGCCCTTTCTGTCGGCACCCGACATTGCCTCTTCACAGTCTCTTGTATTCAGCTTAAATGGCTCTATTGGCACTTTGCGAAAAATTAGCGGGTTCTGAATCGCAGTTTGGGCACTCAGTCTCTAAAAGGTACGCCGTCACTGATCTAGCATATGGCAACTTATATTCACAGATGCACATTTAGGAACAGTGCCCATCATTTAAATAAACATGCAAAGTGTTTCAATGTAGTAGTCAGGACTGTGAACAAGACACCTGTTTTTGCCTTGAAATGGCTTGACCAGCTGCCAGCTATTGATGGGCAACCTTAACACCTCCTATGACCAGCTCACTCTTTCCTTTCCTGGCTCTGTTGAAAATTGGTTCCCCTCTTTGGTTGCTGTTCCCCCACTCCCCCATGGAATGACATTTGCCTTGTGCTCCGTCTCAAAAGGCCTTCAGCATTTGCAGGGCCTTCTTGGTCATGGTGCCATTTTTTGGAATGCCTCCCTTGGGAGGGTAAGCCAGGCTCCAATGTTTTCTGCCTGTTTAGCCATTGTTCCAGGTTACGATCTGGCACTCGAGGGAGGCCTCCGGAGCTTCTTGATTTGCATGCTTAACAGTGAGGAGGAGGCATCACTGAAAATGGGGTTCACTTGTGTGTCGAGGGTTGTGTTGTTATAGACGCTATATTATTCAGGCCAGGGTGATACAGGGATTTAGCGAGTGAGTGAACCGTGAACTTCACTAGCTGACCTTGGGCCAGTCACCCAGTGAATTCTACCCTGCAGGGAAGATGTGAGGAGAAAAGGGGAAGGAGGAGAGCCGTGCATGTCATCCTGAGCTCATGGGAGGAAAGACAGTACTGCATATCAATACAGTATAAGTCATAAAATTAAATACAGTAACCCCCCGCCTATC
Source organism: Phrynocephalus guinanensis (assembly GCA_037367245.1). Taxonomy (NCBI): domain Eukaryota; kingdom Metazoa; phylum Chordata; class Lepidosauria; order Squamata; family Agamidae; genus Phrynocephalus; species Phrynocephalus guinanensis. The sequence goes on from CM074744.1 coordinate 20,376,489, forward strand.
ACGGGGGTTAGGGACCCACCCGACCCACTGTTGTTTTATCATTCATTGTAGATTTTTAACCTTGTTGTAAACCGCCCAGAGCTCCTGCTGGAAGATGGGTGGTATAGAAATAAAAAAAAACAACAACAAACAAACAAACAAAAACAAATAATCATTGAAAATCCACGATATGCAGATACAGGTCGGGTGGGTGGGAACAATTCTAAACATTGTGCGTCACTCCCGGGGGCTGCAGGCGAGCAGTGCGCGATCTTTAAAAAGGGTTCTCGGCCGCGGAGCCAAGCGCTTGGCTCAGCTGCCAAGCGCCCTTTAAACATTATGCGCCGCTCACCCGCACTCCCGAGGGGAGTGCGGGTGAGCGGTGCGCGATCTTTGGAAAGGGCTCCCGGCTGCAGTGCCAAAACCTTCCCCTCTTTCCCTCCATCTCTTTCCAGGTACTGCAGTTCCGCGATATAGCGGGACCGCAGTATGTGAACCGCGAAAGGGCGGGGGACCACTGTAGCTAAATATTTTAATTGGAGCAAGTTCAGAGGAGGGTGACAAGGATGATCAGGGGGATGAAAACCAAGCCCGAGGAGGGAAGACTGAAAGAACTGGGCAATTTTAGCCTGGAGAAAAGAAGACTGAAGGGTGATATGACAGCCTTTTTCAAACATTTGAAGGGGTGTCCTACAGCGGAGGGGCAGGATCTGTTCTCCATCATCCCAGAGTGCAGGACGCACCACAATGGGCTCACATTAAGAGAACCCAGCTTTTGGCGGAAGATCCGGAAAAACGTCCTAACTGTTGGAGCAGTACGGCAATGGAACCCATGCCATCAAGAGGTGGTGAGCACTGCAACGCTGGAGGCATTCAAGAGATGTTCCAGCAACCACCTAGCTAGCAGATCTCCTTTGATTTGCATTCCTGGATGGAGCAGGGGGGTTGGACTTGGTGGCCTTATAGGCCCCTTCCAACTTCACTATTCTGTGATTCACATTTGTATTGTTTGATCCACATGAAATGAGAACCCGTTAAATAATTGTTAGTGAAAGGGCAAAATTTTCCAAAACATCTAAGGACACCAGCAGTGGTTAGAAACAGGCCAGACCTGCCTTGTTATTTGTATAACTGTTCTATGCCCCACTTGTCAAGAGGAAGGCAGCACAGAAGTGCAATCAATCAGTCAATCAGATTAATTAGTAAGCAAACAAGCTAATAAAACAGCAACAAAAGACATCCTAGCCAGACCATAAAACAGTCAACACTAATAAACAAACCATTAACAAGTTGGAGTAGTATTCCTTGCTCAGTGCTTGAGGGGTACAATTGTCTTCGCCTGGCACTAAATAAGTAATGAAATAAATTGCTAGGTGCATTCGTCACAGTTCTGCAGATACCTTTCTCTCAAGGTAGCCTGAAATGTAAACACACAGAGACACAGACACAGACACACACACAGAGAGAGACAGACAGACACAGGCACAGGCACAGGCGCACACACACACACACACACACACACACACACACACACACACACACACACACACACACACACACACACACACACACACACACACACACACACACACACTTTTAAAAAAATACAGTAGTTGAAATGAAGAAGCAAACCCGGGCAATGGCAACAGTGACCTATCAGATGCATGGGCGACCAGGAAAAAATGGAAGTACAGTATAGTTGTGATTAATCCTCAGTAAAGGGGGAAAAACCCACATTCTCAAGAGCCTGGCCTAATTTTATTTCTCTGGGACAAATATCTCTCCTGAGCTACCAGTGGCTGCAACAGAGGACACATTCCAGGTACAGAAATGGACTGTACAACCGGACGTTTCACTCGGGCATTTAGAGGAGAGGTGGCCTGAAGTGGAGCTGTTATTGTGGGAAAATGAGACGCTCGCGTATGAAGACACCGACTCCAACAGATTGTTTAATCAAAGTTCATTGTTACAAGGAGCACCATGGTTGCTGTTTACTGTGACCTCGGGCTCAAGGGACGGCCAAGGCAGTGCTATTGAACTAACTCACTTTTGGTCCAGAAACAATCTAATTATCTTAAGATTTTAATTTTGCTGATACTTCATAGATGTCCGTAGGTTTAACTCTGGGCAATGCTCTGATTCAAATAAACAAAGGCTAAACTTATAACAATAAAGTCCAGTTGTGATGCCATTTACATGTACTGTATTAATTTGAAGTATCTGAAGTGAATGCAATGCCAAATGCTCTCCGTTTAACGAAGAACGCTCTCTGTTTTTGGTACGGGAGCAGTGCCCACATGATTACACCCCCCACAATCCCCTAAATAGTGTGGGTCCTTGGCTAGGGCAGCTGTCCAAAAGAATGATTCCCCCTTCTCGAAACTTAGCATGGCTCCCAGAAGGCAGAAAACCTTGAAAAACAGTGCTTGCTGGACAACTCAGCAGTTGGAGAGTTTGATTCTCCGCTGGGCCTCCTTCGCAGGGGCAGGGCTTAAGAAACCTTGCGCCCCCTTCCATCTCTGCAGTTCGATGATGATGATGATGATGATGATGATGATGATGATGATGATGATGATGATGATGATGATGATGATTTTAACTCTTAAGAAAACGATGAAGGGAAAAGGGGGACACCCAACCCAAAGCCACTTTCTATGTGTGTCGGCTGGGGAGGCCGACCCATTGCCGGAGCCTGCCTCATGTTTGAACACCGGCCCATGGGGATGGCCGCTGGGCCTCCGAAGTCACGGATCTATTATCTTTTGGCTCCTCCGATTCCTGCCTGGCTTTGGCCGGGCTCATCCTTTGACAGTTCCCAGAGACGGCAGCCAGAAATGCTGGCCACCATCCCCGTCTCTCTGCCATCGCACGGGTATTCCCCCTTGAAAGGGAGAGAGAGAGAAGGACCGAGACGGACTCCAGATTATGTATCTCCTCAGGCAAAGCCGAGACCAATAAAACATGAGCTTTCCCTCCGTGCGTCTTTCTTTGGTGCAAAAAGCCAAAGATGAGACTCCCGCAGGGAGATGCTTGGGCTTCCAACAAGCTGACGAGGAGAGAAGAAAAAGGTCACCCAGCAACAGCCGTCTGGACAAACACAAGATGGCCTCCCTTTCCCTCACGCCACCGCCGCCGCCTGGTGGCCTTCCAGTTGCCAAGGAAACAGGCCAGGAGCTTCAAGTTTCGCCTGGTGACATTTCAGTGGAGAGCTCTCGCACACACGTGTGCTCACGTACGGGGCCCATGAACGGCCAGCTTGCTCTGACCACGACTTCTGGTTCATCCCTGAAAATTTAAGATAGGCCCCTTGGCCATGAAGAGACTGAAAGACCTGGAGTCCTGTGTCCAGTTCTGTGCGCCTCAATTTAAAAAGGATGTTGACAACCTCGAGCGGGTACAGAGAAGGGCGACCAGGATGGTTGAAGGTCTGGAAGAAATGTCTTATGAGGAACAGCTTAGGGAACTGGGAATGTTTAGCCTTTCAAAAAGAAGGCTGAGAGGGGATATGATAGCTATGTTTAAATATTTGAAAGGATGTCATATTGAAGAGGGAACAGGTTTGTTTTCCATGGCTTCAGAGACTAGGACTCGGGGCAATGGTTTCAAACTACAGGAAAAGAGATTCCATTTGAACATTAGGAAGAACTTCATGACGGTTAGAGCAGCACAACAGAGGTGGCGGCCTCAGGTATAGTCTATCTGCTACTTATCAGGCTGTGCTTTCCAAAGTACCCAGACAAATCAAAAAGCCTTCACCACCAAGGCCATAGCTAACGACCCATTCTTGGTTTCAGCACCTTAGGCCATTGTTCACCTTAAGGCTATGGATACTATTGTATTCCTAATGAGCCTATTTTGGCCATTGTTCATCTTATGAGCCTAATTCAGATCAGGGTGACAAGAGGTCAAAGCTGACTGACTATAAGATGGAGGACTCGCACTAGCTGTATTCAGACTGATGAAGCTATTTGGATGAGCAGTGAAACGTTTCTATCTCTCTCTCAAAAAAGAACTCCAGTAGCCATGACTCAACTTCCAGACAGTTAGAGCTGTTCGGCAATGAAATATGCTGCCACAAAGGAGGGTGGTGGAGTCTCCTTCTTTGGAGGTTTTTAAGCAGAGGCTGGATGGCCATTTGTCAGGTGTTCTGTGATGGGAGTTCCTGCATGGCAGAGGGTTGGACTGGATGGCCCTTGAGGTCTCTTCCAACTCTATGATTTTATGATTCTATGATTCTATCCCTCGGCTCAGTTGTCCATCCAAAAGGAGACGGCAGGGAAGAAGTCTGAGGAAGACCAGGATGTGGTAGGAGGTCAATGAAGGAATTTTTAAAAAATCAACAGGGCAAATAGGATGCGACCTTGGAAACCAAGACCTGGATCACCCACACTCTTGTGTTTCTGATTGAGCTGCTGGATAGCTCAGTGGTTTTGGTCTCTGGCTGCAGAGTCGGAGTTTGAGAGTTCAACCCCCCCTTGAACCTCTTTGCTGGGGTCTGGACTTGATGATCCAAAGGCTCCTCTTCCAGCTCTGTGGTTCAAATTTATTATTTATTTATTTATTTTTATGTTTGTATACTGCATCAATTTTCCCAGAGGGAACTCTAGGCGGTTTACATGGAACAAAACATGTGAAAACCAAAGACCAAAATCAAACATAAATACAGCGGTACCTCGACTTACGAATTTAATCCATTCTGAATGCATGCTCTTAAGTCGAACTACTCTTAAGTCGGGGTACTTTACCTATCTAAAAAAAAAAAAAAATAAGTTAAAAAACAAAAAAAATACTGTACTACTATCTATCTAAAAAAATTGAAAAAAAAGTTAAAAAATTAAAAAATGGAAAAAATATTTGTAAGTCGAGCAGACCATATCTAAAATTTGTAAGGCGGCAGTTAAAATGCCAACAGTTTTCTGCTCTTAAGTCGAATTGCTCTTAATTCGAACTGCTCTTAAGTCAGAGTACCACTCTACAATAAAACAGTATAATAAAGGTTATGTTTGGTTTGAATTCTTGCCAGGAGCCAGGGATTGGATTTGATGGCCTTACAGGCCCCTTCCAACTTCACGATTCTATAATTCTAGGATCACCATGGTGAAAACTGTACATTTTTTAAAAAAAGTGATTGGGAAAACATTGTTTTGTTTGAAATATGGTGCTGGAGGAGAGCTTAGCGGATACCATGGACTGCCAGAGAAAGGAGCAAGTGGACTCTAGATCAAATCAAGCCTGAATTATCTCTGGAGGCAAAACAAAACAAAATAAAATGCTAATGCCAAGGCTGTCCAACTTTGGGCACATAATGAGAAGGCAGGATTCTCTGGAAAAGACAAAAATGCTGGGGAAGGTGGAAGGTAGCAGGGAAAGAGGAAGACCAAGTATGAGATGGTCCAACTTGCTAAAGGAAGCCACAGGCTTGTGTTTGGAAGAGCTGAGGAGTTAAGGACGGGCCGTTTTGGAGATCATTCAGTCATAGAGTTGCCATATGCCAGGGGTGACATGACAGGGTGTAATAATAACAGCAACATTTGTATTTTTATCCGATCACCCTGTAATGGGCTGCCATCTCTTTAATAAATTTAATATGTTTGTTTTCTAGCTGTTCTCTACAGAGTTTAAGGAAGCAGACACGATCCTCTTCCACACACCTTATTCTCACAGCATTCCTATGAGTAGGGTGGCCACTTACACACCACCCAAAAGTTGTGTATCCCACCTACCCACCCCAAAAAGAAAAAGGGAAAAAATGATGTACAGTGGAACCTTGACTTACATGCTGCTTGACTTGCATCATATTTGACTTGCAGCAAGAAGGGGCCTGTTTGACTTGAGTCGCAGGCTTTGACTTACATCTCGGAGCCCCGGCGCAAGGCACCAGAATTGGGCGGCAGCCACAATCCAGCATCGCGGCTGCCGCCTCCAAACTGCTCCTGCCTTCTTCCCCTCCTCCGGCAGCGGCGGCTTCAGCGAGACCAGCTCAGAGCACCTGGAGCTGATCCTCAGCCTCACCAAAGCCGCCGCTGCTGCCGGAGGAGAAGAAGGGCCGGGAGCTCGGGGCTGGCCTCGCTGGTTAGACAGTCGGCTCAGTCTTGTAAAAAATCTGGCTGCAGAAGTCTGGTCCACAATGGAAGCATTTTAGTTGGGGAGCTGTAAAGTTGTGGGACTCTAATGGTAAGCATAGAGTTGTTCAGAACTTGGAACGTCAGGTTAAAATCAGTAAAACTTAAATGTTAGACATTGTTGCTATGAACATTAAAAAGTGGAGGCATATAACTTGTGGACTATAATTCCACTGCCTCCTCCTCTCTTTGAAGAGACATTTCATTTACATCCCCAGAAGGAATCTCCTATCCCAGTCAAATTTGTGTTAAATTGCTGTTTTCGGGGGTCTTTTTCATCATCTGGAACGGATTAATCCACTTTCCCATTACTTTCTATGGGAAAAGTTTGTTTGACTTAAGTCATGTTTGACTTAAGTCTAGACCACTGGAACGGATTAATGACGTAAGTCAAGGTTCCACTGTACATAGAATTGTGCATGCGAATTTGTACATACAATTTAAAATTTTTATGGTTTATGCTTTAAACAGCTATTATTTATTTCACTATACTCAGTGGCCTATGACTTGAGTGGTTGCCTTCTGTTGTTTAGGAGGTAACTTCAGTGTTCCTAATCCAGAACTTGGAAATGTTATTTTTTTAACTAAAATTCCAAACCACACTAACCTCCCTTGAGTCAACCACAGTCAGTCAGTAGTGTGCCCTCCAATAAAAAAAGGAGATGCCCACATGACTTGTGAGAAAGACTAAGCAAAAGTACAGTGATGAATCTTGAGGCCACTAAAGATTTCATGATTGAGGTGGAATCTGCAGATTGGGGGTGGGGTTGTTTTTTCTACTCTAACCACTACACCACACTGCAGTCCCCCCCCTTTAACGGCACTTTGTCAGGCCATAAACTTAACCCATGCTGGCTTGGAAACAAAGAGGAAGAAAATTAGCACCTGTTGGTTTTCTACCTTTCACTCATTATTTAGCCCAGTGGTACCCAACCCCAAATGTTCTTGGACTGCAACTCCCAGAAATCTTGGCCAGCACAGCTAGTGGTGAAGGCTTCTGGGAGTTTTAGTCCAAGAACATCTGGGGACCCAAGGTTGATACTCTCCATCAGGTCAACTCAACCACAAAAAGAAGCAGGTTTCTGGGCATGTCTAAAGTGCTTTTACTTCAGCACTGAGTAGCCCCAAACTCACATGAGTGGATTAATCCACATGGAAGCAAAGCATTATTTCCAGATACTGTACACTATTTTCAGAGAGAAACTTATTAAGGTAGCAAATGTAACACCAATCTTCAAAAAAGGATCCAGAGGTGATCCAGGAAATTACCAACCGGTCAGTTTGATATGTGTCCCAGGTAAAGTGATGGAAACCATCTTAAAAGAATTAATAGGCATATAGAAGAGAAGGTGCTGCTGAAGGAATGCTAACATGGCTTCTTCAAGGACAAATCTGGCGTCACTAATCTGTTGGAATTTTTTGAGTGTGACAACAAGCATGTGGATAAGGGAGATCCACTTAACATTGTTTATCTGGACTTTCAGAAGGCTTTTGACAAGGTCCTGCACCAAAGGCTCTTGAATAAACTTGCCAGTCATGGGATCAAGGGACAGGTCTTGTCCTGGATCAGCAACTGGCTAAGGGACAGGAAACAGAAGGTAGCACTAAATGGAAACTTCTCCAAGAGAAGAGAGATAAAGAGTGGGGTCCCCCAAGGTTCAGTACTGGAACCTCTGCTTTTCAATCTCTTCATAAGTGATCTAGAAGTAGGAGTAAATAGCAATGTGAGGAGCTGCAGAGGGATCTCTTGACACTGGCGGAGTGGGCAAACCAGTGGCAAATGAGCTTCAACATTAGTAAGTGCAGAGTGATGCACATTGGGGCAAAAAACCCAAATTACATTTATAAACTGATGGGGTCTGAAATCTCTGCAACAAACCGGGAAAGGGACTTTGGTGTCCTGGTGGACAGCGCAATGAAGGTGTTGACCCAGTGTGCCACAGCAGTGAAAAAAGCAAACTCATTGCTAGGGATCATTAGGAAGGGAATTGAAAAAAAAGTCAGCAAGTGTCATTTTGCCTTTTTATAACTCTATGGAGAGGCCCCATCTGGAGTATTGTGTACAATTCTGGTCACCTTACCTCCAGAAGGATATTATGGAAATTGAAAAAGTGCAGAGGAGGGCAACCAGAATGATTAAGGGACTGGAACACCTTCCTTACCATCTGAGATTGTAACAGCTGGTCCTCTTCACTCTTGAACAACGGCGCCTAAGAGGTGACCTGATTGAAGTTTATAAAATCATACACGATGTGGACAAAGTACATAAGGAAAAGCTGCTTTCCCTATTCACACAACATTAGAACTAGGGGTCACTCCATGAAACTTTTGGGTGCTAGATCTCAAAAAAATAAGAGAAAGTACTTTTTCACCCGGAGGATCACTGGTCTCTGGAACTCCCTGCCAGAAGAAGTGGGGACAGCTGTCAGCCTTGATAGCTTAACAAAAGGAATAGACAAGTTCATGGAGAACAAGGGAGGATACCTCAGGACAACCTCCGGGTTGGAGAGAGAGGCAGGATATATCTCAATGCCATTTGCAGAGAATCGTCAGCAGGTGAAGACATTTGCTTGGGAAGACCCTGAAGCAAATGGTGAGCCACTGTGTGAGACAGAATGCTGGACTGGATGGACGGGGGCCTGTTCCAGCAAGGCTGTTCTTATATTTTTATGTTCCAGATACATTGGTGAGCTCTGGTCCTTTTTATTCTTGAAACAAAGCATGGCTCTGTTGTCTTTTCTCTGCCCCATATCATGCCCCCTCACCCTGATCAATGCCGCCGCCGCCACCCCACTCTTCTTGATGTGCCCCTCTCCGACTCTTAAGCCTGTATTCGAATTTTCCCTTCCTCTTCCACTCTGGCTTTCTTGCGCTCCCTTTCCCCAGACACCCGACGAAGACATATTTTTATCCATGAGCTCAGCTCTCCTTGTATATTCCTGGGCTCTGGAGAAGGAGCGAGCGTACGGGGTCCAGTTGTCCAAGTTCCAGCTGGCTCCGTCTCTGGGCTGAAAAGGGGGAGAATGAAAAACGAGCAAGATCTGAGAGAGAATGAAAGAGAGAGAGAGAGTGAGCAGAGAGGATTGAAAAGGGGGGGGGCAGAAGATGAGAGTGAAGGATTTGAAAAGTGTGTGGGGCTGAGAATCAAGATGACTAGTTTCTTTGAAAGCCCGTTAGGGGTCTGTACGGGTTAAAGGGGAGCAACGGGAAGTAGGACGCCTGGGTTTCCTTGATGTCCACAGGGGAGGGAATCAAAGCCCTGTATTCAGTCTCCATTAGGACGTTTCCTTCTCAATTTTGTTTCCTTGTTCTTTCGCTTTATTCCTGCTTGCCCCAATAATTATCTTTGGCCGAGCGAAGAGGACCCTCCCTTTCCCAGGTTCCCTCTATAGGCTCCTGTCCGGGAGGGAACCGGCCTCGCAGGCCCTTGAATGTCTCAGTTTGACCCTCTTTCCCTGGCCAAAGCAAACGGCACTCCTCTTTGCTGGAAGGCCTGGCCGTGGTTAATGGGGTTTCCAGCCTGCGGCTTGGGACACAGAAGGATCCTTTCTCTTTCCTCTCACTCGAGCCTTTCATCCCTTCACACTGGCCCCACAGATGGGAGAGCAGCCGCGGGGACCCTGCCAGGCCCTCCCTCCGTGCCCAGAACTGGCCCACAGGGACATCAGCCTGCCGGGGCCTTTCAACATGCCAAGTGTGTGGGTCTGGATGTGGAAGGCTGTGAAAGCGTCAAACGCTAAGGAATCCAAGTTCTGCCTTTTCAAATATCAATGATCAGAGAAGGAAGGTTGCTCGGGACAGACACCGAGGGCCTGCCCTGAGGGATGACAGCGCCTAAGAGGTGACCTGATTGAAGTTTATAAAATCATACACGGGTATGGACAAAATAGATAGGGAAAAACTGTTTCCCCTATCGCACAACACTAGAACTAGGGGGCACGCCATGAAACTTCTGGGTGCTAGATCTCAATCAAATAAGAGAAAGTACGTTTTCATCCAGAGGATCACTGGTCTATGGAACTCCCTGCCAGAAGAAGTGGGGACAGCTTCGAGAAAGGATAAGACACGTTCATGGAGAACAAGGGTATCAACGGCTATCATGATGGATGCCTCAGGACAACCTCCGGGTTGGAGAGAGAGGCAGGATATCTCTCAATGCCATTTGCAGGGAATCGTAAGCAGGTGAAGACATCTGCTTGGGAATACCCTGAAGCCAAAGGTGAGCCGCTGTGTGAGACAGAACGCTGGACTGGATAGGCTGTGGCCTGTTCCAGCAAGGCTGTTCTTATGTTCTTATGACAGCCAACACACGGCGGCTGTACAAACGACATCCTCTTTAGGTATGTGCCAAAATGATGGAGTGAATTTCAAGACAGGAAGGCGAATGGCAGCCGTGACTTCGCTTTCTCCACCTGGGACATTTATTCCAGAGGGATGCCCAAAGTGCGCCTGTTCTGAGCAAGGGCACAATTCGAGACCGGCGCTGTCACTCCAAATTGGCTTGGTAATCTTGGGCTTGACCGCCCAGGAACAGGACCTAGCAGGCACATTGAAGCAGCTGCCTCAAATCACTAGGGATGTTGGTGTGTGTCATTGGGCCTGAGTCTTTATGCCGAGTCTTAGGTACCAAAGCCCCAAGTCCAAGTCCCGGTTAAAAACAAGTTATTTTTCCCCAGAAGAAAAGGGGGGGGGGGAGAGTGGGTCGGTGAATTCCAAGTAATGAGTCGAAAGCAGTGTCATGGGGGTATGTGTGGAGGCTGAGTCCGAGTTAAGTTGCCAGCGTGACTTCCAACCTGGCAGCAGCTCCCATGACTTAAGTTCCCATTCCTGCATATCAGTATCACGAAAAGGCCAGAAAGTTCCTTATTTATTAATTTCCATTGTATTTTTTTACAACCAGGGGGCTGGAGAGAGCTGCTTACTTTATTTTGCCCAGGGTTCAAAAATAAACCCATTGGTAGCTGGAGAAAGCAAAGCAAAGTGTTTTGCTTATATACTGCCCTATACCACTTCTACTACAGTGGGACCCCGACTTAAGAGCAGCTTGACTTAAGAGCGGAAAACTGTTGGCATTTTTACTGCTGCCTTACAAATTTTAGATATGGTCTGCTCGACTTACAAATATTTTTTCCATTTTATAAATTTTTAACTTATTTTTTCAATTTTTTTAGATAGGTACCCCGATTTAAGAGTAGTTTGACTTAAGAGCATGCATTCGGAACGGATTAAATTCTTAAGTCAAGGTGCCACTGTAGTCTCTGGGTGGTTTACAGTTTTTTAATTACAGTAATGCAGGCTACACATTGCCCCCCCTCCCAAAGCAAGCTGGATACTCATTTTACCTACCTTGGAAGGATGGAAGGCTGAGTGAACCCCGAGCTGGCTACCTGGGATTGAACCCCAGGCTGTGAGCACAGTTTTACCTGCATTACAGGCATTTAACCACTGCACCACGTGGCTCAGTGGGTGCTGGGTGCCACTCGCTGAAGGATCTATGGATGATCCTTAAGGTAGGCAGACACGGTTGGTTATGAGGTGCCCTGTGGCGAGGGCACTTGTTCTGTGATGTTCCCTAACGAGCTGAACCACGAAGCCGTGTAGGAATGATGTGAAATAGACAAAGAAGGGAAGATGAATCTTCCTCCCTTTTTGTACAAAAACCTTTGCTGTTTTTATTTTGCTGTTCACCAGCCCTCCCTTCTAAGCACATTTGCACTTCCAACAATGAAACAAAAGGTGAACAGGGGAAGGGTATAAAAGTGATTGAGTACTAATGGATTTTCCAAACTCCACCATGCTCATACACCCTGCCAAAACTTTCCCCGGGACCAGCGAGGTTGCCTGGATTCCCATGAAAACAGGACTCCTTAAATTCTGCACAGAAAAAAAACACACCAAGTTTTGTACAGGAATGATAATGATCTGGTGCAGCGTGGCATTTCTTACAGAATAAAACAAGAATAGTACTTCAGAGAAATCCTTCAACATTCCTCTTATTATTTCTTGAGGGTGGTGTATCTCACACAGGGAATGTGGCAGAGTTACAGACTTGCGTATGCTGCTTTCTTTAATGCACACATACTTATCAATCGACCGAACAGAGCAACAGCAAAAAAATACCTGCTTCCAGTAGACTAAAGAAAGGGGGAAAAGCACTTGGCAGCGAGGTGGGTCTCTTTTGGAAATAAAAGTTGGAAAAAATGATTGATCAGTGCTGGATGCATAGACAGTCACCTCACTCCAAAGACACCCCTCCCAGTCACACAAATTACAGACAGCATGCGAGGTTGTGGACAAAAGCTCTGACAGTGAAACCTTGGTGTGAGGAGAAAAAAGGAATAACCACCACCACTTCGCAGACCCAGTTTCTCAATGAGAGTGAGAGACAGTTCTGTTTCACATAAGATGCAGAGTCTAAAAATGTTATTGTTGATTTTTTTAGATGACACCTCTCAGAATCCTTAGTTGCCATGGTCCTCTTATGGGGAGAAAAGTGGCTTATAAATGGGAAGGAAGGAAGGAAGGAAGGAAGGAAGGAAGGAAGGAAGGAAGGAAGGTTGTTGTCCTTCTGCATGTGGACATATAGACCTTTTCTCTTCAGGCAGGTTTTTCCCGAGCGACTGGCTGTCTTGAAGACAATAAATTGGATGCTTTCTATTTAATTGCTTCTAAATCTGGTTTTTCTAATGCTTTACCTAACATTTTAAATATAATGTTGCTAGTTTTTCATCAAGATTGGACTAATTTACTGTCTTTAGTTTTAATGTTGTGTTTTAATTATTTATTCTACCATGGGTTGTTTTTAAGGAGAAAGGTGAGGTAAAATGAATGAATGAATGAATGAATGAATGAAATGGCTCCAAAGAATAAGGTATTAAGAAAATGGTAGTCAGATTTCAAAGTCGAACAATATTTATTGAGGGGGATAAACTAGCATAAAAATTCTTATGTGTGTGTGTGTTTCTCTAGTCTATACACACATTTTAGCATACAGTATTCCTGAGTATAACACAATTTGGACTTTTTATGCACAAATATGGATGTGTTTGTATATATGTACATGTTTCTTGTTCCTACAGCAGAAAAAAATCAATATGAAAAACAAGCACAGTCAGCCTACTGACACTTCTTAGAATGTTGCAGTGCAGTTCCCTAAATTCTGAGAAGTGTAAACTCCAAAAGATAACTGTATCTGATATGAACATTGATTCAAGAAGTGTGAACTGGACACATTTTTATGGAAATGCAAACAAAACAAAATTATCCCCCATACATAACTGAAGTCAGAGAAATTATTTTCCTTCTTTCATAGTACTACTACTAAGAGCACAGTTTGGATGCAACTAGTTGCAACTAATAAGTAACAATCAACTAGTTATTTTCCTGGTAATGTCTAGTTAGTACTGTAGTTTCAAAGCCATTTCTTAGATGTAACAAGTAGCCCATATTTCTTAACTGTACTGTACTTTCACATGTTACTTTTAAAGAACCTTTTAAACTGCAGAGTTCATAGAATTATAGAACCATAGAGTAGGAAGAGACCTCAAGCGCCATCCAGTCCACCCCCCTACCATGCAGGAATCCCCATCAACCTCTCTCTCTTATCTACCAGGAGAAGGAACTGCACCAAGAGCAGCCTCAAGACCTTGCACAAAGGAATCCAAATGCTACAGCGCACCAGGGGGCACCTACCAAGCCTCGGAGGAGGCGAGTGGTGGTGGTTCCTTGCTTAGAGGAACAGAAGCGGTCATCTGCAGGCCTGACAAAATGAACAGGGAGGTCTGCTGTCTCCTTGGAGCCAAGATTCAGGATGTAACAAAGAGACTGACGAGACTCATCAAGCCCACTGATCCTAACCCCCTTCTCTTGGTTCATGTTGGAACTAATGATACTTCCAAAAACAGCTTTCAGGATATTACTAAAGCATATGAAGAGATGGGTAGGAAGCTGAAGGACCTGGGTGGACAGGTGGTAATCTCATCTCTCCTCCCTGTAGAAGGATGTGGCCCACGAAGGGAAAATAAAATAGTGGAGGTGAACAATTGGCTTCGGAGATGGTGCCGGCAGGAACGATTTGGATTCTTGGACCATGGTTTGCTTTTTCATTCAGATGGGATATTGGGCCAGGATGGGGTGCATCTCACCACTGCTGGTAGGAATCGTTTTGCCAATTGGATTGCAGATTTAATAAGGAGAGCTTTAAACTGAGTTTGCAGGGGGAGGGAGAAAACGGTAGAGATCCAGAAGGGGGTGTGGAGATTAGCCCAAATGTTGCAAAAAGAGCAGGACAAGAAGTAGTGCAGACCATGAGTGCAAGGAAAAACAGGTTAAGCAAAGGACATGCAAGAAGCACACACAGCCTCAAATGTCTCTACAACAATGCACAGAGCATGGGGAACAAACAAGAGGAGCTGGAACTCCTAATACAACAAAATAGATATGACATAATTGGCATCACTGAAACATGGTGGGATGAGACATATGATTGGAATGTAGTCATTGGAGGGTATAACCTGTTTCAAAGGAACAGACTGAGTAAGAAAGGAGGAGGTGTAGCTTTATATATTAAGGACATTTATACTGCTGAGGAAATACAAGATAAACAGCAGAGGAACCTTGTTGAGAGTATTTGGGTGAAAATCAGGGGTGAAAAAACTAGGAGCGATGTCACTGTGGGGGTATATTATAGACCCCCAAGCCAGCTGGAAGAGTGGGATGATGCCTTCTGTGAGCAGATGGCCACACAGTCAAAAGGGAGAGATGTAGTACTAATGGGAGATTTTAACTATCCTGATATATGCTGGCAATCTAACTCAGCTAAGAATGCAAGGTCTAACAAATTCCTTACTGCCCTTGCAGACAATTTCATGGCCCAGAAGGTAGAGGAGGCAACAAGAGGCAAAACCATTTTAGATCTGATCTTAACCAATAAGGAGGACCTTATAAATGGGGTCGAAGTGGTGGGTGAAGTTAAGCATAGTCAGACAAGAATCCTGGACTTTAAGAAAGCCAATTTTTGTAAACTTAGGGAATTATTGGCTGTGATTCCATGGACCGACACACTGAAAGAGAAGGGAGTCCAAGATGGATGGGAGTTCCTTAAAAGCGAGATATTAAAGAGACAATTTAAAACTGTCCCAACAAGAAAAAAAATGGGAGAGGTCTAAAGAAACCGCAATGGTTTACTAAAGAACTTTCAGCTCAGCTAACTATAAAGAAACACAAGTACAAGGAATGGAAAAATGGGGAATGCACCAAAGAGGAATATAAGCAAACAGCTAATATATGCAGGGGGATGGTAAAAAAAAGCTAAAGCGAAAAATGAACTTAGATTTGCCAGAGACATTAAAGATAATAAAAAGGGTTTCTTTAGTTATGTCCGCAGCAAAAGGAAAAATAAGGAAATGATAGGCTATCTGTGTGGTGATAATAACCAGTTACTAACAGGAGAAAAGGAAAAGGCAGAACTACTCAACACCTTCTTTGCCTCTGTTTTCTCCAAAAAGGAAGAAAGAGATCCACTTGGACAAAGACTAGATGAGGTAGGATGGGAATTGCAACATAGAATAGGTAGAGAGCTGGTACAGGAACACCTGGAAACATTAAATGAATTTACGTCTCCAGGGCCAGATGAATTACACCCAAGGATATTAAAAGAACTGGCAGAAGTAATTTCAGAGCCATTGGCAATAATATTTGAGAAGTCCTGGAGAACAGGGGAAGTCCCCATGGATTGGAGGAGGGCTAATGTTGTCCCCATCTTCAAAAAGGGGAAAAAAGATGACCCTAATAATTACCGCCCAGTCAGCTTGACTTCAATTCCTGGAAAGATCCTAGAGCAGATTATTAAACAGTCAGTCTGCAATTATTGAACAAACAATGCTGTCATTACAAGAAGTCAACACGGGTTTCTTAAAAACAAGTCATGCCAGACTAATTTGATCTCTTTCTTTGATAGAATTACAGGCCTGGTGGATGAGGGGAATGCTGTGGATATTGCTTATCTGGACTTTAGTAAGGCCTTTGATAAGGTTCCCCATGATATTCTTGCTAAGAAGTTAGTAGAAAGTGGGATTGATAGAGCTACTGTTAGGTGGATTTGTAATTGGTTGACTGATCGCACCCAAAGGGTGACCATAAATGGCCTCTCTTCAGCTTGGAGAGACGTGACCAGTGGGGTGCCCCAGGGTTCTGTTCTGGGTCCAGTGCTGTTCAATATCTTTATTAATGACTTGGAGGAAGGAATAGAGAGTATGCTAATTAAATTTGCAGATGATACCAAATTGGGAGGGGTTACTAATTCCCTAGAGGATAGGATGAAAATCCAAAAAGACCTTGACAGATTAGAGTACTGGGCCAAAGCTAACGGAATGGATTTCAACAGAGGGAAATGTAGGGTGCTACATCTAGGTAAAAAAAAATGAATTGCACAGAAATAGGATGGGGGATACTTGGCTGGAGAATAATACCTGTGAAAGGGATTTGGGAGTCTTAGTGGACCACAAATTGAACATGAGTCAGTAGTGTGATGCGGCAGCCAGGAAAGCCAATGCGATTCTTGGTTGTATCAACAGAACCATAGTGTCTAGATCAAGGGAAGTGATAGTACCACTCTATTCTGCTCTGGTCAGACCCCACCTGGAGTACTGTGTCCAGTTCTGGGTGCCTCAATTTAAAAAGGATGTTGACAACCTCGAGCGGGTGCAGAGGAGGGCGACCAGGATGGTTGAGGGTCTGGAGGAAATGTCTTATGAGGAACGGCTTAGGAAACTGGGAATGTTTAGCCTTTCAAAAAGAAGGCTGAGGGGGGATATGATAGCTATGTTTAAATATTTGAAAGGATGTCATATTGAAGAGGGAGCAGGTTTGTTTTCCATGGCTTCAGAGACTAGGACTCGGGGCAATGGTTTCAAACTATAGGAAAAGAAATTCCATTTGAACATTAGGAAGAACTTCATGACAGTTAGAGCTGTTCGGCAGTGGAATATGCTGCCACAAAGGGTGGTGGAGTCTCCTTCTTTGGAGGTTTTTAAGCACAGACTGGATGGCCATCTGTCGGAAATATTGTGATGGGGTTCCTGCATGGCAGGGGGTTGGACTAGATGGCCCTTGAGGTCCCTTCCAACTCTATGATTCTATGATTCTATACCCACAACAGATGGCCATTCAGTCTCTGCTTAAAATGTGGCCATTAGGAGTTGCAGACCCCAAAAGGTTTTGCATGGATCAGTTCTGCCTTATTAGGCTGTCTTTTGGATGACTTGTTACCATCAGATAGAATCATAGAGTTGGAATAGTGGTTAATCTGCAGTACTCCTAGAATTATAGAACTACAGAGTAGGAAGAGACATCAAGGGCCATCCAGTCCAAACCTCTGTCATGTAGGAACCCCTGTCAATGGATATCCAGCCTCTTCTTAAAAACCTCCAAAGAAGGAGACTCCACCACCCTGCGTGGCAGTATATTTCACTGCTGGACAGCTCTAACCATCAGTTCTTCCTAATGTTCAAATGGAATCTCTTTTCTTGTAGTTTGAAACCATTGCCCCGTGTTCTAGTCTCTGAAGCCATGGAAAACAAGCCACCCTCCTCTTCAATAGGACATCCTTTCAAATATTTAAACATGGCTATCATATCCCCTCTCAAGCTTTTTGTAAGACTAAACATTCCCAGATTCATAAGGCACTCCTCCTAAGACATTTCTTCCAGACCTTTAACCATCTTGGTCACCCTCCTCTGGACCCACTTGAGGTTGTCAACATTCTTTTAAAATTGAAGAGCGCAGAACTGTACACAGTACTCCAGGTGGGGTCTGACCAGAGCAGAATAGAGTGGTACTATCACCTCACTTGCTCTAGAAACTATGCTTCTGTTGATGCAACCAAGAATTGCATTGGCTTTTTCGGCTTCCGTATCACACAGCTGGCTTATGTTCAATTTGTGGTCCACCCAGACTCCGAGATCCCTTTCACAGGTACAATTCTCCAGCCAGGTGTCTCCCATCCTATATCTGTGCAATTCATTTTTTTCTGCCTAGCTGCAGGGCCCTACATTTCTCTCTATTGAAACTCATTCTATCTATTTGCTTTGGCCAAGCACTCTAATCTGTCAAGGCCATTTTGGACATTTATCCTATCCTCTAGGGAATTAGCCACCCCTCCCAATTTGGTACCATCTGCAAATTTAATCAGTCTACTCTCAATTCCTTCATCCAAGTCATTAATAAAGATGTTGAACAGCACTGGACCCAGAACAGATCTCTGGGGCACCCCACTGGTCACATCTCTCCATGGTGAAGAGAAGCATCTTTCCATACGATTAGTCAACCAACAACAATTCCACCTAGCAGTAGCATTATCTATCCTACATTCTACTAACTTCTTTGCAAGTATGTCATGGGGAACCTTATTGAAGGCCTTACTGAAATCAAGTAAACAACATGCACAGCATTCCCCTCATTCACCGGGCCTGTAACTTTATTAAAGAGATCAAATTAGTCTGGCATGACTTGTTTTTGAGAAACCTGTGTTGACTTCTAGTAATGACAGCATTGCTTGTTAAATAATTACAGTTTGCCTAATAATATGTTCTAGAATCTTTCCAGGAATAGATGTCAAGCTGACTGGGCAGTAATTATTTGGGTCTTATTTTCCCCCCTCTTTGAAGATGGCAACAACATTTACCCTCCTCCAATCTATGGGGACTTCCCCTGTTCTCCAGGAATTCTGAAAGATTATTGCCAATGGTTCTGAAATTACTTCTGCCAGTTCTTTTAATATCCTTGTGTGTAATTCATCCGGCCCCAGAGACTTAAATTCATTTAGGGTTTCCAGGTACAGTGGTACCTTGTATAAAGGAATTAATTCGTTCCAAATGAAATTATGTTAAGCAAATTTTCCTTTATACAAATTCCCATAGGAATGCATTGAAAATGGAATAATCCCATTTTATGTTGTACAAATTTTATGTTATACAAGCTTTTTGTTATACAAGGGTCCGCTGTATTCCTGTACTATCTTCCTATCTAAGGTAGTCTCTGCTCATAACTCAGCCTTCCATACTTTTGAGATCAGTAAAACAAGTACCTAGCTTATTGAGGTAGGGCGAGCCTGCATAATTAATTTGTAAACTGTCCAGAGAGTGCTCTAGCATTATAGAGTGGTGTATAGATCAAAGGATGGCAACAGCAATGACATTTTGATGAGAGTTTGTCAGGTTTTTGCCATCCTCGTATCATCCCAGGTGATAAGGGAAGTAGTGTATTTAGTTTCATGTTTTGTCTTTTTATATACAGCGGACCCTTGTATAACAAACAGTTTGTATAACATAAAATTTGTACAACAAAAAAATTCGGAGATAGGGGAAATTTGCTTAACATAATCGCCCATGGGGAGAATCCGTACAACATAAAAATGGGATTACTCCATTTTCAATGCATTCCTACGGGAATTTGTATAAAGGAAAATTTGCTTAACATAATTTCATTTGGAATGAATTAATTCCTTTATACAAGGTACCACTGTACTGTATATTTATGGGGTGCAGTATCAGATATGGGCCCTAGAGGGAACTAGAGAGCATTTATCATGTTTTTCTGGCTTGTTGATAAAGTCAGTGCGCCCCTTTATTACATATGCAATGTGACAAATTGCTTGCATAGTTGGAAAAGTGGCAACAATAATAGCAGTCGGGCTACCAAGAAGCAGCATGAGTTCCTTTTAAGATGGCGGGCTCTGAATGAAATGTGGGATCACACAGTGAAATAGATGGTGGTCGATTCGGAATGCCCTCCCTTTCATGACAAACGTCCTCAATTTTGACAAGGAAGCAACGGCCTCACTTCACTCAGATCCTTGCAGAATAACTTGCAGAATTCATTGTTGGAAGATACAGCAATGGCTGTGGGCTTAGATCTCAAATTCACGAACCTTGGCTTATTAGAGCTTCAATGCCGAGTGTTCTCCATTTTACCACCATCATCATCATGTACCCTAAAATCTGTCCTGACTTATGCCCCCCTTCCCCCCCCTGGGTTTTCCAGGGAGCGATTGTGAAATCTTAAAACAGGGACTGAGGGATGCTCCCGATTTGCTCCCGAAACACAACTGTATATGTGTTGAATTGGATCAGAGGACAATTCTGGTCTGTATCAAGAGAGTTCTGACCTTCCTAGAAAAATGTTATTTTGTTTTAAGCGGAGATGTTGGTTAATAACCAATTTAAGAAGGTAAATATGTGCTTACTGGGAGGGAATGAAAAGGCTGATACCTCTCGCAATTAACTCTTCAACAGGACAAGATGATTGGAAAGCGGAGAACCCATCCATGCTATTAACAGACAGAAACCCCTTATTAAGCTGTATCTGGCATTAAGCAGAGTCTCCCCCCAATATGTTATCCAGGGTTTGAACGCTGCCGATCTTCTCTGCTCTTAACAAAGCAGGTTGTAATTATGGTCAAGCCATCGGGGTTTGGTGCCAATGAATGGACGGATGGTTCAAGGAGAGGGTTCCTGTTTGAGAACTTGGGTTGTGGCTTAATAGCTTTGGCAGAAGAACTTGGATTCATTGAGCCCTTTCCGTAACTCCCCCCGCCCCCGTGCGTTTAGGAACCACATTCCTTCTTACAGCAAATCAAGTCTTGAGGAAAAAGCCTGGCAAAAGGGGGGGGAGGGGTCTTAGAGAGCCGACCCTCTCGTGAGGCAGAAGGAGACCACTGTCCCTGGTGGACAAGGCGGAGGGTGGCTGTGATGTCCGCCATCTTTTCTGAACCAGGGGTAAGAAAGCATATTGAGCCAAAAATATACATACATTTGAAAGATGATTAACAACGTAGCACCTTAAATATTTATTTATTTATTTATTTATTTATTTATTTATTTATTTATTTATTTTCTAGACTGCCCATCGGGTAATGAAACCACTCTGGGCGGTTTGCAACGATTTCAAATAGACAATCCAATAATAGAATAGAATATAAACAAGTAAATAAAATCAAAAGATATTATTAGATAATAAACTCTGCAGAACATCAAAAAACCAAAGTAACCGCATTAAAATTCACAATTCTATATTTGGATAGGCTAGTAGATTCAGATTACAGGATTAATCTATTGAATGTGAATGCTGAAGTTGTGTACCAGACTGAGAGAAGGCCTGCATAAATGTTAGAACAGGCCTGAGGTTAAAGTGAGTACAGTAACCCCCCCCCGCCTATCGCAGGGGTTAGGGACCCACCTGACCCGCAATCATTGAAAAGCCGCAATATGTGGATGCAGGTCACGTGGGTGGGGGGCACAATTTTAAACATCGTGCGCCGCTTGCCAGCAACCCCGGGGGGGGTGCGGGCGGGCAGCGGGCAATCTTTAAAAAGGGCTCTCGGCCGGCATCGGGAGGTTAAAGTGAATTTTTGTGGACATGTCCAATTCAGACCACAAACTGCCCATGAAAGGTCATGTTAAAAATGTAGCAGTTAGTCTTCAAGGTGGTACCATGTTTTTGTCACCTTATTTTTAATTTTTCTTTCATTTTTGGCCTGATATGCTGCTGACACAGATTAACATAGCCGCCTCTTCTAAAACTGCAGAGGTGAGGGGGGGGGGAATATTTGGTGCAAAACACCAGAATCCCACAGTCAGAATGTGGCTATTAAGAGTTGCTGACCCCAAAAGGTTTTTCACGGTTCAGTTCTGCCTTATTAGGTTGTCTTTTTGACAACTTGTTACCATCAGATAAAATCATAGAATCATAGAAAAGCAAAGTGTTCTGCTTATATGCTGTCCCATATCACTTCAAGTAGCCTCTGGGCAGCTTACAGTTTTAATTACAGTATGCAGGATACAAATTGCTCCCCACCCCACCCCAGCAAGCTGGGTACTCATTTTACCAACCTTGGAAGGATGGAAGGCTGAATGAACCTACCTGGGATTGAACCCCAGGTCGTAAGCACAGTTTTACCTGCAGTACAGACATTTAACCACTGTGCCAAATTTCAGTTTGTCCATTTACTTTAGAAATCTTGTTTACTGCCAAGGTTGGCACGCAGTATAAAAGCTGTTCCCATAAACTCCCGAAAGAGACACTAGCCAGTCTCCAGACTTCTTGTGCATTTTCCTTGAGTGGTTAAACTGCAGTACTCATGGAATTATAGAACCATAGAGTAGGAAGAGACATCAAGGGCCATCCAGTCCAACCCTCTGCCATGCAGGAACCCCCGTCAATGGACATCCAGCCTTTTCTTCAAAACCTCCAAAGAAGGAGACTCCACCACCCACCATGTTAGCATATTCCACTGCTGGACAGCTCTAATTGTCAGGAAATTCTTCCTAATGTTCAAATGGAATCTCTTTTCCTATAGTTTGAAACCCTTGCTCTGAGCCCTAGTCTAGATCTAGAAGATGAATATTGGTAAAATCTGAGGACACATATTGTTTCCAGCCTCTTTGGTAGGGTGATGGTATAGATAGATCCATGAAAGCAGCCCATGAGGTAATGCATAGCTACTTTAGTTCAGAGGCAGAAGGCTTGCTTTGGATATAGAAAGAACCAGGTTCAATCCCAGGGATCTCCAAGTACAGTTAAGAAAGACTCTCACCTTGGATACCTTGGAGAGATACCAGGCTGGATAAACCAAAGTCCCATTTAACAGAAGGCATCAGTCCCCCTTTACTTTCTGTGTACATCAGTCATTCCAAACCTTGGGTCCCCAGATGTTTTTAGACCACAAGTCCTCATCACTAGCTGTGCTGGTCAGGATTTCTGGGAGCTATAGTCCAAGAACATCTGGGGACCCAAGGTTGGGAAAGAATAGTGAAGCTCAAGACATATTGGTCAAAGTGACCAAAAACCCAGCTTCCTTGCAATTCCCTCCTTCCTTTTTTGCCGTTGTATATCCCTTTCTGTCACTGATACATAACCCCCCCCCCTTTCCTGAAACTCTCCGTGAGGTCTGGTTGAAAGACAAGGCGTGAAACTGGCCATCTGTCCGCAACATGGACCTCATTCTGGTTTCCAGCGTCCCTCAACAGAATCTTATTTTAGGAGGTTTGTGAGCGTTCCATGACGATCAGGACCAGCCCTGCCATTAGGCGAAATGAGGCAATCACCTCGGGAGAACAGTCATGGGCCTCATGGCAGCCCTCCCAGGCAGGCCTCCAGAGTACCTTTGCTGCTTTTCTCTCTCTTGGAGGACTTGTCCTGCTTCGGTCCCCAGCCCTGGGGACTGGCAGATCGCTTCCCATGGCTAGTAAAGATTCAGAGGCCAGTCTGGTTGACTTCTGTGGACTGAAAAGGGAGGGCAGTGGTGGTGGAGGATACTTCAGCGCACACACACACCCGGACTGGACCGAGACGGCCCTGGTTGCGCTAGCAGTGAAAGAGCTTTGTGAGATCCATCCGGAGCGCTATGCTTTTAACCTTGCATGTTCTACAGCTGACTGGCGCCGAGTCGTGTCCAGGAAATCTATCCGCAGCCTTTTCTCCTCAAGGAATCGTTGGCTCTGATCTTTGTCCCACAATGAAAATGTGTTCCTGTCTTGTAAAGAATGTATCGGGTCTCGTAGTAATAAGCAATGGAATGGGGTGGAGGAGAGCAGAAGTGGCGGGGGGTGGTGGTGTGAGATAGAAGAGGCTGGCCTCCCTCCATCTTGTTGTTCAGCCTCCCCTCTTCTCTCGGTCCAAAGTGGCCTTCCCTTTTGGTCCTGTTTCTCTTCCACTTTCCAAAAACTTGACCTCATCCCTTTCTCCGGGAAAAAGAGAGATCGTGACAAACACCATTGGGGGCGGGAGGGTAGGGTCTGTCTGCAAGGAAGTGGGGTAAACAACGTGGGGAAAGACGACGGAGGGGAACAGAATGGGGCAAGTCAAGGAGAGGGCAGGTATCAGCGTCAGAAGAGGCAGGATGAAGCCATGGGCTGGAAGAAGAAGAAGAAAAGATTTTTAAAGACAAAAGGAGAGATGAAGGAGGAGGCACTCATACATCCACTTCCTAGGAGGGCAGCTCGGTTGCTCGGGTTATATGTCACAAGGTTTATGTTTTGCAGCTGTATTCCTAAGCCGTTGGTGTAAAATAGTTGACCTCCTGCAGCAGGCATGTGTAGATCATTCACACCTTACACACTGGCTTCAGGCCTGCTGGCTTGGCTTCTGACACACACACCCCGAGCCCTAACGTGTGAAATATGGGATTGCCATGTTTTAACCTCTGTTCGACCTCCATCGGTATGGTGTGCTAAATATTTGCTTCTTGTCTAATTAAGGGGGTGTTCCCACTGGAAAAGGAAGGTTGGACATTTAGCAATAGGTCATAGAATCATAGAGTCATTGTAGGGTTGGAAGGGACCTTGGAGGCCTTCTAATCCAACCCCTTGCCCAAGGCAGGAGACCTCATACCATCCTGGACAGATGGCTGTCCAATCTTTTCTTGAAAACCTCCAGCAATGGGGCACCCACAACATTGGGAGGCAAGCTGTTACTTCTCCATGCTCCAGAGGGTTGCCCCCCCCCCCGGCTGTAATTGCATGTGAAAAGGCAATAAGTGGCGGATTAGCTGTGTTTCTCTCCCCCCCCCCCTGTCCATTTGCCATTTATAAATAAGAAAGGGAAGGTAGCCTTTTCTTTCATCCTTATTCCGCTCTCCAGGCCCAACATATGCCATTCTTGTGACCCCCAAAGCTTAAACCACAGGGCAGCAGAGTTCCTAGTACAATCTATCTATCTATCTATCTATCTATCTATCTATCTATCTATCTATCTATCTATCTATCTATCTATCTATCTATCTATCTATCTATCTATCTATCTATTTGTATACTGCACCAATTTCCCAAGAGGGAACTCGGGACGGTTCACATAAAAGACATAGGAAATCAAAATAATAATAATGATAAATAAAATATTAATAATAATAAAATTAAAGGCGGGAAAAATACCCAACCACAAACAAGTAATTGGCAAGAGTACAGATGGGCATAAACTGCTGCTTCGTGTCAGTTCATTTTTTTTTGCCAAACCCATCCCCCACCTCTTCCAAGGCTGGGAAGCGCCAAACACCTTTTGTGTGTGTGTGTGTGTGTGTGTGTGTTTGTGTTTGTGTTTGTGTGCGTGTGTGTTAAGGCAAAGGTCAAGATGACAAGACCTTCGTGGTCCATATGAAAATGTGTGTGTGTGTGTGTGTGTGTGTGTGTTTCCTTAAGGCAAAGGTCAAGATGACCAAAAACTTCATGGTTCATATGAAAAAGACCTCAGCACCTGCTGTCCGAAATGGTTGCCTCACTTTGCCTAATGGTAGGGTTGGCTCTTGTGTGAGTGGAAGAAGGAAAGGGGGGGGCAGTGCAAAACCGGTAGTTCTGGACAGAATCAGTGAAAGAAGCAGACAAAAGAGAGTTGAGAATTAGTTAAAGTAATTCAATTTAAAGTATATCGCATCTTAATGTTAATATGCTCCGTGGTTCACAGTGAGAACTGAAAAATAAAATACAATGACATAATTAAAATAGTTTCCAAGCCGCAATGAAAACAAACAACACTTACCAAAACATTAGAGGGGATTCCAGGCAGCAGTATGGCTAATCGAATTACACGGCTTAGAAACCTGACAGTCTTTTTTGTTAAAAAAAAAAAGTCCAAGAAAATAGAAATGTCTTCAATCCTATTCCTTAGGTAAACTGCCAGTGATCCTCCTGACAAATGTCGCTGGGGAGTGTATTCAACAGATGAGAGTGAAAATATTCCCTCAGGGAACCCTGGGTGTGGGGTTTTCTACGCTATAAAGGGCTTTAAAAATTACAGCTAGTATCTTGGGGGTATAGAGTGATTTTCCATGAAAGGATTAGATTAGAAGCAAGGAAGCAGGCAGTGTTCTGTTTGACATTTTTCCTCACATTTCCAAGTTTCTTTTGCTGCCAAAATCCCAAAACAACTAATTCCCAGGGATCTGTAGATGATGAGATTACTGGTAATAAGAGGGACAATGTAATATAGGAGAGAGATTGACAGATGAGGAATCAGGAGGCCCGGATCCAAATCCTTGTTTGGCTAGGGACATTCACCAGGTTTTGCTGGGGTGAGGATGGGATGGTGCTGGAAAAACCATTACATAAATATCTCACACAAGTTGGAAACCCTATTATAGTTGTTCTTTATGTTGGGTGCTGCTTGTCACCCTATCAGGACCATAATGGGACATAGATCCCATATTTACAAGTTAAAGCTGGAGTGGGGTGACACGCACCCTAAAGACTGAGTAATCCACCAAAGATTCTCAGTCATGAGACGAGTTTATCTGGAAGTGGAGTCATGGCACCTGGACTTCTTTTTCTTGAGAGATAGAAATGTTTTGCTGCTCATCTGACGAAGCTGTTTGAATGAACAGTGAAACATTTCTGTCTCTCAAGAAAGAGGAGTCCAGTTGCCATGACTCAACTTCCAGATCCACCAAGGATGTTCAGACAGTTCCCAACGCTACCTGATAACTCTGTAATCACCCCCCAAACACACACACACTTTTCAAATTCCATGGCTTAGAATTGAATGTTTTTTGTTACTTAATGGGGTATTTTGTTATTATTGTAGCTTGACTGCTTTTTATATCTGTAATTTATTGTGGGTTTTTTTTTTACAAATGGGTTACTCTTTTAACAGTGGGAGCTGCCTTGAGTCCAATCCCTGAGCAAAAGCAAGCCTGCAAATGATGACGAGGATAATCAGGAGACTGGAACCCAAGCCTTATGAGGAAAGACAGAAAGAACTCAGCATGTATCGACTTGGGGAGAAAAGTCTGAGGGGAAATATGATAGCACACTTCAGATACTTGATATTTTCTCTGTCATTCCTGATTGCAGGACGCGCCACAATGGGCTCCAGCGAAATTTAGGCTGAATATTCGGCCGGGTGGGTGGGAATTGTTAACTGTTAGAGCAGTACGACAACAGAACCAATTGCCTTGGGGAATGGCGAGTCCTCCAGCACAGGAGGCATTCAAGAGAAAATTGCGCCACCACCTGTCAGATTTGCTTTGATTTACATATACCTGCATTGAGCTGAGGGTTGGACCCGATGGCCTTCTAGGTCCTTTCCAACTTAATTATTCTGTGGTTTGAAATGAAATGAAATGAAATCATAGGAAACAAACGAATTGAATGTTGGGTGGGCGAGAGTCAAGTTACTTTATTGTTGCAAAGCTGCCAGGGGTTTTCTGAGGTATTCCTCCCCCTATCATTTATTATATGTTGCTCTGCTTCCCCACCTGAAGAAGTCCCAAGGGAACGGGTTACCTCAGGACCGCTCCCCCCCCCGGGTTTAAGTGTGGGAAAGCTGGGCATCTGTGCCAGCCCTCAGAGATGTGACTACAATAATAAATATATATATTAAAAAAACTTTCTCACACAAAACTCAAGAGCCCTCAAAATTTCCCAAAGGAGCGTCCCTTCTCCTTTTAACATTTTCAGAAAGTGCTTTACTACCTGTGAGATTCCTAGAGAATGGCTGTGGGGGGGCAGCTTCTCTATTTGTAAACAAAGCTACGATCACACATAAAGCACCACCAATCTCCAATGCTGTTTCCTCCAAGCAAAAATTTAAATCCTGCCACTCGGAATGTCTGTACTGCCAGAGAGAAAGGCCAATATCATAAAACCATTTTACTGTACAAACCCACGTTGCCCCTGTGCTTTCTAATATAGAGAGCAGTTCTGAGGGCCAGCTGAATGCAGTCAATATCTTATAGGACAGCAGTTGACTCAACTGTATTGAATCAGCTAACTATCATTCAACTAGTACACTCTGCTTGGGACTAATATGGGTTGGTTTTAGATCTGTGAGTTTTCAAGTCCAAACTTCTAAATACTCAGAGACCTGGCTTCAACACATGCAAATCAGTTTAGGCTAGTTTTTCCCGTGTTCAAAATATTTTAACGTGGGTCTTGTTTCCCATTACAAACAGCGGAGCCATTTTGCAAACTTTTGGAGATCTCCCCTGCTTAAAGCAAAACAAAACAGCAGAGACAAAATCCTCAGCCATTCCTACGTGTATGGAATCCGAAGCTATGTTGGCCAGCGTCTTTCCTAAGGAATCAAATTGGAGCAAATCTGAGTTTACTCTGGTGATGCACGGAAGACAAAACTTCCTCGTGTCCAGCAACCCTATAGTTAGCTCAGTGGGTTAGGTATTTGGCTGCGGAGCCAGAGGGTGGGAGTTTAATTTCCGTGACAGGGGCATGACTTAAAGATCTATAGCAGAGGTTCCCAACCATTGATCTGTAGGTTTTCTTCCAGTTCTGCGGCTTTAAACTTATCATTTTAAACCTAGCATTGCTACATGACCACTAAGACCCACTGCATTGTAGTGATGTATTGGGACCAGGACAAATGATCCCTCTGAGATTTTGGGATGAGGGAGTCTCCCTGTTCCATCCCCTGAACCTCCCTGGCCTGCCTTCAGCACCTTATTTCCTTGCTGGGCAGTGAATAAAATTAACAGGGGTGGGGGTGGGGGGTGGGGAATGAACAATTTGAAATGTGGTGCTGGAGGACAGCTTTGCAGATGCCCCGGATGGCCAGGAAAACCAACGAGTGGAAGCTTGAGCAACATCAAGTCCGTACTTTCTCTAGAGGCAAACAGGACAAAATGGAGGCAGCCCTACTTTGAGGGCATCATGAGGAAGCAAGGTTCGCCAGGAAAGGCAGTCATGCCAGGGTAAAGGGAAGCAGGCGGGGAAAGAGGAAGTGCCAATATGAGATGGATTGACTCCATAAGGAAGCCACGGCGTCGAGTTTACAAGAGCTGATCGGAGCTGAGGAGGAGAGGAAATTTTTTGAGGTCAAAAAGGATCTCCATAAGTCAGAAGCGACTAGAGATCTCCTTTAAAAGCAAGCCTTTTCCTTCCTAATTTGTAACACCCTGTCCAAAGCAGAGACCTGAGGTCTTGAAAGCTTGCAGCCCCTTTGGGTCGGCCGAAGAAAAGCACGCACAAACCCCACTGCCTCCCACAGCTAGGGTGGGTTCCGGTGGGACCTGCCCATTATTTGACAGGATCTGCTTAGGATCCCCTTCTCCCTGGAGAGCAGCGGGGCTCAGAAGAAACTCTGATTTCTCCTCTTGAGGCAGCTTTTAGTCATGGTGTGGAAGCAGGACAAGGGGACCGACCGGGCCAAGCCAACAAGGGACAGAAAAAAGGGGCCAAGACACGGGAGTGGGCCAGGGTTACCTGTCAGGCAGAGGGAGAAGGGAGGGCGCTGTGGGCCAAGGTGCAAAGAGAGGGAGGGAAGCGTGGCCCGGATGAAAGCAGGAGGGCTCGGGATGCATCCTTAGCCCAGTGCCAAGATGGTTATCAGCCATTCCTGTTATGATCTCATTGGTGTTTTGTGTGCGTCTGACTGGCTCCGCTTCCAAACTGAGTAAAGCAGTGAATGAGTCTCTCTCTCTCTCTCTCTCTCTCTCTCTCTCTCTGTGTGTGTGTGTGTGTGTGTGTGTGTGAGTGAGTGATGCGTGATGCACATATGTTTGCTCACACCCCAAGCCTTGCTCTGAGCCAGGGAATCCAGGGGCCAGCACAGTGCTGCTGCTGCTGCTGCTGCTCTCTCTCTTTTTCTCTCGCCTCCTCTCTGGCTCGGTCTTTTTCTCCAGGGCAGGACTGAGGAAGAGAGAAGCCAGGGAAAGAAGAGCGAGGGAGCGCAAGAGAGAGAGAGAGAGAGAGAGAGAGAGAGAGCAAAGGAGTGTGACTCTTCCCCGCGCTAGACTGAGAGAGCATCTGACTTCGGCAAGTAAGAGAAGGGAGCTCCCTGCAAAGGGCCCGGGTGGCCGAGGGCAGGTGGCGTGGGGGGGAGGCAGATCCAGAGGCCGGACATGGGGACATTTAATTAATATGAAATAATGGGATTTTAAAGTATCTCTGGCAAAGGAAAAACTGGAGTAGAAACTGTCGGGCGAGTATTTGATGGATGCAGGAGATAGAGAGAGGGTGAGATAGGCAGAGATATCGCTCAATGCCATTTGCGGGGAATCGTAAGCAGGTGAAGACATCTGCTTGGGAATACCCTGAAGCAAATGGTGAGCTGCTGTGCGAGACAGAATGCTGGACTGGATGGGCGGTGGCCTGTTCCCGCAAGGCTGTTCTTATGCTCTTATGTGATGGTGGATGAATAGAAGCCTATGATGTTAGTTAAATGTTAGAGATGTCCCTGGACTTGGAAAAAAAGTTGCAGAACTTAGGTAGTTCGAAAGTTGCCCCCTTTTTTTTCAGACAATGTCTCATGTGGACCTGCTGGCTTAGGGGATTCTGGGTCTTATGTCCCCCAAAGGAAGTTGTGCTGATTTCTGTGTTCGGAGAAGCCATCCGTGGTGATGATGCTTGCTGCACGCTTCCTCAGTCAACGTGCGTGCGTGCAGATGAATGGAAGGAGAGAGTGTGGGTGACCGGAAAGGAGAGAGAGATGAGGAAGACGGGTGGAGGGGAAAAGGTGCTTCCAGGATAGGCCATTTAGGGTGCAATTTCCCTGCCTCATTTGCAGGGTTTCAAGGGAGGTCTGGGGGCAGCAGCCGGACTTGGTAACTCCGCTGTTTATTCCCCTCATGGCTTCATCCTTCTCTTTTCTTGATCTGTAGCCAAGGAGTCAAAATGTCAAAATGGCATGGATTGCTTGCACCCCTGTCTTCTTTCTCTCTGTGGCAATAACCAGGTCTACGAGCTGAGGATTCTGGGAACTGGGGATTCAAAGAGATATGTCAGGATACTTGGTTTATAAAATAGAAATCTTAAATAATAAACATTCAGTGTACTGTACAGAGAGGTTGGACCCTGGTGGACTGGAGTGGCAGGGAGGGACTGTACAGAGTTGACTATGGCATGTTACAGAGAGAGTCTTAAGAGCTGATGCACAGAGTAGGGGTAACGGATGTTTGACGTGGAGGTGCTTTCAACCTCCTGCACCTAAGTGGCGCTCCAAAGCCAGAGGAGGTCCTCATCATGGTACAGCACAGGACTGCGAGGATCTGGGTTCTAGTCCACCCTGAGCCCTGGAACATGCTGGGTGTAGCTAGAATTAGACACACTCCTTGGTTGCATCAACAAAAGCTTACTGTCTAGATCAGTGGTTCTAGACTCAGAAATCCAGGTGGGATCTGACCAGAGCAGAATAGAGGGGTACTCTCACTTCCCTTGATCTAGATCAGCGGTTCTCAACCTGTGGGTCCCCAGATATTCTGGGACTGCAACTCTGAGAAATCCTGGCCAGCTCAGCTAGTGATGAAGACTTCTGGGAGTTGCAGTCCAAGAACATCTGGGGATACGCAGGTTGAGAACCACTGGTCTAGATCAAGGGAAGTGATAGTACCACTCTATTCTGCTCTTGTCAGATCCCACTTGGAGTACTGAGTCTAGTTCTGCGCACCTACATTTAAAAAGGATGTTAACAACCTTGAGCAGGTACAGACGAGGGAGGAGGGTGACCAGGATGGTTAAAGGTCTGGAAGATATGTCTTACAGGAGTGGCTTAGGGACCTGGGAGTGTTTAGCCTTTCAAAAAGAAGGCTGAGAGGGGATATGATGGTTATGTTTAAATATTTGAAAGGATGTCACATTGAAGAAGGGACTGGTTTGTTTTCCATGGCTTCAGAGACTAGGACTCGGGGCAATGGTCTCAAACTACAGGAAAAGAGATTCAATTTGAACATTAGGAAGAACTTCATGACTTTTAGAGTTGTTGGGCAGTGGAATATGCTGCCACAAAGGAGGGTGGTGGAGTCTCCTTCTTTGGAGGTTTTTAAGCAGAGGCTGGATGGCCATTTGTCGGAAATACTGTGATGGGGGTTCCTGCATGGCAGAGGGTTGGACTGGATGGCCCTTGAGGTCTCTTCCAACTCATATGATTCTATGATTCTATGATTCCTCTTTCAACCTGACCTTCACTGGTAGGTGGTTGAAATAAAGAGGCACATCTGCTTTCTAGAACCCCTTGGAGGAAATGTGAGATATCAGTGGAATGTCTGCCACATCACTGAACGCTTTTAAGGCATCTGGCTGCAGAGCCAGAGTTTGGGAGTTCAATTCCCCACTGAGCCTCCTTGACAGAGTCTGGTCCCTTCTAGCTCTGCTGTTCTAAGATTATGATGAAAATGTGTGGGTGTGTTCGAAAAAGTTACTTTTTGAACTTCCAGAATCACTTTATTGAGGAACACCAGCCATGCTGGTTTTTGGATTCCAGGAGTTCTTGTCCAAAAAAGGGAGCTCTCTCAAGCCTTTAAAGACATAAGACAGGGGCGTGTGAGAAAACACGAGGCAAAGTGTGTTTAGTCCAGTGGCAGACTGTCCACTTTGGATGTATAGAAGAAGGTCCCCATGAGGACTAAGGGGAAATAGACTATGAAGAGCCACTAAGAACCAGTGTCGAAAATGCAGATGGGGAGGTGGCCAGGAGATGAGCCAATATAAGGAGAAACATAGATAGCAAGGGAGGTGGAGAACATTGGTTACGAGCCAGCCCCTCTGCCAGGCTCTTAGCACAAGGAGCTTATGACTGGGTTGTACGGTATTAGGTTTCCTTTTCCCTCCCCATCCTCTTTTCCTTTTGTGTTATGTCTTTCCAGATTGCAAGGCACAAGGGCTCAGATTATAACACCTGCCCCATTTCTTCTTCTTCTTCTTCTTCTTCTTCTTCTTCTTCTTCTTCTTCTTCTTCTTCTTCTTCTTCTTCTTCTTCTTCTCCTCCTCCTCCTCCTCCTCCTCCTCCTCCTCCTCCTCCTCCTTTCCCCTGTTCCTGCTCCTGTATGCTAGCCTGTAGCCTGCCTGAGACTATTCCTCCAACCCCATTTGGCATATTTTAAAGCAATTATGTGTGTCTGTCTGTGCATGTGGACCTGTGATGTGGACCTGTGGGGTGGCCACAAAAATCTATCTGTCTGTCTGTCTGTCTGTCTGTCTGTCTGTCTGTCTGTCTATTTGATTTATATACCGCACCATGTACCCTAAAAGGCCTATAGAGTTGCATGCTGTCCATGGGCCACTCTTCCACCTTGCCTTCTAAATCAATCAATCAATCAATCAATCAATAAAGGATGAAACTGAAATATATACTTGGATGGGCAGGCTGGTTAGGAGGCTGGAAGTCAAGACGAGACTTCATGGTTTGGGGCTGAGTGCTGGACAGTTTGGCAATGGGGAAAAGGAATCATTTGAGGAAGATAAATTAATTGTGTGCCATCCAATCAAAACTGACCCAGGGGGACCCCTTTTCAGGTTTTCTGGGTAGAGAATTCTCAGAGGTAGTTTCCCCTTCTCTTTTTTTTTTATACGGGAAGCCCTGGGACTGTGCAGCTTACCCAAAGCCACACAGGCTGGCCCTGCACCTGGGACACGCAATAGGGGGATTCAGCTTCCAGCCGCTTTCTCCACAGCCAGAGACCTAAACCACTCAGGTGTCCGGCCAACTTGGAGGAAGATACTTAGGCAGAAATATAATCTAGGAGGAGAAAGGAAGATATGTGGATAGGTACAGGCAGAACAAGAAGGCAGAGGTGTGAATGGGGATGAATATCTGGAGCAAAACAAAGCAGGAAGACGGAGAGATTACCAGATGCAAAGCCAGGAGGAAAACGAGAGAGAGAGAGAGAGAGAGAGAGAGAGAGAGAGAGAGAGAGAGAGAGAGAGAGAGAGAGATTGGGGGCAATGCAGCGAAACTATGCGGGTGAACAATAAAAACAAAAAGCCAATTCTGTCGACAAGCAGTGGACCTGCCACCAACTCGCACAAGGCACGTGGACTTTTATCAGCCTGCGCACTCATCGGCAGGCCCTGTATCCACAGGCAAATGCCAGGACGCTGGAAGAAAGATTGATAAGCAAGGGCCTTTTCACACAACCCCTAAGATCCACTAGCCACTTAAATTCGGACCAGAGATCTTGGGGGTTCGTTGCTCTTCCTACGTCCCCACCCCTCCGCACTTCCTTGCTCCTGTCTGCGTGAGGGGAGGGAGAAAAAAAGAGAGGAAAGAATGCAGGCTCACCTCCGAAGCCGCCCGGAGCCCCGTTGTCGTCCTGATTCCTTCTCTTAAAGGGGCGGGAGGCAAAAAAACCAACAACAAACAGAAGCGAGGAGAGCCTGGCACTCACTCCCTTAAATCCGCATCAGGGATTTTCACCCTCCGAGAGCAGGTACATGAAGAGTGCGCTGGGACACGCTTAGGTGGGCGTGGTTGCACTTAATTTTCTGCAAACTCCGGAGTTCGTGGGGAAACAATTGTAAACTCCGGAGCTGGCAGCCATTTGCGGCGGAGTTTAGGGGGTCATGTACAAAGGCTCCAAGTCACCACTTTTGCAACCTTGAATTTAAACAATGCATCCACTCGGCATCGGTGGCAAAAAACCTGCTCGCCTACAAGCACAAGGAAGCAGCAGCATCCTGGGCCTTCTTGACGCCCGGCACAGAAACCACGAGGGCTGCGATGAGAGCAGTCTAGAAAACACATTTCTAGGCTATTTGCTGAAAGCTCAGAGGTTTAGGTATCTTGACTGCAGAGGCGGAGTTGGGAGTTCAATTCCTCATTGTCCATCCCAGAAGAGCCAGCCTGTGTAGCCTACTAGTTCGTGCCCATCTCTAGTTACAGTACTCCGAGGCTCTGCCCCTCATAAGATTAAACGAAATAAGATTAAACGACGCGTATTGCTGGCCTTGTTAGCTTGGAGCAGAAAGGAGCACCATTTTGTCCTCTGTCTCTGGTGGCAAAATATCTTGAGCCAACCTTGGTCACAGTGGCTGGATCGCTCGCGGGTTTACGTCTCTGGTTGTGGAACTAATAGTTGGAATTTTGTTTCCCAACTGTGTCTCCTGTGAGTAAAGCCATCCTGGCTGGCCTTGGGTAAACTGCACAGTCCCAGGGTGGCCCAAGAAGAAGGGAAGGGTGAACCACTTCTGTGTATTCTCTTCCCAAGAAACCCTGAAAAAAGGTGGCCACAAGCCAGAATTGACTCAGTGGCACATGATTATTATTCTTAATGGTTGTGCAACAACTGAAGTATTTATGTACCGAATGAGCCAGTCTCTCTCTCTCTCTCTCTCTCTCTCTCTCTCTCTCTCTCTCTCTCTCTCACACACACACACACACACACACACACACACACACACACACACACACACACACACACACAGCCTCATGACCTGGTGGTTAAACTGCTGCATTGTAGTCACAACTGTGCTCGCGACCTGGGGTTCAATCTCAGGTAGCCAGCTCAAGGTTCACTCATCCTTCCATCCTTCAGAGATCTGTAAAATGAGTGTCCAGCTCACAGAAGGAGGGCCTCACCGTGCAGGGGTTAAATGCCGGTACTGCAGCTAAAAACTGTGCTCACGACCTGGGGATGAATCCCAGGTAGCCGGCTCATGGTTGTCTCAGCCTTCCATCCTTCCGAGGTCGGTAAAATGAGTACCTAGCTTGCTTGGAGGGGCAATGTGTAGCCTGCATACTGTAATTAAACTGTAAACCACCCAGGGACTACTTGAGGTAGTATGGGGCGGTATATAAGGAGAACACTTTGCTTGGAAGGGGAAATTTATAACCTGCCTAATTATACTGTGAACCACCCAGAGAGTGCTTTAAGCACTGAGGGGCGGTATATAAGCAGAATATTTTGCTTTGCTTTTAGCCTGGCCTACCTCCCAGGGCCACCATGAGGAGAAAATGGCCATGCATGTTGCCTTCAGCTTGGGGGAGGAAAGGACAAGATGCAAACGGCCATATCAAATGACAAACGGGTAAAAATGAATTTATGGGGCTGGCCTCTCCTAACACCAGACTCCCCTTGCCATGCTGCTCCAGAGGAATGGGGATTGGGGAGGTTTTCTGACTCTAAAAATCATGATGCTCAGTGAGTCTGGTTCATATTGTTGCTTCTAAGAGTTGGGTGACTCACTGTGAAAACAGAGAGAGGATTAGCAGTAATCAGCGGCAGATCACAGTGCATTACAGGGTTGTGTAGATGTCAGACTCATGGCTCATAAGGGCCAAGTGCCAGCTTGCGGGTGTGGGGTGTCACGGGATCTGTTACCACTCTCCCCAGTTTCTGCGTTCTCTCTCATGGCCGCTGGAGGAAACTGGGTTTCCCTTGTAACATAAGTTTCCCCAGTTGTATTTGGAGATGGCTTGGTCTCATAAAGGCCATGAAGACTCAACAGCATCACAAAAGATCTGCCCCTGGCAAAGATGAAAGCAGTACTTCTGAAAACAAGAGCTGCTCCCATGTATGCTGAATCTACTCCCTCATTCTAGTCCAGTGGTGGCGAACCTTTGGCACTCCAGATGTTTTGGACCACAACTCTTCCACAGTCCTTTGTCACTGGCAATCTAGTCTTGGAATTCTGGGAGTTTTAGTCCAAAACATCTGGCGTGCCAAAGGGTCGCCACCACTGTTCTAGTCCATGAGTGGTGCCATAATCGGCCAGCATGTTTAGCCTTGAGAAAAGGAGACTGAGGGGAGATAGGATGGCACTTTTCAAATAATTGAAGGGCTGTCATCCAGAGGAGGAGCAGGATCTGTTCTCAATCATCCCCAGGTGCAGGACGTGCACCAACAGGCTCAAAGTAAAGCAAAGTGTTCTGCTTATATACCGCCCCATACCACTACAAGTAGTCTCTGGGCGGTTTACAATTTTAATCACAGTGTGCAGGCTACACATTGCCCCCCCAGCAAGCTGGGTACTCATTTTACCGACCTCGGAAGGATGGAAGGCTGAGTGAACCTTGAGCCTGCTACCAGGGATTGAACCCAGGTCGTGACTGAGCACAGTTTTACCTGCAGTACAGGCATTTAACCACTGTGCCATTAGGCTCAAGTTAAAGAGAACTGAGCTTTCGGCTGAATATCAGGAAAAACTTCCTAACTGTTAGAGCAGTACAACAATAGAAAGCAGTTACCTCAAGAGGTGTCGAGTGCTCCAACCCTGGAGGCATTGAAGAGAAATTTAGATGACCACGTGGGCAGATTTCCTTTGCTTAGGATTCATGGAGCCAGGGGGGTTGGGCTTGATGGCCTTGTAGGCCCCTTCCAACTTCACTATTCTATGATTCTCTGAGCAATCAGAGGCTTGATGTAGGTCTTAGCATGTGTATGCTAGTGTGTGTTATGAAGAGAAGTGGGGTTTTTTTTGGGGGGGGTCAGGAGCTAAAGGTAGCAAGATGTTACTAAGGGTGGCCACTGATGCTTTGCTAAAGATAAGAAATGCACAAATAAATGGAAAGTGAAAAAAGCATCAAACAGGGTAGTGATTTGCATAAAACTGTGCATATGTGAATAACCACTACATACTACTTTAAATAGAGGAGAGGGTTGAACCTTTGCCCAGTGGCCATAATCCAGTCCACAACTGGACTGAATCCAGCCCACAGGGGGATCTAAGGGAGGTTCTTGTTCCCCTACATTGGTCTTCCTGTTAGGAGCCGAATCCTCATGGTACCGCCTGAGATTGATGGGAGAGAACAAAAGGATCCCACAGCATCCCTGCTCATTCTCCCCACTGGGAAGATCCCTAAGGAGGGAGACCTATGACTAGAGATGACAGATGGATCAGGGATTAGGAATAACAGGGATTTCTCCCTCCCCAGCTTGTTTTTCCACCTGGGAAATGTGATGGTGGGGGAGCAAACCCCTGATCAACAGTCACACTGAAATTCTGTTGACATGCGAAGATTTGATCAGGTGCCCTTTTGAAAATGCTGTAATCATAATATTTAGAATTGGAGTCCAACCCCAAGCAGGAATATGAACAATATAGACTGTGGGTCCTCTGATGACAATTTCAGTGTAGTGATTTTAGTGTAAGGTTTTTATTATTGCTTTGATTATTTATTGATATTCTATTTTTAACTATTTTAAACTGTTTTAATTCTTTTGAGTGTAAGCCGCCCAGAGACCTTTGGGTAGTGGGCAGCATATATGTTGATTAAAGCAAAGAATCATAGAAGAGTGGAAGGGGACTCTAAGGTCATCAAGGCCAACCCCTTGCTCGATGCAGGAATAGAATCCAAAGCAGATCTGATGGATGGTTGACTAAATTTCTCTTGAAGGCGTCCAGCGCTGGAGAACTCACCACTTCCCAAGGCAATTGGTTCCGTTGCCGTACTGCTCTAACACTTAGCTTATTATTTATTTATTTATTTATGTATTGAATTTTTACCCCGCCCATCTTCTGATGCGGAACTCTGGGCGGCTTCCAAATAGCTGAACGAGTCAGCGAGCAATACAATATAAAACAAAGAAATAAAACAACAGTACAAAATAGACAACAGCAGAGATAAGCTTAGGGAGTTTCTCCTGATATTCAACCGGAATCTGACTTCCTGTAGCTTGAGCCTCTTATTGTGCATCCTTACATTGGGAATGATCAAGGATAGACCCTACCCTCTTCTGTATTATAGCTTTTGAATTTACCAGTATTTGAAAAGTGCTTATCCTATCTCCCCTCAGTCTTCTCTTCTCAAGGCTAAACATGTCCAGTTCTTTCCACCTTTTCTCATAGGTCTTGGTTTTCCAGTCCCCTGATCATCCTTGTTGCCTTCTTTTGAACCTGGTTCCATTTGTCAGCATCCTTCTTGAAATGTGGGGTCTAGAACGGAACACAGTACTCAAGATGAGGCCTAACCAGAGCTGACTAGAGGGGAACTTGTGCCTCGCAGGATCTGTAGACTCTGGTTTTGTCAATGCAGCCTGAAACAGCAGTTCCCTTTTTGTCAGCCACATCCCACTGTTGGCTCATATTCGTATTGTGATCTACAACAATTCCAAGATTCTTCTTCCTTGTAGTAATATCTGCCATCTTGTAATTATGCATTTGGTATCCATCTACCCCAGGTGTAGAACTTTGCACTCATCCTGTTAAATTTCATTCTGTTTGTTTTGCCCTGTGTGCAAGCCTATGTAGATCTCTTTGCTGTTTATTTTTTGTCTCCCAGGATATTAGCTATTCAATCCGATTTTGTGTCACCCACAAATCTGATAAGCATTACCTGCAGCTTATCATCTAAGTCATTAAGAAAACGCTGAAGATCACAAGGCCCAAGACTTGTTAGGTCCACCCAGTTTGAGAAGGACCCATTGATAGGCACTTCCTGAGTATGATTCTGTAACAAATTGTGCATCCTGATACTTGTTCTATTTGGCCCCCACCTAGTTAGTTTGCTAAACCAGAATATCTTGGGACATTTTGTCAAAGGTGTTGTCAAAGTCAAGATATATTTCATCTACAGCATTCCCACCATCTACCAGGGAAGTTACCCAATCAAAATAATGAGATAAGATTAGTCTGGCAAGATTTCTTCTTGGCCAATTCATGTTGGTTTCCAGTTATTAGCACGCTGCTTTCAAGGTGCTTGCAAACAGGCCACTTGATAATTGATTCCAGGGATTGATGTCAGGCTGAACGGGCCTTTTTGAAGATAAGGACAATGTTAACCCTCTTCCAATCATTCACATCTTCATGCAGCCTCTTCTCATTTCAAGGAGAAAAAACGGACAGTGGTTCTGAGAGTTCTTCAGCCAGTTCTTGGGCGCAGTTCATCTGGCTGTGGAGATCTGAACACTTTCAAAGTAACAAGGTATTCCTTGACTATTTGTTTATCAATTTCCCTTGATAAACAAAGAGCCTAGAAATGTCAACACGGACCAACTTGGCTGCCAACCGGCAAATGCATTTAAAGCATGCTTATTTTAAAGTCCTCTGCGAGTTTGCTGCCAGGTTCCCTGCTTGTTTTAATGTCTCTTTATGCTTTGCTGCTGAAATGTGGTGCTGTGATTCGCGGTGGAATCTCAGGGGAGGGGTGGGGTATGTGTACCTGACCGCAGGCAGTCGCTGCCAGGGCTGTTGAAAGGTGCAGTTGTTGCCTTCCTTAATGTTAAAGCCAGAGAAACCCATACCTTCTTGATTGTGTGATCTTACTTGATCGGAAAGCGTTGCTCACTGAACTGGGGTGGGTGGGAAGGCATGAACTCTTGGCATGTGTTTTTTAACAGCACCCTGATCTGGAGAAATAAGTGAAGATTTTCATAGCAGATGTACCTGTTCTTACTGAATCTAGACCTTGAGGATATAAACCAGGCATGTCCAAACTTTGGCCCTCCAGATGTTTTGGACCACAACTCCCACAGTCCTTTGCCGTTGGAAATGCAGGCTTAGAATTCTGGGAATTGTGGTCCAAAACATCAGGAAGGCCAAAGTTTGGACATGCCTGATATAAACCAAAAGGTAGCCACCCCTCAACCTGGCAGTTTTGAGGCAGGTTGGTCTGTAAGTCTCCTCCAGCCACCCACACCATATAGGC
The DNA here is from genome assembly GCA_037367245.1 of Phrynocephalus guinanensis. NCBI lineage: Eukaryota > Metazoa > Chordata > Lepidosauria > Squamata > Agamidae > Phrynocephalus > Phrynocephalus guinanensis. The sequence goes on from CM074744.1 coordinate 20,416,886, forward strand.
TGGAGGTGATGAGTGATGCAGTTCAGTACATCTGGAAGGTATCAGATTAAGGATGATTCGCCTACCAACGTGTTTCTTGTTCTAAATGTGCGAGGGATATGGGATCAAACCATAACAAAGCTATTTGGAGGGAAGGAAGAGGCTACAACTTGGTGTCAAGAATTATAGGACAATGGAATTGGAAGCGGTCCATAAGGCAGGAATCAAATTGATGCAGATCTGACAGATGGTGGTCTGATTTTTTCTTGAAAGCTTCCAGTGCTGGAGCCCCCACCACCTTCTGAAGTCATTGGTTCTGTTGTCATACTGCTCTAACAGTCAGGAAGTTTTTTCTGAAAGCACTTGACTGTAGGAGACCTTGGCCCCTGCCTCCTGTTTTAGTGCTCAGATACATTACAATTTTAAAGAATACAGTCCAGAAAAGTACCTTTTCCACACTCTGAAAGCATATAAGAGCCTTATTCCTTTTTCCTATTGAGCTACACTAGAAATGGAACCATCATGCATGTAAGGGACTGGCAACATTTCAGAAGTGGCTGACTACAACTCCCATCGTCTTTAGCCAAAAGATGCATCTGGGAGCGCACGAGACTAGATATCTGTCTCCTGCTATGACTCCCTTGCATCTGGTCCTTGAAGTACCCTGTTTTTAATCCTGGAGATTACACATCTCCATCATGGTTTGTAATCTGGGATGGACTTTTCCTCCAGGAATCTGTCCAATCCCCCTTTGAAGGCATACAGGCCAGATGCCATCACCACATCCTGTGGCAGGGAGTTCCACAGACTAACAACGTGCTGGGTGAAAAAATATTTTCTTTTGTCTGTTCTCACTCTCCCAACCCTCGGTTTGAGTGGAAGTCACCTTGTTCTGGTATTTTGTGAGAGGGAGAAGAGCGTCCCTCTATCTAATTGACTCATGCCCTGCATAATTTTGTATGTGAGTTTTGGGTTACTGCATTTCACGTGCCTTCTGAAACCGCAAATGTATGTTGACATCCTGGGCTGGCCTTACCATTGGGTGGAATGAGGCAGCCATCTCAGGCATGTCTACAGATTTACTTTATCCTTGTTGTATTTTTCTTTCCCTAGGTCTGTGGGTGATAGGATTCATTTGTGGGATATTATGCCTTGTGTGCCAAAATATCCTACCTGGTTTTCGGTAGCAACATTATCATAAATCAACAACAACTGTAATAAAGCTATGGGGATCGCCATGATCAACAGTTTAATTCTCAAATACAGTATATGGTGGGCGACTGTGCAATCCTCAGCCTCTTTGCTTCAAAAGCATTTCTATTGATTGGTGCGTAAACAACATGTCCATAAGTAAATTTATTTATTTATTTATTTATTTATTTATTTATTTATTCATTCTATTTCTATGCCACCCTGTCTAGCCCTGTGGCTTACTCTGGGTGTTTCAGAACAAAGTAAATCCTGAGAAGCAACTGCTGGCATTTCGGGATAATGAGGAGGTAATACAGTTATATTTTAAAAGCAGTTTAATGAGTAGTTGCAAAGTTTTTGGTTCAACAAGTTATCTTTTCTCTCTCTCATGACCATCAAAAGTTACTTTATAGGAGCATATTAAGGGAGTTCTAGAATTTTAATAATAATACCTTTATTGTCAATGTACAACATAGAATCATAGAATCATAGAATCATAGATTTGGAAGAGACCTCAAGGGCCATCCAGTCCAACCCCCTGCCATGCAGGAACCCCATCACAATATTTCTGACAGATGGCCACCCAGCCTCTGCTTAAAAACCTCCAAAGAAGGAGACTCCACCACCCTCTTTTGTGGCAGCATATTCCACTGCCAAACAGCTCTAACTGTCATGAAGTTCTTCCTAATGTTCAAATGGAAGCCATGGAAAACAAACCTGTTCCCTCTTCAATATGACATCCTTTCAAATATTTAAACATAGCCATCATATCCCCCCCCTCAGTCTTCTTTTGGAAAGGCTAAACATTCCCAGCTCCCTAAGCCGTTCCTCATATGACATTTCCTCCAGACCTTCAACCATCCTGGTTGCCCTCCTCTGCACCCACCCGAGGTAGTGAACATCCTATTTAAATTGTGGCGCACAGAACTGGACACAGTACATGTGCACAATGAAATTGGCTGAGTCTCCATTTCCCACCCCCACCCCCATCCCACTAACAACCAGTCAGTCTTATTGCACCCTATGCAATAAGACATATTAGCAGGAATGCTTCATGTTTTATTTATTTATTATTTATTTATCTAAGCAATCCTAAGTAACAGACAAGTTTTTTTTTTTAAAATAAAGATCTGCATATTTGTCGTCTTTGGGCTGCAGCTCTCAGAATGCATGAAGCATGTCATATTGAAGAGAGAACAGGTTTGTTTTCCATGGCTTCAGAGACTAGGACTCAGGGCAATGGCTTCAAACTACAGGAAAAGAGATTCCATTTGAACATTAGGAAGAACTTCATGATGGTTAGAGCTGTTCGGCAGAGGAATAGGCTGCCACAAAGGAGGGTGGTGGAGTCTCCTTCTTTGGAGGTTTTTAAGCAGAGGCTGGATGGCCATCTGTCAGGAGTCCTGTGATGGAGGTTCCTGCATGGCAGGGTGTTGGACTAGATGGCCCTCGAGGTCTCTTCCAACTCTATGATTCTATGATTCTGTAACCCAGACATGACCCCTGAAGAGTTCCATAAGCTGCAGTAAAAAAGGCACATACATGCTGGATAGCTCAGTGGTTTAGATACCTGGCTGCATAGAATCATAGAATCATGGAATCATAGAATCATGGAGTTGGAAGAGACCTCAAGGGCCATCTTCCAACTCTATGATTCTATGATTCTATGATTCTGCAGAGGTTGAGTTGATTTCCCTGGTGTTCTTTCTTGAGAGGGGCTGGAGTTGATGATCCAGCTCTGCAGTTCTAAGATTATTAACTGAACTGCTGGATAGCTCAATAGTGCAAAGCACACCTCTATTTTTTTAGTTTATACGTCTGCATTAGGGATGGGCACAAAACGAAAAATGTTGTTCCGTCATTTTGTTATGTAATGAAACAAAACAAAATGATGAAGCAGCATTTTGTTACAGACAAAAGGAAACGGTCATTTTTTCCCTTTAAAACGAACTGTTTTGTTTCCTCTGTAAAACACCGCCACAGGTTAAAAAACAACAACAACAACCAGGCCAGCAGGCTAGCTGGTCAGTGTGAGAAAAACAACAACACTGAACCAGCCCATGGGCCAGCTGGTCAGCGCCAGATAAGAAAAATAAAAAATAATTTTTAAAAAGCGCTGACCTGGCCCGCGGGCCAGCTGGTCGGTGTAAGATAAGAAAATTTTTAAAAAGCAAAATGAAACAAATGAAATACAAAATGAATGTTTAAAATAAACTTAATTTCATAATAAATGAAATGAAACGGGAGGGGGAGAAACGAAGAATGAAATGAAACGCCATTTTAGTGTTTCGTGCCCATCCCTAGGCTGTATTTTCAAGGTGCAAAATCAGAAGTAGCCACTAGAGGGTAGCAGTGAGTATTGCAGGACTCAAGCAAAGACAAAACCCACAAAACCTTGGGCCTTTTCACACGACCCCTAAGATCCGCTGGCCCCTTAAATTCAGACCAAAGATCTTAGGGGTTCGTTGCTCTTCCTTCCTCCCCACCAGAGAAAGAGAGGAAAAAATGCAGCTCACCTGGAGGAGCTTCCCGGAGCTCCGTTTCTCTTCCGTTTCTCTTCTGCTTGCTTTTTCCCTCCCACCTCTTCTCTTAAAGGGGCAGGAGGCAAAAAAAAAAACACAAGCAGAAGCCAGGAGAGCCCCGCACTGACCAGATTAAATCCGGCCCTGGGGATTTTCACCCACCTCAAGCAGGTACAAGAAAGTGCAGCTGGGTCGCGCTTAGGTGGGCGGGGTCGCACTTAATTTCCTGCAAACTCCGGAGCTGGTGGGAAAACACTTGTAAGGTCCGGAGTTTGCAGCCATTTCCTGCGGAGTTTAGGGGTCGTGTATAAAGGCCCTTAATTACTTTTGCTGTGGGAGAAGAAAGTAATGAATAACATAACAAGTTGCTTTATTTTTTTTTAAATGTTCCAAGCTCTGCCCCAGCCTTATTCCTTCATGCATCTGATGCTGCTATTGTTTGACAAAGCAAATGAATGAGGCGTGAAAAAGTGAATGGAAGCAATGTAGAAGCGTAGAAGCCGTAGAGGAGAAAGAGCAAGGTGGATTAGTGCTATTTCTTTGGGATCAAGGTACAGGCTATTTGGCAAGCAGGACTGTAGATTGGGCTTGTTTCCTATTTTAAACAACAGTGCTTCCTTTGCGCTGGCCCGCCTTGCAACCGCACCCTCGGAGTTGAACGTTCTTCCCTGATTCCTCACATATTATTTTTGCAAAGGTCTTTTCTCATTCCCTACTGAGGAAGAAGAACTTCGAAGAGAGGCCAAACGGCGGTCTTTTTTGTATATAGGATCCTTTCTCCTTTTCCTTAGTCTACAAATGTGAGCTTGCAAAAATTACTTTTTTTCCTGTTCCAGTACCCGGTGGCCATAGTGGCTAGGGCTTGGGACTTGTAGTACTCCCAAAAGTAACTTTCTCCAAGTTTCATAGAATCATAAGATCATAGAATAATGAGGGTGGAAGGGACCTACAAGGCCAATGAGTCCAACTCCTGATTCAAGAAGACAGGAATACAAACCATAGGATATTTGTTCCCTCTAACTGAAAGGCATTTGCACAACAGCGATGCTGAGTGGCTGCTCTGCATTGGACTATGTGCCTTTTACCACTACCACTTTTTGGTCTGATACTAAAGAATATGCATTGTGGTAGTGTGGGAGATTAAACAGTCATGTCACCCCAAACTCCTATATAGTGGTACCTTGATCCCATTTTTATGTTGTACAGATTCGCCCCATAGGCGATTATGTTAAGCAAATTTCCCCTATGTCTGGAATTTTTTATATTGTACAAAGTTTATGTTATACAAACCGTTTGTTATACAAGGGTCCACTGTATCATAATTGCTGGGGAAACTCCATAGGGACATGATGGTGAACCTTTTAGAGACCGAGTGCCCAAACTGATTCAAAACCCACCAATTTTTCGCAAAGTGCCAATACAGCAAATTAACCTGAATGCAGATGGCTGTGAAGGGGCAATGTTGGGTGCTCACAGAAAGGGCTCCGAGTGCCACCTTTGGCATCCGTGCCATACATTCACCAACACTGCCATAGGGGAAGCAGACGGCTTGAAGACCTACTAGAGCCTGGTGGAGTTAAGAATGGCATATGGTGGAGGATTCGTATTGTCTGAAAAATAGTATACAGTATTTTTTTCACGCTTTGGTTATCATCATCCTCTTAGACCTGCTGAGCTGGAAGAGACCTTATAGTCCAGTGTTGGCGAACCTATGGCACGGGTGCCAAAGGTGGCACTTGGAGCCCTTTCTGTGGGCACCCGACAACACCCCTTCACAGCCACTTGTATTCAGGTTAAATTGCTGTATTGGCACTTTGCCAAAAATTAGTGGGTTTTTGAATCGCAGTTTGGCATTCGGTCTCTAAAAGGTTCACCATCACTGTTATAGACAGTGGTGGTGAACCTTTGGCACTCCAGATGTTTTGGATCACAACTCCCACACTCCTTTGTCATTGGCAATATAGGCTTGGAATTCTGGGAGTTGGGGTCCAAAAACATCTGGAGTGCCAAAGGTTCGCCACCACTGTTATAGGTCATTGAGTCCAGCCCCTGTCAAAAGGAGGCACAGAGGGGAATCGAACTCCCAACCTCTCACGTTGCGCCACCACTGAGCTATGTGGGCATTCAAGCCAAGGATCCAAGGGCATGAGCTCTAGTGATCACCAAAGGGTTTTGCTGCCAGAGGCAAAGGGGAAGTTGGCTGTTTGGTCCTTTAGACGATCCTTCACTGGCCAACTGGATCCGTCACTGAGGAATGGTGCAGCTTGCCCAAGGCCACACAGGCTGATACTTCTCCTTGGAGGCACAGTGGGGAATCCCACTCCTAAACTCTGGCCCCACAGCCAGAGATCTAAACCACTGAATTATCCAGCCAGTTAGGCAGATATACATCTCTCTCTCTCTTTCTCACTCTCTCTCTCTCTCTCTCTCTCCTCTCTCTCCTCTCTCTCTCTGAGTACATTCTGGAAATCAGAGGCATGGTGGTAGGTGACTGGGAAAGAGAGGCAGCAAAAGCCCCGTATTCATATACAGTGGTACCTTTTATCAAGGAATTAATTTGTTCCAAAATAAATTATGTTAAGCAAATTTTCCTTTATACAAATTTCCCATAGGAATGCATTGAAAACAGAGTAATCCCTAATCACAACCATTTTTATGTTGTGTAGATTCATAGGTGATTCTGTTAAGCAAATTTCCCCTATCTCCAGAATATTTTATGTTGTGCAGGTTTTATGTAATACAAACCATTTGTTAAATGAGGGTCCACTGTATTCAAATTGTTATTGCTGGGTCATCCCTGTTAAACATGGAGATTTTTTTTTCTTTTTTGAGGATCACAGTTCCCAGGATCTCCCAGAGAACATAGTTGGGGATTGCTGGAAGTCATGGTACAAAAAAAAGGGGGAAAAAAAGAAAAGAAAAGAGGACTTTTATAAACGCAGATGCCTAAAAGATATGTTTAGTAGCTTCCAGCTGCCCTAAAGATGTGTGGGGTCCATATGGGGGACTGGCTAAAAGGGAAAAAGGAGGAGGAGGAAGCAGCATGAGCTTCGGGGGGGGGGAGAGAGCACATACAGAAGCTTCTTGTCTGTCTACTGTCTGTGCAGAGTATCGGCTTCCCTGCGGAAATGCGCCCTGAAAGCCTCCTTGTCTTGTATGGATTTGCTGTGCTCGAAAGCCCTTTGGTGGCCAAAATAAACCAGGCGGATTTGAAAGATGGTGGTGTGATTACAGGGATGGTGGAGCTGCTGAAAGGTCCATCGCAGGTGACAAGCCATGATGGGGATATGTGTTGTCTCTAGGCTTAAAAGGAGGGTACCTGAAAATGCCAGGCACAGGGGATTGGCATCAGCAGACAGGGATCTAGTTGTCTCCTGGGCTCCCAGAGGCATCTGGTGGGGCCACTGTGAGATACAGGAAGCTGGACCAGATGGGGCCTCGGCCTGATCCAGCAGGGCTCTTTTTAGGTTTTTGTAAAGGTGATGGTTTCCTCAGTCCCCACCTGGAGTCCTGGGTCCAGTTCTGTGTGCCTCAATTTAAAAAGGATGTTGACAACCTCGACTGGGTACAGAGGAGGGTGACCAGGATGATTGAGGGTCTGGAAGAAATGTCATATGAGGAATGGCTTGAGAACTGGGAATGTTTAGCCTTTCCAAAAGAAGACTGAGAGGGGAATATGATGGCTAATTGGCTATGTTTAAATATTTGAAAAGATGTCATATTGAAGAGGGAACAGGCTTGTTTTCCATGGCTTCAGATCCTAGGACTCGGGGCAATGGTTTCAAACTAAAGGAAAAGAGATTCCATTTAAACATTAGGAAGAACTTCATGACGGTTAGAGCTGTTTGGCCGAGGGAATATGCTGCCACGGAGGGTGGTGGAGTCTCCTTCTTTGAAGGTTTTTAAGCAGAGGCTGGATGGCCATCTGTCGGGAGTCCTGCGATGGGGGTTCCTGCATGGCAGGGGGTTGGACTAGATGGTTCTTGAGGTCTGCTCCAACTCTGTTATTCTCTGATTCTCTGATTCTAATATTAGAAGCAGGGGATTCTTTGGAGCGAATGTTGCCTTGATGCTTTTAAGCTTTCCTTTTCAAAGCATGCTTGTGTTCCAGACACCGGGCTCAGGCAGATCCTTCCTGTTTTAAGAAATCATACCCTCATGGCTCTTCTTTCGTAAGGACAAAAGATGGCAGCCCACATCTCAAAACCTGGGCTGTGCCAAGAACCACCCCATTGCTTCCCAGCCTTGGATCTCCCCAGACGTTCTCGGACTACAGCTCCCAGAAATTCTAGCCAACACCGCTCATGGTGAAGGCTTCTGGGAATTGTAGTCCAAGAGTACCCAGGTGAAACACAGTTCTACACGCACCCGAGCCCCTTTGGTTTCCGAAGCTAAGCAGGCTTGGACCTGGTTTGTAACTGGACGGAAGATAATCAGGCCTGCAAATTTTGAAGACCGCAAAGCCGGCACGAATGATCCGACCCATTATTCCCTTGTTCCTACTTTTCTGCCAAAATCAGCATAACAAATGGTGAAGCCCCCCTCACCCAAGTCAAGGCAGATAGCGATGTCCAAAGCCGATGAAGTTATAATTGGCACGTGAGGCAGAGAATCCCCACAAGTACCTCTCCTTGTCCCTGCCAATAAAAATACCCACAATAACCAAGCAAATCTCTTAACAATTTGCTCTTGTCCATGAAATCCCCAAAACTTGCTACCCGAAGTGCTAGTGTTAACCTGCCTTATGGGCCTGCCAACCTCACCTGTTGCAAGACAACAGGGAGCAAGAAGGAAGAAAACCGTTTCTATCTGCTCCATGGGTTCTAATTTTAACACCGGTTTCCAGAGAAATAAAATAGAATTTATTGTCATTGTATAAAAGACGAGATTAAAAAGTGCCATCCAGTCAGCTCCTTCACACACCCCAGTATAAAAATCCAAGTCATAAAATCTACCATTTAAGAACAAACATCCATACACATCCTCCTACATTCACATCTGCAGAACATCACTTGTACTCATTGTAAAACTGACATAAAACCATACATACACACACACAGCCCTACACTCTCTCACCTGACAGCATTCATACCCAATACATAAAAACTACAATTTAAAAAGCAACCACCTACAGTGGAGAAAGTACCCTACCACGTGCTGTTTCTGTGGTCCAAGCTGTTGCGGAGCATCAGTGAGACCCTCCCAAGCGAGACCCGCCTGGCGCCAACATTGATGACATTCCAACGCCAGGTAAAAACATTCCTGTTCCAGAAGTCTAGATTATTGTGGGTCCTGATGGCGATTTTAGTGTTGTATTTTAATATATTGTATTTATTGTATTTAAATGTTTTGTTGTTTTAATTTTATTGCAATTTGATGTTTTAATGATCTGAATTGTTTACTTTGATTGTGAGCCGCCCAGAGAGACCTTTGGGTAGTGGGTGGCATACAAGCTATATAAATAAATAAATAAATCTCCAAACCCCACTCCACCCCACCCACCCCCGCCAGTGCCCAAGAACCAGGCTGTGCACACATTTTGTGGGTCCAGGAGACAGCTGCCAGGAAAAGATGAGAAAGGAGTCTGTTTGGCAGAAGGGAGAGAGAGAGAGAGAGAGAGCAAGAGGTGGTGCTGGGCTGGCATCCAGTTTTCCAGCTGCTCTTTTCTTATTGCCTTGACCGGCAATCAGTTCAAGAATGGAGGGGCGGGAAGGGAGGACACGCATGAACAATGGGGTGAGTCAAAGGAAGTGCTTCCCATAACAAGATCGTAGGGTGGCCAGTGAGAAAAGCCAAGGGGAGCCAGCAGCAAATGGTTGGGGCAGCGTGAACTCCTGCTTTTCAGCACGCCTGCCAACCCACCAGGCCTCCGTGAAAGGTCCTGCCTTTCACCACCACCGCTCCAATTTTCTGTTTTTAAAAACCCTGGGGGCCAACAGACCATTCCCACTCGGTCTGCTCAGTCTTTACTGGGACGGTTTCAGAGCACGCACGTGCAAACTTCAGCCCTCCAGACAAAACATCAGGAGGGCTGAAGTTTGGACATGCCTGTTTTAGAGCATTTATTTTATTTTATTTTATTTTATTTTATTTATATCCTGCACCATCTAGCAACACGCTACTCTGGGCAGTTTGCACCTGTTTGCTTGTTTTACCCCCTCCTTCCCCTTTTCTTCCCCTCCAGACTTCTGTGTACCTCAGACTGTCCCCAGAAACGGCTGACCCATTGTGTAGCTTTTCTTGTGAAAAAAAAAAGCAGACAAGGTGGCATCCTTTACAAGGAGAAGAAGGAGGCCTAAGCCTCCAGTTGCCTGAGAGGAAACACTTCAGTCTCTTTCTTCAGCAATGGCTGTTCTGTCCAGATAGAAGATGGCTGTCCTGATTTGTTTATATTTTGGGCACAGAAGCACCAGAGAGATGGGGACTGTTTTTGAAGAGTGGCCACGGCCGGGATTCTGATACTCACTGTCCCTCCATACACCACACACACACACACACACACACACACACACACACACACACACACACACACACACACACACACACACACACACACACACACACACACACACACACAAGGAATAGAAATAGTTTCCACTTAGAGCTGGCCCAAACATTAGGGGAAGTGACAAAAAAAATTGTTTCAGGCAGCAGAATCTGGCTGTGGGATTCTGATACTCACTGTCCCTCCATGCACGCGCGCGCGCGCACACACACACACACACACACACACACACACACGGAATCGTTTCCACTTAGAGCTGGCCCAAACATTAGGGGAAGTGGCACAATATTTTTTTCAGGCAGCAGAAACTTGTAGGGGAAGCAATGGCAGTTTCCCCACTGTTTTTCCTGTGGCCATTATCCTCCACTCAAAGATATAGACGTGTCTCCCAAACAGCCTCCCCTATTACTGCAAAATGGCCCAAAGCCCCCAAGGTGTGGTGAAGGAATATAAACCCCATTGCCTTGCTGTTATTCTAGTAGCCCAGCCAATTTCTGCACATAGAAAATGAGAAGGGAAAGTAGCCTGATCCTTTGCCTCAGGCAACAATATGTTTGGGTCAGCCCTGCTAAATATATAGGAAGGTTCAGCTTCAAACATAATTGAGAAGCACATGTCAATTTAGTAGGCACCTCCCTTTGACTGAGCAGCATGGGGAAAGGTATTAAATAATAGGCTAGCCACTACCCTTGCCCACTTTTATTTTATGAACTTTATTTTATCCCCTTGAGAACCAGATATGGCCCTAAGACTCTCATTACCGACCATCTTGAGGTGAACATCCCTTGTTCTGTATATAGAAACAAGACTACGGTCACACTGGCAATAAGAACCACATTTAAGTGTGGTGGCTCAGTGGACTAAGGCTCCGAAAACTGTTGACTTCAAAGTCAGCAGCTCAGCAGTTCAAATCCCGGGTGCCATGCAGCGGAGCGAGCTCCTGCTGTTCACCCCAGCTCCTGCCAACCTAGCAGTTCGACAGCATGTAAAATGCAAGTAGATAAATAGGTACCACCGTAAAGGGCGGGAAGGTAAAAACAGTGTTTCCTTGCAGCCATGCCGGCCACGTGGCCATGGACTTGCACAACACTGGCTCTTCCGGCTTGAATACGGAGATGAGCACCGCCCCTAGAGTCGGACACGACTAGCACGCATGTGCGGGGGGAACCTTTACCTTTTTACCTTAAGTGTCATTTACAGTAAATCAATGTAGATGTTATTGTTTAGACAACACAAGGGTGAAATCAATTTATTCAGGCTGCAAAGTGAGTGAGTTTGTTTTTCAACAGGTCAGCAGGGACTTTTAAAAATGCTATGCTTCAAAAAAAAAATGATTCAATTCAATGTGGTTTTGTGGAAGTGAATCAGTTTCAGCAGCACAGGTGCCAGAACAGTTCAAATCACCAGAAATAAACTGATTTCCACGTGGTGCGTGCTTGTGAACTGGTTGAAATACCACGTATCTTGAATTTGATTTTTTAAAAAGGCTAATTTGTTGATTCAAATTGCCACTGGGACCGTAGCATAACTGGGTTACCAACTGATTTTACTTTTTAAGAGTGGTGACGGGGAAGTACGCTCTTCTACAACACAGTAGGGGGCGCAGAATAGTCCACGTAACACATCTATCATTGTTCAACAATGGAAAACAGTATGCGTGTACTAGGAGAACAAGGTTGAGGAGATTGTTTTTGTCATTTTACAGCGCCTGCTCCCTGAGAACATTGCCTCACTCCAGGAGTACTGGCCAGTTTTCAGATATTGAGTCCCAAGCCTGAGTTTTTACAAGACTGAGTCCGAATCTAAGGGCCCACAGTGGGCTTTGGGTGGCAGTGGGCTGGAGGTCGTGGCAAGTAATATGTCCGTCACGGCAGGACACTGCAGCCCACTTTGTTGCTGTCGTTGCCAAGGCTACCACAAAAGCGGGCCACTGCAGCCTACATCGTTGCTGCTGAATACTAAAGGACGACTATTAGACAAACCAGCGATGTTTGTTGACTATCACAATTTGTTTTTTGTTTTAATTTGTCCCCATCTCTAATTATGATACTGAGATAACTTATATACTGCCTTAGTTATGGCCAAAAAGGAGTTTGCTGCATGTAACTAGTTTTTTCAAAGGATTTCCCTTCCAGCCTTATGTTGATGGTTATAGAAAGAAAAAGCCATGTACAGAAATCTGGTTCTCTTTTAGTGGGGGAGAGTACCGCACTAGGGTGCTGAAGGAGGCATTCTAAACTAAGATTGGCACTGTCGCAGGTCGGTTGTGAGGGAAGATCTGTGTCGCATTCCAAAAGTACTGTATGTTTTCATTGATCTGGAGGAATATGTTATTTAGTGTTGTCCGTTTGCCGGCTCTTCATTAAGGAGACTTTTTGTTTCCTGAGCCAAAGGGTTGCTTACAGGAGGATTAAGACGGTGCTTGTTTAATTTGGATCGCGGATTTCTCCTCCTTTACTCAAAGGTCAAGTTCTGTTTATGCAAAGAACACGAGACCCTTCTCGGTGGAGGACAGGGTGGGAGCGGCAAACGCCAAGGGAACAAGAGGGCTGCTTCAAGCAGAGAAAAGGCACAGACTGGAGGGGGTGTGTCAAATTTCAGTATGGCGACCCTGTGGTTTCATAACCTGAATAGCCAACGACTGACTAGAACTTGGAAACTACTAGATTAGCTCCGTGGTTTAGAGGTTAGGAGTTTGATTCCCCATTTGGCCTCCTTGACTGGAGCTGGACTTGATGATTTATTATTATAGAATCCTATCCTACTCTGCAGTTCAAAACTTAAAATTAATAATGTGCTATTAAGCCTATTGTGTATTTTTGATTTGTTATGCTATTTTATATTGTATTTTGTTGTGTTTTGTTATGATCTAACTTTGTAAACCACCCAGAGTGGCCTAGTTGCTAGATGGTGCAGTATAGAAATCCCATTATTATCAAATAATCATACAGTGGTGTGACTTTGTCGTCCAAGAACATCTGGAGACCCAACATTGGATACCATCCATGTTACGCTTTCATGATACCCAACATCTGCTCCCTTGGCGGGGCTGCCTTCCTCTGCTGATTGGCAGGGCCAGCCCTGCGTATGAGCTGCTCAGAGGACAATTTGGCATGCTTTGGGATCAAAATAGTATCGAGACGTAGGTGTCCGTCTCACCCAGCATGTTGGCAATTCTTCAGAATTGCTTGTTTTTGAGGTGTTGACTCAGCAGGTCAGTAGACCCTGGTGTGCTTCTGTAGCTACAGGGGACAACTCCCTCTTTTCTAATCAACTGAGGAAGCACATTCATAAACGTTTAAGCCCTGGCACTTTCTTCCATAGCAAAATGGATTCTGGATCCAAGATGTCAGAATGATGCATTGCCAACTAAATAGGAAGCACATCAGGGATGGTTCAAGAGTATTCACTGTTTGAAGGGAAGATCAAGGTGGCACCCTCCCCTTGTGGTGCCCGTGACATAGTACAGGCTACCTTTTTTTAAACAACAAAGACATAACGAAGGCACATGTCTGAGGGGACCTAATGAATGGGAGGAAAACTACTTTATAGGAGTACTGCTATTTTGTAGTTACGTTTGACAGTTACTCTTAAAAGGGAGTTTTTGGAAGCATTTTGGGTGGCAATTTCTCAAGTTATATGCTATTCCCTTACTAATCCTACATTGCTGGGTTGTTGTTGTTTTTTTGACACAACAAAAAGGAACAGAAAAGTAAAGATGGGCAACAGAATAAGTAACATAATTGCGGAACCACAGAATTGTAGAGAGAACCCACCAAGAACTCAAAAACTCTACAAGTAAAGCAATCCTGACAGATGGACATCGAGGTGGCCATCTGTCAGGAGTCCTGTGATGGTGGTTCCTGCATGGTAAGGGGTGGGACTGGATGGCCCTTGAGGTCTCTCTTCCAACTCTATGGCCGTTACTTCACGAAGTACTTCTCTTCGCAGCGTGATTGCCTTCGCTATGAATTCGAAGGCGGTCACGTGGTGGTCTCGTGGTCTCCATTCGCCCCCACCCCTCTTTCCGTGTCCTCACGGGGCGAGGTTTTAGGATCGAATCCAGTACTACCTCACGTGTTCCCTTCGCATTGGGAAGCTTACTTGCAACGTCCGGTTTCTGCTTTCTTTAATATTTAAAAAAAACTACCACGGCGTATCGATGCATCAATACCCGGCTGTCATTTGCGGCAGAGCTGAATAACTGTATGTTCCTTTGTTTTCTACTGATTTGTATTGCTTCGTCCATTGGCGACGTGAAAAAATTGCTGTTCTCCGTCAGGGTCACTAGGTGGACCAGCACACAACATTTGTTGTGTATACCATCGCTCCTCCAAGGAATATTGTAAGCACAGCAAGCAAGATCAAAAGAACGGGTTAACCAAAATATCGATGCATCGGCATTTCGGAGAAAAAGTAACTAAAAAAAAATTAAATATATATAATCACTGGCCACACGTGACTTTGGATGCGAAGCGGGATGCGAAGCGAAAAAGATTCCCGGCCTCCGGCAGGGGAATCACTCACCCCGCTTGGAGCACGGTTTAGGGGGCGTGGTTGGGGTGGCGCCGCATCCAAAAAGGAGGAGCGTGAGGACAGAAACGATCGCTTCGCACAGAAATGACGGCTCGCCGCGCAGCGAGACGTTCGTGAAGTAATAGCCCAAGATTTTGTGATTCTAGGTATTTTACCTGGCAGAGCGGCCTTCTTCTGACAAGATCAGCCCATACTACCCATTCTCAGAATGAAAAAAAAACCTAAAAATTATGCCTTGGTGGTCACACCATCTCTGTAGAACAATGTCCTGCCCAAGATTTGCCTGGCTCCCTCACTAGACTCTTTTAATCGGTCATTACAGGCCTGGCTTGTTAAAAGTAGTTCACACCCATTAATTGTTGCAGTATATGAGAATGACATTTATATTGAAATAGTAACTCATTACCGTACTTGCTGTGGGTGCAATTGATGGACTTCATTAAAAAGGCTGCTCCCCCCCCTCCCCAAAAGTAAGTGATACACTCGTGCTCTGGTCATGCACAACCTTTACTTTTCATAACCTTTTTGGAGGGGAGAAAAAAAAATCAGAATGGATAAAATGGCATACAAATGCCTTTTAAATGTTAACTAGAAAACACCAATAATGTAGTTTATACCATTATAATTGCACCAATAATGTAATTCAATAACTGCGAGTTACTTTCTTTTTGAAATGTATTTTTGTTACACCTTATCAGTCTGTCTACATAACTTGTTAACTTGTTTCTTCAGGGTTGTGGGTTGAGGGAATTGAAAAAAGATGGAGTACTTTGATTTCAACAGCAAAAACGCCTTTAAAGACATTCAACCCACTTAAGCTCCACCTGTGCCCTTAATCAAAACCAAACTGAGTTCATGAGTTCCTCTTAAAAGTTACGGGTGAGTTACGGGTGTGAATTAGGGGAGCCCCCACACCCCATAGTTCCAGACATGTGTATGTATAGTGTTGTAGAAATCCAAGGATCAAAGTTGAACACTGACTCTGAGGAAAAGCTAAATCATTTTGCGAGGGGATGGGTGGGTGTGTTTAAAATTAGAAAAACAAACAGTGTGATTGTGGTTTCCTTAAAGCCCCACAGGGTATCTTTATCAGAGATATGATTTAAACCAGAGGCTTATGTTTACACAATGCATCCTTTCCCTTAGGGATAAAGACATATATAATACTTTAAATGTGGTTAAAGCAATTTGAGAATAGACATTTGTTGCATTCCACAGCTGGGTTCCCTCCCCCTCCCCAGGACATACCAAGCATCTGTCCAAACCACTTTCATTTCAGTTAAAATGCAATGTATGTCTTCCCCGGTAACCACTGAGCTAATGCATTTGACTCTTCCTATGCAACCATGTGGAGATAATATATCTTCGTTATGTGCCTTTAACAAAGAGCTCACAGCTCCGGGACAGACCACAGGCGTACACCAGAATTTAGAAAAGATATATTTTGGATTATAAATTCTTTGTCTACTAATCCAGAAAAGCTCCAGGGTTGTATAAATAACAACCCTACCTTTCCTCTAAAGAAGTACAGGCTTCCAGCTTTATTCTCCCAAACAGTCCTGTGAGGTGGGTCATCCTGAGACGGTTACTTCACGTCCATTCTCGTACTGGGGTGAAGTGATGGGGGGTGCAAGTCATCCAGTGAATGTCATGGCCCAGCACTTATTTGAATCCAGATCTCTCTTACGGGATCTCTCTTAATGGAGATCTCCCGTAAGGGATCTCCCTTACCGCCACATCATTTTGTTTGTTTGTTTATTTATACATGTATACATTTATATACCGCCCATCTTCCAACCAGAACTCTGGGATGTTTCCAACAACACAAAATAATAGAATAAAGGATCAATATGCAACAATACCAAACACTATAATAAATACTAAAAACAGCAATAAGCACAATAATAAAAAAACAAACCAGCAGACAGTCTTATTTTACTGCCCCCCCCCCAAAATAACTATTGATGGTCGCCAAACGCCTCTTTAAAAAGCAACATTTTAAACTGCTTTTTAAAAGGCATGCGGGGTCTGCGTGGTGAATCTCACTCGGACGTTTGTTCCATAATGTCGGGGTGACCACCGAGAATGCCCGATTCCTAGTGATCATATTTTGGGCCTCTCTACATGTGGCCACCCGGAGTGAGAGTGCCTGCGATGCTCTGGTGGGTCAGCCCACAGCTGATCTTAAGGAGATTTGCTCTGCCAAGTATTCAGGTCCCAAGCCATGGAGGGTTTTGAAAGTCAAAACCAATACCTTGAACCTTACTGAGAAAGCAACAGGTAACCAGTGCAGGTGAGCCAGCACTGGGATGATGTGGTCATACCTTCTTGCACTCACCACCGGTCTAGCCACCGCATTCTGTACCCACTGCAATCTCTGAATAAGGGTCAAGGGAAGCCGCATGTAGAGAGGGTTGCAATAATCTATCCTTGAGATCAGGAGCACCTGCACAACTGTTCTCATGGAAGCCTCATCCAGGTATGGGCGAATCTGGGTGATCAGCCAAAGATGGAAAAAAGCCGACTTCCAAGGACACATCCGAATTCAAGACCACACCCAGACTTCTCACTCTATCCGCCAGCTGGAGGACAGAGCCCTCCGCAGTTACTTCACGTTCTTCTTTGTTCCACGACTAGTTTTGTACCATGACAGCGTTGGTTGCAATCATGTGGTTTTTGTTCCTGTTTCACTGTTCCCATGGTCATCATAACTTGTCTCATGACAAGTGTTACCTCACAGTCTTATACCGTGACAAACACTGAATTTGTCTACCTTCCTTTTTCCTTTTTTTTTGGGGGGGGCTTAAAATTCTTTTTCGATATTTTGCTTCTGAAAAGTTAAAATTCTTTGTAGGTAGCTTTCACTTTCTCCACGTGGCTGCATTGGAATGCTCCAGGTGATAGCCTTTGGGCTTTCTTTGTTCTTTATTCCTTTTGCTTGCTAATTAATTGTCTGTCTGGTTGTCCCTCTTGCCTGTATTTGAAGTTTGTTTTGTTTTATTGGTATTTAACTGGAGGAGGGCAAGAGGGTGGTGATCATCTGGCGTGGGTGGGCACTTTGAACGTAACACCCAACCCAGTACCTGGGACACAGTTTTCTGAGAGAAATGAATGTTTTGTTGTGTCACAGTTGTTACCTCACGGTGTCTTGTCTCAGAACAGAAATTGGGAACAAACCATGACAAGGAAATAGCCTACCCCAGCGCCAGGTACAGATTTGTCTCGCTTAGCATCCATTCCGGGGGTGTGGTCGGGAGAAATTTCAGCTATTGCGCGATGGATGTGAAGTAAGATTTTTTTGTATCGCTCCGAAGCGCAACACTTCGAGAGAGAAAACAGACGTGAAGTAACGGATGCCCCAAAGAACAGAACCTCAGTCTTCTCTGCATTGAGTCTGAGCCCAGTAGTCCTGGTCCATTCCATGACTACATCCAGGCAGCAGATCTAGAGTCTGCACCGCCTCTACGGCAGAGGTGGCAAAGGAGAGATAGAGCTGCATGTCATCAGCGTACTGATGACAGCAAGTCCCACATCTCCAAATGACCTCAGCCAGCGTTCTCATATAAATGTTAAATAGCATTGGGGAGAATTCTGACTCCTGGGACACTCACGAGAGAGCATCCAAGGGTCCGACAATTCTTCCCTGAGCTTATCATACTGGGCACGGCCGATCCCCACCTTGGCAAGCCTACCCATCAGGATACGGTGGTCAACGGTGCTGAAGGCTGCAGACATGTCAAGAAGGACCAACAGGGCAGAGCAACCCCTGTCAGCCCCCCTGAGGAGGTCACCTTGCAGTGCGACCACGGCAGTTTCAGTCCGGACTGAACCTGGACTGGAACGGATCCAGGACCCAATCCTCCTCCAGGAACCACCGGAGCCAGACGGCAGCAACCCGCTCGATCCCCTTGCTCAAAAAAGGGAACATTGGCTATTGGGTGGTAAATGCATCGTTCAAAGCCAAGGCAGGTTTCTTTCGAGTGGGCTTCACCACCGTCTCCTTCAGATGAGAGGGGAAAATCCTTTCTCTGAAGGATGCGGTGGCAATGGGAGAAACCCACTCAGGCATGCTCCCTCCAGTGATCTTAGGCCCTTTGTACACAACCCCTAAACTCCGCCGCAAATGGCTCCCAGCTCCGGAGCTTAAAATTGTTTCAAAATTGTTTCCCCACCAGCTCCGGAGTTTACAGATAATTAAGTGCGACCACGCCCACCTAAGCGCGTCCCAGCACACTTTTCAGGTACCTGCTCTCTGGAGGGGAAAATTCCTGATGCGAATATAACAGTAGTGACTGCCCGGCTCTCCTTACTTCTGTTTGTTCTTTTTTTGCCCCCCGCCCCTTTAAGAGATCTGGATGCAGTGCCGGGATGGCAGAACGGAGTCCAACTACCATGACCTCTGAGTCCAACTACCATGACCTCTGCCCACTGAGGCTGATGGTGAGAGAGGGGAGATGATGATGATGATGATGATGAAGTTGTGCTCTTAACAACATCTGGAAGGGTCACAATTTCCTCATTCCTGGATGAGATGAAGCAGTGGACGGCCAGGTGCCAACCTAAGGGGCCTAGATTCCTTTCTTTCTAGTTATGTAAAGTAATGTAATTAACATTTTTCTTCATCATGTAGAGGGGGAGAAGAGAGAGATTAAGATGAAATGTTGACAGAAGTTTATAAAATGATGTATGGCATGGAGAAAGTAGTGGGAGGCTTTTCACCCTTTATCTTGTTAAATTAAGATTAGACTGGTATCTTCCCATCAAAATGACTGGACAGGCCAACAATTAAAATAAAAAGCACACAACCCACAGTCTATTTATTATGAAATTGACACAGGAGGTAATGGCAGCCTCCAGCTTAGATGATTGTGTTTGTTTTTAAAGAGGATAACATAAATGTGTGTTTCCTCAGGTTTTGCAGACTCAAGGGTGTGGCTCCCTTTCCTGATTCAATCCATTTCATATTTAGTCTTCCTCTTTTTGCGCTGCCTTCAACTTTTCCCACCATTATTGTTTTTTCCAACAAATAAACCATATAATTATTGTTCTGCTTCCCGCCCTCAGCGGTGGGCCATAAGCTGAAGAGGGGATGGCTTTTAGCTCAACAAACATCAGAGAATGAGAGTTAAAAGGAATTGTTTATTCCATGGCATTCCTTTCCCGCCATGATTGCAGGGGCTCATATACCGACGGTGATGGGCCGTGGGCGGTACGCTTGTAGCCGTTGGGTTTGTCAGACAAGAAGAACTCGGGTCAGACAACTTGTGTCTGTCCCTCGTTCTGACCCCTCGGCTCTCTGCCACGTGCCCGGGAGTCATCCCACCAGCGCCCCCAACCTTGCCTGTATCCTGATGAATGCCAGGTCGGTTCACAATAAGATCCCTATCATCTACGATACTATTGCAGATGAGAAGCCCAACCTGGCATTCATCACCGAGACCTGGGTGGGCATGGAGGGGGGGCTTCCCTCTCTCTCCTTTGCCCGCCTGGGTATCTGGTAGAGGGAGTGGGAAGGTTGGGGGGTCAAAAGGGAGGGGGGCCGCAATCGTGTACAGGGACTCTCTTCGCGTTAGCAGGGCCTCGACATTGGTCAGCCAGGGGTTAGAAGTCCTTCTCATTCTGTTGTTGGTGGGGGACAGCGGGACAGATTTGGCATTGTGCTGGGCTACCGAGCTCCCCGCAACCCTGCACAATCCCTTCCAGAGCTCACGGAGTTCATCGCCGCTGCCCTGTTGGGGTTCCCACGCCTACTGGTTGCAGGAGACTTCAACGTGCATGCAGGAGGTGGACTCTCTGGTGCAGCTCTGGAGTTCATGGAATCCATGGCTTCCATGGGTCTGTCCCTCTCCCCCCTCCTTTTTTTAGCACCACCCCTTTTTGGATGCCCCACCCACAGGTCTGGTCACACCCGGCAGGGCTGGATCTGGTGTTTTACCTCCATGTCGGGGGATTCGTGACAAGCTTTCTGGAGGTGGGGGGCATTGCTTCCCTCCCTGTGTCATGGACCTTTTCCCCTCCTCATAGACCATCACCTGCTCTCATTCTCCCTGTCGATCCCAGCCCCTCCCCCTCCCCTCCTGTCGGGGACCACCGGCCCTCAGTTTTGGCCCGCCCCCCACTGGAGGCTCATGGAAAATGTCCCACAGCGGTTTGGTGAGCTCTTCGGGGGCCCCTCCTGATGGTATGACTGGCACTACAGGTGGCTGTGAAGGGATGATGTCGGGTGCCCACAGAAAGGGCTCCGAGTGCCACCTTTAGCACCCATGCTATAGGTTTGCCTACAGTACCCTACTGTTAATGTTTTGCAGCCAGTTAATGTTGCTTAGTGGTATCCGACGGACGGAGACATTTTCTAATCGAGGAAACAAGTGTGTGGCTAACCTATGGTATGAAACAGCTGTCCACACCATAGACCGGATCGCCCCCAAGCGCCTCCTCCGTTGCAGAGCCCGGCCCTCCCCATGGTTCACGGGGGAGCTTAGGGCAATGAAGCAGGAGAGGAGGAGGCTAGAGCGCAGCTGGAGAAGAAACCGGACGGCGTTAAGTAAGGCTGCAGTTGATTCCCAGACTAGTCTCTATACCAACGCGATCAGGGAGGCTAGGTCATCTTTTATCTCCCTGAGAATTGCTGAGGCCTCGAACCGCAAGGCGGAGCTTTTCCAGGTGGTTCGGGACCTCACCAATCCTAGTCTGGCCAGGCCTCCTCCTATTGATTTCAGTAGTGAGCAGTTTGCAGCCTTTTTTCGAACTAAAATAGAGGCCATCCGTGCCGGCTTCGACTCTGGTTGCAGTGGTCCCGCTCCGTCATCCCCAGTTGCTGGTCCGCCTTCGTTGCCTTCGGGCCTGTTTCTGCTGTCGAGGTCTCCAAGGCTATGGCGCATTGCCGGCCTGCCTCCACTCCTTTCGACCCTTGCCCTGCCTGGCTAATTAGAGCTGCCAGAGGGACCATGGCCGAGTGGGCTTCTGTCCTCGCCACCGCCTCCTTCAGCGAGGGGTTTTTTCTCTCTCGTCTGAAGGAGACGGTGGTAAAGCCCATTCTGAAAAAACCAGGCCTGGCGGTGGACGATCTAACAAACTATCGTCCTATAGCCAATATCCCGTTTATGGGCGAGGTAATCGAGAGGGTGGCGGCGGTCCGGCTGCAGTCATACCTGGAGGACCGGCAGTGCCTCGATCCATGCCAGTCCGGGTTCAGGCCCCGCCAGAGTACCGAAACAGCTTTGGTCGCCCTGCAAGATGACCTTGTCCAGGCGGCTGACAGGGGTTGCTCTACCCTGTTGGTTCTCCTGGATCTGTCAGCGGCCTTTGATACCGTCGACCACGGTATCTTGTTGGACCGGCTCTCTGAGGTTGGAATCGGAGGCTCTGTTCGCAGTTGGCTCCGTTCCTTCCTGGAGGGCCAGCCCCAGTATGTTCTGCATGGGGGGGAGTTATCGGCCCCTTGGATTCTCCCTTGTGGGGTTCCACAGGGGTCATCTCTGTCCCCCATGCTGTTTAACATCTATGTGAGGCCGCTGGCGGGGGTCATCAGGAGTTTTGGAGTCTGCTGTCATCAGTACGCTGATGACACGCAGCTCTATCTCTCCTTTTCCACCTCTGCAGTGGAAGCTGTGAGGACCCTTGGCTAGTGCCTGGATGCCGTGCTGACTTGGACCGGGGCGAACAGGCTTAAGCATAACCCCGAGAACACGGAGGTCATGTTTTTTGGGAGCTCGCCGTCTGGATACGGTGGCCCCCTCCCTTGTTTGGGGGGAGTTTCCCTCCAACTCGCGGAGAGGGTGCGGAATCTGGGTGTGTTCCTGGACCCGGCGCTCACCATGGAGTCTCAGGTGGCGTCGGTGACCAGGTCCACCTATTACCATCTCCGTCGGATCGCCCAGATCCGCCCGTACCTGGGCGCGGACTCTCTGAGAACAGTGGTCCAAGCTCTGGTGATCTCGAGGCTGGACTACTGTAACGCTCTCTACATGGGGTTGCCCTTGACTCTTCTCCGGCAACTGCAGCGGGTACAGAATGCGGCGGCCAGGCTGGTGGCTGGTGTGCGTCGTCATGATCACATCACCCCAGTCCTGGCCCGCCTGCACTGGTTGCCCGTTGCAGCCCGGATTAGATTCAAGGTCTTGGTTTTAGTTTATAAAACCCTCCATGGCTTGGGACCGGACTACCTGGCAGAGCGTATCGCTCAGCAAGCTACCTCGGCCCGTCCCGTTCGGCAGGCGCGAGCGCACTTGCTTCAGGTCGCCACTCCTCGTGAAGCCCGGAAGACGAGAACTCGGACCCGGACCTTCTCAGTGGCGGCCCCCAGCCTCTGGAATTCCATCCCCAGTGAAGTGCGCTCTGCAGAGTCCCTGCTGGCCTTCCGGAAGGCTTTAAAGACCTACCTCTTCCGGGAGGCCTTTGGCGATTCTTAACTTAGTTTTTTTTTCTTTCCGCCATCATTTTCTGCTTATCATTTTCTGCCTGTTTCCCCCCCCCCTCCAGGGTTTTTAGTTATTGAGGTGCCTTAGGTTTTAACGTTTATCGTTTATTGTTATATTGCCGTGTATGTGTAACCATTGTAATATTCGTGTGGCTATTATAGCCGTTGTAAGCCGCTTGGAGTTCGCAAAGAAAATAAGCGGGGTATAAATGCAAAAATAAATAAATAAATAAACTTACAGGTTGTAGCGGATGCTTCAGGTCTCCTTGGTCTTGATTTCTCTTTCTGTCTGTAAAAACGAGGTGGTATCTTCCCTGGTGTTCTGCGTGTGTGTTGCCGTGGGCAGACAAGGCTAATAAAGCATGCAAATACGTGCTAGGACCCACATGCAATAGATGTCCTGACAAATCAGAGCTATTTCCTAGGCATGCAAACTAAAACTACGATCCCCATAATTCTTGAGCTTAACTGCTGGGGCAGAACAATTAAATAATTTTAAACACCTTTGGCTACCTATACTTATAAGCGTGGTGGCCCCCAGAGCCCCACTGGAGCCCCTGTTTTAATTTCTCACAAGGCCTCCAATGCAGAGTGCTTTTGCTGCATTGTAGAATGTTAAAATGGTGGCTTCCAAATCCCTGAAGCAGGCCACCATTTTAATTTCTTACAGTAATGCCCCACGGCAACACTATGTTTAATGCACAGCAGAAAAAAGAAAATGCAGCCATGATCAAAGGGAAAATACCTCTGTGAGCTGTTACGATGTAACATTGCTGATGCAGGACCTGGCTCTTTCTAAGGGCCTTTTCACACAACCCCTAAGATCCGCTGGCCACTTAAATTCGGACCAGAGATCTTAGGGGTTTGTCGCCGTTCCTGCGTTCCCACCCCCTCCGCACTCCTGGCTGCTGGCTGCGTGAGGGGAGGGAGAAAAAAAGGAAGAAAAGAATGCCGCTCACCTCCGTTCTGCCATCTCGCTTTGCTCCCGGCACTGCATTCAGATCTCTTAAAGGGGCGGGGGGCAAAAAAAGAACAAACAGAAGCAAGGAGAGCCCAGCAGTCACTACTGTTATATCCACATCAGGAATTTTCACCCTCCAAGAGCAGGTACATGAAAAGTGCGCTGGGACGCGCTTAGGTGGGCGTGGTCGCACTTAATTATCTGTAAACTCCGGAGCTGGTGGGGAAATAATTTTAAGCTCCGGAGCTGGGAGCCATTTGCCGCGGAGTTTAGGGGTTGTGTGAAAAGGCCCTAAGAAAGTAACCTCTACCCTACTGAGCTGCTTCAGATGCTAATGTACAGTAAAATTATATATATGATCTTGTGAAAGTGCAGAAGGGCTGGACTCAATGTTCAACTTCCCATAGGTTTTCTTCTAAATACTTGCTTAGCTCTTTAGGCACCACACCCAGCGTGCCAATTACCACTGGGACCACCTGTACCGGTTTATGCCAGAGTCTCTGAAGTTCAATTTTCAGATCCTGATATCGGATATTTTTTCAAGTTGTTTCTCAGTGACTCTACTACCACCTGGCATAGCAATATAAATGATCCACACTTTTTTCTTCTCCACAATTGTAATATCCGGGGTATTATGCTCCAAAACCCTGTCTGTCTATATTTGGAAGTCCCAAAGTAATTTTGCATGCTCATTTTCAATCACTTTTTCATGGTTATGATCCCACCAGTTCTTTGCTACGGGAAGATGATAGTTGTGACACAAATTCCAGTGGACCATTTGAGCAACTACATTATGATGCTGTTTGTAATCAATCTGAGCAATTTTCTTGCAACAACTCAATACATGGTTGATAGTTTCATCCGCCTCTTTAGAGAGTCTACATGTGGGGGACTTAGCTATTCCAGCCTTAACTGCATTTGTTCTGATAGCTTGATCTTGAGCTGCAAAAATCAGGGCTTCTGTCTCTTTTTTCAGTGTTCCATTGGTGAGCCATAACCAGGTCTTTTCCTCATCTACTTTTCCTTTGATTTTTTTCAAGGAACTGCCCATGCAGTGCTTTATTATGCCAGCTATCAGCTCGCATTTGCATCATTGTTTGCCTGTATTGAACCTTTGTTTCCTTTACTTTAAACACCTCCTTGTTCTTTACCTCCAATAATGCTGGCTCTGTGCTATTTTTTACATAATCTGCCAACGCTTGCTTCTCTTCTTCAACTGTCAGCTTCACTTGCAAAAGACCTCTACCACCTAATTTTCAAGGTAAATACAGATTGTCAACATCACTGCGTGGATGTAATGCATAGTGAATGGTCATATGTTTTCTTGTTTTCCTATCTATCTATCTATCTATCTATCTATCTATCTATCTATCTATCTATTATTATTATTATTATTATTATTATTATTATTATTATTATTATTATTATTATTATTATTATTATTTATTATTATTGGTGGCGGTGGTGGTGGTGGCGGTGGTGGTGATACTACTACTACTACTACTACTACTACTACTACTACTACTACTACTACTACTACTACTTATCTGAAATTTAGCCATCCTAGCTTGGGTATTCAGGATGTTATAACAAGTAGGAAGTAACATTTCCAAACTCTGAGATCCCAGAAGCACTTTTAAAGCTTTGCATATGAAGGTTGCTTTTACCAGGATGATGGCACTCAACATTTTAAGCCTATAATGAGAGATTTCCCAGGTTGGCCCTTGGATTGGCATCTGAAATAATTTTTAGCAGACATGCAAAAAGCCCAGTACAGAACTCATGGGTAAGTGTCTTTTTTCTCCGTAAAGAATATGTTAAGACGATCCTTCCCTTTGTTTTATAGCATTTTTTGTTGCTGTACCTATTCCATTTTAAACTGCTTTTAATCTCCTTTTTTAAAAGTATTTTTCATGCCTCTTTATTTTGGACCCATGACTGCAGGACAAGAAGTAGTGCAGACCATCAATGCGAGGAAAAACAGGTTAAGCAAAGGACATGTAAGAAGCACACGCAGCCTCAAATGTCTCTACACCAATGCACAGAGCATGGGGAACAAACAAGAGGAGCTGGAACTCCTAATACAGCAAAATAAATATGACACAATTGGCATCACTGAAACATGGTGGGATGAGACGTATGATTGGAATGTAGTCATTGGAGGGTATAACCTCTTTCAAAGGAATAGGACAAGTAAGAAAGGAGGAGGTGTAGCTTTATATATTAAGGACATTTATACTGCTGAAGAAATACAAGATAAACAGCAGAGGAACCATGTTGAGACTGTATTGGGGGGGAAATCAGGGGTGAAAAAACCAGGAGGGATGTCACTGTGGGGGTATATTATAGACCCCCAAGCCAGTCGGAGGAATGGGATGATGCCTTTTTTGAGCAGATGGCCACACAGTCAAAAGGGAGAGATGTAGTACTAATGGGAGATTTTAACTATCCTTATATATGCTGGCAATCCAACTCAGCTAAGAATGCAAGGTCTAACAAATTCCTTACTGCCCTTCCAGACAATTTCATGGCCCAGAAGGTAGAGGAGGCAACAAGAGGCAAAACCATTTTAGATCTGGTCATAACCAATAAGGAGGACCTCGTAAATGGGGTCGAAGTGGTGGGATCATTAGGTAAAAGTGACCATGCCCTCTTGGAATTTGTTATACAGTTGGAAGGTGAAGTTAAGCATAGTCAGACAAGAATCCTGGACTTTAAGAAAGCCAATTTTTGTAAACTTAGGGAATTATTGGCTGTGATTCCATGGACCGACACACTGAAAGAGAAGGGAGTCCAAGATGGATGGGAGTTCCTTAAAAGCGAGATATTAAAGACACAATTTAAAACTGTTCCAACAAGAAGAAAATATAGGAGAGGTCTAAAGAAACCGCAATGGTTTACTAAAGAACTTTCAACTCAGCTAACTATAAAGAAAAACAAGTACAAGGAATGGAAAAATGGAAAATGCACCAAAAAGGAATATAAGCAAACAGCTAATATATGCAGGGGGTGGTAAAAAAAGCTAAAGCACAAAATCGAACTTACACTTGCCAGAGACATTAAAGATAATAAAAAGGGTTTCTTTAGTTATGTCCGCAGCAAAAGGAAAAATAAGGAAATGGTAGGCTATCTGTGTGGTGATAATAATCAGTTACTAACAGGAGACAAGGAAAAGGCAGAACTATTCAACACCTTCTTTGCCTCAGTTTTCTCCAAAAAGGAAGAAAGAGATCCACTGGGACAAAGACTAGATGAGGTAGGATGGGAATTACAACATAGAATAGGTAGAGAGCTGGTACAGGAACACCTGGAAACATTAAATGAATTTAAGTCTCCTGGGCCAGATGAATTACACCCAAGGATATTAAAAGAACTGGAGGAAGTAATTTCAGAACCATTGGCAATAATATTTGAGAAGTCCTGGAGAACAGGGGAAGTCCCCATTCACTGGAGGAGGGCTAATGTTGTCCCCATCTTCAAAAAGGGGAAAAAAGAGGACCCAAATAATTACCACCAAGGCAGCTTGACTTCAATTCCAGGAAAGATCCTAGAGCAGATTATTAAACAGGCAGTCTGCAAATATTTAACGAACAATGCTGTCATTACAAGAAGTCAACACAGGTTTCTTAAAAACAAGTCATGCCAGACTAATTTGATCTCTTTCTTTGATAGAATTACAGGCCTAGTGGATGAGGGGAATGCTGTGGATATTGTTTATCTGGACTTTAGCAAGGCCTTTGATAAGGTTCCCCACGGTATTCTTGCTAAGAGGTTAGTAGAAAGTGGGATAGATAGTGCTACTGTTAGGTGGATTTGTAATTGGTTGACTAATCGCACCCAAAGGGTGACCATAAATGGCCTCTCTTCAGCATGGAGAGACGTGACCAGTGGGGTGCCCCAGGGTTCTGTTCTGGGTCCAGTGCTGTTCAATATCTTTATTAATGACTTGGAGGAAGGAATAGAGAGTATGCTAATTAAATTTGCAGATGATACCAAATTGGGAGGGGTTACTAATTCCCTAGAGGATAGGATGAAAATCCAAAAAGACCGTGACAGATTAGAGTACTGGGCCAAAGCTAACGGAATGGATTTCAACAGAGGGAAATGTAGGGTACTATATTTAGGTAAAAAAAAATGAATAGAACAAATATAAGATGGGGGATACTTGGCTGGAGGATAGTACCTGTGAAAGGGATCTGGCAGTCTTGGTGGACCACAAATTGAACATGAGTCAGCAGTGTGATGCGGCGGCCAGGAAAGCCAATACAATTCTTGGTTGCATAAACAGAACCATAGTGTCTAGATCAAGGGAAGTGATAGTACCACTCTATTCTGCTCTGGTCAGACCCCACCTGGAGTACTGTGTCCAGTTCTGGGTGCCTCAATTTAAAAAGGATGTTGACAACCTCGAGCGGGTGCAGAGGAGGGCGACCAGGATGGTTGAGGGTCTGGAGGAAATGTCTTATGAGGAACGGCTTAGGAAACTGGGAATGTTTAGCCTCTCTAAAAGAAGACTGAGAGGGGATATGGTAGCTATGTTTAAATATTTGAAAGGATGTCATATTGAAGAGGGAACAGGTTTGTTTTCCATGGCTTCAGAGACTAGGACTCGGGGCAATGGTTTCAAACTACAGGAAAAGAGATTCCATTTGAACTTTAGGAAGAACTTCATGACAGTTAGAGCTATTCGGCAGTGGAATATGCTGCCGCGGAGGGCGGTGGAGTCTCCTTCTTTGGAGGTTTTTAAACAGAGGTTGGATGGCCATCTGTCAGAAATATTGTGATGGGGGTTCCTGCATGGCAGTGGGTTGGACTGGATGGCCCTTGAAGTCTCTTCCAACTCTATGATTCTATGATTCTATGATTCTATGTGTATAATCCAAGATTGGATGGCTTGTAAAGCTGAGAAGCTTGCTTGCAATGTGCATTATATATATGTATTTGTACACGTGCAATAAAAGGCAGCATATATAATCGAAATAGGAACCCAAGAAGAATCTTTCCAGAGGAAATCAAGAATCCTTTTCCATTCCCTTCTTAAGTCCCTTGGCACCCGAGGCCTCCTACGACTGATCCACCCCCCCCCCCCCCCAGTTCAATTCCCCCTGCAGGCAGGGCATAAGAACATAAGAACATAAGAAGAGCCATGCTGGATCAGGCCAAAGGCCCATCTAGTCCAGCTTCCTGTATCTCACAGCGGCCCCACCAGATGCGTTTGGGAGCGCATGAGACTAGATATCTGTCTCCTGATACCACTCCCCTGCATCTGGCCTGCGGAGGCGACAGAATTGGCTAGTGGCAGGAATGCCGGGTCCGTGAATCAGCACCGCCACCCGTGCCCCCACCCAGCGTATGGGGCTGGGCAGGGGAGGGGAGGAATGTGCATCTCTTTCATTTTTTTTATTTTATATCTACCACGGCCTGCACTTATCAGTCAAAATCCATCCTGGGAGCAGTGTGGGGGAAGAGAGGCCTGCGAAAGGGACAGCTTCAGGGAGCATGAGGCTGGATCACGGCTGAGTTTCCTCTCAGGAGGGAGTGAGGCCTAGTGGGTAGGGTTTGGCATGGCGTCCGGAGTGGCGGGATGGGGTGGGAGGTGGACGGACAAGAGGGGTGGGCGGGGAGAATTTGGAAGAGACGGCTCCTGCTTCTCTCCTGCCCTTTCCTTCTGTATGAGACTATTCATATATAATGTGAGGGGCTAAGAGGCGTTTTATTTACTCCCAGTAAATAAAGGAGCAGCCCCTGGAGGGGAAGAAAAGGAGTCCAGCAAAGTTTATTGGAAAAATTGCAGCACTTCAGGCCAACAGCTGGAATAATAATAAATCGGAGGCAATTTTTTCTTCTTTTTTTTTCTTTCCAGAACTCAGATGTTTGTTAATTCCCAGAGGTTCCAACAGTGCATTGACCTGAATTGTGATGGAAACATTTAGCTCCTCATCTATATAGTGAGGTTAATTCAGGATAGAATTTGCCGCCACCCCCCCACCCTACCCCCGCAACACTTTGGCAGGATGTCTGTTCCTTAAACAGCTGCATGAACAGGCAGAAATTCTACTGATTAAGTTTTCTTTAAATTATTTCCCCTGGCACTGAGACCTGGCTGTGGAAAAAGCTTCAGCTGTTAAAGGTATAGGAGCCCAGTCCGGGGGGTGGGGGGGGGGCAGGTGGCAATTCTAAGGGAACCCTAGCTTAAATGTATATATATAATAAAAACCCAAATAAATGCTGTTCTTCTTGGACTAAAGGCAGGACTGCTACTGCGTATAGGAAGCTGTCTTTGGTTGAATTAGACTCTCGGTCTTTCCAGTTCACTGTGGTCTGCTTTAGTATTCCTGAACCCAGAAACCTTCAGATGTCTTGAACTGTTGGCCTGAAGTGCTGCAGGTTTGGCATGCATTTTTCCAATAAACTTTGCTGGACTCCTTTTCTTCCCCTCTAGAGTCTCAGGGATAGGAGAAAAAAATAAAATACTGTATATACATTATTATATGTATATATAATTATACAAAAGCTAATATCTATGAATAGAGGTAGTTTTCAAAATAATGGCTGAAATCCTGTTCACGCACATTAGACTTTGGAATGGAAAGCTTCTAAGCTCCGGCCCTTCTCCCTCTTCCTTGAGTCCAGACCAAACAAAATATTGATTTTAAAAACAAAAATCAATATTTATGGCTGCTACCCGACAAGGTCCCATGTCTCCTGCTGTTGTGAGGGAGCTGTTAGGAGGCTGTGGGGTGGGGAGGTAGTCTTTAATTTCTGAAAATCACCCCTCCTGGATGACTGTATCAGCAGCAAGGATTTTCAGAAATGAAACACATTCTCTAGGTCCATGGCCCTCTAAAAGGCCTTTCGGGGCAGGAGGTTGTCAGATTTTTTAAAATAATAATAAAAAAATCACCACAGCATAGCTATGCAGATTGCCTTTGTCACTATAAGACTAGATGCCTCCAAAGCTCATGCTGCTTTCCTTTTTTTTCACTGAATCCAAACCGAATACAAGTTACTTCTTTGCACAATAGGTCCTAGAATTACCTCAGCCAACATGGCCTTTGGTCATGAACTGTAGTCCAAGTCTCTGATTCATATTTGGTTTAAACAGCCCTTCAAATAAAATATGTGCTCACACGAGGACTGCCCTCAGTAAAGTACAGCAGAGGGCCACTCTACCTAATGTCCCATTTATTTTTACTGGTCTTTACCATGTGTTTATTATGAATTCAACCACTGTTATCCCTTGGAACCACATTTGGTCCCTAGGCGTTCTTGGACTACAACTCCCCCAAAATCCTGGCCCACATAGCTTGTGGTGAATTTTTCGTAGAGTTTTAGTCTAAGAACTTTTTGGGAATTCAAGGGTGGAGCCCGCTCAGATTAAGAGGGCTGCCCTATAAATAGGCATACAGGTGCAGTGGTACCTCAACTTACAAATTTAATCCGTTCCGAATGCATGCTCTTAAGTCGAGCTGCTCTTAAGTCAGGATACCACTGTACAGTACTTGGGAATTACACCCCACAACTGGGTTTTCTCTCCAATACATGATTTCTTCAGGCATGCATGCCTCAGCAATCTGATTTGGAGAATAAATTCATGTTTACCCTCACAAAGCAAAGCAATCCAAGTTCAAAATATCAGGATGTGGGAAAGTGTCAACCATGACAAAGATCTCTCTTGTCTCTGTCTCTCTGTCTCTCTGTCTCTGTCTCTGTCTCTGTCTCTCTCTCTCTCTCTCTCTCTCTCTCTCTCTCTCTCTCTCTCTCTCTCTCTCAGGAATGTTACTTCTAAATATAGTGTGTGATTTTAGATTATGGATTTTGACCCTAGGACAGGCATGTCCAAACTTCGGCCTTCCTGATGTTTTGGACCACAACTCGGCCCTCCTGATGTTTTGGACCACAACTCCCAGAATTCTAAGCTTAGATTGCCAATGACAAAGGACAGTGGGAGTTGTGGTCCAAAACATCTGGAGGGCCGAACTTTGGACATGCCTGCCCTAGGATAAATCTTCCTGCAGAACTGGGCTAGGCTCTCTGCCAGGAAGCAATATATAATCGCCTCGTGGACTCTGAATTCATGCTGTCAAAGTTCTGTGACCAAAGTTCTCCGAGCTCTGAAAGGGATCTCATTCAAAAATGCGGATGGTGAATGCTCAGTTTCTCAAACTTGCTGTCCTCTGATGGATTGTTGTCTGGCTCTGGGCAGATTCTCACTGCCTCCCCGGGCTGTAGTCTGTTGTGCAATAGTTTTGAGTAAGGCAACCCCACAACCTCTGGAGACAGCTCAGTCTCTTGCTGTGTAGGCAGCTATCAGAAAGGAAGTGCTAAGGATGTGATTATGGCTTGCCCTTATCTAATCCGGTTTTCCCTTCCCTGCTGGGCCGTTCTGCCTTTTTTCTTTGCCTTTCAATCCACCCTGTGCGGTGTTTTTTTTCTGTTACAGCTTCCCAGCTGCCCAACTTTGGCGGGGGCTCCGGGATCCCTCCAAGGCCTCTGTTTGCATTCCTGCTGTGACACGCTATATCCACAGTCCCGTTTTTTGCAATCCTCTTTGCGGCTTAACCAGAAAAACCCAGTGATGATTTTTGTGGAGAGTGCGTTTGAAAAGCAACTCTTTTTATTGGGTTTCTCCAAACCAGAAGGGGTTTTGGAAGGCTCATATCCGTTTGTGTGGGAGAGAGGCTGAGAAAGATTTGAATTAGGTTCTGATTTGTTCCTGCTTCTTAGGGGTTGTTAGGACGTGAGCAGGGTAGCAAATCTTGTTCTGTCAGCCATGGGGTGCTGTCCTGTGACCAGTGCTGAAGAAAAATTCAGCTGCCCGTCGGGATGACATTTACGCTTGGAACGGCTGAGGGAGATCTCTCCGGCGGTGGTCACACTGGCAATGTCAGTCGATTTCTGTTCAGACTTTAAAAAAAAAAAACAGGTTCATGCCATGTGGTATTTAAACCGGTGGCCACACGCACAGGCACTGAGTGCGGATCAGTGCCTTTCTGATCTTTTGAACCACTGTCAGGGCCTATACGGCTGAAATCAGCTCATTTCCACCAAGCCATATTGAATCCAATTGATTTTAGAAGCGAAATACAGTGGACCCTCGTATAACAAGTGGTTTGTTTAACAGAAAATCCGCTTAAAGGAAAACATTTCCAGAGATAGGGGGAAATCGCTTAACATACTCGCCTATGGGGCGAAACCGTACAACAGAAAAATTGTCGCGATTAGGGATTAAGCCGTTTTCAATGCATTCCTATGGGAAATTCGTACAAAAGAAAATTTGCTTAACAGAATTTCATTTGGAATGAATTAATTCCTTTATACAAGGTACCAATGTATTTCTAAAAGCCCCTTGCCAGCCAGGTGGAAAAAAACTTGTTTCGCAGCCCATGTATTTTACTCTTGGTGTTGTGGGAGTAATAAAAGTCTAAATTGATTTAAACACTTAATTCCGGTTATTGCCAGTAAAACTGCAGTCTACACCTCAGGCAGCAGAATATCTAAAAATCATAGAATCATAGAATTGTGAAGTTGGAAGGTGACTATAAGGCCATCACGTCCAACGTCCCTGCTCCGTGCAGGAATGCAAATCAAAGGAAATCTGCCAGGTGGTTGCTCCAATTTCTCTTGAACGCCTCCCATGTTGGAGCACTCGCCACCTCTTGGGGTAATTGGTTCCGTTGATGTACTACTCTAACAGTCAGGACATTTTTCCTGATATTCAGCCAAAAGCTGGGTTCTCTTAACTTAAACACATGCATCCTGCATCCTGGGATGATCGAGAACAGATCCTGCCCCTGCTCTGTAGGCCGCCCCTTAAAATATTTGATAAGCCTCTCAATCTTCTTTTCTCTGGGCTAAACATGCTCAATTCTTCCAGTCTTTGAGACAGGGGAAATCACTTGTCCTTGTATCATCTCATTCCCCCCCCCCCCAATTTATTTATTTACAGTCAATGACCAGGAAGATGACAAAAACAATATAAAATACAATTTAAATAAATACAATTAAGTAAGGGTCATAAGGGTCCTAGGAGGCCTGTGGCGCAGTGCTTAAATGCCTGTACTGTAGGTAAAACTATGCTCACGGCCTGGGGGTTCAATCCCAGGTAGCAGCAGGCTCAAGGTTCACTCAGCCTTCCATCCTTCTGAGGTCGGTGAAATCAGTATCCAGCTTGCGTGGAGGGGCAATGTGTATCCTGCATTCTGTAATTAAACTGTAAATCGCCCAGAGACTACTTGAAGTGGTATGGGGCGGTATATAGGAAGAAGACTTTATAAAATACCATAAGCCATCTGGCCTGAGTCATATAAAAACTACAATTCCATAAAACCATTAACAAGGTATAGGATTTGAGCAACAGAGTGCAGTGAAAGTAAAATTCCAATGTTCATCCACCCTAATAATACTCCTAGTATGGGCATTAAGTTTAACACTGTAGGACAGGGCCTGAAATAGAAGCAGAAATAGGAGCATATGTAGGGCCATACATAATCAGTGCCCTACAGCAAGCTATAGCCGCCGCACAAAAATTTAGCCACTGCAATTGTAACATGAGGATTCCTGTCAGAAAGTAGCAGGGAAATATAAAATCCAATCTCAAATTTTGCCTTTACCTGTATTTTATTTTATTGCATTTATTATTTGCATTTATTATTGCATTTATTATTTTATTTTATTTTATTTTATTATTTTTTATATTGTATTGTATTTATTATTATTTTTGGAGCTTCTGGGACTGAAACCAATGCAGGGAGCTTACCTATGGGATCAATCAGAGAATAATTCATGCTGCCTTCATCTGGCGTGTCGTGTTTTTGAGCTCAATATGTGGTTACAAGAGTGATTTTCTGCTTTGCAAGAAGAAGGAGTAGAGCTGTAAGCAGAACTTAGGCGGACGGGGGACAAAGTGTCACCCAATCCGTCCAGTCCAAATCTTCAGTTATGGGATCCTGTCCTGGGTCAATTTTCTCTGCACCTTGCAAACAAGCTTGCATTTGTATTGTGATGGGTTATGGAGTGCTAAACATGGGTGTTTGAGAAGATTCTCAGTCATCCAGGTGAGTTTATCTGGAAGTTGATTAATGGCAACTGGACTTCTTTTTCTTGAGAGACTGAAACATTTCGCTGCTCATCCAAACCACACGGGTGTTGTTTCTAATGAGCTTTGAAGGAACTGTCTCTCATTTTTAATGTATTTATTTTTCCTGTACAGGGTATGAGGGAAGGGAAACCGCAAAGTGTGAAGAGGGGAAGAAAAATAGGGGAAAGGGGTTTAAGGAAGGAGAAGAGTACAGTAACTTTATTTGCTCTTGACATTTTTAGACATAATACAATTATAGTGCTTTGGCTCTATTACAAACTATTTGTTCCTGAATAAACTACATATACGTTTTTTTAAAATATCAATTTTCTTGAGTTTTCTTTCAAATCTTAGTACAACTATTGCATGCTTCTTCTTCTTCTTCTTCTTCTTCTTCTTCTTCTTCTTTGCATTGGTTGATCCTTTAATTTTTCTGATCCTATGCTCATCTCCGCGACTTCCAAGAGCTTCTCTGTCAGCTCTTCCTTCCTTCAGTGTACTGTATCAGTTTTTGTCCACTACATAATACAGTGGTACCTCAACTTATGAATTTAATCCGTTCCAAATGCATGCTCTTAAGTCAAACTACTCTTAAGCCGGGGCACCTATCTAAAAATTGATAAAATAAGTTAAAAAATAAATAAAAAAAATTGTAAGTCGGGCAGACCATATTTAAAATTTCTAAGGCGGCAGTTAAAACGCCAACAGTTTTCCGCTCTTAAATCAAATTGCTCTTAAGTCGGGGTACCACTGTATTCAAAAATCCTAGCTGCAGTCATCACATGTTATGCTGAGTGTCTAATTTTTATATCGCCAATTTCAGGCATAATATTCAGTTAAAAAAAACACAATTCAGGTTTAAATGGTATATTGCACAACAGGAATTGCCTGTCTTGAGGGGCAGACAACGCAGTTCGCGGGA
Source organism: Phrynocephalus guinanensis (assembly GCA_037367245.1). Classification (NCBI taxonomy): domain Eukaryota; kingdom Metazoa; phylum Chordata; class Lepidosauria; order Squamata; family Agamidae; genus Phrynocephalus; species Phrynocephalus guinanensis. Next base: position 20,453,001 of record CM074744.1, read on the forward strand.
TATAAACATTATTTCCTTCATGGGCAGTGTGGTTCCAAGACAGTTGCTGCAAGGTGGCTGCTACCTTTTCCTGGCTTCAGCTGTGCTATATTGACTGCCCTTTGTGTGACTGGTTCATTCCTCCGACCCTCCTTTTCCATCTCTCACAGGTGTAAAATTATGGGGCAGCCAACGAGCCCAGTCTCCGTCCTCCTCCTCTTCCTCTGCTGGTTGGATCCTTCTTGGGAGGCCCGTGTGCCACAGCCCGTCACCCTCCACCATCCTGCCACCATCCCGTCCAACGCCACCGTCTTCTCTCATGTCTATACCATAAAGGTGGCCGGAGACGTCGCAGAAGGCGAGGGGGTCTCGTCTTCCCCGCAAGAGGCCTTGGGCCCTCCCGGATCTTCCCGGGGAGGGGGTCTCTTCGAGCACACCCTAGAAGGGCCAGATCAGGAGCACGTGGTCTTCACCCACCGCATCAATCTCCCGCCGCAGACCTGTGGTTGTCCTCCCGGCACGGAGGACACCTGGGACCTTCTGAGGCGACTGCAAGCCCTGGAAAATGAAGTCCGGGCCCTGAGGAATACCTGCCAGGCGGGAGGAGGTTGCTGCCCTGCTACCACCGGGACCCAAGCCAGCACAGGTGAGGCCTCAGCGTGAAAATGAACACGTCACGAAGGATGCACTGTGGCGTACAGTGACCCCCCCCCACCTATCGTGGGGGGTTAGGGACCGACCTAACCCGCGATAATTGAAAATCCGCGATATGCAGATGCAGGTTGGGTCAGGACTGGGGGAGCTTACCTGGGGGCTCGGAGGCCTCAGAAATGATTTTCGGCGAACCCGGAAGTCACTTCTGGTTTGCAGGGAGGCCCTTTGGGGGCCTTCAGAAGGCCTGGGAAGGCCCTCGCAGGCCCGTTCGGGGCAGTGCCAATCCTGGGGTAAGTACGGGAGGCCTGAAACAGGCCTTTGCCCCTAACCCCAGGGGGCCTTTTTTCATGTACTGCAATCCCACTATATAGTGGGACTGCAGTATATGAACTGCAAAAGGGCGTGGGGCCACTGTAACTTCTGAACCTCTCTTGAGATGCAGTGCAAATGGCTGTCTATCATCCCCGGGAGAAGAAAAAAATCTCTAGGAGCTTGCAGGGATATTGGCAAGGCTCTGCATCCAAGCCCCAAGTCTGAGTCCTGATTAAAAACAAGGTTCTCCCCTCTGTCCCAAAAAGGGAGAGGTGGGTGGGTTCCAAGTCACAAGCTGAGTTGGAGTTACTGAAAACAAACAAATCCCGGGTCGAGTTTGACTTGATAGCAAGTCCCATGATTTGAGTTCGCAACCCTGGGAGTTGGGGGGGGGCTGCATTAAAATAAGTTTAAAAATAATTTTTTAAAATATCAACAATATAATCTGCAAATTTTAAAAAAACTTATCTGATAAACCTTGATTTATATACCTGCACTGAGTAGGAGGTTGGACTCAATTTCCTTGTAGGCCTCATAGACTCTGTGGTTCTATGATTCTATGAATTATCCTCCACTTAGAAGAGGGTGTGTTGTGGTTATTATGCAGAACCACAAAATGTTCATTGGTTCCTTGGGAGCTGGGAGAACTCTAGCAACACTCTGAGTGGTCTTTACTAAAGTATATTCAGAGTTTAACAAACATACCGAAAAGCAAGTGGCAAAGATGAAGGCAGAATACAGAAAGGGAGAAGTGTGTATGTGGGGTGTTAAGAAGCAAGCAAGCAAGAAAAGAGAGAGAGAGAGAGAGAGAGAGAGAGCAAAGCAGAGCAAAGCAATGGAACGTGTTCTGCTTATAAACTGCCCCATACCACTTCAAATAGTCTCTCTGGGCAGTTTTACAGTTTAATTACAGTATGCAGGCTACACATTGCCCCCTCCCCCCACCAGCAGGCTGGGTACCCTGGAAGGATGGAAGGCTGAGTCAACCAAGAGCCTGCAACCTGGGATTGAACCCCAGGTCATGAACACAGTTTTACCTGCAGTACAGTCATTTAACCACTGCGCCATGGGGCAGAAGGAAGGAAGGAAGGAAGGAAGGAAGGAAGAAAGAAAGAAAGAAAGAAAGAAAGAAAGAAAGAAAGAAAGAAAGAAAGAAAGAAAGAAAGAAAGAAAGAAAGAAAGAAAGAAGGCTGCCTGAGCACAGGTTAAACGTCCTTTGTACCCCATCACATCATGACCCACCCCAACCACCATGTCAGAAAGGAACTTGTAACAGTGGAAAGATTAGCCACATCTTGCAGGAAACGAGACAGCGAGGCCTGGGTTTGGAAAACAGAAAGGAGGGTGGCTTGTGATTACCTAACAGTCGTATAGAACGGCTCTAAGCTGTGCCTTGAGGATTGCAATTGTCAGACCGCCGAGGTCCCTTATCTTGACAGATATGTGATATCAAATCCTGTAGGTCTTGCATTTGTCTTGTTTGGGAAACTCCTACCCAGGTTCCGCAATAGGCATCCTGCTATCAGGTTTCTAAGCTAAAGCAGCCAGACTGGTGGGTGAGAAAGAGAGGGGGTGGAACAAAAGCATTAGAGAAGAGCAAAGCCTTAATGAAACAAAAACCTTATAGAGTCGTCGTAGAACTGGTCCAAGCAGATTAAATTAAAATACAGTAAGAGCCCCATATCCACTAGGGATTGGTTTCAATTGAAAACAGTAGATAATTGAGAGCAAGAGAGAGAGAGAGAGAGAGAGAGAGAGAGAGAGAGAGCATGGAGAAGGGGGGGGGAACAGAAAATATATATATTTCCACATGTATTACCAGAACAGACCACTAGAGGACACCAGACACCATCCAATGTATTCTTTATTATCAAGTGTGCTATGAATACATGGTCTCTCACTTCCTCTAGTGGCTGGTTCTGATAATACATGTGAAAATAGTTTATTTTGATTTTTCCCTTCAATATTTTTAATATTTTCAGACCATGGAGAACTGATCCCATGGATACAGGGTTCCTGCTGTATATTTTAAACAAGTGGATGCGGAATGAATGAATGAATGAATGAATGAATGAATGAATGAATGAAGATGGAAGCCAGGATGGTCACTAACTCCTTCCTTTTATACCTTTGTCTTTCTCCTATTTTGCCCCATAGGCCAAACAGACATACGCACCTTGTGTTCACACCATGGCTCCTTCGACCTCTCTCGTTGCCAGTGTGATTGCGAGGCCGGTTGGGGCGGCCCCACCTGTGCGGAGCCAGCCTGCCCTGGGGGCTGTGGGGGCTCACAGCGGGGCAAGTGTGTGAACGGCCGGTGCCAGTGCCGTCCCGGCTACTCTGGCCTCCACTGCGAAGAACCGCCTTCCTGCCCGGACGACTGTAATGACCAAGGCCGCTGCGTGGACGGGCGTTGCCAGTGCTTTGAAGGACACGCCGGCCCTTCCTGCTCCGACCCCACTTGCCCCGAAGACTGCCAGGGTCGTGGGAAATGTGTGTCGGGGCGTTGCGTGTGTGACCCAGGTTACTCCGGGGATGACTGCGGCAGCCGCGCTTGCCCTGGCAACTGCAACCGGCATGGAAAATGCCAGGACGGGCGGTGCGTGTGCGAGCCGGGCTTTACGGGCCCAGCCTGCGGCACCAAGGCCTGCCCCAACCATTGTCACCAGAGAGGCCGCTGCCTGAAGGGAGGGGTGTGTGAATGCCACAAGGGATACACCGGGCCAGATTGCAGCCAGCGGGCATGCCCGGAAGACTGCAGCGGCCATGGAGAATGTCAGAACGGGGTGTGCCTGTGCCACGACGGCTATTCCGGAGATGACTGTGCCACAGGTAAGGGGAGGAGCAACTCATAACTGCAACCTCATCTGGAACAAAAACAGAATGTTAAAAAAATTAAAACAAGGCAAAATGAGAGAGCCAAGTGTATGCAAATTATATACTCCCCCAGGGTGCTTCAAGCACTCTCTGGGCCGTCTGCAATTTAATTAGAGTATTTTCCCATCTATGCAACTATATTGTTATCTAAAATTGTTAGACTAAAAATTGAGGGTGGTCTTATACATGGAAGTGAGCCGAGGAGAGAACCGGGAGGTAATTTCGGGTTGGAAAAGTGGGTTTTTTTCTTATACATGGGAACATCTTGTGTAGATGGAAAAATATGGATATGTAGGCTGCACATAACACACGTGAGCTGGGTAGAAAACAATCAGTTTTAAACAGAATTTTAAAATGCTTTTAAAGAACAATGGTTTTTAAACCTTTATTTTATTATGCACTTTTCTTAAAATCTACTCTCTCAGATGCATGACATGGAATTTTTAGCCGTTGTTTTATATCCAAGTAGACACCGAGGGTCCAAGGATAGGTGCAGAAGACAACATTGATTCTATTTATTCATTTATTTTAATTTATTTTTTATTTTACTTTTTGCATTTATGTGCCACCCATCTAGTGGCAGGCTGCTACTCTGTCCGGTTGACAAAACAAGATTGTCAACTTCATGCCCTCATCCATGAAACAGGACAATGACAAAATCAATCCTTCTTTCCCCCTCAATTAAAAAAAAACCTCTGAAGTCAACGGCAGCTAAATAACAAAATTAATCACATGGAATTAAATAAAATCTCCCCCCAAACCTTCCTGAAAAGCTTTGTTTTGACTAGCTTTTGAAGATCAGGAGGAAAAGTGCGTAGTGCCAGAACTACCATTAAGCACAGGGAGGTGGATTGAATGTCGTGAGAGGGGAGACTGTTTAAAATACGATACAGTATATTAAGAGGAGAGGATAACTCATGTTTATATTTCATGTACTATTTCATGTATAATTTTATCTTTCTCATGTACTATTTCATCTACAGTGGACCCTCCTATAACAAAATCTGTACAACATAAAACATTCTGGAGATAGGGGAAATTTGCTTAACAGAATCTTCTATGGGGCAAATTGATGGAATATTTGGCAAGATTTACATTTCAGCCATTACAGGGTTAATGTGAATGTAGAATATTATGGGCTGGATTTAATGTGAAGAGCGAAGCCGATTGGTTGTTGAGATCACACCACTTGGAATGTTCTGGTAGAAGTCTAGTTACAGTACTGTATGTGCCTTGTATTCTTAGAGGAGAAGAGAAGCATGTTTCCTGGCTTAGCAAGATGGCTGTTAGAATAGTTATACAGTGGTACCTTGTATAAAGGAATTAATTTGTTCCAAATGAAATTATGTTAAGCAAATTTTCCTTTATACAAATCCCCATAGGAATGCATTGAAAACGGAGTGCTCCCATTTTTATGTTGTACGGATTTTCCCCATAGGCGATTCTGTTAAGCAAATTTCCCCTCTCTCCAGAATTTTTTATGTTGTACAAATTTTATGTTATACAAGTTGTTTGTTATACAAGGGTCCACTGTAGTTAGAAACATCCCGTGTACCCTTCCCTTCTAGTTAAATAGTTCTTTTCATATTGTAACACAAGAGGTGTCTCTCATTAAAGCAACTAAAAATCATCTGCAACCACCTATCCAACAAAGATCCCCAATACAAATCCATACAACAAAAATGGTCGCAATTAGGGATTACTCCGTTTTCAATGCATTCCTATGGGAAATTTGTATAAAGGAAAATTTGCTTAACAGAATTTCATTTGGAACGAATTAATTCCTTTATATAAGGAACCACAGTATAATTTTAAATTGTGCAATGCTTTGATGGTAATAAAGAAAGACTTGATAGGTGCCTATGTATCTTGACTTCAAGGGATAGAGGCATTTGTGACTTTGCTTCTGACCTGTAAACCATTTTTGCTGGAGAAGGGAAAAAAACACCCTGAAATATAATATAATATAATATAATATCATTCTCTTGGCATAAACAGAAATTCCCTCCATTGGCATTCGTGTGTCAAATCGAGACGAGACATCTTTCCGACTGGAGTGGAACCGCCCAGAAGTTCCTGTCGATGGCTACGAGATACATGTGGTGTCCACGGTAAGATCATCATCATCATCATCATCATCATCATCATCATCAGCTGGAGATCTAGAAGGGGCCCTATGGATCGCTGAGTCTAGTTGAAGGAGGCCTGTGGAGGGAAGGGGGTCTTGAACTTCCAAGCTCAGGTTCTGCCGACAGAGACCTAAACCACGGAGCTCTCCAGCAGTTCCATAAGTGGATCTTCATTTGGAAAATTTGCTTCTGGAGGAAATAAGAAGGGATGGAGAACAGGAGGGGGTTTATATACTTGTATGTATGTGTGTGGAAGAGAGACAGACAGACAGACAGACAGACAGACAGACTTAGGGCCTTTTTACACGACCCCTAAGATCCTCTGGTCCCTTAAATTCGGACCAGAGATCTTGAGGGTTCGTTGCTGTTCCTCCGTCCCCACCCGCTCCGCACTTCTTTGTTCGGTCTGCGTGAGGGGAGGGAGGAAAAAAAAGCCTTAGACAGAGACAAAAGAATAAAAGGCTTACCTCCGGTGCTGGTGGAAGTTGCTCCGACCTCCGTTTACTTCCTGGTTCCTCTTTAAGGGGCGGAGGCAAAAGAAAAACAACAGAAAGAAGCGAGGAGAGCTCAGGCAGTCTCCGCATCAACATTTTTCACCATCAAAGAGCAGGTACAAGAAAACTGCTGTTTGGTCGCGCTAAAGTGGGCGGGGTCACACTTAATTGTCTGCAAACTCCGGAGCTGGTGGGTAAACATTTTTAAAGTCCGGAGCTTGCAGCCATTTGCGGCGGAGCTTAGGGGTTGTGTATAAATGCCCTTACTTACTTATCCCACTTATTTCACTTACAGCAACCATAAAAGGGTTTTCAAGGTATGTGAGATATATACCCCCACAGTGAATCTTCTTGGCCTGGTAGAGATTAGAACCAGGACTTCTGAATCCCTTTGTCCACCAGACCACATTACTCTCATCCAAAACATAACCCTACCAAAATCACAGTTCAACAAAAAGACACTTTCAAATGCTATAATTCCACATATAAATATTAATTGCCTATTATTAGAAATACTGTACCTTTCTTCTGAGTCCCTATCTTTAACCGCTAAAAAGCACTTGTAAATGCAGGGGGAAAAACCGTCTTCAAAAATTGGGCCCCCACAAGCAGCTGGCTTGAAAAAAAAAACACCCAATCATGGCCCGTTAAGCGCATCCCGGCAGGTCTTCCAGAAACCACCTCTGGAGGTACTGGTGTTTGGAGCCACTTTCGATGCGTCTTTTAAGCTGACAGAAACTTAAGTGGGGACTCTGAAATGCCATTGTTTTTTTCTCTTATCCCCTGATATGCTTAGTTCTCGTGGGTTTTCCCCCCTGTGGTTTTGAGCTAGCCTGTATTTCTTTTTTTCCCCTTTTGTTATTTTTTTTTAAAAAAAACTGTTGTGGGATGTGCCGCATGGAGTTGCAATGGAAAAACAGGGAAACATCACAGAAACTGGTCTTTTGATGCGCATCACAGTGGTGCGGACAAAACTTAGGCAGATAACACAGCAGCGTCTGTGAGGACACAGACACCCCCATCCAAATCACATGATCATTGGTGGCGCGAATCCGCCTTCTCTTAGGATCTGGTTCTTCCAGACGTGGGATAGCACTCAGAGAGAGAGAGAGAGAGAGAAGGAAACAATATGTCAGGACTGGAAAGAAATCTGCTTTTTAATTTTTACACATTCATCTAATTGATGGTTTATGAAATAGTTGATGAAAGGACGCCCACTAGGATTGCCAGCGGAAGAAGGGCTATATCCCCTCAGGTTGCCAGGCAAAGAAACAAGCTTGTGAGCGAATGGTGGAGAAAGTTGGATCTCCCCCCATTTCCTTCCCCCCGCTTTTTTTTTTAAAAAACACATTTTATTGAACATACAAATAATTAAACATAGAAAATCAAATCAATGACACACACAACATAACAAGAGGGAAAAGGGAAAGAAAAAGGAAAGGGGAAAGGGTACCATAAGATATACATCCACAATTTATCTATAATAAGACCATGTCTCGCTTAGTGATTCTCTCTCATTGACATATTATTACTTGGGGCCTTTTTACACGACCCCTAAGATCCGCTGGCCACTTAAATTCGGACCAGAGATCTTAGGGGTTCCTCGCTCTTCCTCTGTCCCCACCCCCCTCCGCACTTCCTGGTTGCTGGCTGCCTGAGGGAGGGAGAAAAAAGAAAGAAAAGAATGCCGGTTTACCTCCATTTTGTTCCCGGCAGCATTCAGATCTCTTAAAGGGGCGGGGTGCAAAAAAAGAACAAACGGAAGCCAGGAGAGCCCCGCACTCACTATCCTTACACCGGATCAAAGATTTGTCACCATCAAAGACCAGGTACAAGTAAACTGCTGTTTGGTCGTGCTAAAGTGGGCGGGGTTGCACTTAATTGTCTGCAAAGTCCGGAGCTGGTGGGTAAACATTTTTAAGGCCCGGACCTTGCAGCCATTTGCGGCGGAGCTTAGGGGTCGTGTATAAACGCCCCTAGTTATCCTCTGATTCTGTCTCGCTTTAATCTAGATTACTTTAGTTTTCCACCATTCATAAAAAAGGTCCCAACCAGCACTGAAAGTTGATTCTGCTTGTCCTTTTAATCTTTTGGTTAATCTATCCATTTCTGCACATTCTACTATTTTTTAAATAATCATCTCATCCGTTGGGAGATTTTCAGATTTCCAGCTCTGGGCCCATGTTATTCGAGCTGCTGTTAAGATATGTAGCAATAAATAAGACTTTTGTTTATGTATCACATTTGGCAATAGGCCTAACAGAAATATTTCCGGTTTAAATTCTAATTGTATTTTTAAAATTTCTTTAGCCCATGTATATATTTTCACCCAGTAAGTTTTAGCTTTATCACAAGTCCACCAAGCATGATAATAAGTACCTTCGTGATCTTTGCATTTCCAACACTTATTTGAAACATTAGGAGACATTTTAGCAAGTTTTGCTGGTGGCATATGCCATCTATAAAACATTTTATAAAGATTTTCTTTATATGCAGTGCCCAAGGTTAATTTAAGGTTAAACATCCATAATTGCTGCCGTTTTTAAAGTTCAATATTGTAGCCAAAATTTTTGGCCCATCTTAACATGGTGTCTTTCACCTCTTCATCTTGCATACCCCATTGCAATAAGAACTTATATAGTTTTTGGATTTGTTTTTCTTCTGTTTTTAATAGAATCTTGTCGAATGCTGTGTACTCTTTATAGAATCCTTGGGACTTGGTATCCTGACGATAGATTGATTGTATTTGCTTCAATGGCCACCATGAAAACGTCGGGCCTTGATCTAATAATAATTGTGACCTAGATTTCAACATTCCCTCAGAGTCTAGGAGCTCATTATAAGTAATTATTTTCTCCATACTTAATAGATTGGGATATGGAAATGCTTCCATTGGTGAAACCCATTTGGGTATTTTGGTATAGATTTTTAATTTAACCTTTTCCCAAATTCTCAGTAGTGACTTCCTTATCAAATTCCTTTCAAAATATTTATGTGTTTTTGTTTTCCCATACCAGAGGAATGCATGCCACCCTATTTGTAGATCATGACCTTCTAAATACAGTAGTCTCTTATTCCTTAGAAGTACCCATTCTTTTATCCATATTTAATGCATTTGCTTGGTAATATAAAGTCCAGTTTGGGAGTCCAAATCCTCCTCTTTCTTTTGCATCTTGCAATAGTTTACGTTTAATTCTTGGTTTACTTTTTTGCCAGACAAATTTTGAAACAGCGCTATTCAGTTCCTTAAAGAATTTTGGGTCTAAGTTGATCGGCAAATTTTGAAAAAGAAAAAGTATCTTAGGCAAAATATTCATTTTAATTGCCACAATTCTTCCTGACAGAGATAACTGTAGTTTAGACCACCTTTCCAACTCCCGCTTAATCTGTACCAATAATTTGTTATAATTGTCTTCTTTAAGGTTAGAGCATATCGCTGTGATATATATTCCCAGATATTTTATTTTCTTAACTATTTGGATATTTGTATTCATTGTAAGTTGGTCCTTTTTCTGAGTTAAGTTTTCAACTATAAATTTAGTTTGATCTCCCCCCATTTCCAAGTGGATGCATGGGCCGGTCGGCTCAACTCAAAGGTCCCGGTAGATGGGTCAGGCACTCCACAAGGCTGAGCATCAGGAAGCCAGAGGAGAGGGGGTGGCACTGGAGGACAGCTGTGTGGGTCGTGTGCAGTGGGGCCAGGGGTGCCATTTGAAGCAAGGCAGAGTGTGGAGGACCAGCACCGTGACTTCTAAGTTGCCTTGTTGCACTAGCCCAGGGCCTTTTTACACGACCCCTAAGATCCGCTGGCCCCTTAAATTTGGACCAAAGATCTTAGGGGTTTGTCGCTCTTCTGTGTCTCCACCCCTCCGTACTTCCTGGCTGCTGGCTACGTGAGGGGAGGGAGGAAAAAAAGGGACAGAAGAATAAAGCCTTACCTCCCGGTGTTGGTGGACGCTGCCGGGGGAGCCCCGGTTACTTCCTGGTTCCTCTTAAAGGGGCGGGAGGCAAAAAACAAAAACAAAAAGAAGCGAGGAGAGCCCAGCACATCCGCATCAAATATTTTTCACCTCCAGAGAGAATGTACAAGAAAGTGCGCTGGGTTGCGCTAAAGTGGGCGGGGTCGCACTTAATTGTCTGCAAACTCCGGAGCTGGTGGGGAAACATTTTAAATCTCCAGAGCTTGCAGCCATTTGCGGCGGAGCTTAGGGGTCGTGTATAAACGCCCCCAGTGGTTCTCAACCTGTGGGTCCCCAGATGATCCTGGACTGCAACTCCGATAAATCCCTTCCAGCACAGTGAGTGGTGGAGGCTTCTGGGAGTTGCAGTCCAGGAACATCTGGAGACCCACAGGTTGAGAACCACTGCCCCTGGTGGCGGAAGCAACAGCAGCAGCCCAAGGAGGAGAAAAAGCATTGCTCTACCAATGTCTTCCACAAGAACCAGCAGCCTCGGAGATAGTCTCCATAGAGAATGTTCTCCACTCAGAGTATGAGCCCCTAGTGGGACTCTCTGGGTGCCTTTTACTTTCCTCCTGCCTGCAGAAAATATTTTTGGTTTTTCTTCCCCCTGACTTTGGATTGTGCTATTATCTGGTGAGCTGGCTTTTACCTAGATTCGGGTGCTGTCCACATGATTTTTAACACACATATGTGTATCTCGGGGAGGATGGGCGGGAAGTGCACAGCCGTGTGTTAATCCACGGGGAAGAGTGTGCTGAAAATGTGTGCGTTAAGAAAAATGCATTAAAAGATGAGAATGTTACGAGAGGCGTGTCCTGGAACATGTATGCATTTCTCCATGAAAGAAAGAAAAGAAAGAAAGAAAAAAGAAAGAAAGAAAGAAAGAAAGAAAGAAAGAAAAAAAGAAAGAAAGAAAGAAAGAAAGAGTCTGAGTGTTGTATAAAATAATGATAGGAAGAAAACTACCCACTGGATTTGGTGAAAGGCAACAAAGTGGAGGCTGAGAATTTTTTAGTTCCCTGGCTTTTGGTCAGATAAATAAATAAATAAATAAATAAATAAATAAATAAATCCACTTGTCTGACACAATGACCAGACTCTTATTGGAGATTCACACATTAGTGTAAGTGTAACTGCATAAAACATAACCATCAGTCACTACTAATTCATAATTCGCCCTTTGCATTCCTGACTGGAAGGCAAGTCACATGGCTGGCCTGTGACCAGGACTGCAAGCAGAGACTTCTTCACACCGCCTCAAGTTTTGATTTTGTCCTTGGGAAGCTAACAAAGCCGTGGATCATCATAATCACATCTGGTGGAAGCAAATTCCACGAATTATATATTGGGCGGAGCAGACTATAGGCCACGGGTTTGTCTCTTCTGAATCTCTTCCCAGTCATTCATTCTCTCTGGATAATTCCTTTTCAGCATTCTTTCACATATTTCCCTTTCCCCCCTTCCTCACACATAACACATTCACGTTCATATGAACCACCGTCCAGGGCATGTTTCCCTAAACAGAGGATTACCTTCTACCAAATTCTAACGGAAATTCATGCCATTGCTGTAGTCTAGCAGCTTGGGCGTTTAATGGAGACTACGGCGGTTACTTCACGTCCTTCTTTGTTCCATGACTAGTTTTGTACTGTGACTGCGCTGGTCGCGATCACGTGGTTTTGTCCCTGTTTCAGGGTTCCCATGGTCGTGATAACTTGTCTCGTGACAAGTGTCACCTCACGGTTTTGTACCATGACACCCACATAATTTGTCTAGCTTCCTTTTTTCTTTTTTTTCTTTTTTTTGGGGGGGGGGGCTTAAACATTCTTTTTCGATATTTTGCTTCTGAAAAGTCAAAATTAAAAACAAAACAGACAGTCTTCTGAGAGAAACGAATGTTTTGTTGTGTGACAGTTGTTACCACACAGTGTCTTGTCTCGGAACAGAAAGTGGGAACAAAGAGTGACAAGGGGAAAACCCTACCCCGGCACGAGGTACAGGATTGTTGCGCTTCGCACCCGTTCCGGGGACGTGGTCGAGACAAATTTCAGTAGTTGCGTGACAGACGTGAAGTAACATTTTTTGTACCGCTCCAAAGTGCAACACTAACAGAAACTGTGTTGATGCAGTTGCGCCCAACGTTTTGCCTGTGTTCCAATGGAATGGGCCGCAAAATGGAATGGGCTGCTTCCCCTGAAACCCAGCTTTCTCTGCATCGCTAGTGCAGCAGACCTCCCATCATAACTCAAATACTGTACAGAGAAGAGCAAGGATTTTACTTCCTTCAAGGGCATTTGCTTGAAAAGAAGGAAGACCCGAGGAATTCACTGTACACAGAGATGATACATGCTCCCTCCCCTCTTGATTTATTTATTTATTTATTTATTTATTTATTTATTTATTTATTTATTTATATATATATATATACCACCCGTCTTCCAGAGGAACTACGGGCAGTGAACAAACATCAACAAGTCGACAATTAAAATGATAATTATAATAATAACCATAACAAGGAAAATAATAATAATATATAAATAGCCAGCAAGATGGTGGAGGGGGGGAATTAAACTAAATTAAATTAAATTAAGTGTCACCAAAAGCCTCACGAAAGATCCAGGTCTTTATGGCTTTTTTGAAGGCTGGCAGGGTCTGTGCAAGGCGCAACTCACTCGGGAGATGGTTTCAGAGCAGAGGACCAGTCACAGAGAAGGCTCAGTTGCGGGTTGCCGCTTTCTGAGCCTCCCAGGGCGTGGCCACCCAAAGTGAGAGCACCTGCAACATTCTGGTAGGAGGGCCTCAGTTGACCTCTGGTAGATTCGCTCTGCCAGGTATTCAGGTCCCCAGCCATGGAGGGTTTTGTAAATCAAAACCAAGACCTTGAATCTTATTCGGGACACAACGGGTAGCCAATGCAAGTGGGCCAGAACTGGGGTGATGTGGTCATATCGACGCACACCAGCCACCAGTCTGGCTGCAGCATTTTGCACCCACTGAAGTCTCCGAACAAGAGTCAAGGGCAACCCCACGTACAGAGCGTTGCAATACATTGGGCTCACCCAAATGGTGAGCAAGCGTGTTAATTCATCAGTGTTCAGCGATCCAGTAGCAACTGTAGGCGTGATTCTTTGACCAGGTGCTCCTTCCTACACGTACGGGCCGTTTCCTGTCCATAAAGTGAATTCACAGCACCTCTGCTTTTCCCCCCTCCAACCCACAGAAGGAACGTCAAGAAGGCGAATCTATACGCTTGCCCGGCACTGAGACGGTTTTTGAACAAAGAGGGTTGAAGCCGGGCGAGGAATATTCTGTGACCATCCGGACGGAAAAGGGGCAGCGTTACGGGCCCCCTGTCACCCAGACCGTGCGTACACGTATGTAACCGGAAGAGATATTTCTTTGTATCCATTTGCACGCGTGAGCGTTCTTGTGCCTCTCTTTGAGCTCTATCCCACGACCGTTAAAATCCGCTTTTAAGTTCAAGAAAAGCCACCTCCAAAAATCGTGCCCCCACGAGCAAGCAGCTTTTATTTTAAAAAAAAAAACCCAACCTCAGCCATGCCCCATGAAGTGAATCCCAAGCGAGTTTTACTGATACCACCTCTAGGGGTAGTCTTTTTTTGAGTCACTTGGGAGGTGCCTGTTTACGCGACTCAAACAACAGTGGGGACCCCGAAAAGCCCACGATGCCACCTCCGCTCCTTTTTTCTCTTCAGAGCAGGTCCTGAGGAGGGACAAACATCCCTGGTTGCGCCATGTCGAGCAAGCGCAAAGAATGAGCCACCGAGCGCCTTGGACACTCCAAAAGTTCTGCTTATATCTGCTTATATACCGCCCCATACTACTACAAGTAGTCTCTGGGCGGTTTACAATTTTAATTACAGAGTGCAGGCTACACATTGCATCCCCCCCCCCCCAAGCAAGCTGGGTACTCATTTTACCGACCTCGGAAGGATGGAAGGCTGAGTGAACCTTGAGGCGGCTACCGGGGATTGAACCCCCAGGTCGTGAGCACAGTTTTACTTGCAGTACAGGCATTTAACCACTGTGCCACAAGGCTCTCTCTCGCTCCCTCTGTCACTCTCACTCACTCACTCACTCTCTCTCTCTCTCTCTCTCTCTCTCTCTCTCTCTCACACACACACACACACACACACACACACACACACACACACACACACACACACACACCTCTGAGCTCGTCACTGCAGGCCGTGAGCCTCTGTCAGGATGTTTTTCTCCCCTCCTCCTTCACCCTCACCTTAGAGCAGGCGGGCGGACGGGCGGGTGGACGGGCGGGTTTGAGGTGGGATTGGGGACAGGGATGGAAAGGATGTGCACCCATGCGCCCACGCCACATGCCCCACCTCGCCCAAGCCCCGAATAGAATCCGGAAAGTGTGTAGGGACTCCAAGACCAGATTTCTTGCCCTTCCTCCTCCTCTTCCTCCTCCCTTCACGAGCTGAGGAAGCAGCTTCTGACCGTGGGGACAGATAGAAGAAGAAGACTGCAGCTGTGGATGTGGGGACAATGGAAGCACTCCTTCAACCACGTGATCATGGCAGGGGCGAAGGTGCCTTGTTAAAAAAAATCAGATCTTCCAGGCTGTGGGATAGCGGCCTTTGTCTCTTCTTGACTTTCTCCAGCTATGGCCTGTATTCTCTTTCTTTCTTTCTTTCTTTCTTTCTTTCTTTCTTTCTTTCTTTCTTTCTTTCTTTCAAAATGTTTGATATACCTATACAACCCTTCCCTGTGTACTCTTCACCCACAGATCTGGAAAAAGGGGTTGTTTGTTTGTTTAAAATGCAACCCTCAGATTTCCCAGGCTGGCATGGATACTTTGTTCTTTAAAAATTGAGATATAGGGAGCAGGAGGTGATGGTAGGGTTTGGCAGGAAGTAAAGAAAGATGGCTCTGGCACCAGAGTTCCCTTGTAACTTTCAGGCCCTCTGGGCAGGGCTCTCTTTAGAATCATAGAATCAGGAAGGGTCCTGTAATGTAAGGCCATCCAGTCCAACCCCCTGCTCAAGGCAGGAATCTCAATTAAAGGAGACCTGCCAGGTAGTTGTGCCCAAATGTCTCTTAAATGCCTCCAGTTTTGGAGCACTCACCACCTCTCAAGGTAATGGGTTCCATTGTCATACTTCTCCAACAGTCAAGAAGTTTCTCCTGCTATTTCACCGAAATCAGGCTCCCTGTAACTTGAGCCTGTTGTTGCATGTCCTGCACTCAGAGATGATCAAATAAAAAATAAAAAATAAAAACTATCACTGTGGGTGCGTGGGGGAGAAGGAGCCCTGCGCAGAAAGTAGGAGAGGGAATCTCACATGTTCACTGTGTGTGTCTTTGAGGAAGGCCTTGTCTGGGACCCCCAAATGGTAACTTGTCACACTATCCAATCTCTTTCTGGATGATTATCGTCCTTTGTCAGGATGAGTTTTATTTCCTGATAGCTCTATCTATTACAGAAGACAAGGCAATACAGTAATACCTCAGACAAAGAATGTCTCGTATAACAAATTTTTCAGATAACAAATGGAAATTTCTGGGTACAGGGCTGCCTCAGATAACAAATGTTTCCTATGGGCTGCCTCGGGTAACAAATGTTTCATAATGCCTTGCAAAAAAGTGTACCCAGGATGTATTGCAAGCCCTGTAGTTTATGGAGGGGTGGGAGGAGGTAGAGTGGGTTTTTTCCATTTTTTTAGCCATTCTGGATGTGTTTTGCTGAGGGATTTGGCCCTTTCGAACTTGGAAAGGTAGGGAGCCAGCTTTTTATTAATCTTTGCACTGCTTTTCTTTGCATTTTGGCGGGAAAAGGCTGGGGTAGTCATGCTGCTTTCTTCTGTCCATGTTTACATTCTTTTCCATTGCTCTGCAGGCAAGAACAGGCTGGATTTCTCTTGCTGCTTATGTTTGCCTGTGTGTATTTTTCCCCATTGCACCTTGGGTAGCAATAGGCTGGGGTAGAGTTGCTAGTTACTCCTGTCCATGTTTGCATTGCACTGCAGGGGAGGTGTTCTGGAGGGGGTGTTCCAGCACTGCAGACCTTTAAAGTGCACTTTATAAAGAGGACTGGAACACACACACACCAGCTTTTTTGCCTTTTCTCAGACCTCTGGAACAGATTAAGTGGTTTCCCATTCATTTCAAAGGGGAACCACGTTTTGGATAACAAATTTTTCGGATAACAAATTGCCTCTGAGAACGAATTAAATTCATTATCAGAGGCATCAGTGTAGTCCCATGAGCCTGGACATTCACATTCTGGGTTTATGTATGGGTACAGACCAGCGGTGGGATCTGTGGTCTAAAACATCTGGAGTGCTGAAGGTTCGCCACCACTGGTTTAGACAGTTACAGCTGTCTGGATAGCTCAGTGTGTTGGATACCTGACTGAGGAGACAAAGGTCAGGAGCTGAATTCTTTGTTGGGCATTCCAGGAGAAGAGACAGCTTGCGATGGGCATGAATCAAGGTTCGTTGTGATTCGGCTACATGCCTGGTCCACGGGCACCCCAGTTTCCCTTGCCTGGCCTCCTCCAGCAGGCGCCCACTCAGGGCCAGTGCCCAGAGGAGGCAGGGCTGGGAAGCTATACCACTGCCTCTGTGTGGGCGCCTGCTGGAGGAGGCAGGGCAAGAGAAGCCAGGGAGAGCTGTGCTGCTAAACGTCAAAGAACCGCCGAACCGTGGTTCGTGCCCATCTCTTGCAGCTACCTGTGTGGCCTTGGGGAAGCTGCCCATTTCCAGGAATGCCCCCAGAAAAAGAGAACAGCAACCCAATTCTGAGTACAGTAGGACCCCGGTATCCGCTGGGAATTGGGTCCAGGCCTTCCCGTGGATAATGAAAACCGTGGATAAGAGAGAACGCCTGCCCGCCCACCCCAAGCTGATGTTTCCTGACAGTAGCTTGCTTTATGACTGCTGTCTTGAGACAGGAGATTGCTTTATGGCTGCTGCTTGTGACAGTAGCTTGTTTTACAGATGCTATTTGTGACAATAGGTTGCTTTACAGCTGCTGTTTGTGACGACAGCTTGCTTTACAGCTTGCTTTGTGGCTGCTGAATTATTTAATTTTTTCCCCCTCTGCCAACCGTGGATAACTGAATCAGTGGATAATGAATCAGTGGATACGGGGGTCCTACTGTACTCGCTACCTAGAAAAATCCTGGAAAGAACTGCCATACATCAGAATTGACTTGATGGCACACAATTCCTATTTTATTATTATAAACCCTTCTACAGGGCTGTATCAATCTATTTAAGTTTGAAAAGGAAATCTTGCATCTGGCGCAAAATGGAAAAGAAAAACTGTACCTGGAGGAGCCGTAAACGGTACAATATATGACCATTTATGCCCAGACTTCTTAAAAACATCTGACCGTCTTACAGATCCTAAAGGTTTATAAACAAACAAACAAACAAACAAATATTTCATTTATTTATTATTTATTATTTTGAATATTTTTACCCCACCTTTACAGCCCAGAACATTTAAGACATATTCAAGTTAAGAACAGGGAATTAAAAGAGGCATCTTGGAACATTAAAGAGTAACATTAAAGCTACAAAGAGCACACAAAAAGAAAAAAAACCATTATCGGGGTGGAAACTAACATAGAAAATACTGATGTTCTTATGAAATCAGTCAATGCAATCAGGAATGGTAATAAGTCACCTAGTGGCACAAATGCATTTGCACGGGATTGTTATTGCAGCCTGTGGGTAAGAGAACATAAAGTATCTGGAATATAATTTTTTCTATTAAGAGGTAAAAATCAACCCCCTTTCCTAATTTATTAAGTGAATTGTTTTCAGTATGGAGTCATGTTTGCTGATGCCAGATCAGATAATACCTCTTTCTCCTGCATGTCATTGTGTTAAATCACATCAACAATCCATGCTTCCTGCAGGTTTCTCCCTTCACACAGTAAGCTTCTCGTGCTCAGCTTCAAGGCGCTTTGGCAGAGCCATCTCTTCCCACCTCTTCTTGCTACTTGAATTCCAGAGCTTGAAAATGTTACTTTTTCATGGGCGGTATTCTAAGAGGAAGGACATTAGGAATTCTGTATCTGCAAGGGATCCTTTCTAAACACCCATTGCAACTCCCATGGATGGTTAAAAAAACTAAACATGGCCTCTGTCTCCCTCCAGTGGTTAGTTCTGCTAAATACACCCTTGAAATGCATATTTCTGGGTTTTTTTCATTTAGTATTCACAGGGAGTGGATAAGTGAATCAGCGGATACGGATCCCGCGGATGGGGCAGTCCTATTGTACTCTGCCTTAAATGATGTTTCCAAGCCCCGCTTCGTTCTACAGCCCTTCTCCTGCCCTTTCAAGCTGGTTCTCCTCTCGCTCCCATGTCAACCATTTGCATCCTATATATATATATTTTCCCCCACTAGTGGTGGCTCCTCCTTATGGCCTGCAGTCCTCGCGGGTGATGGAAGACTCGATGACTTTGCAGTGGGAACCCCCCAGCGTTCATCCCGACGGCTACGTCTTGAGCTACGTCCCCGTGGGCGCCCCTCGGCCCGTGCAGGCCGCCAAGAGGGTGGAGCTTCCCGCCACCCCTGAAACCGTCACCTTGCAGGACCTGGAGAGCAACACCCGGTACCGCCTCACCCTGATCGCTCGCCGGAACGGAGAGAACAGCCGAGCCACCAGCATCGTCGTCAGCACGACCGGTAGGGCACTGCGTGGAACGTCTTGGTTTACCTTGACCGCTGTTGCAGGCTAGTGTTGCAAGGCAGACAATGGGGGGGGGAGGTGTCAGCTTCTTAAGAAGCATCTTGTCTCTCCCCCTCCCCCTCACTAGGCACGAACGCCATGCTTGGGGAAGTTATTTTCTTGGACTACAGTTCCGAGGTGCCTAAGGGCAACCTCCGGGTTGGAGACAGAGGCAGGATATCTCTCAATGCTATTTGCAGGTAATCGTAAGCTGGTAAAGACATCTGCTTGGGAATACCCTGAAGCCAATGGTGAGTCTCCATGTGAGACAGAATGCTGGAATAGATGGGCTGTGGCCTGTTCCAGCAAGGCTGCTCTTATGGTCTTATGAGGTAGCAGGGTGACAAAGGCAGGGAGAGAACTAGGAACTGTAGTTTAAAGGAACAACTGTTCTAGGTAGGTCTTTGAGCAGTTGGCTCAGAAGAAGTGGAATCGGAGGAGATAACATGAGGACATTACATGACATCACACCATAATGGCTTATAGTTATGAATTACTGAGAACAACACAAAACACACAAGTTCACAGAAATGCAGATTTCCTGCTCTTACATTATTTCTTCCCTGTAGTGGGATTCCCCTTGTTGTGCACAAATCTAGCATTAGACATGCAAAGGAAACCAGTATTTCTATCTCACAGATAATTTAGCTACCCACATGCTTCTCTTTTTAATGTGGTCTCATAGTTAGACCTTTTTTGTCACTCGAGCGAGCACTCCTTTGACAAATGGACTTCTCTGAATGTATGTTTTACAGTAGCTGTAAATGGCTAACAGTTACTGGTCTGTCTACTGCAACACATATCTTCTGACTGGCAAAAGCTTTCCAGGTTCTCCAGCAGAACCTACCCTAGCCATATTTCCTCAGATCCCCCCCTTTTTTTAAAGCAGAGGTGGGAAAGTTACATTTTTTACTCCAGTGCTCAGAATCCTATAACTGTGAAATTGCGGGAGCTGTAGTCAGACAAGAGGGCTTATTTTTAGCTAATGATTCCAAGAATCAAACCTGCTGCTGCCATTGGGACCTATCAGACTTTCTCCTTCACAGCCATCTTAACATTCTTGTACTGACAGCTGCTGCATCTGAGACACGATGACATCCCAGGAGCTGTGGATATATTTATACCACTGAAAGAAGACAGGGGGACTGACTCTGCTTTGTTCTTCCTTACAGGTTTTTCAACACAATTTTCTCTCCTTTCCGCCCTAGGATTCAATCACTTCTTCCTTTTTCCAGCGACCGCAACCTCTAGTGCCAGCGCGACAGGCCTTAGCACTCTGAGCTCATCCCATACTCGTTGAGCAAGGGTGGTGGTGGTGGACTCCATGTCCTTTCCCAGCTGACTTATTCTTTGATTTTATGCTTCCTTTCAGCCTACAGGTCTCCAAAGATCAGAGATGTGGCGGAACCAAGGGGTCAGCGGGCAAGGGGGGGGGGGCTCAGACTAACTCTTTCCCTTCCCTTCCAGCCGAAAATACAACCGTGCCAAGATTTGGGATCAGCTGATTTGGAGAGGGAGAGGGGGGGGAACTGAGGCACTGGACTTTTGCTCACACCAGTCCTTTGGGGGAAATTACCTTTTTGGCCTGCAACTGGCCACCAGCCATGCTGGCTGGAGGATTCTGGGAGTTGTAGTCTAAAAAGGTAACTTTTCTAAGCTCCAGTGTTCTCCCCTCGCCATGTGTCTCGCCTTCGTGGCTCTTGTTTCCATCTAGTCCAGTGGTGTCCAAACTTTGGCCTTCCAGATGTTTTGGACCGCAGCTCCCCCAGTCCTTTGTCATCGGCAGTCTAGGCTTGGAATTCTGGGAGTTGTTCATCTGGACGGCCAAAGTTTGGACACCCCTGATCTAGTCCTTTGACGTAACCACCTCGCTTTTCAATCCCATCAGCACTAGCTGCGACGAAACAGCCCATCCACCGCTCCTCAACGCCGCCCCCTTCACCCCTTCCAAGGCCGATCTCTTCCTCCTCCAAGCCAGACACCTGGAAGCCAGGCTCCTGGCCTCAGCCCAACCGCGGCCCTTCCAACGCCACCTCGCGGGCCAAGGAGCTTTTCCTGAGGAAAATGACACAGAATATCTCGGAGAAGCTTTCATCTTACAACGGGACCCTCCTCGAGCGCTTGGAGAGCTACCTGAGGGCCACCAACTTCCCTCTCCAGGGCAACCGGACCGTCGAAGGGGTGGCCAGGGACATCTACCTTTACCTCATCCGATGGAAGCCGAAGGAGTTCCAGGAGAAAGTCGAGGAACGGCTCGTGAAGGAGACCGGCGGGACTTTCCCCCAAAGGGGATCCCCCACCGGAGGAGCCAGGAGCGTCTTCTCGGAGGGCTACCTCCGACCAGAGCACGCCAAACCCTCGGTGGTCAACAGCTCTCCAGAGGGCCTCGAAGTGGCCTTGGACGGCGTGAGGGGGGTCTCCGACAACGTGGTGATCCGCTTTCGAAACACCAGGGATGGCGAAGGAGGGGAGGTCGTGGTCCCCGGAGACACATCCAGAGCAGTCATTACCGGCCTGGATCCGGGCACCACCTACCAGGTGGAGATCCACGGTGTGGTCAAAGGACACTCCTCTAAGTCCTACTCCTTTATCACTTCCACAGGTACCCGGACCGAAAGGAACCCCGTCTCCCCAGTCTGGTTCGTGGCCGTCTTCTGCTTCAATGGCCGCCGCCACTTTGCCTCATCCGTGTTGCTGGCCAACTGAGCTCCTGTCGCCTCCACACCCCAGGCGGCCGTTTTTTTTTTTTTTTTGGGCCAAATTTTTAACCACCCCTTGCTTTCACGCTCCGCAGGAAGTCGCTTGGACACCCGTCTTCGCCTGCCTTCCTCTTTTTCTTCTTCTAAAATAATGTCATTTTGTTCCTCACTTGTATTGTCCATCACACAGATGTTGGTCTCCATACTTTGTCTTCCTCCTTGGTCCAAATAATGCTCAGCACTGAGGTTGATCCAGGCGGTTATGTTTTGCTACGTGTTGCTTCCTTAAGGAGAACCTTTTTGCGGTCTGTGCTTTCCTGTGTAGTCTGTGTTTGCTTAAAACAGGTATGTCCAAAGTCAGGCCCGTGGGGCCAAATGCAGCCCGCTTTCAAATTTTGAGCGCCCCGCAGCCTCTTCTGACCACCGGTTCAGTTTGTCACTCATCCCCACCAGCTGGCCCCTCCCCATACTGGATGGAGACACCAGCTTGCAGTTTTACGGTTTGCCTCCCCTCCCTGCCTCCGTCCATCCCCCCAACCACCTGCCCAGCCTACCTGCCCCTGGCTCCATTGCTGCAGCATCCTCCCCGCCTCCTTGCATGTTATAGAGACTTGTCTGGCCCGGGGGGGGGGGGGCAAATGCGGCTGAATGGTTGGCTCCCCCTCACATTTTCACCTCGCCAAATCTGGCCCTCCTTGCAAAAAGTTTGGACACCCCTGGCTTAAAAAATTCCTAGAGGTGAACTGGCACATTCCCCTGAACTAAAAAGAAGGAAACAAACAAGTTAGTATAGGCTTCTTGCTAAAACAGTATATAACAGTTGAAGAGCTGGGGAAATTATTTCAGAAAAGTAGTTATATTGCAGTTCTAAGGCCCAAAACATAACTAAATGTCATTATTACTTCACATTACTTACAGTTTATAAGAAGCCTTTGCTTTCTAGTTATTCGGAATGTCACTGAAGTCATTACTTTTATTTATATTTATTTATTTATTTATTTATTTTGAATATTTTTACCCCACCTTTCTCCTTGGAAAAGGAACCAAGGAGGCTTACAATAATGAGGGACAATGTACAGTCCAGAGCATTTAAGACATATTCAAATTTAAGAACAGGGAATTAGAAGAGGCATCTTAGAACATCAAAACGTAACATTAAAGCCACAAAGAGCACACAAAAAGAAAAAATCCATTATGAGGGGTGGAAACTGAAATGGAAAACACTGGTGTTCTTATGATGTCAGTCAATGCAATCATGTATGGTAATCCATATAAAAGTCACATAGTAGGTAGCCCCTCATTCAGGGAAATCTTGCCTGAAAATCAAGGTCTTTGCCTGCTTCTGGAAAGACAGGGGAGATTGGGCAGTCCTGGCCTCCTGGCCTCTTTGCTCTCTTCTTCTTGAAAAAGTAATTAAAGCAAAGCAAAAAGCAAAGTGTTCTGCTTATATACCGCCCCATACCACTACAAGTAGTCTCTGGGCGGTTTACAATTTTGATTACAGAGTGCAGGCTACACATTGCCCCCCCCCAGCGAGCTGGGTACTCATTTTACCGACCTCGGAAGGATGGAAGGCTGAGTGAACCTTGAGCCTGCTACCGGGGATTGAACCCAGGTCGTGAGCACAGTTTTACCTGCAGTACAGGCATTTAACCACTGCGCCACGAGGCTCATTTAATTAAAATAACCATAGAATCATAGAATCATAGAATCATAGAGTTGGAGGAGACCTCAAGGGCCATCTAATCCAACCCCCTGCCATGCAGGAACCCCATCACAATATTTCCGACGGACGGCCATTCAGCCTCTGCTTAAAAACTTCCAAAGAAGGAGACTCCACCACCCTCCTTTGTGGCAGCATATTCCACTGCCGAATAGCTCTAACTGTCATGAAGTTCTTCCTGATGTTCAAATGGAATCTCTTTTCCTGTAGTTTGAAACCATTGCCCCGAGTCCTAGTCTCTGAAGCCATGGAAAACAAACCTGTTCCCTCTTCAATGTGACATCCTTTCAAATATTTAAACATAGCTATCATATCCCCTCTCAGTCTTCTTTTAGAGAGGCTAAACATTCCCAGTTCCCTAAGCCGCTCCTCGTAAGACATTTCTTCCAGACCTTCAACCATCCTGGTCGCCCTTCTCTGTACCCGCTCGAGGTTGTCAACATCCTTTTTAAATTGAGGCGCACAGAACTGGATACAATCTTATAGGACTTATAGTCCAGTCTTATAGGGTTCTGATGTATGTGTGTTTTTAAAGACATACAGGCTGAGTATCAAAATGCCACAAGCCTGTTTATATATAAACTGGGTCTCCTGTGAGTAGAGCCAACCTGGGTGGCCTTGGGCAAGCTGCACAGTCCCAAGGCTCCCCAAGAGAAAGGGAAGGGTCTGAGTATTTGCTACCTAGAAAACCGTGAAAAAGTGTCCCCATGAGTCAGAATTGACTTGATGGCACATGACGATTATTATTATTCTTAATAGTGAAAAATGACTGTCACTATTTAGTAAGCCTTTTAATACCATAATTGCAACATTTTTAGCAACAAGGGAAGTTCTGTATTCAAAAATAGAATTTCAGAATTGGTTTTAATTTTGGAATGTTTAAATCCCATTGACTTTGAAGCTTTTGTGAGGTGTTTGTTCCTGGGGTGATTCTTTTGTTTCACATGGTCTTTTGATTCATCCTTTTGCTTTAACTTTTTTAAAAGCTACAGTTGTGTGCTAATTCTTGCCGGGTGTCTGGACGGGCTACATGTTTCACTTCTACTTCTTCCAGGCCAAGCCACACTCCCAGCTGTCGCCTCCGTGTTGCTTCTGTGTGGTTAAAATTTTCTTTTTTGCAGTTATTATTTTCGGGAGCAGCAGTTCTGGCTTCTGGCACACACATCCCCTGTTGTGGCTGCTGCTGCTGCTGCTGCTGCTACCACCATCCACGCCTTAACACCCTTACGTGTCCTCCTTGAAAT
Source organism: Phrynocephalus guinanensis (assembly GCA_037367245.1). Taxonomy (NCBI): domain Eukaryota; kingdom Metazoa; phylum Chordata; class Lepidosauria; order Squamata; family Agamidae; genus Phrynocephalus; species Phrynocephalus guinanensis. Next base: position 20,477,805 of record CM074744.1, read on the forward strand.
AAGTTGTATAACTGAGATGTGTGTGTGTGTGTGTGTATATATGTGCGCATGCACGCATTTGTGTTTTTATTCTCAGGGAAGTGTTCTCTCCATTTGCCATCAGTGTATGAGAATTTTGACATCTTTTGTGGGGGATGTAAAGTCTCAGCTCTGATACGGGTTTGTCTTGCTAGCATACCTCTCTGCTAAAGTTAATTATATACTGTAGGATGCCCCTATCCGCGGAATCAGTATCCACTTATTCACTTGTCAGCTGCCCAAAAATAATAATTTTAAAAACCCAGAAATATGTATTGACATTTACTAGGGTGTACTTACCAGAACTGGCCACTAGGGTGAGATAGAGACCATCCAATGTCGTTCCATATCTCCATGACTTTTTAGCATCCATGGGTTTGGCAGGCTTGGAAAAAAATCTTGCTGTAAACTGCCAAACTGTCTCTTCCACCAGTCCCCGTTTTGAGAATTAAAACTGGTTGTGTATCAAGGTGGAGTTCTCACATGGCTTCTCACTCCAGGTTTCTTCCAAAGCAGAGTTGCATGTTTTGGCTATTTAGGGTGGGGAGGGATGGCTTTGTCCAAGTCTTTTTACCTGCAAAAAGTTCCATCTTTTCTTGACTGGGAGGAACACTGAAAATGGCATAAGAAGAATAAAAATCTAGAAAAAAATTATTTCACAATGTATTACCAGAACTGGCAACTAGAGGATGCCAGAGATACATTCTTATTGGTAAAGAAGACATTGCATGGTCTCTTGCCCCCTCTAGTGGCCAGTTCCAGTAAATACCGTGTGAAAATACACATTTCTAGTTCTGTTCTTCTAATATTTTTAATATTTTCAGACCTTGAGTAAGTGAAACTCCAGATGCTAATCCCGCAGATACAGGTATCCTACTGTAGTGACATCTGCCAGATAACTGAGTTTAACTGGCCCCACAGAACTCCCTAAAAGAACCCTCAGTTAGGGATAGGGGCCAAATAATATCAAGCCGTTGCCAGGTGGGAACAAAAAAAAACACAAAATGACAAAAGACCCCTGAGATTAGGACTATTTTGAGACTCCAGCCAATTCTATTTATGTTCTGAAAACATGCAGGGCCAAACATTAGAAATTGCCTTAATGTGTACAGTATTTTAATTAACCTCCCCACCAAACAATCCAGTGCCATTGGATTTGGGTGTTTTATATAACACAGCGATTGAATTTGGCATGTTAAGTCGTGCCTTCATAATTGTGCATTTTTGCCTTGGTTCCATAGCAGGAGTAAACTAGGTTGTGGTTTCTGTAAGGACCCTAAACTGACGCAGATGTTCAAAAGAGATCCACTCCATTTCAGCTAGCAGTGATAAAAGCCAGGAAATAACAATGGGAAAATGTCACACACCCTTTGGAATGAGACAAATAAAACAAACCTTTCAGTGTTGGTATCATTGCCTGCATCCCTCTGCATAAAATTTTACTGGAAAGGGGGATGAGGCAAACTTTGAAACTTTTAATGTTATAAATGGCTGTTTTGTAAACTCTTGAACTTGTACAGCACAACATTACTGCACCTTTTGCACAATGAGAATGTGCTGTTGGCCACTCACATTTGTGGGATTGCCACATTTTTCATTACCTGCAGCGTTCCTAACAGTAGTCAATGCTGCCAAGTTTTGAAGTTTTGTTTAAATTCCCCTCGCTGTTCCGTGGAAATGCAGGGAATCATAGAGCAGAACAGCTTCACGTTCCCCAGAAGAGGCTATCCCTTTTCTCGTGAAATGGCACTTCTCAGTGTCCCTGAGAGTTTCATAGAATCATATAATCACTGTGGGCTTGGAAGGAGCCTTGGGAATTGCCCAAGGTAGGAGATGTCATACCATCCTAGACAGATGGCTGTCCAATCTTTTCTTGAAAACCTCCAGTGATGGGGAAACCACAACATCAGGTGGCAAGCTGTTCCACTGTTTAATGGCTCTCACTGGCAGGAAATTTCTCCTTATTCCCAGGTCGGCTCTCCCTCCAATAAGGAGAAAGAATAAATAATGTATCCTCACTTCCAGACCAACAGCAAACATGCCTGCTTTCAATGACAGACTTCAATATACTAAAAGAGAGGGAAATAACATAGAGCAGAGAGGCAGGGCTCCCTATGACTTCAGAGGCAGGAAAGGAATGATTGGTTAGTACTGCCTAGATTGACAGCCACCCCAGCCTGAGAAAGGTCCCTCCCAGCCAAACCTACTAAAGGCAGCAAGCGAGGTTGTAAAAATCCCTGCCCTTTCCATCTCTGACTTTTGAAGCCCTGGGCCTGGAGAAGTATGCTGGCTGCATTAAAAACCAAGGAAGTTTCTGGAAGACTTCCAGAAAGACGCTTCCGGTTTCTCTGACTCTGCATCCGTCTCCCTTCAGCTCCCGCGGTACCGACTCCTGCCAAGACCCAGCCTATCCCAGCCACCACTTTGAGCCCTGAAGTGCCTCTGAGGGACCTCACAGTGACGGACGTCTCTCCGAACAGCCTCCGCGTGACGTGGTCGGCCCCGCCCGATGCCTACCGCAGCTTTGCCCTTCAATATAGGGACACCAAATCCAGCGCCCCTCCTGGGGAAATCAGAGTCCCAGGGACGGAGAGGAGTGTTGACATGGTGGGACTGAGGCCCAGAACAGAGTATGAACTCATGTTGCATGGGGAGAAACCCAGCGGGCGCTATGATGCCCCCCTCACCACGAAGGCCTCAACAGGTACCTCCCTCTCTTTGCCCTTCCCCTCTCCTTGACTGACACAACCTCCTCTTCCTCTCCAGATCCTTCTGCAGCTGATATCCTCTTCCGCACAAAGGATATCGCAGAATATTTTACAGGATTTTTCCATGTATAAGACTATATTTTTGTCTAAAATTGTTAAACTAAAAATTCAGAGTCGTCTTATTCACGGAAATAAGCTAAGGGGAGAACTGTGCAGTTGAGAAGCTGTAATTTTGGATTGGACAATTGGGGGTCGTCTTATACAACGGGGGGGGATGTCTTATTGATGGAAAATATGGTAACTTTGACAGGACGTGAGAGGTTTTCCTCACCCGCTGGCGGCTATTCCCACCTCCATGCTTCCTTTCATTTCTTAGCCTTTTTGTTTTTATATTTTGGTGTGTTATTCATTTATTTATTTACTTATTTATTATATTTAAAATATACAAAAATTTATTATACTGGTTAAAATCACTTTACTAGAAAACACCATTATTTAGTCAGCTGGCCTAGAGTGCCAAGCACACAGCAGGCATTCCCTCTTTGGACAGCGATTGAGAGCTGTTGCCTCAGGAACATAAGTGCTCGGCCATCTTGAGAAGTGATGGCTACCCTGCGACCTATTTCCTGGACTAGGCTCAAGGCTGATTCTCCCCAGACTCCAGATGTTTCGATGGCGACAAGGACCAAGCCAATTCCTGTCGCCATATCTTCGTAGTTTTGTCTTTTTAAGTGTTCGGCCGTTGCTGCTGCGGATCCGGCTTCGATGCTGGTGTTTTGTACGTGGGATGTGGCAAATGTGTTTGGACATGTGGCGTCCCACGTTAAGCATCAGCCTTTGCTCCAGGGGATCAGGGTAGGGCCATCTGGTCTTTTGTTACTTCCAGCACACAAATGTAAAGGCTCTCGGGTAGCTGGAAAACCGGCTCTGTTAAAGACACGACATAAGATGTCATTGATCATGATGTGTCGGACATGTTTGCCCGAACCAAGTAGGCAAGAGCGGCCATGGTGGCCCTGCGGGGTGACCGTCGTACCACAGGGACACACGTGATGGCGAACAATTGGTGCTCCCAAACGGAGACCGACTGCTATTCGAAGAGAGTTGCCATCAAGCTTCAATCCTAGACTGGAGAGTGGGAGAGCATGAAGCCAATCTCCTGAGCCTTTCTTTCTTTCTTTCTTTCTTTCTTTCTTTCTTTCTTTCTTTCTTTCTTTCTTTCTTTCTTTCTTTCTTTCTTTCTTTCTTTCTTTATCTATCTATTAGTGGGTTTATATACTGCCCATTTAGCTAGCTGGTTATGTTCAAGGAAATGCTATCACAGTATTGTTCTTCCAGGCAAACTACAGCTTTATAACTAAATCAGGGGCTGGTCACAAAGACCATTTGAAGGGGGGGGCAGGGGGTGCCCCGTTGAGTTTTAAAATCTTGATATGTATAGTCACGTACACACCACCCAGAGTGTCCTCCCTGTCAGATGGGCAGTATAAAAAAACCAATAAAGAAATAAAGTATATAGATGCCTGGCCAGTTCACACGGTCCAGCTGTATTTATGCCACTCAACTGTTCACAGTATATATACAGTTCACAGTTCACATCCAATTGAAATTGGTGCTTTCCTTACTATCTGTACCAATTATGTAGACTGCACATATCATTCCATATAAGTGGATTCATTTTGCATCCTGTTTTTGGGTTCCCATTGCTCTAAAGTTTTTCTTTTTGTTTTAAAGTAAGTTATATGTTGCTAAATCAACATATACATTGGCGTGTGATAACATAAAACTGTCAGCGTTGGGATCTGAATGCAGACCATGGGCACCTCGCTATTTGTTTGGTGTGAAGGTATTTGATTTCTCTCACCAACCTTCACGTGAGACAAATTGATAAGGATTGAAGTAGCACAAGAATTGGATCAACTTTTTAAAAGTCCAGTGAGGTGAGGGGGGGGGAACACCTGACTGTCTAGATCAGTGGTTCTCAACCTGTGGGTCCCCAGAGGTTCCTGGACTGCAACTCCCAGAAATCCTGGCCAGCTCAGCTAGAGATGAAGACTACTGGGAGTTGCAGTCCAGGAACCTCTGGGGAACCACAGGTTGAGAACCACTGGTCTAGATGAATCTATGTTACCTGTGCATTGCAGGAAAGGAAATTTATAAAATGTTTTCAATAATGGCAGAATCGTTATAACACATTGTGATCAAGGCCTCAGACTCACAAGGCTTTGAGAATAAACCCCAAACGCTGCTTTTGAATGTACGTATTTCTCTTCTTCTTGAGAGTTTGTCACCCTCTCTTGTTTGGTTTTACCTCAGCAGCGGAAATACAGAAGCCCACCTTAGGAGGGATCTCGGTCCTGGAGATCACAGACCGCTCTGCCCGCCTGTCCTGGGATGTGGCCACTGGAACCTTTGATTCCTTTTTGATCCAGTATAAAGATGCTGACGGCAAACCCAAGTCAGTGCCGGTCAGTGGGGATTCCCGGGAAGCTACACTCTCCGACCTGGTGCCATCCCGAAAATATAAATTCAACGTCTATGGACTTGTGGGGCGTAAGCGTTTTGGTCCTGCTTCAACAGAAGCAGTCACAGGTGAGCCATAAATCCTCACAACATTGGTCCACTCCTAAGAGTCAGAATGAACCAGAGGACACAACTGGGATGGCTGCTTACTTTTAAGGTAAAGGTAAAGGTTCCCCCCGCATATGCATGCTAGTTGTGTCCGACTCTAGGGGGCGGTGCTCATCTCCGTATTCAAGCCGGAAGAGTCAGTGCTGTGCAAGTCCATGGCCACGTGGCCAACATGGCTGCAAGGAAACACTGTTTTACCTTCCCACTTTTTACGGCGGTACCTATTTATCTACTTGCATTGACATGCTTTTGAACTGCTAGGTTGGCAGGAGCTGGGATTATCAGTGGGAGCTCGCTCCGCTGCGTGGCACCCGGGATTCGAACCGCCAAGCTGCCGACTTTGCAGTCTACAGTTTCAGTGCCTTTAGTCCACTGAGTATTTATCTATTTAAAATATTTTTATCCCACCTTTCTCCTTTTAAAAGATCCAGGGCTGCTTACATCATTGAAAATAAAAAGACAATACAGTATTTAAAAAATAAAAAGAATTAGTATGTAAATTGTTAAAAATAACTAAACAAAGTATTGTATTAAAAACAGCAAATAAATTCAACAGTTGAACAACAACAGAGCACAGGAATCCATTAAAAAAACCTCTCAGACCACCAGTTTGCATTTGCTATGGATAAAGTTAAAGTAAAAACTGGCCTGAGTCCCCTATGAGGGAAATAGGCGCGGTATATAAATGTGAAAATAAATAAATAAATAAATAACGACACAGCACATAGCTTATCATTGACTCTTTTGGTTCACTTGACAGGGAGCAGCTTATTTTGCTCAGATTCAGCTGGTGTTGGTTTCCTCTGCTTTCTATCATGCTTGAACACCTGAATTGATGCAAAGGGGCAGTTATGGAGGTGCTGCAAGTGGACTTTTGCATCACTCCCCCTCAACTAAACACCTGAAATCACTACACTCCCCCACCACAAAAGAACCATCCTGTTTCTTTAAAAAAATTATGCTTGCCAAAGTTAGTGCTGTACCAGATAAGCGCTATGTCACTTAGGAAAAATAATATGTTTAGCAAAGATGGCTCTTTTCCTCATAGTTACAGTTTCCTGCTGCTGCAGACTCATGCAGTACAATAACTGGTCATATTGAGTATGGATAGCTACTGCGATTTTGCCTGCAGAAATTAGTAGGAGCCCAATTTGAAAAACATCAAAGTGCTCCGGGCTGACCCTTCCCTGCCTTGTAGTCACAGTGTCAGGTGGGAGAATCAAAACAAATTTCCAATATTCAATTCAGATTTTAATTCTGATCACAACCACTGTCACCACCAAATTTGCATAGTGCTGAGAAATCATTTTAAACATGTTGCCTTGGATTTCTTGAAGATATCAGAGTAAATGATAAGTAAGATATCAGAGTAAATGATAAGAATGAGCAACACAAAAGCCTCCAAAGGACAAGCTGATGATAATCATGTGCTGTCAAGTCATTTCCGACGTAGGGTGACCCTTTTTAGGGTTTTCCATGTACAGAATAGACAGCATTGGTTTCCCATTTCGTTCTTCTGGAGGAGGGGTTGGGGAACCTGGGGCTGCGCAGCTTGCCCAAGGCCACATCGGCTGGCTTTATTCACAGGAGGCACGGCGGGGAATCGAACTCTCAACCTCTGGATCCACAACCAGAGACCTAAACCACAGACCTAGACATTTACAAATGAAGTGGAAAGCAAAGGGTTCTGCTTATATGCCAACCCATAGCTTAGTGGTACAGTGGTTAAACTGATGTACTGCAGCTATAACTGTGCTCATGACCAGGGTAGCTGGCTCAAGGTTCACTCAGCCTTCTATCCTTCTGAGGTCAGTAAAATGAGTGCCCAACTTGCTGGGGTTGCAAGGTGTAGCCTGCATAAATAAATTGTAAACTGTCCAGAGCGTGCTTTAAGCACCATGGGGTGGTTTATAAGCAGAACACTTTGCTTTTGCTTTGCTTAAAGTATTCTCTGGGCAGGTTTACACTTTAATTATGCAGGTGACAGATTCTGTTCCAATTGTCCCTATCTCAGTTCGGCATATGTTGACCACTGCTTCCTCTTCCCCATTTTCTCCCCAGCAAAGCCAGACAGGAAGTTGACAGCCCCACCCAGCTTGGGAGAGCTCTCGGCCACCGATACCACCAGCGACTCTGTCCGTTTGTCCTGGACTGTCCCGTCCGGCAGTTTTGACTCCTTTGTGATCCAGTACAAGGATGCAGAAGGTCGGCCCCAAGTGCTGCCTCTGGAGGGGGATGCCCGCGAGGTCACGGTCCCCAGCCTGGCTCCTTCCCGAAGATACCGATTCAACCTCTATGGCGTTGCCAGCCGCAAGCGTCTCGGCCCAGCCACCGCCGACGTCACCACAGGTCAGGAGAGATGGCTGAAGAATGTTGCTTCACCAGAAGCCTCCTCCTCCTCCTCCTCCTCCTCCTCTCCTTCTTCTTCTTCTTCTTCTTCTTCTTCTTCTTCTCCTCCTCCTCCTCCTCCTCCTCCTCCTCCTCCTCTTCTCCTCCTCCTCCTTTTCCTCCTCCTCCTCCTCCTCCCTCCTGCTTCTTCCTCCTGCTTCTTCCTCCTGCTTCTTCCTACCCCTCCTCTTCCTCCTTTTCCTCCTCCTCCTCCTCTTCTTCTTCTTCTTCTTCTTCTTCTTCTTCTTCTTCTTCTTCTTGTTCTTCTTGTTCTTCTTGTTCTTCTTGTTCTTGTTCTTCTTCTTCTTCTTCTACTTCCTCCTCCTCCTCCTCCTCCTCATTTACTTTTCTGGAGCAGCGGTGCTTGATTTTGGGGTCCCTCTGGATCAAACAACACAGGGTGCATACGTCTTTGCCTCTACACAAGCCATGGGAAGCCAAGGAGCCACGGGCCACCTTCGAAAACACATATTCAAAGCAAAGGCAAGACTAGGCTAGAGGTGGTGCCTTTCTAGGCCACTAAGAAAGCATTTAAAAAAATCATGGCACGCTTTCATGGGCAACAGCCACTTCTTCAAAAAAGGTACCAAAAGTCCAAATGCAGCAAAAGCTGTGGTTTTCCAGGAGATTATTCTTAGAGGTCAAGTTCTCGGCAAGGTGATTTCCACTTGGCACAGTCTGTCTCATTGGCCAAACAGAAACAAGTATGTTTGGAAGACGAGACAAAGGGTGAGGAGGTCAAGATGGACGTGCATGACTCGCCCCTTCGTTGGGAAGGGCTGGGCTGTGAAACCCAATCCTTGGCTTCAGATTCAACGTCATGACATCCCGGCTGCATCCTGCCTCAAATATATGCCTGGCGAAAATCATCATCACGCTGTCCACTACATCACACGGGCTCTCTGGTTGTGTGTTTCGTTACAGTCGTGATGGACTCTTCGTGACCCCATGTCCATGGAGTTTTCTTGGCAGGAATACTGGAGTGGCTTGCCAGTTCCTACTCCAGGCGCTTACAGCACCTGGTCTTCCCTGGGGGTCTCCCATCCAAGTACTAACCAGGGCCGGCCCTGCTTAGCTTCCGAAATCAGGCGAGATCGGATGTACTCAGGGCATCTAGGCAGCCTCTCTGGTTACGATCGGCTTTGGTTTTGTTGGTTTGCTTGCTTGTTTTTGTCTTGTCTTCTGTCGCAGCAATGACTAGAGTTTGGGGGAAAGAAGGCTTTGCCTCTTTGCTTGCTTTTGGTAAACAACTCCCACCCAAAGCAAAGCAAAAAATTGTTCTGTTTATACACCACCCCATCCCACTTCTAGTAGCCTCTGGGCAGTTTTTCAATTACAGTTTTCAGGATACACATTGCAAGCTGGGTACTCATTTTACCGACCTCAGAAGAATGGAAGGCTGAGTGAACCTACTTGGGAATGAACCCCAGGTTGTGAGCACAGTTTTACCTGCAGGAAAGGTATTTAACACCTGCACCATGAGGCTCCTTGCCACGAGGCTCCCACCCACCTCCACTTGGATACATGACACGTGAATTAGGCCAGTCATAACTTGTGAGGAAGGCTGGGGTTTTGCTTGATTTATTTCATGCTTCGGATGCCACGTGATCTTCATCCGGGAATTGAGGGGACTAGAAGTTTTCTCAAAGGTTCAGACATGGACGATTGAAGCCCATGCACAGGCCCTGGAGGTGACCTCTGAAGGGCGTCCGAATTCTGAAGGTTCTCAACCTCTCTCTCTTCCCCCCCCTTCTCCACAGCAGCTGCCCGGGAGACAGCACCCCAACCGGTCCTCGGTGACCTCTCTGTCCACGAGGCCACCAGCGATTCCGTCCGTCTCGCCTGGACTGTCCCTGAAGGCCACTTCGACTCTTTCTTACTCCAGTACCGAGACCCAGAGGGCAAGGAACAAACCCAGCCTGTGAACCGAGATTCCCGGGAGGTGACCATCTCCAATTTGATGCCTTCCCAAGCGTACAGATTCCACCTTTACGGTATCTCTGGCAACCAGCGTCTTGGGCCCGTTTCGGCGGATGCTGTCACTGGTGAGCCGCTTCATCAGCTGGTCCAGGTTTTAGCAACCTTGCAGCCAGGGCTCATCCTCTCCTTCTCTTGTTAGGCTGCCGAAATTAGAAAAACATTTTCCTCAGCCTTGGCGGAATGCCACATCTCCGAGTGGTGCTATCAAGACATTAGTCTGGTTTTTTAAAAATAATAATAATTATTATTTCCCCCCCCCCCAGAAGATATTCACACAGTTACAAAGTTCCATCAGTTTTGAGCTTGTTTTGATTTCATGACCCCTAAGGAGCAAGCGAAGCTGTCGCTCTCCTAACGAAGGGGCCATGGGAGCTGCCTTTGCAGGATGGTAGCCAAACATTGCAGTTGTGTTGAGATGCCAAGGGATTTATGATCAGCGGCTTAAAGAGGCATGATGGCTCAGCAGGCTAGAGTGCTGAAACGGTTGGCTGCAAAGTCGGCAGCTCGGCAGTTTGAATCCCGGGTGCTACACAGCGGATTGAGCTCCTGCTGTTAACCGCAGCTCCTGCCCACCTAGCAGTTCCAATGCATGTCAATGCAAGTAGATAAATAGCTACTGCTGTAAAAAGTGGGAAGGAAAAACAGTGTTCTTGTGCAGAAATGCATTTAGCCATGCCGGCCACATGGCCACGGACTTGCACAACACTGGCTCTTTGGCTTAAAGATGGAGATGAGCACTACCCCCTAGAGTCGGACACGACTAGCACACATGTGCCGGGATGGGGGGGGACTTTACCTTTACTTTTAAGGAGCAAGAGAAACTGTCATTCTCCTAATCAAGGGGCCATGGGAACAGCCTTTGCACAATGGCAGCCAAAGCACTGCAGTTGAGTTGAGATGCCAAGGGAATAAAGATCAGCTTCAGAGCCACAGGAGCTGAAGGTAGGGTTGCCTGCAGTTCTACTGAGGAGCCATGGGAACTGCAGTTCTGCTCAGGAGCCTGGAAGGTTAAAGTTCTGGTCAGGAACCACAGAGAGATTTCACGTATGCAAAAAGGAGCCACGGCAACTGCAATTCTGTTCAGGAGCCTGCGGTAGAATGCCAGTTCGGCCCAGGAGCTGAAGGTCTCTGAAGAAAACTGAGCATGTCGGCAAAGGAACAGACCTCAAGGTTCTTTAGAAGAGCAGCTCCGAATCTTGGATCCCCAGAGGTTGTTGGATTGAAACTCCCAGGAATCCTGGCCAGCACACCTAGTGGGGAGGGCTCCTGGAAGTTTTAGTCCAAGAACCTCTCGGGAACCCCAAGAGGGAATATAGGGAATAATATAGTGTGCTGCTCATATACATAGCACTTAAAGTACTCTTTGGGTGGTTTGCATTTTAATTACGTGAGGTAAATATCGCCCTGCCTCCTCAGCGAGCTGGGTACTCATTTTACCAACCTCAGAAGGATAGACGGCAGAGTCAGCTTTCAATCAGCTACCTGAGTCTTTGTAGGGGTTGAACTCAGGTCACAAGCAGAGTCTTGACTGCAGTAATGCAATTTAACCACTGCACCTCAAGGCTGTTCCCGGGGACAGGGGAAAACCGTGGCTATTGAATTACCTTTCTTTTTTTTGCCATTGACGGCTGCATTTAATCTTCCTTCCTCAGACCTCTTATGGAACTGCAAAAGATGGACAGCCTTCCTTGGGCCTAGTTTCGTTCACTTCTTGGTTTGTTTGTTTTTCTTCAGTCCCTGCAGCAACAACTCAGCCACCCAAAACGGAGAGGCCGGACCAGCCGCCCTTAACTCAGCCCAGCCTAGGGGAGCTGTCAGTTTCCAGGGTCACCAGCAATTCTGTCCGTCTCTCTTGGACGGTCCCTGCGGGGAGCTTTGACTCTTTTCTCATCCAGTACAAGGACGCGGAAGGCAAGACTCAGATGTTGCCCGCCAAGGGAAGCTCCCGTCAGGCTGTTGTCTCCCACCTCACTCCTTCCCACAGATACAAGTTCAACCTGTACGGAGTCTCCGGGCGCAAGCGCTCCGGCCCGGTCTCAGCCAATGCCACCACAGGTCAGCAAGAGGAGTCCGCTTGACCCGGAGACATTCCAGATGCTTGCCTTCCAATTCTAACGCTGTCTCTATTTCTTCAAGGCCAGCCTTGATACCTGAAGGGGTTGCCTGGAACTTTAATTCCTTGTTTTGGTGTTCCTTGTTTTGACTCATGGCTTGTTTCTTTGGAGTTTCTCATTCTTGCCTGACTTCTCTCTCTCTCTCTCTCTCTCTCTCTCTCTCTCTTTCCCTCTCCCCTCTTTCTCCCTCTCCCCCCCTCTCTCTCCGCCCTCTCTCCTTCCCTCCCCCTCTCCCTCTCTCTTTCCTTCTCCCTCAAAGATGCGGTTAATACAATTATGTCCTCACGGCCAGCAGACTTTAAAGGGGGGGGGGGGAAATGTGACCATGCCCACTTAAGCGGGACCCAGCGAGTTTTGTAAGTACCTGGTCTCGAGGGGCCTTTTTACATGACCCCTAAGATCCGCTGGCCACTTAAATTCGGACCAGAGATCTTAGGGGTTCGTCGCTCTTCCTCTGTCTTCCTCTGTCCCCACCCCCCTCCGCACTTCCTGGTTGCTGGCTGCCTGAGGGAGGGAGAAAAAAGAAAGAAAAAACTGCCGGTTTACCTCCGTTTTGTTCCCGGCAGCATTCAGATCTCTTAAAGGGGCGGGGCGCAAAAAAAGAACAAACGGAAGCCAGGAGAGCCCCGCACTCACTATCCTTACACCGGATTAAATATTTGTCACCATCAAAGACCAGGTACAAGAAAACTGCTGTTTGGTCGCGCTAAAGTGGGCGGGGTCGCACTTAATTGTCTGCAAAGTCCGGAGCTGGTGGGTAAACATTTTTAAGGTCCGGACCTTGCAGCCATTTGCGGCGGAGCTTAGGGGTCGTGTATAAACGCCCGAGGTGGTACAAAGCTTGTCTCAGTTCCGATGCGGATTTTTAACTAGTACTGTACTTGAGTCCGTGGGAACTCGGAAAATCCGCATCCAAACCTTTTCATTCCCCTGTGTTGTGGTTCCCACTCATGGGCACACAAAAGATTCGATTCTTTAAACTGTACATGTGGAGAGACAGAAACTGCATTTTCAACCACATGACTGTTCCAGGGGGGAAATCTGCATTTTACTTTGATCCGGTTTTTCTGCCCGTGGGATAGCAGCCTTAGGAATATCACAGCCTTAGAACTGAAGAGCTGGAAGGGACCCTGTGGATCATCTAGTCCATCCCTTGTCAGGAACGTCCCGTGGAGGGATTGAACTTTTGTTTTGATTCTAGGTAGTGGTTTCCCCTTCCCTTCTGCTGTGATCTGGCGGCAGCGGTATGGGGGTGTGCAGCTTGCCCAAGGTCGCCCAGCCCATCGCTGTACTCCCCAGGGAGGGAAGCGAACTTTTGTTTTGATTCTAGGTAGTGGTTTCCCCTTCTCTGGGGCGGAATTGAACTCCCAATCTCTGGTTCCTCAGCCGGTCCCCGAACTCACTGAGCTATCCAGCATCTGGCCTGGATGCCTTCCAAAGGGGATTGGACAGATTCCTGGAGGAAAAGTCCGTCAAAGGTTACAAACCATGATGGAGATGTGTCACCTCCAGGATTAAAACCAGGGTACTTCAAGGGCCAGATGCAGGGGAGTGGTATCAGGAGACAGATCTCTAGTCTCGTGCACTCCCAGACACATTTGGTGGGGCCCCTGTGAGATACAGGAAGCTGGACTCGATGGGCCTTGGGCTTGATCCAGCATGGCTCTTCTTATGTTCTTATGTTAACCTCTGGCTCTGCAGACAGAGACCTAAATCCCTCAGCTATTCAGTGAAATGAAAGGGTTTGGGGCATTCCCACCCCATGTTTCCTGTTCTTCGTAAACTTATCTTTGATTACCCCTTCCCTACTTCTTAGCATCATTGAGGAAGGACACTGATTGGACAGCACCTGTTCCCATCTACCCTCATGGCCATTTCCCTCTCTCTGTTTACTGTCTTTCCGCTACAGCCTCGCAGGAAGTAGAGGCACCGGCCAAAATCCAGCCCAGCCTTGGGGAGCTCTCGGTCTCGAACGTCACCAGCGATTCGGTCCGTCTCTCCTGGACCGTGCCCGCTGGCGACTTTGACTCTTTCCTCGTCCAGTACAAGGACGCAGAAGGCAAAACCCAGGCGCTTCCTGCACAAGGAGGTGCCCGCGAGGCCCTCGTGCCTCATCTCGCTCCTTCCCACAGGTACACGTTCAACCTGTATGGAGTCTCCGGCCGCAAGCGCTCGGCACCCATCTCCACAGAGGCCACCACAGGTGAGCCCCTGACCTTCTGCCATTTCACTCTTCCTGACCTTGGCTTCGTTATTTCCTTAAGGTGCAGCGCTGGTCTCCGGCATGATTACCTCACAGTGGGCCTTATTCATTTCGTAATCTCCTCTAATTAACTGTCCCCTGAAGTTTCCACAAATCATTGCAACGTTGTGTCTCTTTCTTCTGATAAGATAAGATAAGATAAGCCGCTTAGAGTACCAAGTAGATAAGCGGGATATAAATATAACAAATAAATAAATAAATAAATAAATCTTTATTGATCCCACCTCGGGGAATCAATACTTGTGACACAGCTCCCAATACAAAGAACAAAGAACGAATAGTAGGTGCACAAAAAAAGTGTAAGGTGAGAAAGAAGAAGATAATAGTTAATAATAGAGATTAAATAAAATAAAAATCCAGTCTACAAGTATACATACACTATAAAATATGGATATAAATTATTAAATGTGAAAAAGAAAAGAAAAAAAGAAGCTACAATATGTGAATATGAATATGTTAGACTGTAGAGTTGTAGAGCCTCACAGCAGTGGGAACAAAAGACCCCTGCTATTTCCCCCTTTTCTTTCCTCTTGCCTTTTCTGTTTTATTGGTGCTGAAAGAGTTTAGGGCAGGGGTCCTCAACCTAAGGCCCCAGGGCCGAATGCGGCCCCCCAAGGTCCTGAATCCAGCCCCTGGGACCAATTGCAACCCCCCCCACCTACCCCCTGTTTTGTGAGCAAGCCAACCTCCGCAGCTGCTTTTGGACTGGGATCCGGCCCCCAGTGGTGTCTGGGTGGTGGTGGACCGGCCCGCTGGTTGAAAACTTTGAGGACCCCCGGTTTAGGGTATCAATCAGGATTTGTGTCAAGGCCTCTCTTTAAAAAGTAACTTCTCAGAGATCTACTTTCTCTTTAATCGGGGGGGGGGAGAGAAGGAACTAATGGCTACTGCTGGATTGCTCGGCAGTCGCCTCAACCCAGAAGAAGCCCTCCTAGCCACACCCACTATAGGCAGCATGCAAGGTTGCAATAAATCCAACAATGTGTGTGGGGGGGACCCTTTGCCCTCCTCCCCCCATAAGCCACCTAGACATGTTTTTCTCTCACTGCAGCTCACCAGCCCTGATTTTTAATCCTCTCTGTATCCATCAACTAATCTATTTTCCCGCCATTTTGAGTGTTTCTATTACTGTCTGGCCAGTACTGTATCAGGTTTGTTGATTGACACTGTGGAGGATCATTCCAGACAGTCCAATCGCAGAGTTAATTGTTAATTGCTGACGAGTGCTTCAGTTGCACATATATGACATCCCCCCCCATGCACAAGTTTTAATGTAATGTATGTGGGAAAATATAATACTACATTGGTCAGTCTAGAGCAGTGGTTCCCCACCTCGGGTGACCTGGGTGTTCTTGGACCGCAACTCCCAGAAATCCCAGCCAGCACCGCCAGTGGGGAAGGCTTCTGGGAACTGCAGTCCAAGAACACCCTGGGTTATTCAAGACTGGCAATTACTGACCCAGAGCACTGAGGAGCCTAAGCTTTATGACCATCGGTGAAGCTGTACATCTCATGGTTTCATATTAATTCATATTAATACGGCTTAGCGAACTGGGAATGTTTATCCTCTCTAAAAGAAGGCTGAGGGGGATATGTTTAAATATCTGAAAGGATGTCATAGTGAAGAGGGGACAGGTTTGTTTTCCATGGCTTCAGAGACTAGGACTCGGGGCAATGGTTTCAAACTACAGGAAAAGAGATTCCATTTGATCATTAGGAAGAACTTCCTGACAGTTAGAGCTGTTTGGCAGTGGAATAAGCTGCCACAAAGGAGGGTGGTGGAGTTTCCTTCTTTGGAGTTTTTTAAGCAGAGGCTGGATGGCCATCTGTCCGAAATATTGTGATGGGGGTTTCTGCATGGCAGGGGGTTGGACTAGATGGCCCTTGAGGTCTCTTTCAACTCTATGATTCTATGATTCTAATATTTATTCATATTAATTCATATTAATAGCAGTGGAATAGGCTGCCACAGAGGGTGGTGGAGTCTCTTTGGAGGTTTTTAAGCAAATGCGGGATGGCCGTCTGTTGGGAGTCCTGTGATGGGGGTTCCTGCATGGCAGGGGGTTGGACTGGATGGCCCACCAGGGCTCTTCAGACTCTATGATTCTATAATTCTAAAGCACATCTGATCTCGCCTGATTTCGGAAGCTAGGCAGGGTCAGCCCTGGCTAGTACTTGGATGGGAGACCCCCAGGGAATACCAGGTGCTGTAGGCGCCTGGAGTAAGGACTGGCAAACCACTCCAATATTCCTGCCAAGAAAACTCCATGGACATGGAGTCACGAACAGTTGGTCACGACTGTAATGACACAACACAACACAACACAACACACACACACACACACACACACGGTGCTATAACATTCAGTCATAGCATTGAATACAAGGACATAAAGGTAGTTCCATATTAATAAAAAGTTCTGACCCTTATGAAACGTTGGAATAATCGTGGAGTAATGGAGACGGTGGCTGCCTTTTAAGGCCTTTGCGTCCAACCCCCCCACCCCACCCCCCGCTCAAGGCAAGAATCCCCATCAAGGTTGGGAGTTCCCCAGTGGTGGTCCAATTTTCGCTTGAATGCCTCCGGCACTGGGGCACTCCTCACCTCATAAGGTAACTTGTTCTGTTGCCATACTACTCTAAACAGTTAAGAAGTTTTTCCTGATATGCAGCCAAAATCTGGCTTCCTGTGTAGCTTGAGCCCACCGTTCTGTGTCCTGCCTTCTGGGGGTGATCGAAAACAGATCCCGCCCCCTCCTCTGCCTTTCAAGTATTTGAAGAGTACTGTCATATCTCACAATCTTCTTTTCTCCAGGGTAAACCTCTTCACTCAGTCTTTCCTTGCAGGGGTGGATTTCCAGTCCTCCTGATCATCCCTTGTTGTCCTCCTCTGAACCTGCTCTAGTTTGTGGGCACCCATCTGGCCGCAGGGCTCCAGATGAGACCTGACCGATGCCGAATAGAGGGGGACGGATCAATATGGCGTAATATCCAGAGGACAAAAACAAAGAATCTTCCCCCCCCCTCTGTGTGTGTGTGTGTGTGTGTGTGTGTGTGTGTGTGTGTGTGTGTGTGTGTGTGTGATTTTTGTTTCTCTTGAAGCTATCAACGTTTTGCTTTCCCTTGGTTTTCATGGGATCAACCCTAACAGAACTGTTCCGTCTGTCGACCGTCCCCCATCACCATTTATGTATTTATTTATTTAGCCTCACGGGAAGAGGAGGAGCATGCCAGTGTCCAGCCCAGCCTAGGAGAGCTGTCCGTCTCGGATGTCACGGGTGATTCTGTCCGCCTCTCTTGGACCGTCCGCACGGGGAGCTTTGACTCCTTCCTCGTCCAGTACAAGGATGTCGCGGGCAAACCCCAGGATCTCCCCGTGGAGGGAGACTCCCGTCAAGTCCTTGTCCCCACCCTGGCTCCTTCCCACAGATACAAGTTCAACCTTTTTGGTATCTCTGGGCACGGGCGTTCGGTCCCTCTCTCCACGGAAGCCACGACAGGTTAGCAGCAAGAGTTCCGCCTTCTCTTCCTGAATTTGAATGCATTCCATGATGCGAAGGTTCTATTTGTTGTTGTTTAAAAAGACTAAAACGTGGGAAGGATCCACTGGGGATCAGTTCCAGGCCTTCCCATGGATAACGAGAACAGTAGATAAGAGAGAACAGTAAAAAATCCAAAAACTGCTGTTTTGTAATAGTAGCTTGCTTTAAGGCTGCTGTTTTGTGACAGTAGCTTGATTTACAGCTGCTTTTTGTGACACTGGCTTGCTTTGCAGCTGCTGAATTATTTAATTTTTTCCTCTACCAACCGTGGATAATTGAATCAGTGGATACAGGGTCCAACTGTAATTTGTTCACTGATTTAACGTTTGCGTCACCGGCATGCAGGGGATTCCCACCACGGACACGGCACTAGGATCAGGTCCTGTGATTCGTCACCTCGGATGAACCACGAATTCAGACAGACTGCCATTTTGGCGGTACGTCCCCATTTCTTAATTGTGACTCTTGGAGCTCCAGGTGGTTAAATCCACTGGTTCAAAATGTTGGGATGTGGCCTTGCTTCAATTCAGATAGAAAAGAAAGACTCGTTTGGGCTCATTTCCCGAAGCTCCGGATGCCTCTCCCATCTTGATGAAATGAAAGTTGAGAAGCAAATAGCTATAACAATTTAATTTTAAAATATAAACAAAAACAGAATTGGTGGTCTTTTCAAAGGAGGTGAAAAGGTGTCGCTCGGGCCAAACAGGTTGCAGAAGTTCTGGCAAAAAGTTTCACTAAAGCAATACAGTAAAGGCCTCTCTCTCTCTCTCTCTCTCTCTCTCTCTCTCTCTCTCTCTCTCTCTCTCTCTGTCGCCATCTCTTTATCTGTTTTAGCCTCCACTGCCACTTCACCAGAAGGCGAAGCCGCCACTCAGCCCAGCCTGGGAGAGCTCTCGGTTGCCGACATCTCCACCCATTCTGTCCACCTCTCCTGGACTGTTCGCTCTGGCCGTTTCGATTCTTTCCTCCTCCAGTACAAGGACGCCGAGGGCAAGCTGCAGACCTTGCCCGTGGAGAGGGACTTCCGTGATATCATTGTCCCCAATCTGATTCCTTCCCACAGATATACGTTCAACCTTTACGGCCTCTCCGGCCGCAAGCGCTCAGCACCCGTCTCCACGGATGGCACCACAGGTCTGCAATAGAGATGGGCGCGAACTGCCCAAGTAGTTGTTCGTCGTGGTTCGTCAGCCTCAATGAACCACACATTTCCAGATGGTTTATTGGCGAACCACGAACTGCTTCGCGGGGTCTTTTCTTTTTTAGACAGCCTACACCCCACAATGGAGGGATTTTGAGGTGGGGGGACACAATGAACCCGGAGGTTCATAAATCACCATAAAATCCATTGCTTCCCAAAAGTACAGGTCAAATCAACCTGATCTGAAGCAAAGAAAACCCCGTGGCAATTTCCCACGAATTTGCTGGTTCGTTTTGGGCTTCGTGCTCCCAGCTTTAGTTAGCAACTGGCAGCCACAGCAGGCTTCTAATGGGCCAAAATCCGCAAGAAAAATCATCCTTTTCTCATTTTCAGCAAGCACAAATAACAGACAGATAGTCGTTAGAGACACAAACGCTATTTTGCAATTTGAGCTGAAGAATCTGCCACGGGTGAGACCATAAGATTTGAAATTCTGCTGGAGGTTTTGCATAATTAGGGGATCCCAAATTTGTTTCTTATAAATACTTTCAAATGTTGGTTGTAAGATACAGTAAGACCCCTTGTATTCATGGGAGGTTAGTTCTGCCTCCATCCCACAGATACTGAAATCCGTGGATAATGGTGAATGCTAAATATATAGGGAGGACCCAGAAAAAATATTACCATGCCTTACCAGAACGGGCCACTAGAAGGCTCCAGATAGCATTGGAGGCATTACACTATAGTGTTTTGTCACTGTCAGAGTTTTGTGCTATTTGATCAGCCAGCAGAAGCAATATTTATTGAATAAATAGTTAGCCAGAGACAGAGTTTTCTTAAAACCAAAACAGCTATATTACAAACTGTACACAAATCTATCACAGCTTCACAGAACTTATACAAAGTTCAACAGCATAACAGCATACATTACATTAACAAAATATATGGCAGAGAAACAAAGTGGGCGCAGGGGTAAAATGACTGTACTGCAGCTAAAACTGTGCTCACGATCTGGGGTTCAGTCCCAGGTGGCTGGCTCATGGTTGACTCAGCCTCCCATCCTTCCGAGGTCGGTAAAATGAGTCCCCAGACTGCTGGTGGGTGGGTGGGTGCAATGTGTAGCCTGCATAATTAAACTGAAAACCACCCAGAGACTATTTGAAGTGGTATGGGGCGGTATATAAGCTTTGCTTTTTTTCTTCCTCTGGTAGGATCGGAGAGAGGAAAGAACATGCATAAGTCCTAAGTCTGCCGTTGCTTTACCGCAGGCATGTCCAACCTTTGGCCTGCCTGATGTTTTGGACCAGAACTCCCAGAATTCCAAGCCTGTATTTCCAATGGCAAAGGATTGTGGGAGTTATGGTGCAACACATCTGGAGGGCCAAAGTTTGGACACGCCTGCTTTACCGGAACTGGACGGGCAACTCCTTGGATTCTAATCCCAATTTAGTTATTACAGGAGCAGACGTTCCGGCTCCTGTGATGAGCGATTTGCTTTCCCCACTGCCTCCCCCAATACCTTCCAACCTCTCTCTCTCTCTCTCTGTCTCTCTGTCTCTCTCTCTCTCTCTTGTAGCCCCAGTGCCATCAGTAGCCCCAGGAGAAGCAGAGAGCGTGACAACACCTGCCCAGCCCAAGCTTGGGGAACTCTCAGCTTCCAACATTTCTAGCCATTCTCTCCAGCTTTCTTGGACTCTCCTGGCAGGGAATGTGGATTCTTTCTTGATTCAGTACAAGGATGCCTCCGGAAAGCTTCAGAAACAGCCGGTCCAAGGAGGAGGCACCCGCGAAGCCACCGTCTCCAACCTTGTGCCTTCCCGCAGATACAGGTTCAACCTTTACGGAGTCTCTGGGCTCCAGCGGATCGGCCCCATTACTACCGAGGCCGTCACAGGTCAGCGGCGGCTCGAATACTATCTGTAATTCTTTCACGGGGGGGGCAGTGATCTCTCCTCCGAGGGAGGTCATCATGGGGCTTCCTCTCTATCAGAGTTTGGGGACGCTGAGTAAAAATTAGCCAAGTTCTCTCCACAAGGATGGGCGTTCACTCTGTGGTCCTCTCGGTTTCAGCCCCGCTGATGGAGAAACCCACTCCCCCCGTCAGGCTGGGGGAACTGACCGCCTCCAACGGGATGCCAAATTCTCTCGACCTCTCCTGGACAGTCGAGGAGGGGTCTTTTGACTCGTTTATCGTCCAGTATCGAGACGTCCACGGGAAACCCCAAGCCCTGCCCGTGGATGGGAACCTGCGTTCTGTTCACCTCCACGACCTGGCTCCCTCTCACAGATACAAGTTCAACCTCTACGGCATCTTGGGCCGGAAACGCCTAGGCCCCATTTTCACGGAAGGCGAGACAGGTCAGCCATGGGGCTTCTGTACCAAGAGGTGCCAGATTCTGACTCTCTGTGTGTGTCTGTCTGTGTGTCTGTCTGTCTGTCTGTCTCGAGTACATATTTATTACAGAAAAGAGAAACGATGGAAAACAGTCAACATTTTGTTACGGTGTTAGATTGTGAGGTAACATTTGTCACGTAATAACTTAGCACGACCATGGGAACACGGGAACAAAACCACCTGATTGGAACAAACGTTATCATGGTACAGAATCAGTTGCGGTAAAAAGAAGTAACAGTCTCTTCTCTCTCTCTGTCTCTCTCTCTGTCTCTCTCTCTCTCTGGCTGTTACTTCACGTCCTACCTTGTTCCGCTGTCACGTGGTTTTGTCCCTGTTCAGTCCCTGTTTCCATTTACTTACAGGCATGATTACTTCTTGTGACAACTGTTACTTCACGGTCTTGTTCCATGACAAATTCTGAATTTGTCCTTCTTTCTTAACCCTTTTTTTAAATATCGTAAATAAAACCTTTTCGATATTTCGATTTACCGGTCTTCCAGGATGCTACAGGATTTTCAGTACTTTCTTTAATAAACATTTGCACTGCATGATGTTTCCCATAGGGAAACTAATGTTGAATGCCACTTCAGCTGCTGACCACTAGGTGGACACTGGTTGTTACGTGACAGGCCGTTACTTCACGTCCCTTGTATCGGAACAGAAACCGGGAACCAACCATGACAAGAGAATTCCCCAGCCCAGGGGCAGGTACGCCTTGTCACGCTTTGTTCCCGGTTACGGGGGCGTGGTCGAGACAACTTTTGGACGTGCTGTGGACGTGAAGTAAGATTTTTTTGTACCGGTCCCAAGCAGGACAGCAAGAAGGGACAAACGGGATGTGAAGTTAACTGCCTAAATCTGTCTCTGTCTCTGTCTCTGTCTCTTTCCCTCTCTCTGGTTCTCCTACCTAGGGGTGAGGAACGGGAAAGAACCGGATGTAACCAGCTTCTGCACTACTGGAGCATCGAGTCCTCTTTCGGTTTCTTCTTTCCCTATTCTGCTGTTTCAGACCATAATTTGGGTGGTCTATGAAATCATCGCACATTCCTGCCTTTATTTCTGAGTCGTCCATCAAGGCACTGCCTACTCACGCATCAGATGGTTCTATTTCTCTTCTTTTTCTCCTCCAGCCACTGACTGCTGTTCAGAAGCCTGAAATCTTTGTCCTCCCTAAATTTCCCCAACTCATCCCAGTGTTTTTTTTTTAATCCTCCGTTTCTTCTTCTTCAGCTCCATTGCCCACAACGCCACCACCTCAACCCACCTTGGGCGAACTCTCGGTCTCCAATGTCACGAGTTATTCTGCCCATCTCTCTTGGACTGTCCCCACCGGAGACTTCGACTCCTTCCTGATCCAGTACAAGGATGCGGAGGGGAAGCCGCTGTCATTGCCCGTGGAAGGGGAGCTCCATGAGGTCACGGTCCCCAGCTTGGTCCCTTCTCGCAGATACAAGTTCAACCTCTATGGAGTCTCTGGGTGGAAGCGTGTGGGACCAGTTTCTACTGACATGGTCACAGGTAGGGACGGGAAGATCTTCCAACTACTAGAAAACTAAGGTTTCAAATTACAGGAAAAGAGATCCCATTTGAACATTAGGGAGAACTTCATGACAGTTAGAGCTGTTTGGCAGTGGAATCTGCTGCCACAAAGGAGGGTGGTGGAGTCTCCTTCTTTGGAGGTTTTTAAGCAGAGGCTGGATGGCCATCTGTCAGAAATACTGTGATGGGGATTCCTGCATGGCAGGGGATTGGACTAGATGGCCCTTGAGGTCTCTTCCAACTCTATGATGATTCTATGATTCTATGAGATGGGCACGAACAGGCTAAATCGTGGTTTGTCGTGGTTCGTCAGCCTTGAGGAACCACACATTTCCAGATGGTTTATCGGTGAACCACGAAACGTTTCACCAGGTTTTTTCTTTTTAGACAGCCCACACCCCACAATGGAGGGATTTTGAGGTGGGGGACACAATGAACCCGGAGGTTCATCAATCACCATAAAATCCATTGCTTCTCAAAAGTACAAGTCAAATCGAACTGATCTGAAGCAAAGAAAACCCCAGTGGCAATTTCCCACGAATTTCCTGGTTCGTTTTGGGCTTCGTGCTCCTATCTTTAGTCAGCAACTGGCAGCCACAGCAGGCTTCCAATGGGCCAAAATCAGCAAGAAAAATCATCCTTTTCTCATTTTCAGCAAGCACAAATAACAGACTGATAGTCGTCAGAGAGGAACGGCACCAGGATATGGCACTTTTTCCTCTTTTGAACTATGACTCTCCCAGCATCATCCAGCCAGTGTTGTCACTGGGGGTTCTAGTTGGATAATTCTTGGAGATGGAGTCCAAAATAATCTTAATCCGTGCTCACTGTTTTCTCCAGGAGACAATCTCCCAAACTCTCTACACTATAGCAGTGGTTCCCAACGTCCCTAATGCCGCAACCCTTTAATATAGTCCCTCCTGTTGTGGTGACCCCCCCCCCTTGCCCTGCTTGGAAGAGGCCACAAGCCCCCTTTGGCCGGTAGGCCACTGCCACAGGGGGCCATGGAGAACTTCCCTCTACAGGCACCCTCAGCCAATCGCAGCCTCCGGTGCCATTGAGTGACATCCCCTCCAACCTATCAAGCTGGAATTCACTCCTTCCTCCCCCTCCTCCTCCAGACCCAGCCACTTGTGCCTTTTTCTTCACTGGCTTATGGTGACCCCTGTGAGATGGTCATTTGACCCCCAAAGGGGTCCCGACTCCCCAGGTTGAGAACCACTGGGCTAGAGAAAGAAGGAATAGGATCCATTCTAGAATAACTGTTAGCAAGGTATAGGAGAGATACACTGATAAAATGCAGGGTTTTGCCTTTTGGGGGATTCTTGCAACACCAGAGCATTGAACGGCAATATTAAGCAAAACCGATTTGTCAGCATTTCACAGATTAATTTATTTATTATTATTTATTATTTATTTGTTTCATTTTTATACCGCACCATCTTCCTTCAGGAACTCTGGGTGGTTTATAAGATAAAAACATCAAGTTAAGAAAGAATATAAGCAAATCAAGAGGGGGAAATACCCTTGGCAAGATGCAGCAAGGACGTACCGGGGGGGGGGGAGTGAGCGTGGAAATACATAAATTAAATTAAAATTAAAATTAAATTAAAGGTCACCATATGCCTCCCTAAAAAGCATAGTTTCCAAAGCCTTTTTGAAGGTGGGCAGGGACTGTGCAAGGCGCAGCTCACTTGGTAGATGGTTCCACAATGAGGGGCCCACTACAGAGAAGGCGCGGTTGCATGTAAGCAACTTCCGCGCCTCCCTAGGCGTGGCCACTCGGAGTGAGAGCACCTGCGACATTCGAGTGGGCCTGGCCTCAGTTGACCTCTGGGCGATACGCTCTGACAGGTATTCAGGACCCAAGCCGTAGAGGGTTTTGAAAACCAAAACCAGGACCTTGAACTTTATCCGGAGGGCCCCGTGCAGCCAATGCAGGCGAGCCAGAACTGGGGTGATGTGATCGTATCTACGAGCACCCACCACTAGTCTGGCCGCCGCATTCTGCACCCATTGGAGTCTCCGGACAAGGGTCAAGGGCAACCCCACATAAAGGGTGTTGCAGTAATTGAGCCTCGAGATCACGAGGGCCTGCACGACTGTCCTCAGGGAGGACTCATCAAGGTATGGGTGGATCTGGGCGATCCTGCGGAGGTGGGAAAAAGCAGCCTTGGAGACGGCCATCACCTGGGCTTCCAGGGAGAGGGCCGAGTCCAAGACCACAGCCAGATTCCTGGCCCTGTCCGTAGGCTGGAGGGAGACTCCCCCCAGACTAGGGAGGGGGCCATTGTACCTAGACGAGGGCGCCCCAAAGAACAGAGCCTCGGTCTTTCTGGGTTCAATTTGAGCCTGTTGGGTCTGGTCCATTCCAAGACCGCCTCCAGGCACAGATCGAGGGAGCAGACTGCCTCCACTGCAGAGGAAGAAAAGGAGAGATAGGGCTGTGTATCATCAGCGTACTGATGACAGCGAACTCTAAATCTCCTGATGACCTCAGCCAGTGGCCTCATATAAATGTTGAACAGCATGAGGGAGATTGCTGACCCCTGGGACACCCCACAAGGGAGCATCTAAGGAGCCGACAGGTCATCCCCCTGCTGGACCCGCTGAGACCGGCTGTCGAGGAAGGATCGGAGCCAGCAGAGCGCTGAACCCCCGATTCCCGAATCGTTGTCCTCCCTAAATTTCCCCAACTCATCCCAGTGTTTTTTTCTTTAAATCCTTCATTTCTTCTTCTTCAGCTCCATTGCCCACAACGCCACCACCTCAACCCACCTTGGGAGAACTCTCGGTCTCTAATGTCACGAGTTATTCTGCCCATCTCTCTTGGACCGTCCCCACCGGAGACTTCGACTCCTTCCTGATCCAGTACAAGGATGCGGAGGGGAAGCCGCTGTCATTGCCCGTGGAAGGGGAGCTCCATGAGGTCACGGTCCCCAGCTTGGTCCCTTCTCGCAGATACAAGTTCAGCCTCTATGGAGTCTCTGGGCGGAAGCGTGTGGGACCAGTTTCTACTGACATGGTCACAGGTAGGGACGGGAAGATCTTCCAACTACTAGAAAACTAAGGTTTCAAATTACAGGAAAAGAGATCCCATTTGAACATTAGGGAGAACTTCATGACAGTTAGAGCTGTTTGGCAGTGGAATCTGCTGCCACAAAGGAGGGTGGTGGAGTCTCCTTCTTTGGAGGTTTTTTAAGCAGAGGCTGGATGGCCATCTGTCAGAAATACTGTGATGGGGGTTCCTGCATGGCAGGGGGTTGGACTAGATGGCCCTTGAGGTCTCTTCCAACTCTATGATGATTCTATGATTCTATGAGATGGGCACGAACAGGCTAAATCGTGGTTTGTCGTGGTTCGTCAGCCTTGAGGAACCACACATTTCCAGATGGTTTATCGGTGAACCACGAAACGTTTCACCAGGTTTTTTCTTTTTAGACAGCCCACACCCCACAATGGAGGGATTTTGAGGTGGGGGACACAATGAACCCGGAGGTTCATAAATCACCATAAAATCCATTGCTTCCCAAAAGTACAAGTCAAATCGAACTGATCTGAAGCAAAGAAAACCCCAGTGGCAATTTCCCACGAATTTCCTGGTTCGTTTTGGGTTTCGTGCTCCCAGCTTTAGTCAGCAAGTGGCAGCCACAGCAGGCTTCCAATGGGCCAAAATCAGCAAGAAAAATTATCCTTTTCTCATTTTCAGCAAGCACAAATAACAGACTGATAGTTGTCAGAGAGGAACGGCACCAGGATATGGCACTTTTTCCTCTTTTGAACTATGACTCTCCCAGCATCATCCAGCCAGTGTTGTCACTGGGGGTTCTAGTTGGATAATTCTTGGAGATGGAGTCCAAAATAATCTTAATCCGTGCTCACTGTTTTCTCCAGGAGACAATCTCCCAAACTCTCTACACTATAGCAGTGGTTCCCAACGTCCCTAATGCCGCAACCCTTTAATATAGTCCCTCCTGTTGTGGTGACCCCCCCCCTTGCCCTGCTTGGAAGAGGCCACAAGCCCCCTTTGGCCGGCAGGCCACTGCCACAGGGGGCCATGGAGAACTTTCCTCTACAGGCACCCTCAGCCAATCGCAGCCTCCGGTGCCATTGAGTGACATCCCCTCCAACCTATCAAGCTGGAACTCACTCCTTCCTCCCCCTCCTCCTCCAGACCCAAGGCATTTGTGCCTTTTTCTTCACTGGCTCATGGTGACCCCTGTGAAATGGTCGTTCGACCCCCCCAAAGGGGGTCCCGACTCCCCAGGTTGAGAACCACTGGGCTAGAGAAAGAAGGAATAGGATCCATTCTAGAATAACTGTTAGCAAGGTATAGGAGAGATACACTGATAAAATGCAGGGTTTTGCCTTTTGGGGGATTCTTGCAACACCAGAGCATTGAACGGCAATATTAAGCAAAACCGATTTGTCAGCATTTCACAGATTAATTTATTTATTATTATTTATTATTTATTTGTTTCATTTTTATACCGCACCATCTTCTTTCAGGAACTCTGGGTGGTTTATAAGATAAAAACATCAAGTTAAGAAAGAATATAAGCAAATCAAGAGGGGGAAATACCCTTGGCAAGATGCAGCAAGGACGTACCGGGGGGGGGGGAGTGAGCGTGGAAATACATAAATTAAATTAAAATTAAAATTAAATTAAAGGTCACCATATGCCTCCCTAAAAAGCATAGTTTCCAAAGCCTTTTTGAAGGTGGGCAGGGACTGTGCAAGGCGCAGCTCACTTGGTAGATGGTTCCACAATGAGGGGCCCACTACAGAGAAGGCGCGGTTGCATGTAAGCGACTTCCGCGCCTCCCTAGGCGTGGCCACTTGGAGTGAGAGCACCTGCGACATTCGAGTGGGCCTGGCCTCAGTTGACCTCTGGGCGATACGCTCTGACAGGTATTCAGGACCCAAGCCGTAGAGGGTTTTGAAAATCAAAACCAGGACCTTGAACTTTATCCGGAGGGCCCCGTGCAGCCAATGCAGGCGAGCCAGAACTGGGGTGATGTGATCGTATCTACGAGCACCCACCACTAGTCTGGCCGCCGCATTCTGCACCCGTTGGAGTCTCCAGGACAAGGGTCAAGGGCAACCCCACATAAAGGGTGTTGCAGTAATTGAGCCTCGAGATCATCACGAGGGCCTGCACAACTGTCCTCAAGGAGGACTCATCAAGGTACGGGTGGATCTGGGCGATCCTGCGGAGATGGAAAAAAGCAGCCCTGGAGACGGCCATCACCTGGGCTTCCAGGGAGAGGGCCAAATCCAAGACCACACCCAGATTCCTGGCCCTGTCCGTAGGCTGGAGGGAAACTCCCCCCAGACTAGGGAGGGGGCCATTGTACCTAGACGAGGGCGCCCCAAAGAACAGAGCCTCGGTCTTCTCTGGGTTCAATTTGAGCCTGTTGGGTCTGGTCCATTCCAAGACCGCCTCCAGGCACAGATCGAGGGAGCAGACTGCCTCCACTGCAGAGGAAGAAAAGGAGAGATAGAGCTGTGTATCATCAGCGTACTGATGACAGCGAACTCTAAATCTCCTGATGACCTCAGCAGGTGGCCTCATATAAATGTTGAACAGCATGAGGGAGATTGCCGACCTCTGGGACACCCCACAAGGGAGCATCTAAGGAGCCGACAGGTCATCCCCGTGCTGGACCCGCTGAGACCGGCTGTCGAGGAAGGATCAGAGCCAGCAGAGTGCTGAACCCCCGATTCCCGAATCGTTGTCCTCCCTAAATTTCCCCAACTCATCCCAGTGTTTTTTTCTTTAAATCCTTCATTTCTTCTTCTTCAGCTCCATTGCCCACAACGCCACCACCTCAACCTACCTTGGGCGAACTCTCGGTCTCCAATGTCACGAGTTATTCTGCCCATCTCTCTTGGACCATCCCCGCCGGAGACTTCGACTCCTTCCTGATCCAGTACAAGGATGCGGAGGGGAAGCCGCTGTCATTGACTGTGGAAGGGGAGCTCCGTGAGGTCACGGTCCCCAGCTTGGTCCCTTCTCGCAGATACAAGTTCAACCTCTATGGAGTCTCTGGGCGGAAGCGTGTGGGACCAGTTTCTACTGACATGGTCACAGGTAGGGACGGGAAGATCTTCCAACTACTAGAAAACTAAGGTTTCAAATTACAGGAAAAGAGATCCCATTTGAACATTAGGGAGAACTCCCTGACAGTTGGAACAGTAGTGGAATATGTTGCCACGGAGGGAGGCGGAGTCTCCTTGTTTGGAGGTTTTTAAGCATAGGCTGGATGGCCATCTGTCAGGATTCCTGTAATGGGGGGTTCCTGCATGGCAGGGGGTTGGACTAGATGGCCCTTGAGGTCTCTTCCAACTCTATGATTCTATGATCTCTCTTCTCTCAAAAAAAGTGTGTGTGTGCATGTGTGTTGCTTAATCTTCTCCCTGCCATTTTCTCTTCTGTTCACTTTATTTTATTTTATTTTATTTGTCACATTTATAGCCCACATTTCTCCCAGTAAAGGACTTGAGGTAGCTCACGGGATACAAAAGAACAGTACTGAAAATGAATAAATTATACATGAAGAAACTATTAAACTTTAACACCGATTGAAATGCACTGAAGGATTAGAAATATTTAAAGATTTAAGAACAGACTTAAACAACAACAACAACAAAAACAGCATTCAGGGGTTAAGTTAGGCGTGTTAAAATCCTTTGTGATTCTTCACACTTATTTGCATGCACATTGCTACATGGATCGTTTCTTTGCTCTAAAATCTGTCTGTCTCTCCTGATCTCTGTTCTGCCAGCGTCATTACCCGAGGAACCTCCAAGTTTAGGCGAGCTCTTGGTTTCGAATGTCACCAGCGATTCCGTCCGTCTCTCTTGGACGGTACGCACGGGGAGCTTTGAAACCTTTCTGATCCAGTACAAGGACGCCCAGGGCAAGCCTCACTCCATCCCGGTGGAAGGAGTCTTCCGAGAGCTGGCCGTCCCAAATCTCGTCCCATCCCGCCGATACAAGTTCAACCTTTACGGACTCACTGGCCGCAACAAGCGGCTTGGCCCTGTTTCCACAGACACCATCACAGGTCAGTTTAACTGCAGCTCAGATCCTTTCTTGAACATCTCTCTTTGGTGCTGGACCTCTGTCAGTTCACACAGGGCCTTTTTACACGACCCCTAAGATCCGCTGGTCCCTTAAATTCGGACCAGAGATCTTGAGGGTTCGTTGCTGTTCCTCCGTCCCCACCCGCTCCGCACTTCTTTGTTCTGTCTGCGTGGGGGGGGGAGGAAAAAAAGCCTTAGACAGAGACAAAAGAATAAAAGGCTTACCTCCGGTGCTGGTGGAAGTTGCTCCGACCTCCGTTTACTTCCTGGTTCCTCTTTAAGGGGCGGAGGCAAAAGAAAAACAACAGAAAGAAGCGAGGAGAGCTCAGGCAGTCTCAGGCATCAAATTTTTTCACCATCAAAAAGCAGGTACAAGAAAACTGCTGCTTGGTCGCACTAAAGTGGGCGGGGTTGCACTTAATTGTCTGCAAACTCCGGAGCTGGTGGGTAAACATTTTTAAAGTCCGGAGCTTGCAGCCATTTGCGGCGGAGCTTAGGGGTCGTGTATAAACGCCCACAGTCAAGGGGAAGCAGTCAATACAGTAGTTACATAACAGAATTGTGGCCCTTTTTTAAAGAATCAGAGGCGATGGGAGGGAGTTGGTTGGCCCAGCACATCGTCCTGTGAGTACAATATCATGGATGAACGTCCAGCTAGATTTTATCCCAATGCTTCCATTCAAGGCTTCTCCTGGTCACTGGTTGAACATAATTCTAAATCTGGTTCAGTTTTATACTGAGCGAGAAACAGACATCAAAGATAGTTTTGTCATTGGACGGTAAGAATTGTTAACTAATAAAAACGTCCAAGTGTCAGAACAAGTGTGTCTCTCCATTCCGGGGAGATGGCAGATTTACTAACTCAGTTAGAGGACTTTAGAGCCTGGGATTACTGATTTCACAAAGTGCAAACGTGACGACCATGCCTTTGCAAGTTTAAAAGGCCAATGAGTGGGAGAAGTCTGCAAATCCTATCAAATGCTTCCGCGATTCGATATATCGAAAGGCAGATGCCCGTAGCAAAAAATAATAATGAAAGGACCGGCTTAAATGGGGAAAACGGATCTCGTTTCGGTACCAAACAAACCGCACGGCCTCCGGTTTCGCAATGAAAAGCGAGGTGATGAGATTCCCTGCCCTAGGCACGATAATCGCTCATCACGCTTGGGGCGCAGTTGCGGGGGCGTGGTCGCGACCAGCTCGGAACGACATTGCTGGCAAGTGAGGTTAGGGTTCTTCGTACCGGTCCGCAGCGGGACAGCGAAGAGGGACGAAAGGTAAGTGAAGTAACGGCCTTAGACAGTTACTTCATGTCCGTTTTGTCTCTGTAAGTGTTGCGCTTCGGACCAGTACAAAAAATTCTTACTTCACGTCTGTAGTGCAACAGGAGAAATTTGTCTCGACCACGCCCCCAGAGTGGGATCAGAACATGACCTGGCGCTGGGTTGGGGTATTCTCTTGTCACGGTTTGTTCCTGGTTTGTGTTCCGAGATAAGGGACCGCGTGGTAACAACTGTCATGCAACAACCATTTCGTTCCCCTCACAAACATGCGGCTTTTTCTCTCTCTCAATATTTTGACTGTTTCAGATCGACATTTCGATTAGCTGATGCTCAGGGATAGGGTTACATCCTCTTTTTTTGCTGAACAACGTCAAACTAGCCAGAATTTGTCACGGAACAAGACCGTGAAGTAACACTTGTCACGAGACAAGTTATCACGACCGTGGGAACATGGAAACAGGGACTAAAGAGGGACAAAAACCACATCATCGTGACCAACGCTATCACAGTACAAAACTAGTCGCGGTACAAGGAAGGACATGAAGTAGCCAACTTAGAGCACAGTTCCACTGGAAATAAGAGCCACTGTTAAACTGAGTTAAGCATTGTTGACATCGAGTTAGATATTCCCAGCCTCACACGACAGATGGGTGGGGTGGATTTATTTGGGCTGCAAAGTGAGTTTTATTTTATTTTTTCAGCCAGCTATTTGTGGAAGTATTTCTGCCCCAACTGTGGGCCGGTCCTCAAAGCTTCATAGATGATTCAGAAAAGTCCACTGTGGTCTCTATTTTTCCATGTTTAAGACTATATATTTTTTACAAAAACAGTTAAACTAAAAATTTAGGGTCATCTTATATATGGAAGTCAGCCAATGAGAGGGGCACACAGTAGAGAAACTGTTGTTTCAGGCTGGAAAAAATTGGGGAGGCGTCTTATGCAGGCGAAAATACAGTTGTATTTCCTAATCTCTCTCTCTCTCTCTCTCTCTCTCTCTCTCTCTCTCTCTCTCTCTTACTCCAATAGCATCTCTACCAGCTGAAACAAAAGCTCTCCCGAGCTTGGGACAACTCTCTGTATCTAATGTCACTACTGATTCCGCCAGTCTCTCCTGGACCGTCCAAACAGGGAGCTTTGACTCTTTCTTAATCCAGTACAGAGACACTGAAGGCAAAACCCAGGCATTGCCCTTGGAGGGAAGCGCCCGCAGGACCACCATCCTCGGCCTCTCTCCTTCCCGACGATACAAGTTCAACCTTATTGGGCTCGTAGGGCGCAAACGCATTGGCCCCATCTCTGCTGAGGCTGTCACAGGTCTGTGGGCTTGAATGGCCATGTCAAGCTACTTGGCCAATCCCAGGAAGACATTCACAAGAGACCATGGGGAGTGAACCATAGGCTATGTGTCAGAAAAACTCAGTCGCCCCTTTTGGAAAAGCAGAGCCGTGGACCTGACACAAGTATAGGTCACCCCAGATTAAATACCAGTGCTTTAAGGAAGGCCCACTTGCACCAGTTGAATTTTCCCACAATGTAGTGCCCACAACGTCTGGGTCAGAATATGTCTGTGAAGATTTTCCGTCACCCAGGTGAGGTTATGCAGAAGTTGAGTCAGGGCAACTGGACTTCTTTTCAGACTGACAAAGCTACTTGGATGACTGGTGAAAACGTTTCAACTCCAGAAGAACAGAAGTCCGGTAGCCCTGACTCAGCTCCCAGATAACCTGGGTCAGAAGTTGCAAAGAAACTAAAATGGCTGCCACTAGGAGGTGCTCCATGGTGCTGGTCTTGGCTTCCCACCCAGTCCACATTTCTGCCACTGGAGTATATCCCTCTGAGTGACACAGTCACCGGGCATGTCCAGGTGATGTCTCAGATGATGTGTAGATAGGAACACTTTGTAACTTGTAGTTTTAAAAATAATTTCCTTCCTGGATGGTCTCTCTGGAAGTTGAATCATGGCTACTGGACTTCTTTTTTTGAGAGATATAGGAACGTTTCGCTGTTCATCCAAACAGCTTCATCGGTCCGATGAAGCTGTTTGGATGAACACGAAACGTTTCATCTCTCAAAAAAAAAAAAAGTCCAGTAGCCATGACTCAACTTCCAGATAAACTCACCTGGATGATTGAGAATCTTCACAGACATATCTTCGCGGATGGTGTGCTACAGCTACAGTGCTAAACTGATAGAATACTAATTCAAATGCTTGCCCGGTCTTATCGGTTCAGCGCTGTGTCACTTGCTGACATTTTAAATAATATAAGAAAGGATTTGAATGCCAGCAAAAGAGATGGATAAGCAGATGGTGACAATGGCAGACAAAGGTGAAGAATAAGAAGCGGGATTGTGTGATGCATGGACACTGGAAGCACACCTTCCCGAAATAACCAAATACAAGTGAACCCTCGTATAACAAACGTACAAGAGAAAAACGGTTGTAATTAGGGATTAATCCGTTTTCAATGCATTCCTATGGGAAATGTGTACAAAGGAAAATTTGCTTAACAGAATTTCATTTGAAACAAATTAATTCCTTTACAAAAGGTACCGCTGTTATTTCTGTTTGAACGGAAACAGCTATTCAAATGCCAGGGGGCAGTATAGAAAGGCTCACAGTGAAAAACTTTGTTCTGCCATGTCCGTAACTGGCTTCTAAATACTTTTACGTGTTAGCCTCTCTATTGTGGGCACAGTTTTAATTCCTGTTTCAACTCCACTCCCCACCCCCCCCCCCACACTCTCTGCCAGCACCCAGAGTAAAGAAGGAAGAGCCAGCGAAGCCCAGCCTTGGGGAATTCTCTGTGTCCGACGTCACCAGCAATTCTGCTCTTCTGTCCTGGACCATTGCCACCGGACAATTTGACTCCTTCCTTATCCAGTACAAGGATGCGCACGGCAAACTCCAGGCGCTCCCCGTGGAGGGAACTTCTCGCGAGGTCACCGTTTCAGACTTAACTCCGGCCCGCAGATACAAGTTCAACCTGTTTGGCCTTTCTGGTCGCAAACGCCTTGGCCCCGTCTCCTCTGAGGCCACGACAGGTCAGCTGAAGCTGCTACCGCACTTCCTTGAGCAGCCGTTTTTTGTTTTGCATCGCCTTATCTCCTCCCGTGGTCACGTGGTCGCTACAGCGGTTTGGCAGTCCGCACTTTGGCGGTTGCTTAGCAATCGGCTTCCCGTCCGCACTTTGCTGAACCGCTTTATACTTCAGTTTTCAGTGACCACAATGTGAAAGTGCAGCATCGGCAAAGTCGGCAAACATGTTTACATTGTGGCAGGCTTTTTTTTTTTTTGCGTGTTCTATGACAGGGAAACGGCAGAAACAGGGGGGGTAGTATGTCCGCAGATTCAACCAAATCACTTTAAAAGGGGATGCAGGAATCGATTTTAAAAAACACCACCCCCAGTGGTCGTGTCAAGAAAAACCGTCACAGTGGCCAAAAATGGGCGTGGCCAAAGGGGCTCTTCAGAAACAGCGATTTGAAAAGCGGACAGTGATTTTTAAGGCAATTTGTCTTTAAGAAAAAGGCATTTCAAATCTAAAGTGCGGTAGTGGTCCCTTCTCTCTCTCTCTCTCTCTCTCTCTCTCTCTCTCTCTCTCTATTTTGTCCCAAATAGGTGGGGAGGGAGGGACCAGAGAAGGAAATCCTTCTCTCCTACGCCAGCCGTTCCCAACCTTGGGGCCCCAGATGTGCTTGGAGTAAAACTCCCAGAAGCCTTCACCGTTTGCTGTTTCGGCAACTGTTGATTTCTGGGAACTGTAGTCTAAGAACATCTGGGACCCCGAGTTTGGGAAGCACTGTTCCATGCCAGTGGTGGCAAACCTTTGGCACTCCGGATGTTTTGGACCACAGCTCCCACAGTCTGTGGTCATTGGCGATCTAGGCTTGCAATTCTGGGAGTTGTGATCCAAAACATCTGGAGTGCTGAAGGCTCGCCACCACTGTTCTGTGCCATCATTGGGAAAGGGATGGTGCTCCAGATGTTGACCGACATAGGCCCTCATTCCCCCTTGTCTCCCTTCTCTCTTCTTGGCCTTTAAAGCAGGCTCTTGTCATTCTCAGATCTGTGCTGGAAGGAACGCCACAGTGGCATGTCCACCATCTTAACATGCTCTCCTTTGCTTTGCAGCCATCTTGCTTCCTGGTGGTTTTGTTTCCCCCATGCTTTCTTTCCTACCTCTGATAGTGAAATACAGTAGGACCCCCGTATCCACTGATTTATTATCCACTGATTCAATTATCCATGGTTGGTAGAGGAAAAAATAAATAAATAATTCAGCAGCCCCAAAGCATGCTACTGTCACAAAGAGCAGCTGTAAAGCAAGCTACTGTCACAAAACAGCAGCCATAAAGCGAGCTACCGTCACAACCAGCAGCTGTAAAGCAAGCTACTATTGCAAAACAGCAGCTGTAAAGAGCCAAGTTACTATCACAAAACAGCAATTTTGGGGACATTTCGGTGTTCTCTCTTATCCCCGGTTTTCATTATCCATGGGAAGGCTTGGAACCAATCCCCGGCGGATACTGGCGTCCTACTGTATGCCAGGTGGAACGTTTTTGTTGGCCCTGGGATCTCTTTTCCTCCCAACTCCTGGGTCCCCAACTCTCACTTTCTACCCTAGTGAAACCAGAGGAGGAAGAGCAGAAACAGGAAGAGCAAGAGGAGGAAGAGGAGGAGGAGAAAAAAGAAGATGGGAGGCACAAACCTCAATTGGGGGAACTCGTGGTCTCAGAAGCCCACAGCGACTCAGTCCGCCTGTCTTGGAGTGTCCCAAATGGGAGCTTTGACTCCTTCCTTCTCCAGTACGAGGATGGAGAGGACGATGTCCACACATTGCCCGTGGACGGTGTCTCACGTGAGGTCACGGTCCTTCATCTGGTCCCCTCCCGACGGTATCGGTTTGAACTCTATGGCCTCTCCAAGGGGGAACGCCTTGGCCCCGTCTCCACCAACACCATCACAGGTCAGCAGCCCACGTGTGCCCTTGTGGTGTTCTAGAGATGGCATAAGAAGACTCTGTGTTATAGTGTTATTAATTACGCATACACAGAGTTCTGGGGTAAATCATCTGTGGTCCCAGGCTGCGTCTCTCTGTGCTTGGGGTGTGTGCTGTGTGTGAGTGAGTGTGTGTGAGTGTCTCTGAGTGTCTCTCCGCTGTGCCTGGGACCAAGAGGTCTTTATTGATGACAATAACACAATAGGACAGAGGAAGACACAGAGGACATATGGTCTTGGTTACGTATGGATTCCATTGGTGGGAGGAGGATGCACCCTTATCTAACATACTTGGCTAGTGAGGAATCATTGATAAGGCCAGAGGAAGAGGAGAGGAAGGAGCTTTGGGCTCAGTCACGGACCAGATGATGTGCCCTGATATCCTGGAGTGCCATTGTTTCTCTGGCTCCGGGTCAGCTTAACCACACAGGGTTCCTTCTTGGTCTCTGGAAATCCAGGCCTAAAGGCTGCCTCGGTGCTGCCAAGTTATTGGGGTTCAGAGTCTGTTGGGGTATGGAATCCCCACACTGTGTCTTCTGCTGGGCCCGTGGTTTTCAACCTTGGGTCCCTGGATGTTCTTGCACTGCAACTCCCAGAAGCCTTCACCACTAGCTGTGCAGGCCAGGATTTCTGGTTGCTGCAGGCCAACAACCTCTGGGACTCCCAAGTAGAGATGGGCACGGAACGAACAAATTTTCGTTTTTGTTGTTCGTTTTTTGTTTCGTTACGCAACGAAACAACAAACGAAATTTGTCCCTAAAATGAAACGAAATGAACAGAAACACGGGGATTTTTGTCGTGTGTTTCGTTTCCCGTTACTGCAATGAAGTGAGCGGTTTTAAATGCTAAAAAAATCATTAAAATTGGAATAAATGGTAACAAAACGGTAACAAAACGAAAACGAATTTTTTGAAAATTTTCACAAACAATGGAAACAAACCGAAACGGACCTCTAAACGACAAACGAAACTCCATTTTTTTCTATTCGTGCCCATCTCTACTCCCAAGGTTGGGAACTGGTGTGTTAGGGTATTATCTTGTTTGTTGGCTTGCCTCTAGTAACTGTTGTCAGGCCATCTTATGATGCAAAGTCCCTTTCCTCCTGCTTATGAAAAATAGAACATCACACCAGATATTATATACTTAGAAATCTGGGACCAGTGAGATAATAAGCAATTCCCCATGACAGGAGAAATAACTGTAGTAATAACTGGACAGAGTCATGTTCCAGGCTGTGCAGTGGTTAAATGCCTGTACTGCAGCTAAAACTGTGCGAACGACCTGGGGTTCAGTCCCAGGTAGCAGGCTCAAGGTTCACTCAGCCTTCCATCCTTCCAAGGTCAGTAAAATGAGTACCCAGCAATGTGTAGCCTTCATACTTTAATTAAACTGAAAAATTGCCCAGAGACTACTTGAAGTGGTATGGGGCAGTATAGAAGCAGAAGTAGAATATATAGAAGTGGTGCTATGTCACAGTCCCTCAGTTGCCCACTCTTTCCATTAAACTTACTCAAAGAACACTTTTTATAGAATCCATGGCTAGCAATAGTTTTTGACAGAAAACTAGATTGATACTGGGCGACCTCCTAGCTGCAAGATCAGTAACTGCTGATTGGCTTATCTGCTGTCTGAACATGATAAATAAAAATTACCCAGAAATACATATTTATTCCAGGGTGTATTTACCTGTAAAGGCCACCCGAGGGAGACAGAGACCATGCAATGTATAGTGTTGGCTATTTCCAGGGTTTTCTGCATCTGTAGGCCTGGTGACTTGGAGCCCCCATGGATACTGTGCTCCTATTGTATAATTATTTTTTCATTTTTCTTGCTGCTGTTCAGTTCCGCTTTCTTCTTACCTTTGGATTATTGTCCATGCAGCCCAGGGCCTAGCGAATCTGTTGGCAGCGCAACTGCCCGTCTGCTTGATTGAATACGGTGATGTCTAATTTTCCTCTCCTTCTTCTACATCCCATCATCGGGAGTTCATCTTTCCCCGGAACTGTGAGTCGGCAGTCACCGACTCAGTTCCGCTCTCTTTCTTGTACAGCCCCCGCAGCACCAGAGCAACAAGGGCAAGTGACAACCACACCAACTCCCGAACCCAAACTGGGGGAGCTTTCTGTGTCCGAGGTCACTGGAGACTCCGTTCGTCTCTCTTGGGACGTCCCCGACGGGGCGTACGACTCCTTCTTGGTCCAGTACGTGGATGCTGAAGACAACCCACAGGAGATCCCTGTGGACAAAGAGACCAGCTCAATAGTGGTCTACCACCTGGTGCCTACCTACCGATATATCTTCTACCTCTATGGTGTCTCCGGGCAGAGGCACCTGGGACCCATCTCCGTCAGTGTGGTTACAGGTCAGGAAACGATTAGAAAACATGGGCTCTTTCTCTGCCTCTCAGCTTTTTCTTTTTCGTAATAATTGCTGGTAGTGGTTATTTTTCTAGCTTTGCTTTCCCTCCCTTGCCACGAGCCCAGCAGCTTCTTTCTTAGGTTTCTGTAGACCTTTTCTTAAGAAGTGGCCTATGCAAAAGCCATGTTTTGGGGCACTTTTACACAACCTCTAAAATCCACTGGCAACAAATTCGGACCAGAGATTGTGGGGTTTGTTCCTCTTGCTGTGTTCCCACCCCTCCACACTCCATTGCTCCTGTCTGTGGTGAGGGGAGGGAGAAAAAAAGGGAGAAAAGAATGCAGGCTCACCTCCATCTGCTGTTGGAGCAGCCCCGTAGGGATTCCTGTCTTTTAAAGGGGCAGCAGGGACAAAAAAACAAACAGAAGGCAAGGAGAGGCCGGCTTTACAATCTGCATCGAAATTTTTTTTTACCTCCGGAGACCAGGTACTTGTAAAATACGCGGGGGCGTGCTTAGGTGGGCGTGGTCATACTTAATTTTTTTAAAAGTCCGCAACTGGTGGGAAAACAATTTTAAGCTCCACATCTGGGAGCCCTTTGCATAGGATTTTAGGGCTCATGTAAAAGCAGCCTTTGTTGTTGGGTTTTTTTTTTTTTTTTTTTTGCATTGACAAAAAAGGTTGCACGCAGTCGGATCCAGCCAATTAATATATCTGTCGTATTCCACTCAATTCAAGTTCCCGGGAATTTCCAAAAGCAGACAGAGCAGTCATTGTGACCAGCATTGAACCTAAATGTTACCAGGGCAAGGATTGCTCTCAAGTGATAGAACAGGGATGATTCCTAACTGTTACATTCTCTTTCTCTGGACAGCTCAGTGATCCATAGGCGTTCTAAGTTTTTTTCTTTTCTTTCTGTCTTGACTTTCTATCCTTCTAGTTGGCCACTTTATTTCTCCTGATGCCAAGTAGCCCCCTGGGGGAGAGAGGAAGAAGGCTCTGTCGAAATACTCTCTTGAAGTCTTATTTACTCATTGTCTTTGTATTATTCACTGTAGCTACAACAGGCGATAAAGAGGAGCAGGAAGAGGAGGAGGTAGAAAAGGAGGGCCCTGCCCGGACGGAGGAGCCCCGCCTGGGGGAGCTTTCGGTCTCTGAGGTCACCCGTGATGCCGCCCGCCTCTCTTGGACCGTCCCCGTGGGAAGCTTTGATTCTTTCTCAGTCCAGTACAAGGATGCCCAGGGGAGGCCCCAGGCGCTGCCTGTCGGAGGGGACGCCCGTGAGGTCACTGTCCCCAACCTGGCCCCCTCTCACAAATACAAGTTCAATCTCTTTGGGATCTCTGAAAAACAGCGTGTGGGACCCATCTCTGCCACTGCTGTGACAACAGGTCAGCAGGTGCCCTGGAGAAGAAGCAGGGTGGGACGCACAATTGAGCTTGTGCTTACTACTCTCTTAATCAATGTTTCCACTTTTTCAGGTTTCAAGCCAGACTCAGGTTTTAGGAACCCTGTGAAATGATTGTCCCCTGCCTCTTCCCTTCCTTCCTTCCTTCCTTCCTTCCTTCCTTCCTTCCTTCCTTCCTTCCTTCCTTCTGGTCGGCAGGCAGGGCTGAATGCATGAACATGGCACAGACGTCCACCAAGAAATGGAAAGAGATAAAGAGGCACTAATATTTTGAATGCATTTTGGTGTACCCACAAAGTATATAATTGGGCCGCTGAAGTTGAGTGACAAAGAAATATGGTTCACTTCTGGGGGAGGGGAAGTCCCAGAAAAAAATTAAAAATTAAAAAAACACAAGAATATGGAGGCACCTTAAGGACTAACTGCTATGTTTCAATGTCAGCTTCTGTGGACACACATCACCTTCCTCTGATTCATCCAGAACAGCTCACATTTTTAAAAAAAATAGATTTTTTTCAAAGGTGCCACACTGTTTTTCTCTATGTTGTTGTCGTTCAGTCGTTCAGTCGTGTCTGACTCTTCGTGACCCCATGGACCAGAGCTCGCCAAGCCTTCCTATCTTCAACTGCCTCCTGGAGTTTGGTCAAATCCACATTGGTTGCATCAATGACACAGTCCAACCATCTCATTCTCTGCTGCCCTCTTTTCCTTTTGCCTTCAATCTTTCCCAAAATCAGGGACTTTTCCAAGGACTCCTCTCTCCTCACAAGGTGGCCAAAGTACTGGAGTACAGGGATATTGATAAGGATGACAAGCATCAAAATATATTATAAGGAGACCCAAATATGCTGACATTGTACAAGGTCAAATTGACCCAGCAAAACTTGGCATAACAGCTGAGAACTTGGCACGATCTCTTACAGTGCGTGGGTGCCAGTCTATGAAATATTTTGTGGTTAGCCAAGCTAGGAAGTAAGAAGACAAGACTAAGGTCACGATGGCCCATGTTGGCACTATCTTATAGTGCCTAGGTGTCATTTTGCTGAGAGCAACATATGGCGGTTAGCCAGGAATAAGGAACCAACTTGAAATCAAACAACTAGGGTCAGGTCATTCTAGCTTTGATGGCCAAATGGCTATAGGCCAAGAACATGAGCTGATGAACAAGCACATGAAAGCACATGTAGGCACGTGCAGGGGCGAACAAAATACGTCAGTCTTAGATCATGCTTACCATACAGAAAACTAAAAATCATCAGAAGCCATTAGTCCTTGGTCCAGGACAGCAGGGCCGTCTGGCCTGTGCTATGCCTTGGATCCTTAAGCTAAGATGTCTACTAACCTATTTTCTGTACTGTATGTGTTCTGTGTTGTATCTCTATCTGTCTTTAATAAACCTTTTGCTATATAACTAACTCAGCATGGCAATTTTGATGAACCATCAATGGTGCATTGGCAATTTATAGAGAAAACCATCAATGCCAATTTTTAAGGTACCATTTGACTTTATCAGTATTATGACCCATGGCCAAATCCTTCCACCACTTCTACAACTAATAATCTCTCCCTCCTCTTCCCCCTCCGCTATTCACCAATTAACATCTGGTATGAAATGTATATCCCATCACATATATTATACACCTCATTCTGCTGCTATATGTCTGAAGAAGTGGACGTATCCACGAAACGTTACAGTAAAATATGAAAGTTAGTCGTTAAGGTGCCACATGTTTTGTGTCTTTTGTTTTGTTTTTCTTTGATTTTTGCCTGTTTTTCTCTTCTTTTTCTTAAATGCAACCACTGACCTCAAGAGGTGGTGAGCGCTTTGACACAGGCTGCCTTCAAGAGACATTTGGGCAACCAGTGGGCCAGATAGCCTTTGGTGTTTATTCCTGCATGGAACGGGGGTGGGGTGGGTTTGATGGACTGATAGGCCTCTCCCAACTTCACAATTCTGTGCTTCTATGATATCTTTTATTTCTTTTGGTTTGGGCCTGATATGCTACCTCAGGACTAACACAGCTGCCTCTTCTCAATCTGCAACTGTGGGGGAGGCATTAAATGGAAGGGGGATGCTACACAGAGCCATCTTGAATGGCTGGGTAATCATGGAAGGGCCTCAGATTAATATATATCAGGCCTGCACAGCAGGTAGACCGCAGGCTACCAGTAGCCCATGAAGGGTTCAAAAGTAGCTCATCAACCATCAATTAAAAAGTGAGGGGTAAGTCCTCCACCTCTACTTCCACCACCCCAAGGACCACCACTGCCCCAGCAAAGTTCTGGGTCTGCCAGCCCACCGTCTCAGCCGAGCGGGGCAGTTCAAGGGCCATGGCGCATTTAAATCTGTTCTGTCCAGAATGGATGAATTGGTTTTCAATGCATCCCCATGGGAAACCACTGCTCTACTTACTTTTTTTTTAAAAAATTATGAGCATGTGCTCAGAATGGTTAAAATTCGTTTAGAGATTTTATTGTAGTAGCCCTCAGGCACTTTGGGCCAGAAAAAGTAGACCTCAGCTTGTTCCAAGTTGAGCAGCCCTGATATATATTAGTCCAGGAAAGTTTATATGAGGTCAGAGGGTCATAAGAACATAAGAAGAGCCATGCTGGATCAGGCCAAAGGCCCATCTAGTCCAGCTTCCTGTATCTCACAGTGGCCCCACCAGATGCATCTGGGAGCGCATGAGACTAGATATCTGTCTCCTGCAACCACTCCCCTGCATCTGGCCCTTGAGGTATCCCAGTTTTAAGCTTGGAGATGATACATCTCCCTCATAGTTTGTAACCTGTGATGGACTTTTCCTCCAGGAATTTGTCCAATCCCTTTTAGATCAGCAATTCTGTTCCAGTGCCTCCCCAGGTCAAACACGGTGCTACCACCACCTCTTCTGCCTTTGCCCTCTGCCTCTGCGCAGGTAGGCCTCTGGGAACCAGGGCCGTGGCTCACTCCCTGGGTCTGTTCTGGGCTGTTACACAAGGAATCCTGCCAGCCAAGGAGAGGGAGGCCATGGCCAAAGGATGAGAGGATTTCGTGGCTCTCCAGATGGGGTTGGCGTCGCTCCAGGGTGAACTGCTGTTTGGGAACTGCTGCTCCCTATGGTCCAATTCCAGGCGGAAACATAGTTTTGGGTGAAGACCAGCATTTCAAAAGGGTGCCCAGAAAACAGACAGGCTGGTAGCAAGAGGGCTCTCTTTCATCGGGGATAAGTTGCCCATAGTTGCCTCAAGCCATTCACTTGCCTGTGACATCCTGTGTGGAGTGAAGTCTGCAAACAGTCTTCAGGGGCAGCCCCAGGTGTAATGCATTGCAGTAGTCTAACCTGTGTGCTGCCAGGAGCTCTATCGTAGAAAGTAATTCAGGGCATGAGTAAAGTGGATAGAGGGATGCTCTTCTCCCTCTCACAAAATACCAGAACTAGGGGACATACACTCAAATTGAGGGCTGGGAGAGTGAGAACAGACAAAATAATTTTGTTTCTCAGCATGTTGTTAGTCTGTGGAACTCCCTGCCACAGGATGTGGTGATGGCAACTGGCCTGGATGCCTTGAAAAGGGGATTGGACAGATTCCTGGAGGAAAAGTCCATCACAGGTGACAAACGATGATGGAGATGTGTAATCTCTGGGCTTAAAATCAGGGTACTTCAAGGGCCAGATGCAGGGGAGTGGTATCAGGAGACAGATATCTAGTCTCATGCGCTCCCAGGGGCATCTGGTGGGGCCACTGTGAGATACAGGAAGCTGGACTAGATGGGCCTTTGGCCTGATCCAGCGCGGCTCTTCTTAGGTTCTTATGTAAAGTCTCTACTGCTGAGGCTCTGCTGCCTCTAATTTTGTTTTCGAACCCGATGGTAAGGCTCTCATCCCCCATCCCATCATGCTTCCGAGGTCACAAGAAGAGAAGTAAGGGCGATTATAAAATCCATCTCCATTCCATTAATCGTTTCCCTGCTCCCCAAACTCTCTTTTCCTTCTAGCAAGAGCAGGTGACGAGCGTCGGCAGGAAGTGGGAGTTGAAGCAGACAAGGAGATCCCTCGTGGGACGGAGGAGCCCCGCCTGGGGGAGCTTTCGGTCTCCGAGGTCACCCGTGATGCCGCCCGCCTCTCTTGGACCGTCCCCGTGGGAAGCTTTGATTCTTTCTCCGTCCAGTACAAGGATGCCCAGGGGAGGCCCCAGGCGCTGCCTGTCGGAGGGGAGGCCCGCGAGGTCACTGTCCCCAACCTGGCCCCCTCTCACAAATACAAGTTCAATCTCTTTGGGATCTCTGGAAAACAGCGTGTGGGACCCATCTCTGCCGCTGCCGTCACGACAGGTCAGCTCATAGACCTCAAACAGAGCCGGCAGTGCAACGGATTTCCGTTCTCCACTCTTTAACTCACCTTTCTCCCTTGATTAGATTTTTAAGGTCAATGTCTGTGTTTTGAAAGTCTCTGGAAAGACCACCATCTGCTTCTTCCCCCCCCCCACACCTTCTTCATCAGACCTTCTCTTTTTTCCTGTTTGATGGGGCTGCATTTCTGCAGACTCAGACTAACGGACT
Organism: Phrynocephalus guinanensis; assembly: GCA_037367245.1. NCBI lineage: Eukaryota > Metazoa > Chordata > Lepidosauria > Squamata > Agamidae > Phrynocephalus > Phrynocephalus guinanensis. The sequence goes on from CM074744.1 coordinate 20,522,204, forward strand.
GAAAATCAGTGGCATCTCCATTTGCTTCTAAGGGCGTTTATACACGACCCCTAAACTCCGCGGCAAACGGCTCTCAGCTCAGGAGCTTAAAAATGTTTCCCCACCAGCTCCTGAGTTTACAGGAAATTAAGTGCGGCCACACCCACTTTAGCGCGTCCCAGCGCACCTTTCAAGTACCTGCTCTTCCGGGGTGAAAATTGCTTGATGCGGTGTAACGATAGTGAGTGCGGGGCTCTCCTCGCTTCTGTTTGTTGTTGTTTTGGGTCCCGCCCCTTTAAGAGCTATTTTACAGAGACAGGAATGCTGCCACGGCAAGAACGGAGGCAGAACGGAGGTGAGCCACGATCTTTTCTTCCTTTTCTTTCTCCCTCCCCTCACGCGGCCAGCAGCCAGGGTGGGGACACAGGAAGAGTGATAAGCCCCTAAGATCTCTGGTCTGAATTTAAGTGGCCAGCGGATCTTAGGGGTCGTGTAAAAGCGCCCTAAGTTGGCCTCAGGCAGCGTTTAGAAACAAGTCAGAAATCTTACTATTTAAAATTATTTCACGAATTAGAAGACTTTTCTAATTAGAAGACATTTTGTTTGTTGTGAACCGGCCGGAGTTCCATTGGAAGACGGGCGGAATAGAAATACAAAAATAAATAAATAAATAAATAAATTTTCCCTTGCACCTTTTTTTTTTCTGACGCCTCTTGCCAATGATTCTCTCTTATTATTGTATTGCCTTTATATTGTCTAGTATTGTTGTTTTAATCCTATTGTTAACCGCCCGGAGTTTCCTGGGAAGACGGGTGGTATAAAAATAAAATAAATAAATTAATAAATAAATAAGTACAGTGGTACCTTGTATAAAGGAATTAATTCGTTCCAAATGAAATTATGTTAGGCAAATTTTCCTTTATACAAATTCACATAGGAACACATTGAAAATGGAGTGATCCAATTTTTATGTTTTATGGATTTTCTCCATAGGTGATTATGTTAAGCAAATTCCCCCTATCTCCGGAATTTTTATGTTGTACAGATTTTATGTTATACAAGCTGTTTGTTATACAAGGGTCCAGTGTACTATAATGTTGTAAGCTATGAAGGGGCAGGATCAAAAGGCCTTCTTCTCTGGCATTTCCGAAGGTGAAATGTCCAGAGAAAGATCTCAGAGGAAATAAATTGAGTTTTCAGTAAGTTTATTCAGAACTAGATGGTCCTTCAGGTGGCTGGAGAGTGGTAAGCCGGAGGGCACTTTGTTAAAGCAGCACTTTGGATTATTTGTTTATTTACATATTCATGTATATATATTTTTTTTAAAAAATCCTTTTAAAAGGATTCAAAGCAGCTTATATCATTAAAAAAACACTATTGAAAGTCAATAGCAATTCAGTATACAACGACTAAAAAAGTTCAAATACCAAACAAAACAAAACAAACAATAAATAGAAACAAAAAGATATTTGAGGCAGTTTCTGTGCTGAACTCATGTCTGGGCCGGATAATGGACTGGATGAGGGTTAATAAATTGACTCGATCCAGGCAAGATGGAAGTGCTGTTAGTGGGTGCTTTCCCAGACAGGTTAGAGGGCCATATTCCTGTCTTGGACGGGGTTGCACTCCCCCTAAGGGACAGGGTCCGCAGCTTGGGGGGGCTCCTGGACCCCAGTCTATCTCTGGAAGCCCAGGTGGACTCGGTGGGCCAGGGGTGCTTTCAACAGCTGTGGAAAATATACCAGCTGCGGCCCTAACTGGATAAGCAGAGCCTCATGACAGTTATGCATGCACAGGTAACATCCCGTATTGATTACTGTAATGCATTTTGCATGGGGCAGCCTTTGAAGATGGTCTGACGATTGCAACTGGTTCAGAATTGTGCTGCGCACCTGGTGAGTGGCAGGGCCACCAAGGAACATATCACGCTGATTCCGTATAACCTTCATTGATTACCAATTGTTTCCCAAGCCCAATTCAAAGTGCTTATATTGACATATAAAGCCCTAAATGGCTTAGGACCTAGATACCTGAAGGACCGCCTCCTTCCATACGAACCTACCTGGCAATTAAAATCCAGCCAGGGGGATCCTCTTGAAAGAGCCATCCCTCAAGGAGGTGAGAGGGATGGCTTGCAGGTATAGGGCCTTCTCGGCAGCTGCCCCCAAGCTATGGAATGCCCTCCTGAGGGACACTGATGACATTTTGGCGCCAGACAAAAACCTTCCGGTTCCAGAAGTTTCTTAACTGATATAACATAGATTGTGGATCCTGGTGGCAATTTTTAGTTTATTGTATTTGCATTTAAATGTTTTTATCATTTTAATCATTTATTGGTATTTTAACATTTTAATTGTTTTAATTGCTTTGACTGTGAGCCACCCAGAGACTTTTGGGTAGTGGGCAGCATATAAGTTGTACATATAAATAAATAAATAAATAAATACATACATACATACATACATACATACATACATACATACATACATACATACATACATACATACATACATGTCTGAAGTACAGCAGTTGAACCACCTCGCCGCCTTCTTGTGCCGTCTGCCTCATTAGAAAACAAGGAAGGAGACGTCCATTGTGAGAGGGTCCATCCTGGAGGTCTCACCCATTCATTCTCCCTCTCTGTCTCAACTCTAGCAGGGGATGAGAAACAGCAAGATGTAAGAGAAGTGGAGGAGGAGGAGGAGGAGGAGGAGGCCTGCCCGGACGGAGGAGCCCCGTCTGGGGGAGCTTTCGGTCTCCGAGGTCACCCGTGATGCCGCCCACCTCTCTTGGACCGTCCCCGTGGGAAGCTTTGATTCTTTCTCCGTCCAGTACAAGGATGCCCAGGGGAGGCCCCAGGCGCTGCCTGTCGGAGGGGACGCCCGCGAGGTCACTGTCCCCAACCTGGCCCCCTCTCACAAATACAAGTTCAATCTCTTTGGGATCTCTGGAAAACAGCGTGTGGGACCCATCTCTGTCGCTGCCGTCACGACAGGTCAGCCGATGTACTTCATAAGCCTGGCCAATGCAACTCATTTCACTTCCCAACACTTTAACTCACTTTTTTCCCTTGATTAGATTTTAGGTCAATGCCTGCTGTTGTTTCTTAAATACTCTGGAAAGTCCGTCATCTGCTTCTTTTCCCCCTAGCTTCTATTTTTCCCTCTCTTCAGTGGGGCTCCAGCAATAAGACGTCTGATGAACTGAACACGGGTGGCATCTACTGTAGATTTGCATATATATTGTTTTTCCCCATGCTTGGTCTTAGGCAGAGCCTGAAAACAAGGTGTAAGACCGAACAAATGAGTCTTAAAAATACTATACTGTTATTTTTTTGTGTAAATAGGATAATAAAGAAAGCAATACAGTGGATCTTCAGAAAAAAAAGTTTTTAAAAAATTGTTGTGTTGTTACAGTTGTGACCGACTCTTCATGACCCCATGTCCATGGAGTTTTCTTGGCAGGAATACCGGAGTGGTTTGCCAGTTCCTACTCGAGGCGCCTACAGCACCTGGTATTCCCTGGTGGTCGCCCATCCAAGTACTAACCAGGCCCGACCCTACTTAGCTTCCAAAATCAGGCTAGAACAGATGTGCTTAGGGCAGGCATGTCCAAACGTTGGCCTTCCAGATGTTTTGGACCACAACTCCCACCGTCCTTTGTCATTGGCAATCTAAGCTTAGAATTCTGGGAGTTGTGGTCCAAAACATCAGGAGGGCCGAAGTTTGGACAAGTCTGGCTTAGGGCATCTAGGCAGCTCAAACAGAATGTTAGCTGGAGAATATTATGTTTACATTTTTGTACTATTGCACTGTAATTACAAGTATCCCTAAAAATGGCTAGAAGCAGATCTTTTTGAAAGTGATGCATTTAATGAAAAGGTACAAAGTTTTTATAATAAAACTAAAGATAAATAAAACCATACGTGGATACATCAAGAGTCGAAATGTTAATGTTAATGTGCCAATATGGGCCTTTATACACGACCCCTAAGCTCCGCAGGAAATGGCTGCAAGGTCCGGACCTTACAAGTGTTTTCCCACCAGCTCCGGACTTTGCAGACAATTAAGTGCGACCCCTGCCCACCTAAGCGCAACCCAGCTGCACTTTCTTGTACCTGCTTGAGGTGGGTGAAAATCCCCAGGTCTGGATTTAATCTGGTCTCCTGGCTTCTGCTTGTGTTTTTTTTTTTTTGCCTCCTGCCCCTTTAAGAGAAGAGGTGGGAGGGGAAAAAGCAAGCAGAAGAGAAACCAAAGAGAAACCGAAGAGAAACAGAGGTCCAGGAAGCTCCTCCAGGTGAAATTTTCCCCCCTCTTTCTCTGGTGGGGAGGAAGGAAACAACCCCTAAGATCTTTGGTCCGAATAAGGGACCAGTTTAAACCAGTCACATGATAACAAAATCTTAAAGTAGTAAAACCCACATGATGCCCCTGAGTGAGAACTGCACTCAACTAGTGAATATCAAAAGCTGGAGTTACTATAAATCATTCATCTACGGACAGCCACAGGGGAAGGACAGATTCTAGCAACACAGTTTGAGATCTGTGGGGACCTGTCAAAAAGAAGTGGCTTCACACAGAATCCGGCAGGTCTCCCAGGGAATTTACAGATGACAGGTTGAATAAGTTCTTTGCGTCGGTCTCGATAAAAGGAGCAGTAGAGAAGAACATGGGCCATGGTTTTAGAACAGGCATGTCCAAACTATGGCCCTCCAGATGTTTTGGACCACAAATCTGGGAGTTGTGGTCCAAAATATCAGGAGGGCCAAAGTTTGGACATGCCTGTTTTAGAAGCAGATGAACGTGGGGGTCCATCGAACTAATTTAAATGGCAAAAGAAAAATACCCCCCCCAAAAAAGTAGTTAAAATGGAATAAAGACAACACATCAGAAGTAGTAATATTTAAAATGCTTTCGCAATGGAGAAGACCTTCCCTGGGAACCCACAGTTTAGTAATGTAGGTATGAAGGATAGTAAGAAAGGGCATCTTACATCATTAAACAATAAAACGTAAAGTTCAGAATAGTTTTAATCAGTAAGTATAGAAAGACTAGAAAGGATCACACAAGTATTACACTAGAATATGGTAGACAGAAGCTGAAACCTATGCAGAGCGGGAAGGCTGATGTCTTAGGCCCTTTGTACACGACCCCTAAACTCCGCCGCAAATGGCTCCCAGCTCTGGAGTTTACAGATAATTAATTGCGACCACGCCCACCTAAGCGCGTCCCAGCGCACTTTTCAGGTACCTGCTCTCTGGAGGGGAAAATTCCTGATGCGGATATAACGTAGTGACTGCCCGGCTCTCCTTGCTTCTGTTTGTTCTTTTTTTGCCCCCCGCCCCTTTAAGAGATCTGAATGCAGTGCCGGGACGGCAGAACAGAGGTGAGCCGGCATTCTTTTCTTCCTGTTTTTTCTCCCTCCCCTCACGCAGCCAGCAGCCAGGAGTGCGGAGGGGGGTGGGAACGCAGGAACGGCGACAAACCCCTAAGATCTCTGGTCCGAATTTAAGTGGCCAGCGGATCTTAGGGGTTGTGTGAAAAGGCCCTTAGAGGGCGTTCAATGAGATTTGAAAATTTACACAGAGCTCCCCAAGCAGGTGGTGATTTATAATCCTCTGCTTTTGTGCCAGATGTCTGTGGAGATTCACTCATCCAGGGGAGGTTAACTGATTTTATCACCACCAAGCACACCTGTGAGGGTGGTGGGACCAAGAACAAAAGGCCTCTGTTGAGGGGCTTAATACACCAGCAGCATACAACAGTCCTTAAAATAGCATGGACTTGTCGCCATCATAATGGGTACCACACAGAGAAGTTTCATATATAGGTATCAAGTAACATATATTGTAAATACTATAAATAATAAAATTTGTCCCCTACAGTTGGACCCAAGAATTAACGTAGTCACACGATTCTGCTTGAACTAAAGTTTCTACATTAGCCATCAAAGGTACCCCGGCATTTCATCTAAATCTAGATATCACTAAGGAACTGGTATCTTTGACAAGCTGTCTGTTTTCAAGGGAGGCCTCGCCATGTGCTCTGCCCTTCCCAGCTTCCCTTTCTGATCTCCCCGCAGGCTGCTTTCCTTCTGTTCCTCCTCCTTCTTATCCCCGCTGCCGCATTAGAAGACAAGGAGGCAAAGGTCCCTTGGGATAAAGTCCAGCCTGGACGTCTCACCCATTCATTCATTCATTCATTCCCTCTCTCTGTCTCAAATCTAGCATCAACAGGGGAAGAGAAACAGCAAGATGTAAGAGAAGTGGAGGAGGAGGAGGAGGAGGAGGAGGGCCCTGCCCGGACGGAGGAGCCCCGTCTGGGGGAGCTTTCGGTCTCCGAGGTCACCCGTGATGCCGCCCGCCTCTCTTGGACCGTCCCCGTGGGAAGCTTTGATTCTTTCTCCGTCCAGTACAAGGATGCCCAGGGGAGGCCCCAGGCGCTGCCTGTTGGAGGGGACGCCCGCGAGGTCACTGTCCCCAACCTGGCCCCCTCTCACAAATACAAGTTCAATCTCTTTGGGATCTCTGGAAAACAGCGTGTGGGACCCATCTCTGTCGCTGCTGTCACGACAGGTCAGCCGATGTACTTCATAAATGGGGGGGGGGGTGTAACTCATTTCACTTCCTAACTCTTTAACTCACTTTCCTCCCTTGATTAGATTTTTAGGCCAACACCTGTTCGGAAAGTTTCCAGATGTTCATCTCCCTTGTTTTTTCCCCTAGCTTCTTTATCCTTTATTCCCCTGTGAGATGGGGCTGCAGTTGTAAGAAATCGGATGGACTGGACCTTGGTGGCATCTATTGTAGATTTGCATATAAATCATTCCCCCACCCATGCTTTGTGTTAGACAGCACCTGGGAATAAGGTGTTAGATTGAACACATTAATTTTAATATTGTAGCTTTTTTGTCTAAACACAAATACAAGCAAATCAATGCACCTGATCTTCAGGAAAATGTTTTGAAAGGAGTGTTACCTGCAGAATATTACTTTTAAGGCTTTTTTTGTACAATTCTCTTGTACCATGGCTATAAATATAAGTATAATATAAATAGCATGGTTGTAAATACAGTGGACCCTCATATAACAAGCAGTTTGTATAACATAAACTCTGTACAACATAAAAAATTCCGGAGATAGGGGAAATTTGCTTAACAGAATTGCCTATGGTGTGAATCCGCACAACATAAAAATGGTCGTGATTAGGGATTACTCTGTTTTCAATGCATTCCTATGGGAAATTTGTATAAAGGAAAATTTGCTTAACAGAATTTCATTTGGAACGAAATTAATTCCTTTATACAAGGTACCACTGTATAAGTATGGCTTAAAGGTGGAAAAATTAGAAGCAGATCAAAATGGGAGTCAAGGTAGGTAATTCAAACTGCAGAAGGACAGGAACAAAAGAGCAGCTAAAACAGAACCAAGACATGTAGTTTTAAGTGTTATTTTAAAAGTTGTCACAAATAAAAAGAGCTCCCCCTTTACAGCTGAAGGGCAATAATATAACAATGAAGGATGGTAATAAAAGCCTTCTTGTCCACCATTTCAAAAGGTGAAATGTCCAGAAAAAGGCCTCCGAGGGAAAGATTTGAGATTTGGGCAAGGTTATTCAGGGCCAGATGATACTCCTTCAAGATGGCCAGTTGCTAAGCCAGGGTGTACTTGGTTAAAGGAGCACTTGGTATTATCTCAGGCAAAAGACAGGCTGGCCGTGAAAGAACTCTCAGCACGGATGAGATCAGGTTATCCCTACCAATCCATATTCAAGGCTACGCTGGTGATAGAGATGGGCATGGAATGAAGATTTGGTTCGTTTTGTTATTCGTGATTCATTTTGTTACATAATGAAACGAATAACGAACTGCCCCCTCTAAGAGAAACGAAACGAAATGGAAATTTCCGTTTCGTTTCATTTGCTGGTGTCTCCTATCTGGTTCTGCTGCTGGTCCTGGGTGGTCCTTCCTGGTCCAGTGGGTCCTCCTGGCTGCAGGGAGGGGGCATCCAGGACAAAAAAAAACGTAACCGGCTGTGCTACAGCTGGTAGGCGGCCGTGGTCTGCAGTTAAAAATAAAATAAAATAAATAAAATAAAAGATCCAGTGCCCAGGCCCCAGTTGCCCATGAGCACCGCCCCCAGCCCACGAGCTGCCGCCCCAAACAATCCGGTGTGCAGGTCCGGTACTAGCCCGCGGGCCGGCAAAGTTTTTTTACAAAAAAAGATGACCGGCCCGTGCTACAGCTGTAGTGCGGGCCATGTGGTTGGCAGTAAACAAAATAAATTAAAAAATTAAAAAAGGTGCGCCAACCTGGTCCCAGGGGCTGCGCGGTCGGTGCTTGGAAAAAAAATCAAATCAAATTTTTTTTTTTAAAGGAGCGCTGACCTGGTCCCAGGAGTGGCCGGGTCGACGCTCCAGAATAAATTTAAAAAATAAAAAAAAAAAAAAGAAGTGCCGACTCGGCTCCAGGGGCCATGTGGTCGGTGTTTGAAGGGAAAAAAACGAATAACCAATCAAAACAAACCAACGAAACGAATATTTCAAAAAATTGTTAAAAACGAAATGAAATGAAATGAACCTTAAAACGAACCGAACCAAAACGAATTGCTATTTTTTTTCCAGTTCGTGCCCATCTCTCTCAATGATTTGCAACCATCGTACTTAGCCAGCCACCCTCCTTTGCATGGGGCCTCCAAAATCCCCAGCAAATGCCCTCTGGGCTGTTCCACAATCAAAAGCATGGCACCAGTCAAAGCCAGGGAGGGGCAGCTTTTTCCTTGTCGGCACCCATCAACTGGAACAGCCTCAAGAGGCAGATGCCTTCCTGGTTTTTAAATCCTCATTTTTGAAAGTGTGTTGGCTTGTACAGGGCCTCTCTAGCTGGTGATGGTTCTTTGTGCTCCTCTACTTTTGTACTGGCAGTCTGAGTGTGTTTCAAGCTAACTTTTACAGAGGATTTCTGTTGTACAGTGGTACCCCGACTTAAGAGCAGCTCGACTTAAGAGCAGAAAACTTTTGGCATTTTAACTGCCGCCTTACAAATTTTAGATATGGTCTGCTTGACTTACAAATTTATATTTTTATTTTTTTATTTTTTAACTAATTTTTTTTTAAAAAAATAGATAGGTACCGCCGACTTAAGAGTAGTTCGATTTAAGAGCATGTATTCGGAACAGATTAAATTCGTACGTCGAGGTACCACTGTATTACGTTCTCATATTAATGTGTGCTATTGAGGAGTAATAGTATAACAAGCAGCATAATTAAACCAGTCCCCTATGGTCGGACCCAAGAAAGAACCTAATTGCCACATTCTAAAGTTTCTACATAGCAATTAAAGGTGGCCTGGCATATCATCTAAATCCGGACATCACTAAGGAACTGGTATATCGGGCAGGCTGTCTGATTTCAAGGGAGGCCTCGCCCTGTGCTCTGCCCTTCCCAGATTCCCTTTCTGATCTTCCTGCAGGCTGCTTTCCTTCTGTTCCTCCTCCTCCTTATGCCTGCTACCTCATTAGAAGACAGAGGTCCATTGGGATAAAGTCCAGCCTGGACGTCTCATCCATTCATTCACCCTCTCTGTCTCAACTCTAGCATCAACAGGGGATGAGAAACAGCAAGATGTAAGAGAAGTGGAGGAGGAGAAGGAGGAGGGCCCTGGCCAGATGGAGGAGCCCCGCCTGGGGGAGCTTTCGGTCTCCGAGGTCACCCGTGATGCCGCCCGCCTCTCTTGGACCGTCCCCGTGGGAAGCTTTGATTCTTTCTCAGTCCAGTACAAGGATGCCCAGGGGAGGCCCCAGGCGCTGCCTGTCGGAGGGGACACCCGTGAGGTCACTGTCCCCAACCTGGCCCCCTCTCACAAATACAAGTTCAATCTCTTTGGGATCTCTGGAAAACAGCGTGTGGGACCCATCTCTGCCGCGGCTGTGATAACAGGTTAGCAAACAGAAGCGTCCGAGAAGGAGCAGAGTGAGATGTATACACTGCATTTACATTACACCCCTTTTAATTCACCCTTTCTGATTTATTAGGTTCAGAATAGAAATGTCTAATCCCCGAAACCGTCCAGAAGGGCCATCGCCAATTTCCTTTCCTTCCTGTATGTGACCATTTCTTTTCCTGATTGTAGGGAGGAGCACATAACACGGAGCCATGGGAATGCAGAAAACGCAGCACATTGGCGCCGAATCTGTCCCCTAGACACATAATCCAGTTTCTTCTGGTTATCTGTTTTCATTTAAGAATGACAGACATGTTTGTAAACTTTATGTGCCTGGAAAAATAATTACTACCTAAAACGTGCTTAGGTTATTAATCTGGTAGCGATTTTAAGAGTCTGAATTATGTTAAGATTATATGCACCTAGTAAGTGTGGAATGAGCTTCTCTTCCAGAAAACCTTCCAGCATCGGTTTGAGAAGGCGCCATCCATCGTGTATAAGACCATACCATGTTGTTCCGGTTACTCTCGTATTTTAAAATAGTTAAAAAAGAAGCAAGTTCCCAGACATTTCAGTTTAAAAGAGAAATCTGAAAAGTTTGGACATCAGGTGTCGGCATTTTGTTATTGGCCTTGATAAAAACTTAGGCCTTTCCATATTTTTCTGTCAATAAGACACCCCCTCATGTATAAGATGACCCAAAATTACAGTTTCTCAACCGCACACTTCTCTCCTCAGCTTACTTCCGTGTTTAAGACCACCCTCAATTTTTAGTCTAACAATTGTAAATAAAAATATAGTCTTTTACACGGAAAAATACTGTAACTAAGTAGGCTGGAAAATCCAGGCACTTGTGTGTGCATTACACCCATAAAGCCATGGTTTTAAACAATGCTTAATGGATAAAGAAATCCTTGTAATATATCCATTAAAATAATAGTCATGTGCCGACTTACGGCAACCATTTTCAGCACTTTTCCAGGTAGAAAATATTCAGTAATGGTTTCCCCTTTTCTTCTGAGGATAGCCTTGTTACTGTGCAGCTTGCCCAAGGCCACCCAGGCTGGCTGTCCTCCCGGGAGGCCCAGCAGGGAATCGAACTCCCAACCTCTCATAACATAAGAACATAAGAAGAGCCCTGCTGGATCAGGCCAAAGGCCCATCTAGTCCAGCTTCCCATATCTCACAGTGGCCCCACCAAATGCGTCTGGGAATGCACGAGACTAGATATCTGTCTCCTGATACCACTCCCCTGCATCTGGCCCTTGAAGTATCCTGATTTTAAGCCTGGAGATTACACATCTCCATTATGGTTTGTAACCTGTGATGGACTTTTCCTCCAGGAATCTGTCCAATCCCGTTTGAAGGCATCCAGGCCAGTTGCCATCACCACATCCTGTGGCAGGGAGTTCCACAGACTCACAACACGCTGGGCGAAAAAATATTTTCTTTAGTCTGTTCTCACTATGGGGCCCATGGGCAAAATGATCTACATTGAATTGAATACTTTTGGCAGTCTCCACCTGGGTGAACCCTCAGTATCTTAACTTGTGGAGAATGAAGGTTCGTTCAAAATATCTCTGAATGGAGGCCACAATGTCACATGACACATGGCCAAGATTGACTCACGTTCCCAGTAACCACTGGGGGGGGAATGTATTAACACAACAGAGGTATGGAAAGAATCGGTAGAATTCAGGTTCCTCCGGCAAGGGTGGATATGGCTGTCTGTTTCCTTCAATGCTTTGCATTTGATGCTTGGCAAACTCTCAAGAGGTAGAGACATAATTAAATAGAATTGCAAGAGGGGCAGGGGATAATTGCTGAACTCTGGACGATACCTAACAGTGTGACCACAGTGAATGGCAAACCTGATCAAAAATTATTAATCCAAGTTACCAAATAAGGAAAAATAAAACAATTATATATAGTTTTTGGGTGCGGGTAATCTAGATAAACTGTAGAAATCACTTTTTTTTCCTTCCTGGCAAGGAATTTTAATTCACTGGAGAAGCCAGGGGAATTTCAAATTCTTGACTGGATTTCAGTTCTTCTAATGGAGCCTATATTTAGCCTTGCAGAAATGGAATCTTTCCCTCAGTTGAAACAAGTCCTGCACGCGTTTTTTGCACGTAGAAATCATTACTCTCCGCCCTTGAGGTCTCCAGCAGGAAACAGAGTTGTCCAATGGAGCACCGCGTCAAGGAGGCGGCTGAAAAACCACCACTGTGACCTTATAACCTCAAGATTATGATTGTCTCCTAGGAATAATTGACCGGGGCTCCTTCACAATTCTTCCTCTCTGATTTTTGTAGCTGCAGAAACACCCGGGCCAGCAGCGGTGAAAGAGAAGGAGCCGCCCAGGAGCGTTCTCCCCAACCTTGGAGAGGTTGCCGTCTCTGAGGTTACCCCGGATTCTCTTCTCCTCTCCTGGAGCGTCCCTGAAGGTAGCTTTGACTCCTTCCTCATCCAGTACAAGGACGCCTCAGGGAAGCTCCAGGGCGTACCTGTGGACGGAGCCATGCGCTCCCTCCACCTCTACAATCTGACGCCTTCGCAGAGATACGAATTCCGCATCTTCGGACATGCCGGCAACAGGCGACTGGGGCCCGTCTCGGTCGACGCTGTCACAGGTCAGCCAAGGCTTCGCGTGGATCCCTGGACGCCTGCCGTGTGGGCTGAATCCATCACTGAAACATAATTTTGTTTTCTCCCTTTATTTAAAATACTTTTACCACACCTTTTCTCCTCAAAAGGACCCGTAGAAGCCATAGCTCTCTCCTTGAGCTGATGTTCTCCTTGTCTTGTATCCCTCACAGGCGCCCAACCGGCAGGGCTGTGTCAGGAAGTGCAGTACAAAGGAGAATCTTGTCGTCTTAACACCATAGAGTTTCCACGTTGTTCTGTTTTCAGTGGAGTGATTTCGGAGCAGGGATTGGGAGAAAATGCCGCCCTTCCTACCTTAATGCAGCCTTAACTCGTTTTATCCTCTAGAACAGGGGTCCTCAAAGTTTTCAAAGAGCGGGCCGATCCACCCCCCCCCACACCACTGGGGCCAGACCACAGTCCAAAATAAAGGCCAACATGGAAAAAAGAGGGGCAGGTGGGGGAGCGGGGGACCTCGCCGTGGCCCTCCCATTTTGAACTGCCCCACTAGCCAGCGTGCCAATCATCTGGGCGGTGGGTGAAGGGAGTGGGGGAAGCGACATAGCCCACCGCTTTGAACTGCCTCAGCAATAGAAGCAGCTGCAGTGGCTGGCTTGCTCGCAAAGCATGGGGTAGGTGGGGGGGTCTGCAATTGGTCCCGGGGGCCGGATTCAGGACCCTGGGGGGGGCGCATCCAGCCCCCAGGCCTTAGGTTGCGGACCCCTGCTCTAGAATCATAGAATGATGAAGTTGGGAGGGGCCTACCAAGGCCATCATCGGGTCCATCCCCCTGCTCAGTCAAGAACCACGTACACACCAAAACACAATTCGCCTTCTCAATCCCTTAGCTTCCTGAATGGGATCTCGGATGTTCCGGCAGAGTCTTTCAAAAGTTCAGAAAAGTTCCTGGAGGAATGATTGGGCCACACCATTCCCAGCAGAGCTCAGCTGCCAAGGGAAGTCCTGCCAGATGGCTCTTCCCCTTGAAACAAGTGGCTGGCTTCTGGCAAGCACCCACTGGCCCTCTTTCCTCGTTGGTCGTCCTTGGGCATCTCTTTGTTTCCTCGGTCCCATTCCTCCTACGAATGGGTTGGGAGAGAAGGCGCCTTGAAACGTAACCTCTGCCATGATTCCTAGGAAACCATTCAAAGGCAGAGTCTGTGATTCCAATTAACGTCCCACCGCCACCACCTTCCTTTCCTCCTCACCACTGCCCTTCCCTCTCACTCCCACATCCACTTTATGCCGAGTAACCATCCAAACCTCCCCCACCCCATATCCACCAGGCTTTACCACAGAATAATCTAGAAAGGCAATGAAAGGGACCCTCTGGACCATCATGTCCGGTCTCCGTCAAGGACGCACAATGGGGGAAATCGAAGTCCCAACCTCTGGCTCCACAGCCAGTGTGGCAGAGGCAGGTTCCAAGATAATCATCTTTGAATCTCAGAGCTGTAAGGGACCGTATAAGAACATAAGAACCTAAGAAGAGCCCTGCTGGATCAGGCCAAAGGCCCATCTAGTCCAGCTTCCTGTATCTCACAGTGGCCCCACCAAATGTTTCTGGGAGTGCACGAGACTAGATCTCTGTCTCCTGATACCACTCTCCCTTGCATCTGGCCCTTGAAGTACCCTGTTTTTAAAGTCTGGAGTTTTGTAACCTGTGATGGACTTTTCCTCCAGGAATTCCTTTATACAAGGTACCACTGTATATGAAAAAAAAATGCCTCCTGGGGTTAGGAGGAAAGGCCTTCCCAGGCCCATCAGAGGCCCCAAAATTGCTTCCCCACAAACCGGAAGTGACTTTTGATAAACCAGAAGTGACCTCCGGATCACTAGAAAGGACTTGTGGGGCCTCCGAGGGCCCGGGAAGCCCCTTGCAGGCCCATTTGGAGCAGCACCAGGCCTGGGGTAAGTATAAGAGTATTGCAGGTTTTCAATTATTGCAGGTTGGGTCGGTTCCATAAACCCCCGCAATAGGCGAGGGTTTACTGTACCTGTCTTTCTCACACTGCCCTGCCAGCTTCTTCGGCTCCTTGTTCCCAAAACCCTGGTTTGTCCCCGGCTGTTCTTGGGCTGCGAGTCTTAGATGTCTTGACCCCTGGCTGTGCTGGGCAGGATTTCTGGGAGTTGTAGTCCAAGAACACCCTGGGATCCATTGCTCAGTCTATCAGATTGGCTTCTTGCACGGACTTTCTTCCAGCTGAGAGACATTTTAGTGGCTGTTTTTAAATATTCCAAATACAGTGGTACCCCGACTTAAGAGCAGCTCGACTTAAGAGCGGAAAACTGTTGGGTGTTTTAACTGCCGCCTTACAAATTCAGATTTAGGTCTGCTCAGCTTACAAATATTAATTTTTTTTTTTTTTACATTTTTAACTTATTTTTTCAATTTTTAGATAGGTACCCTGACTTAAGAGTAGTTTGACTTAAGAGCATGCATTCGGAACAGATTAAATTCATACGTTGAGGTACCACTGTATTCTGTTTGTGACCAGGGACAGCTTTCCTTTCTGCTATGCGCCCATCTCGTCTTTTCCAGCTCCGGAACCACCTCAGGAAGAAAAAGAAGAAGCCGTTCCACCCCAGCTGGGGGATCTCTCAGTTTCCAAGGTCACCAGCCATGCCGTCGGTCTGTCCTGGAGTGTCCCAGCAGGAGATTTTGACTCTTTCCTCCTCCAGTACAAAGACACGGAGGGGAAACCCCAGGTGTTGCGCCTAAACGGGGACACCCGTGACGTCACGGTCCCCAACCTGGCTCCTTCTCACAGATACAAGTTCAACCTTTATGGCCTTAGCGGGCACAAGCAGCTTGGTCCTCTCTCCACCGAAGCGGTCACAGGTCAGGCCTACATTTCCCTTGGGAGGTGTTTCTCTTCCTCAATATAAACTTTTTGTTTTCAGGGGAACAACCGTGACTGCTTTGCGGTGAAGGGTGGGTAATTAACTCAGCACAGATCGTAGAATTATAGAACCGTACAATCATGAAGTTGGAGGGGGGCCCGTGAGGCCACCGAGTCTAATCCGCTTCTCAAGGCAGGAATTCAGATCAAAGGAAATCTGAGAGGGGGTTGGAGCGCTCACCACCTCTCCGGAGAATTGATTCCATTGTTGTACTGCTCTAACAGTCAGGAGGTTTTACCTCATACAGTAGGACCTCCATATCCACTGATTCATTATCCACCGATTCAGTTATCCATGGTTGGCAGAGGGCAAAAATTACATAATTCAGCAGCCACAAAGCAAGCTATTGTCACAAACAGCAGCAGTAAAGCAAGCTACTGTCACAAATGGTATCTGTAAATCAAGCAACTGTCAGTAACAGCAGCCATAAAGCAAGCTACTGTCTCAAAACTGCAGTTATAAAGCAAGCTACTGTCAGGAAACAGCAGTTTGGAGATGGGTGGGCAGGCGTTCTCTCTTATCCATGGTTTTCATTATGCATGGGAAGGACTGGAACCAATCCCCAGCGGATACTGGGGTCCTACTGTATTCAACCAAAATGTGGCTTCCTGTAGCTTGAGCTCATTGTTGTGTGTCCTGCACTCTGGGGATGATTGGGAACAGATCCTGCCCCTCCTCTGACCGCTACCGCACTTCTGAGTTAAAACATCTTTTCCTTAGAAACAAGGCACCTTAAAAATCAATGTCTGATTTTCAAAACGATTTATCTGAAGAACCCCCTCAGCCATGCCCATTTTTGTCTGCTGTAGCACTTTTTCTTGCGACGGCCAGTGGGGGTGAGTTGTTGTTTTTTTTTTACATCGCTTCCTATGTCTCCCTTTTAAGCGATTTGGTTGAATTCACGGACATACTAAGTCGCTTTCCTCCCCCTTGCACCTTATTGGCATACCAAGTTTTAAAGCGGTTCAATAAAGTGAGAACTGGAAAGCCGATTGCTAGCTAACCACTGAAGTGCGAATAGAAGAACCGCTATAACAACCACGTGACCACAAGAGGAGAAAAGGTGATCCAAAATAAGAAGCGGCTGCTCACGGAAGTGTAGTCGCGGTGTATGGCAGCCTTTTATGCATTTGAAAACTCCTCTCCTATCTCCCCTCAGTCTTCTGTACCCACAGGAAAACATGCCCAAGTCTTTCAGTCTTTCCTCGTAGGACTTGGTTTCCATCCCCCTAATCACCCTTGACGGTTACTTCACGTCCATTCTCGTCCTGGGAGGAAGTCCATTGGGTGTTGATGTTAGTCACGGTCATGTGGTCTTCTTCCGGTTCTGTCCCTGTCCCCGTGTACGCATGGGTGTGATGGATGATACCGGCATGACTGTTACCGCACGTCCTCGTTCAGTGATGAGATGTGAAATTCCATGCCTTTGTTCTCCGGGGGTTTTTTCGGCCTGACCTTCCATTTTTCAATGTTACGATTCTCCGACGCCTTGCCTTCAATGCGTTACGGAGCTAAGTTTGAGGCATTTGTCTTTTAATCTCTCTGCACTGCGTTGCTGACTCCATAGGGAATGTATTGTCGAATGGCACTTCGCACTCCTGCCACTAGATGGAGAATGGCATGTTGCGTGATGAGCCTTACCTCACAGCCACTCATCTCGGAACGAGAAGCATGATGAACAGATTCCCGAGGCCAGGGAGGGGAATCTCTCATCCCGCTTAAATCGCAGTTCAGGGGGCGTGGTTGGGACGAACTCCCCTCGTCCCGCAATGGACGTGCAGTTAGATTACTTTGTACCGGTCCCAAGCGCGAACAGCGATGAGATGGATGTGAAGTATCAGCCCTTGTTGCCTTCCTCTGAATTTTTTCCAGCTTGCCTTGAAGTGCGGTGTCCAGGAGGCACTTCTTTATGTAGCAGAAAATTCACCTGTGGAACTCAATATCAGCTTCCACAAGTCCGTCTTGTTATCTTTTGAACGCTTCTCAGACAGTGCCCGGGGCAAAATCTTAGTTGGGAGAAGGAGACCCCACCACCCTTCGAATTTTGGAGTAAGGTGCCAGGCTGCTCACACCACGGACTCCCTACTGGCATTACACTTCAGCACCTAAGTGGCCACTGTCTGAGAAGCATTTAATGGACAACTAGATGGACTCATGGAAGCTAAGATGATCCCTGGCTACTATTGGTCAGGGTGGCTTCGTTCAGCTTCAACCTTTAGAAGCAGCAAACATGCTTCTGAAAAAGTAGCTGGTAGGCCACAAAATAGAAGGGGGACTATTGGCCAGCTGTCCCTCCTTATGGGCTCTTGGCTCGGCGTCTGCCTCGAAAAACAAGATGGTGGAGTGTTACGGTCACATGCCATACCAAGGGGATTCATATTAACACCCACAACCGCAACCCCCACCATCTGTGTTTTTCAAAGGTATTCCTTTTTGTTTTCATTTCATATTTTCAGGGGGGGGAAATTAAAAAAGGAAGCAGAGGAGAAATTTAGAAGAAACAGAAACAGCAAGCAACAGATATGCCTCTGAAAATTAGGAGGGGGTCCTGGTGGGAAAATCAATCCACTAGACCCGTTTAGTTTGCCACCAGCTCAGATGCATTCCATTGAATAGACACATGTCTATCCACATTACAGTGGACCCTTGTATAACAAACAGTTTGTATAACAAAAAATCTGTACAACATAAAAAAGTTCTGGAGATAGGGGAAATCTGCTTAACATATTTGCCTATGGGGAAAATCTGAACAACAAAAAAATGGGATTACTCCATTTTTCAATGTATTCCTATGGGAAATTTGTATAAAGGAAAATTTGCTTAACATAATTCCATTTGGAATGAATTAATTCCTTTATACGAGGTACCACTGTATTTTATTTTATTTTATTACAAAAGGCCACTGTCTTCTTCCTGTGCTAATGTAGACCCCTCTGTTCAACTCTTTTCCTCATTTCAGAAACCTCATTTTTTAAACATTTTTTACATTTCCCAGTTACATGATGTTTGAAGGACGTGTGATTTTCATCTTGCTTTTTGAAAAGACCAGCCACAAATAACACGCTGTAAATCTTTTCAGATTATTCTTTTTGCTCCCTTCCACTCCTGCTTAGAAAAACTTGGGCTGTGAAATTTGCGTGTGAAAAAATAAATAAACTGTTACGGAGGCAAACGAGGCAGTCCTCCTCTTAGGCTTCGCAATTTGAGCTCCGAGCAACAGCCGTGGAACTTGGGGACTCTGATATATAATAATGTTCTTAACTACCCACAAGGTCTGAGGACACAGCCTGAGGAAGAGGAATTATCCATGAAAGCTGCCTGCCTGCAGTGTGCTTGATTTCCCACCTACCCACCTAAATGGCCTAATAAATGTATCACTTGCTCTTGAATTTGTATTGTTTTTCTGGGGACTACGTGGCCTTTTTCTCAATTATTTCTCCTTCCTCTGATAACCACTGGCGCCATTCCCCCCCCCCATAAAAGCTCCCGATTCCCTCTTCAACCCATCCTCTCGTCTGTGTCTTTCCAGGCCCTCGCACCCAGCCAGAGAAGAGAGCACCCCTCAAGCTTGGAGAATTGTCAGCCCATGATATCACCGCCGAATCTGTCCTCCTCAACTGGACGGTGGAAGCCGGCCATTTCGACACCTTTATCATCCAGTACCGGGATGCGGAGGGGAAACCCCATGCGCTGCCTGTGGACGGGACCTTGCGCTCGCTGCGTCTTCACGACCTGCTCCCCTCCCACCAATACAGGTTCAACCTCTACGGCGTCTACGGGCGCAAACGTTTCGGGCCCGTCTCTACGGAGGCTCTCACAGGTCAGCCGTGGCCACCACCTGATGGGGGCTACCATTTTCTTCCTTAGGTGCCATAAGGGTTGTTTTTCTCTCTAGGGTAGAAAGAGACGTCTCCCCCAGTTTTGGGGGGCTGTTGCTGTTTTTCAGTGTTTTGGTCCCATCAGGGTCTTCCTTTGCTCAGCGTGGACGTCCAGAAAGGAGCCCCTTCAAATGCAGAGTGGTGCCTCCCCTTAATCTTATGCCTCCCCTGCTGTTTTTATAAGCAGTTTTTAATTGCTAAGTCCTCGTCGTTATGCCCCTTGTTTTGATGCTTGAGGTTGTGGTCCCTCCAGAGATTAATGCCCCTCCTAAAAATGCACAAACACATGACCATGAGTATAAAGTGTCTTCAAGCAGAACCTATAATTCTTGCCCACACCTCTTCCAGAATTCTGAATTTTTGGTTAAATTCCTCTAACGTAGTAGCAGAGGTCCAGGGATTTGCAGAGCAGAATTTGCTTCAAGTTCCCCAGAGTAGATTCCCCCCTTTACTCATTACCTGGCATTTATGAGCTCAATAACTCACTCTGAGACCATAAACAAAAGGTTTCATTTACTTCTACTGAACAGATAAAAGCAAGCTAAAACAGTACTGCTTTGAGCAACAGGCCTTGAACAGACTAACTGCTTCCAACAAACTGGTGAGAGAGAGAGATAACAGGCAGAGTTGGGAGGTGGGGCTTGTCGAGGAAGGGAAGAAAGTGTTAGCAGCTACCCCGGCCACGCCTACTAGAGGCAACATGCGAGGTTGCAAGAACTCCAACAACAGCTTCACATGTGTAATCTTCTGTTCATAACAGCAATTATTTGGATTTGATGTGCAGATTATTTATTTATTTGATTTTTATCTCTATACCGCCCATCTCGCCCATAGGCTACGCTGGATTGTTTACAGTATAGGAAAATAGAAATCATAAGCATCAAATAGAGACCTCTTGGTAGTGGGGCGGCTAAAAAAATATTTTAAATAAAATAAAATAAAATAAAATAAAATAAAATAAATAAATAAATAAAAAGATAGTAACAAAGTACTGTACAAATGTAACCAAAATTACCGTATATGACCTCCAGTCATGCATTGCAGTCATGTAACATATAGCCTGGGTATGCATTCTGACATGTTTTTTAGTTACCATATATCCCTAAATTTGATGCAAAATCACCAGCTACACTTTGTTGCCAGAATATTTCCCTTTGGGTTGTTTATGTCTTTGAGGGATCCCTTTTAAATGTATAAATTTGTAGTTAAATCAATGTTTCGGAAACACGCCCTTGATGGGTGCATGGGTCTCTGCTGTGTTTGTGGCCACTTGCAGCACAGAAACCCGTAGTCTGCCTTTGATCTCTTTGCAGCTCTACCAAGAAGTGCCCAAGAAGAAAACATGAAAGGACTCAGAGGCCCATGACATAACGTTTTCCAACACACTGACATCCCCACTCACTAAAAATGGCTTTTTTTAAAAAAGGGGGGGCATAGAGGCAAATGACACCAATGATGGAAGCAATACACCAGGGCTTTAAAGTTTTCAAACAGCGGGCCGGTCCACCACCACCCAGACACCACTGGGGGCCGGATCCCAGTCCAAAAGCAGCTGCAGAGGCTTGCTTGCTCACAAAACAGGGGGTAGGTGGGGGGGGGTTGCAATTGGTCCCAGGGGCCGGATTCAGGACCTTGGGGGGCCACATCCGGCCCCGGGGCCTTAGGTTGAGGACCCCTGCAATACACCATGGCTTGCTAGAAAAAGTAGCAGTACAGCTGTTCAAACAGGACACCCATGTGGCCAGATGGACGGGGTATAAACATAATAAATAAATAAATAAAATTGTTGTGATAAATCCCGCAACAACAAAAACGCAGAAGCCTCCCAGCCGATGTGGAGATAGCACAGAGGCAGAGCACAAGATTCAGTCATGGTCAAGTGTTGTCTGATCTCACTCTCTCTCTCTCTTTCTCACACACACACACACACACACACACACACACGGACACACACGGACACATCACACGAGCACACCAAAATCAAAGAAGGAGGAAGAACTGTGAAATATTTCACTGGTGTGACCATGGCCACACTGCCTGTGTGGTTCAAGTCTAACTCGAAGCTTTACGGTGTACCTGTTAACAGTAGCCACAATTCTGTAGCAAATCAGACTAGAGCTGGGCTCATTGAATCAATAGGTCAGTGGTGCCAAACATTTGGCACTCCATATGTTTTGGACTACAGCTCCCAGAATTCCAAGGCGAGATTGCCAGTGACAAAGGACTGTGGGAGTTGTGGTCCAAAACATCTGGAGTGCCAAAGGTTTGCCATCAGTGCAATAAAGGGTAGCGGTGGTGGTGGTGAATTACCGGTACTTCTTCCATAGGTCCCATTGATTCAAAGGGCTGTACTCAAATTGTTACACCCTTTGGGAAAGTGAAAGTTGCAATTATCAATAAACAAGCCTTGTTTATTATAAATAAAAATTATTCTGTTTTTATCTGTTTTTATAAAAAAATTAAAATATTATAGATAAAATATATTGTAAATAAATACCATGTATTCTAAATAAATAAGCTTCTCTATCCCCAGCTCCTTTGGAACGGGTTGCTCCTCCACAGGCCACTCTGGGAGGGTTCTCAGCCTCTGACATCAACGGCACCTCCGTTCGCCTGTCCTGGGACATCGTGACTGGGAATTTTGATTCCTTCATCGTTCAGTACCGCGACGCAGAAGGCAAACCGCAGGCGTTACCCATTGGCAAAAATTTACTCAATGTCGTCATCTCCAACTTGGTGCCTTCCCGCAAGTACAAGTTCAACCTTTACGGCATCTCTGGGCGGAAACGCATTGGCCCCATCTCGGTTGAGGCCGTCACAGGTCAGATACCCACAGTACCTCTTTGGGGGAGAGTCTGAAACCCATCTCTCTCTCAATTTCTACTCCCCCTTTCACTTCCCCACTCCTTTTCCTTCTCCCAGGGAGTGAGGTACCCTGATAGGAACAGAGCAGCTGTTGTTGCTGTGATTTATATACAGTGGTACCTTGTATAAAGGAATTAATTTGTTCCAAATGAAATTATGTTAAGCAAATTTTCCATAGGAATGCATTGAAAACAGAGTAATCCCTAATCGTGACCATTTTTATGTTGTACAGATTTGCCCCATAGGCGATTCTGTTAAGCAAATTTCCCTTATCTCCAGAATGTTATACAAATCATTTATTATACGACGGTCCACTGTATATTTATATTTATTTATGTGTTCAATTTATGTATGGCCTATCTAGCCTGGGGGGCCACTCTGAGTGGTGAACAGCTACAGAATCTGGAAGTTGAGTCAAGGCAACTAGATTTCTTTTCTTGTGAGATCAAAACATTTCGCTACTCATCTAAACAGCTTCGTCAGTCTGACGAACCTGCTTGAGTGAGTAGCGAAATGTTTCGATCTCACAAGAAAAGAAGTCCAGTTGCCATGACTCAACTTCCAGATAACCTCACCTGGATGACTGAGAATCTTCACAGACACTTCAAAATGTTCTTAGAACATAACTTTGGAAAGTAACTGGGTGTTACTCATGACAGGCATGTCTTTATTTATTTATTTATTTATTTATTTATTTATTTATTTATTTATTTTTATTTATTTATTTTGTAAACCGCCCAGAGTTCCATATTGGAAGATGGGCGGTATAAAAATGAAACAAATAATTTATTTATTTATTTATTTATTTGTTTGTTTATTTGTTTGTTTGTTTGTTTAACTAGAATTCAACCCGCAAAATCATCCAATAATGCCTCAGGAAGAATGCTGGGAATTCACTCCCACATCGTTGCAAAATCTCCATCTCACAGGGAACTTCTGAAAGGACCCTGAGGAGCACCCAAAAGCCATAATGGGGTGTCGGATGGCCCTGTGGTTTAGGTCTCCGGCTTTGGAGCCAGAGAATGGCAGTTCAATTCCCCCATCCGGGCCTCCTTGGCAAGGGCTGGACTCCATGATCCAATGGGGTCCCTTGCAGCTCTGTAATCCTTCCTGTTCTCTCTCTTCCAGCTGAAGTGCAGGAACCAGAGATCGGCCCCACGCTGGGTGATCTTTCAATCACTGAAGTGACCCAGGACTCTGTTCGCCTCTCATGGACCGTCTCTGCCGGCCATTTCGACTCTTTCCTCATCCAGTACAAAGATGCTGAAGGAAGGCCCCAGAGCATCCCTGTTGGGGCCGACGCTCACACTGTGGTCATCTCCAACCTGGTACCTTCCCACAGATACAAGTTCAACCTCTATGGCATCTCCGGAAGGAAGAGGTACGGGCCCATCTCCACTGATGCTGTCACAGGTGAGCATTCCTCCATTGGACCCCAAAATAACTCCTAACTCGACTTTTCCAGGATTAGCATGAGATCGCTTTTGCTCCTGGTCTTGTGTTTTCAAAATGTGATCTCCACTCCACTATTTTTATTTTATCCTTCTTATTTCTCCCCTCCTTTTCCTTTTTTCTTCTTCTCTTTCTTTCTCTTCTTCATCTTCATCTTCATCATCTCCTTCTTCTTTTTCTTTTCCTTCTTCCCCTCCTCCTCCTCCTCCTCTCCTCCTCCTTCTCCTTCTCCTTCTCCTTCTCCTTCTCCTTCTCCTTCTCCTTCTCCTCTTCTTCCTTCATTTCTTCCTTGTATTTTTCCAGAAACATAAGAAGGGTGGTTGAGGAGCAGCTCTGAACCAACTGGTGCCTTGTAGTAATTGATGGAGATTATGGGACCAGTAGTGCACCCATCTGGAGGCTGTTAGATCCTAAGAAGCTGGGACAGATGATAATCATCTAGAAGCAGTGGTTCCCAACCTGGGGGGTCGGGATCCCTTTGGGGGTCGAACAACCATGTCACAGGGGTCGCCATGAGCCAGTGAAGAAAAAGGCACAAATGGCTTGGGTCTGGAGGAGGAGGGGGAGGAAGGTGTTGTAGTCCGGACGGGGTTTTAGATGACCCTGCCAGCAGGCGTCATCCAGAGAGAGAGAGAGTCGGGAACGATCGTTGTAGTGCAGTACTGGGAGAGCTCTGATGAAGCCAGATGGGACCTTGCTGTAGGCCCCAGCCACGCTTTATTTATGCATAATCATAATACATTCTGATCACCTACACAAAACTCCTTCATAACTGTTTCTCTAGCCCACCGCATGTGTCGGGCTAAACCAATCATCTGTGGATACTTGTCAGTATCTGATTACTGCTATGAAGTGCGCATGTCTACTGTTAAGCGGAAGAATCATTGTTGGGGCTGTGCCATCCTTATCTTTTCCCTATCTGACGCTACATTGTATCCTGGCCAGGTAGGCAGGTGCAGTTGGGGGAGGCCGATGTAAAGGTCTAGCTAGACATTAACTAGCCGTAGGCTTTTACAAAACATAGCTGGACCCCTGCCTTCGGGGGTTGAGCATAATTACATATTAACAAATGTCGCCTTCCTGCAGAACACAGCTGCATATTAAGGCATGTGTCTTTGCTATATTTGTCCTATGATAGTAGGCTGGCTAGATGTTTGCCAAGGCCTTTGAAAGCACCCCCACAGGAAGGTGGGGGGAAAGAGTGAGTTACAGCTTGATAGGTTGGAGGGGATGTCAATCAATGGCACCGGAGGCTGCGATTGGCTAAGGGAGCCTGTAGAGGAAAGTTCTCTATGGCCCCTGTGGCAGTGGCCTGCCAAAGGGGGCTTGTGGCCTCTTCCAAGCAGGGGGGGGGTCACCACAACATGAGGAACTGTATTAAAGGGTCGTGGCATCAGGAAGGTTGAGAACCACTGAGCTAGAGGAAGAGGCTGGGGTTGGTGGGGATTATGGGGGCACTGCGCCTTCCAGCCAACAATCTATGATGTTTTCCCTACTAAGTTGCAGGCAGTACAGTATGCCTCTCTATCTTCGGTACTCCTTTGCTTTCACAACAAGCCTGTGAGGCTGGCCAGGCTGAGAGAAGGAGTGAATGGCCTAAGATCTCCCAGGAAGTTTCAGGGATCTGGGGAGGAAAAGAACACAAGGCTGTCCTCGCCACCATCCAACCAATGCAGAGTAGAAGCTGGGCAAACCCTCCCCCCTCAAATCTGGTGCTTTCCGGGCTGGAGGGGATGGTGGGAGTTGGAGGCCAATCCTCCCGGAGATCTGCAGGGCAGGGTGGGGGAGGCTTCTGTTTCTCCCCCCCCCCCATGGCTCCAGGCGAGAGGCTTTTGCAAGGGGCCCGACCTCTTTGCAGTTCCCAGTGAGAAGGGCCCTCGCTCTTGACTGAGAACGAGGGCCAAGGCTGACATTCTGCCAAACGATCCACGGGAATGTCAAATGTTTCTCAACCTTCCCCAGCCTCCATAAATCAGAGTGTGGGAGCTGGATCCAAGTGCCAGGAGAGAGGGGAGAATTAACTCTTCCCTCCCCATCCACAGCGAAAGCACACACACAGAGAGACACTTTTTTTTTTACTGTCAACATGATGCTCAGCTAAAGACAGGGGCAGTTTGAGGGCACAGAAGGAACTTGAGCTAACGGATGGCCCAGAAAATTTTTCCTCTGACCTCCTGGCCTGGGAGAGGTTACATTTCCCCCGTATGATGTACTTCCACTGAAAATCAGAGCAGGGAAGCTGATGTAGTTTCTAAAGTTAAGGAAACAGGCAAAGACCTTTCACTTCAGGCAAGCTTTCCCTGAATGATGGTCTACGTATTATGTGTCTTTTATATGACTCTACAGGATCACATAGACTTTGTGTTTTTAACCCATCACTGAAGATTAAGATGGGCCAATAAACTTCAAAACTCATTTGCTGAGTGGTCCTCTACAGTTGCTGCTTTATATCTAAAACAATCTATCTATTCTCCTAGCTGACTCTCCTGTAAAGGTCATTCAGGCATATGAATCAGCTATCAATTCCTTATTCAGTCTGCCAGCTGCACTCTCCTTACCTAGGAAACCCAATGGAGCTGCTCCTTGGTTCGATCATGAATGCTGGGCTGCCAAGAAAAAACTCTGTTGGCTTTACCAACGGTTACGCACCCACTATTCTTCTGAGTCATCAGCCTTCTACTTCCAAGCCAAGAAGGTTTGCCAAGCTTTATTAGTTGAGAAAAGACACACTCATGCACTGAACAACTGGTCTAGACTGCTACATGCAACTCGTTCAAAGAACACGAAAGAGTTCTGGGCCTTGGTCTCATGAGAGAACCACTCCAATCTCTGCCTCGGACTGGACTGTATATTACTCAAACCTATTCTCGGACTCGATATTCCCAGACCTCTCTGTCGTTCTATTAATGCCCCCCCCCCCGATGAATCTGCCTGGCCTCCAGTTTCCAAAGAAGAAATTCTCAAACTCATAGCCAGCATGAAGCCTGGTAAGGCTCCAGGCCCAGACAGTATTCCGGCTGACCTCATAAGAGCTAATCCACTCTGGTGGGCTGAACCTCTATCCTGCCTATTCACCTTTGTGGACAAATTTGGAATACTCCCTGACTCGCAGCTATCTTCTGCCATCATTCCAGTCCTTTAAAAAGGCAACCCAGAAATACCCAGCAACTATCGACCCATAAGCCTACTCTCAGTAGTTGGGAAGTTGTACTCTAAACATCTTCTGCGACATCTATCTGACTGGATGTCCAAATTCAACTTTCCAGGCAAAGAACAGGTGGGCTTCCATGCTGGGTATTCTACACTTGACCATTCTCTCATCTTATCCTTTTTGGCGGAGAAATACTCCCAGCATTTCAAAGGCAAACTATTTGCAGCATTCATTGATTTTTGAGGAGCTTTCGACTCTATTAATAGATCTCTTTTGTGGAACAGACTTACCAATATGGGAATTGACCCTCGCTTGCTATTTTTCATTTGTCAGCTCCACTCTGCGAATAGCTGTCAAGTTCGCCTAAATCGTGAAGGCCTCCTTACCCCTAAGATTCCAGTCACCAAAGGGGTAAAGCAGGGCTGCCTTCTTGCTCCCGCCCTATTCAATCTTTTCTTGTCTGATTTTTTACCAGGCCACCTAGCCAAATTTGATAGTCATGCTCCACGACTGAATCAACTTCCGGTTCCCATACTACTCTACGCTGACGACACTGTGCTCCTCTCAATTTCCAAACCGGGCCTCCTTCGCCTTTTGTCAGTTTTCTCAGAATTCTGTTCTAAGAATGATCTGACTATTAACACCGAGAAATCTAAAATCTTGATATTCTCCAAATCATGGAAACCTCTTTCATGGAAAGTCGACGGGGAGCCTGTTGAACAAGTGAGATCCTTCAGATATTTGGGTCTCCTGTTCCAACCATCAACTCACCTGGTCTCACCACCGGAAGGCTGCTATATCAGCTACTAATAACCATCTATCTGCTATCTCTCGGTTCCACTTCCACACTGGGAACCAATATGTACCTGCTGCCCTCCAGATCTTTCAGGCGAAAATTTTAAACCAGCTTCTATATGGGATCCCGATCTGGATTTCAGCTGTCGATTCTGAAATCGATCGGACTGCTGCCACCTTCTTTTGTTGCATCTTAGGTGTTCCCAAGATGATCAGTCTTTATGCTATTGCTAACGAACTGGGACTCCACTTGCCATCAACTTTTGCTTGGACAGTCACTATTAAGTTTTGGCTACGCATTCATTTTCACCCTGACTGTAATTCCCTTGTATACAAACTATTAAGGGACCCTTATGTTACAAAATGGTATCAATTTATCCAGTCCAAAATTCATCGTATTGGAATCAACCTAGACTCCCTAATCAACTGCGAAGAATCCCAAATCTTCAAAATTGTGTGCCAAAGAATCTGGGATATAGAGTGTCAAACCATTTCATCAGGGCTCAATCCAACGTGTTCTCCTCACTTTTATGGTTTGATGCCAACTCCAGGAGTAGGAGCAAATTATATGAAACACCTCATTAATCCTTGTCTGCGCCGTGCTTTTATGCTCGCTAGATTGAACATCCTTCCCTCAGCAGTTTTTTCAGGAAGATATCACAACATTCCATTTGAGAATAGACTCTGTAAACTATGTTTACTGGAACCTGACTCAACCTCTCATATCCTTCTCTCCTGCCCCTCCCACCACAAGCTCCGCCTTCGCTTTCTGACCCCTTATATTTCTAATTTCTCTGGGTCCCCAGACAGTATAACAAAGCGTCTTCTTGAGGACAAACTTCCAAAATTGACAGCCTCAGTGGCTGAATACTTGGCCACTGTTTTACATACTAGTAATCAGTCTGGGTCCAAGGCCTGCTATTAACCCAATCTTTTAACCATTTTTTTACCTATTTATTTATTTCCTACCTCTGTACAGTATTCTACATTTTGCTGCATCTGTTTTATATTAATTTATGCCAATAAAGGTTCTTGTGATTGATTGTTTAAAAAGTGTTTTTAACTACAGTACTTATAACCTTATGGGTTTACATTGACACTATGTTTTCAATGTTAGTTTCCATCCTTCATAACTTTACACGGAAGTTTACTCCCCTTTAGCTGCTTGCATTCACTTGTAGCTTTAATGTAATGTTGTTTAAGAATGCTGTAAGATGTCCCTCAATTCCTGTTCTCAATAGTTGAACATGTCTTAATTGTACTGGACTGTATATTATCCCTCATTGCTCTAAGCCACCTTGGGTCCTTTTTCCAAGGAGAAAGGCGGGGGGGGGAATACTCTAAAATAAAATAAATAATAAATAACTTCAACGCCCAGGATCCCTCTAGTCACGGGGAGGTGTCATCCAGAGAAGAAGTAGTACAGTAGGACCCCAGTATCTGTTGGGGATTGGTCCCAAGCCTTCCCATGGATAATGAAAACCGTGAATAAGAGAGAACGCCAAAATGTCTCCAAAACTGCTGTTTTGTGATCCCAGTACTAACTTGATTTACAGCTGCTGTTTTGCAACAGAAGCTTGCTTTACAGCTGCTGTTTGTGATGGTAGCTTGCTTTACAGATGCTGTTTTATGACAGTAGTTTGCTTTACAGCTGCTCTTTCTGACAGTAGCTTGCTTTGTGGCTGCTGAATTATTTATTTATTTTTTCCTCTGCCAACCGTGGATAACTGAATCAGTGGATAATGAATCAGTAGATACAGGGGTCCTACTGTAAAACACTTTCATAGAATCATAGAATACCGGAGTTGGAAGGGGTCTATAAGGGCACCAAGACCACCTCCCTGCTCACAGCAGGAACCCAAATCAAGGCCTATCTGGAGTGGCAAGTGGTTGTCTAAATTTCTCTGGAATGCCTCCAGTGTTGGAGCACTCGCCACCTCGCCAGATAACTGGTTCCGTTGCCATACTGCTCTAACAGTCGAAGTTTCCCCTGATATTCAGCCAAAATCTGGGTTCCTGTAGCTTGGTGGTTCTCAACCTGTGGGTCCCCAGATGTTCCCGGACTGCAACTCCCAGAAATCCTGGCCAGCTCAGCGAATGATGAGGACTTCTGGGAGTTGCAGTCCGGGAACATCTGGGGACCCACAGGCTGAGAACCACTGCGTGTGGCTGGAGCCTATTATTATGTGTCCTGCCCCCGTGGGTGAGTGAGAACAGATCCTTCACCCTCTTACCCTCTGGCCTCTTTGAACCTTCTTACAGTTTATTTGCAGCCTCAGGAGATGCGACTCTGGGTTCATCTCCTCCCCCCCCATCACCTTGGCTTCCCAAATAAAAAGAAACTGGCTTCGAGCAGCAGCCTGTGTTTATCAAAGGAGAAGGGCTGTCTCTGCACAATTGCCAAAACGAAATGTGTGGAGAGATTAATGGCACGAGGCAGGCCCCTCAATGACCTCTCTGGATGCGTGTGTCCTGTATAAATGGGTGGGGAACAAGAAGAGTGCTAGTGTCTGCAGCTGGTAAATCATTTGATAAACGAGGCAAGTGCCTCAAGGTCTGTACATTTTTTTTCTTCCTGTGTGCGTGTGTTGCGTCGTTACAGTTGTGACCGAGTCTTCGTGACCCCCATGTCCATGGAGTTTTCTTGGCAGGAATACTGGAGTGGCTTGCCAGTTCCTACTCCAGGCACCTACAGCACCTGATATTCCCTGGTGGTTGCCCATCCAAGTACTAACCAGGCCTGACCCTGCTTAGCTTCCGAAATCAGGCGAGATTGGATGTACTTAGGGCATCTAGGCATTTGGCAGTATATAAATCGAAAAAGCCTTGTGGCATAATGGTTAAACTGCTATACTGCAGCTTAAAACTGTGCTCACAATCTGGGGCTGAATTCCAGGTAGGTGGCTCAAGATTCACTCAGCCTTCCATCCTTCCGAGGTCGGTAAAATGAGTACCCAGCTCGGGAGGGCAATGTGTAGCCTGCTTAATTACTTGTATACTGCCCAGAGAGTGCTTTAAGCGCTATGGGGCGTTACATAAGCAGCACACTTTGCTTGGCTTTTTCTTCCTTCGTTCCTTCCTTCCTTCCTTCCTTCCTTCTGGGGCTGGTGCTATTCAATATCTTTATTAATGACTTGGATGAAGGAATCAAGAGCATGCTGATTAAATTTGCAGATGATACCAAATTGGGAGGGGTTGCTAATTCCCTAGAGCAGGGGTCCTCAAAGTTTTCAAACAGCGGGCCAGTCCACCACCACCCAGACACCACTGGGGGCCGGATCACAGTCCAAAAGCAGCTGCGGAGGTTGGCTTGCTCACAAAACATGGGGTAGGTGGGGGGGTTGCAATTGGTCCCAGGGGCCAGATTCAGGACCTTGGGGGGTCGCATCCGGCCCCGGGGACTTAGGTTGAGGACCCCTGCCCTAGAGGATAGGATGAAAATCCAAAAGGACCTTGACAGACTAGAGTGCTGGGCCAAAGCAAATGGAATGGGTTTTAACAGAGAGAAATGTAGGGTGCTGCATTTAGGAGACAAGCTGCCTAGATGCCCTAAGCACATCCAATCTCGTCTGATTTCGGAAGCTAAGCAAGGCTGGCCCTGATTGGTACTTGGATGGGCAACCACCAGGGAATACGAGGTGTGCTACAGGCGCCTGGAGTAGGAACTGGCAAGCCACTCCAGTATTCCTGCCAAGAAAACTCCATGGACATGGGGTCACGAAGAGTTGGTCACGACTGTAACAACGCAACACACACAGGATGGGAAACACCTGGCTAGAGAATAATACCTGTGAAAGGGATCTGGGAGTCTTGGTGGACCACAAATTGAACATGCGTCAGCAGTGTGATGCAGCAGCAAAGAAAGCCAATGCGATTTTTGGTTGCATCAACAGAAGCATCATGTCTAGATGAAGGGAGGTGATAGTACCACTCTATTCTGCTCTGGTCAGACCCCACCTGGAGTACTTGTCTCCTGTTCTGTTCACCTCAATTCTAAAAGGATGTTGACAACTTTGAACGGGTTCAGAGGAGGGCGACCACCAGGATGGTTAAAGGTCTGGAAGAAATGTCTTATGAGAAGTGCCTTAGGGATCTGGGAATGTTTAGCCTTACAAAAAGAAGGTTGAGAGGGGATAGATATGATGGCTATGTTTAAATATTTGAAAGCATGTCATATTGAAGAGGGGGGTGGTTTGTTTTCCACGGCTTCAGTTACCAGGACTCAGGGCAATGGTTTCAAACTGCAGGAAAAGAGGTTCAGTTTGAATATTAGGAAGAACTTCCTGGGGGTTAGAGCTGTTCGGCAGTGGAATCTGCTGCCACGGAGGGTGGGGGATTCTCCTTCTTTGGAGTTTTTTAAGCAGAGGCTGGATGGCCATCTGTCGGGAGTCCTGTGATGGGGGGTTCCTGCATGGCAGGGGGGTTGGACAGGATGGTCCTTGAGGTCTCTTCCAACTCTTTGATTCTATTATTCTATATACTGCCCATTTGGACAGCAGTCACTCTGGGCAGTTCACAACACAAAAGAGCCATATCTTGGGTTGATATCCCACAACTGCTTTAAACTGCTAGAAGATTCGGTTAATAAAATTGTGTCCCCCACGGCCAGTGGACTTTAAAGGGAAAAAATGCATCCACGCCCACTTAAGCATGACCCAGCGAGTTTTGCAAGTACCTGGTCTCGAGGTGGTACAAAACTTGTCTCAGTTCTGATGCTGATTTTTAACTAGTACTGTACTTGAGTCCGTGGGGACTCAGAAAATCCGCATCCAAACCCTTTCGTTCCGCTGTGTTGCAGTTCTTGCTCGTGAGGACACAAAAGATGCGGTTCTTTAAACTGCATCCGTGGGGATACAGGAATAGCGTTTTCAACCACGTGACCATTCCGGGGGGGGATCCGCATTTTATTTTGATCCAGATTTTCTGGCCGTGGGATAGCAGTTATTCATCACCCATTTGATTCCAACAATGTCTGTTGGAAGGTAAGATTTTTGGCACTAGGGTGCATCGTGGTATTGTGTGAGCCTTGCCATCCATTTCATCACCTGTTCATCCCTCCCTCCTCTCTCTCTCTCTCTCTCTCTCCTGCAGCTTTCCCCGAGGCAGAAAGTAAGCCACCCACCCTCTTGCTTGATCACCTGGTGGTTTCGGAAGTGACACCCACTTCTCTCCAGCTCACTTGGGAGGTCCCAGAAGGAGAGGTGGATTCCTTCCTCATCCGAGGCAAGGAATCTCTCCTGGGAAGTGGGAGAAGCCCTCCGCCGGCCGAGGAGGTGACGGTGGCTGGGGACAAGCGCTCTGCGGTGCTGCGCGGCCTGACACCCAATACCGAATACAGCCTTACGGTCTATGGAATCAGGGATGGATCAGAAGTGGCCAACCTCAACACAGGAGCCAGGACCAGTGGGCTCGGTAAGAAGGGCACAAGGGCAATCCTTGATTATTACTAACAAATCCCTGAAAAAAGTTATAATAATAACCAGGGGCCATCAAGTCATTTCTGAACTATTGTGATGTTTCTCCAGGGCTTTGCCAGCAGAGAATAGAAGTGGTAGACCATTTCCCTTTTCCTGTGCAGCTTGCCCAAGGCCACCCAGGCTGGCTTTTCTCTCAGGAGGTACAGTGGAGGAATTAAACTCTCAATCTCTGGCTCCTAGATATTCAGTCATGAGAAGAGGGGATTCCTTAAGTACCGATTGTGTGTGATTGTCAGAGCTGGTGCTTATCTTCTATCTCCTTCTCTGATTTGCATTTTAGCACATTCTTCACTTGCTCAGGAAGACCACCACCAGGAATAGGGCTTCCTCAGTGGTCACACCCCACTTATGGAACCAGCTGCCCTCTGAGATTGGTTTGGCCCCATATGCTACAGGCTTTTTAAAAACAGCTTAAAACCTGGCTGTATAGATTTGCTTTCCCTGACTATTGTTCGTCATCTTCTTCACTCTACTGATCCGGTTTTATATTCTATTCTACCTCTGCCTGTTTTGTATGTACTTTGAATTACAGTAAACCCTGCCTATCACGGGGGTTAGGGACCCACCCGACCCGCGATGCCTGAAAATCTGCGATATGCGGAAGCGGGTCGGGTGGGGCCTGGGGGCAGGTGGCGATCAGATCGCCCTGCCGCTGCCGTCACGCACCGGTCTGAGAAGTCTTGGGGCGGCGTGCGCCAGCAGCGGCAGGGGGATCTGACCTCCCGCCGTCCGGGGTATCTCCATTGAAATGCATTGGCTCAATGCATTTCAATGGAGGTAATTTTCCCCATTGGAATACATTGGCTCAATGCATTCCAATGGGGAAAATTTCTCCATTGAAATGCATTGGCTCAATGCATTTCAGTGGAGATTGCAGGGCGGTGCCCAACGCTGCCCCCCGCGCTCCTCCGAGAAGCCTCAGGGTGGGGGGCGTGGGGCGATCGCAGGAGGAGCGCAGGGAAGTGGCGCGGGGCGATGCAATTGCCCCCCACTGCCCCCCCCGCATGGCTCTGCAGCTTCTCAGAGGGGCCCGGGGGCCGCGCGGGGTGATGAGATCACCCCCCCACACACGGTCCCAAGGCGCAGGTACTACGATCCCGCGATATAGTGGGACGACAGTACCTGAACCGCGAAATGGTGGGGGATTACTGTATTATTATTTTCTTTGACAATTGCTCTACTGATGATTGATAGATTTTATATTTGGTTATACTGTATATTGTATATTGTCTAATTGTATTTATTGTATTGCTTGTGTTCAAAACCTCTGTAAACCTCCCAGAGATGGCACAGTATATCAATCAGTCAGTCAGTCAATCAATCAATCAATCAATCAATCAAATCAAAAATAAATAAATAAATAAATAAATAAATAAATAAATAAATAAATAAATAAAAAGAGAGAGCCACTTCCATGTGATGGAAATGCATGTGCTCTGTTGAATACCGGGTATCTCCCATCTTGACCATGTCAGATATGATACCCCCTGACAGCAACTAAATGTATTCTCAATAACAGAGAATATGAGAGAAAGCTCTGGTACAGATCTGTCCTCTAAGCAGCAACTTCCACCGTTCCCCAAATTCCTTACCACCTTAAAAAAACAATTTCCCAATGGCCAGGTGGGCAACCAGAACAGATGTCAGGACAACTGTCAGTAAAGACATGCAAATTGTCGGCCTGCCCCACAAAGATGTGGTGGATTGGGCAAAGTGGTGTTTCAGGATCTGAAACGCAGACTCCACACCTGTGGGGGAATGGCAGGAAGCAGAAGACTACTATTCTGGGGAGTTTGCACCCAGATCTCAAAGAAGGCTGAGCGATGGCCAACGGGAAGCATCGGGATAGGCCGCCCATGAGACCTGAAGAGGGGACGCTTTCAAAGGCGTTGGGGAACGGCCTTGCTTTGAGCACCCTCGGGAAAGCAGAAAGGGGCCGAGCAACGCTCAGCCCCACCAGGAGGCCATGGTAGGGAAAGACTCTCAGAGGTCTCAGAAGTTTCGTTACAATAAAGTGCGTTCTTGGGGACACAGGAACAGCAACAAAACCACGTGGCCGCAACAAAATATATTATACATTATATTTTGTTGTGGTACAAAGTGGACGTGGGGTCACAGCCTTCGCCAGGTCCCAAACTTGGGATGGCTTTATAAGTAAAGCAAAGGAAAAGCAAGTGTTATGCTCATATACCGCCCCATAGCAATTCAAGCACTCTCTGGGCCGTTTACAATTTAATTGTAATATTGATTTATGTATATTTTGTTTTATTATGCTCCTTGTATTTCGGTTTTTACATGTATTCCTTTGGCTACTATCTCACCTGGGGAAGATCCTGATCTTATAAATGTCTGGCTTTTCCTCTTCCCTCCATCACGTGACTGAAGATGTGGGATGGCAGTTCCCATGTACAAATGTGTTTTTTTAAAAGCACAGTTCAGCCCCATGGCCAGCAGGTGGTGCTAGGATTAAAAAAGGACCAGCTGGCTGGTGCTATGGCTTGGGGAAGTTAAAAAAAAACAGCACCTGATCCAGCTTCCTGATGCTCGGAGGGTAGGGAAAAATAAAAAAAACAAAAACAGCACCGATCGGCCCCAGGAACAGCCGGTCGCAGTATGAGGGGGAAAAAAAAGAAAGAAAATGGGATCATCTATGCGGTCCCACGATGTCTGCCTCTTTAAAAGGTGGATTTTTTAAGCGAGGCAAAAAATGTCCTACCTCTCCGGTAAGTCTTGGAAACCTCGCTCAAGGGGGGTTTCTTTTTTTTCTTTTTTCCAAAAAGCCCGGTGGTCGTGGGGACAGCATTTTTGGACACAGTTTATCTACAAATTTAATAAGCATTTAAAGGGACGTGGGATAGGGGCCTTTGTTAGCTTGTTATATAATTCCATGTTGTAAACGGCCCAGAGTAGCCCTAGGGCTAGATGGGTGGTATAAAAGTCAAACAAACAAACAAACAAACAAACAAACACATAAATAAATAAATAAATAAATAAATAAATAAATAAATAAATAAATAAATAAATGTGTGCAGGCTAGACATTATCCCTCCCAGCAGGCTAGGTACTCATTTTACCCACCTTGGAAGGATAGAAGGCTGAATGAATCTTGAGACGACTACCTGGGATTGAACCCCCCCAGGTCATGAGCACTGTTTTAGCTGCAGTACAGGCATTTAACCACTGCGCCACGAGGCGCAAACTAAGAAACAACACTTTGGACCTGGCCTGGTACAACAAAAAAGGCAGCATGTGCAGGCCGTACTAGAAGAAATGGAGAGATTGAGGTGGGGGGAGGAAGCTGGGGGCCAGCAGAGCAATGGGTTAGTGTTGCTCAGAGAAGAAATACTTGGATCTGAAAATGCTTCATTTAAAACTGGACAAGCCTCTGCCTGGTTTCACAGGAAAGATATTTCAACATCGACCACCGTGTAAAAAATCTTTGACACCTTCAGTAACTCCTTCCCTTTCAACCTACCGTATTTTGTCATCCTGTCTTGAGAGAGAGAACTTTTAAAAAAAACCCACTGTAAAGCATAACCAAGGGCTGTTCTATTTTGAAAAAGCTGAGGTCTACTTTTTCTGGACCAAAGTGCCTGAGGGCTACTACACTAAAACCTCTACTTACAAATTTTATCCATTCCGAGCATATGCTCATAAATAAAAAAATAATTGTAAGTACGGCCGCGGTTTCCCATAGGAATGCATTGAAAATCAATTAATCTGTACTGGAGGGAAGAGATTTAAATGCACCATGGCCCTTGAATTGCCCCGCTTGCTGAGACAGGGGGCTGGCAGACCCAGAACTTTGCTGGGGCAGTGGTGGTCCTTGGGATGGTGGAAGTAGAGGTGGAGAACTTATCCCCTCACTTTTTAAATTGATGGCTTGTGGGCTACTTTTGAACCCTTTACGGGCTACTAGTAGCCCGCGATCTACCTGTTGGGCAGACCTGGCATAACCAGTTCCATTCTTGTGAGCCTTGAAGAGGACAGCGAGGGGCCAACGTCAGCTTGGGAGTTACTACAAACCAAGTTTAAAAAGATTAATGCATTTGCAAAAAATCAGGGCATTCATCATCCCCTCCAACCGATACGCAGCTGCCCCAGTGATGAATCCTTTCCCTCTGCATTCCTTAGCTCAGCTCTGTGGGGCTGGAGCTCAAAGGCCCGAGGACTGAAGGATCCCTGCCGGTCTTTGAGGGGAGCAGAAAGCACCGCTCGCCATCCGACAGCTGCATCCCGGGCTTGGCTTGCGTCAAAGCCAGGCAGGCGTTTGTCCAACGTTGGTTTCCTTTGTGAAGCCTGAGGAATTAATCCCTGGCTCTTCTCTGCTTCCTTTGTGGTCAGCCACAATGGGCCAGGGGTGAATCCCAGGGGGAAAAGGGAGGGAGGGCTTCGCCGGAGGCCCTGAGCCAAAGAGGTGCAAGGGCCAACGTGTGGGTTGTGTGTTTTGCGCTCCCCACAGCTCTGAGACACGACCAGCATGTTGGAGCCCTTCTCAGCCATTAGAAGTCTGCAGGGGTTCTCCGCCCTCTCTTTTTCCTTCCGTCAGCAAAAGCCCACAGCAGTGTCTCCAGCGTAAAGTGTTCTGCTTATATACCGCCCCATACCACTTCAAGTAGTCGGGCGGTAAATTTTAATTACAAGCTACACATACGGGGTCAATTATGTTCGGAAGGGTGTGGTGAACCTTGATCGTTTCGGGGCACAGTTTTACCTGCAGTACAGGCATTTAACCACTGCGCCAGGAGGCTCCTGTAAAAACAAGCTAACGGTCAAATGTTTGTGGGTTGATCGTTTGGGGTGGCATTTTAAAATGGCATGTTTTAAAGTGGCATTTTAAAATTGTTCATGCTTGCCTCGGTGTGTGTGTGTGTGTGTGTGTGTGTGTGTGTGTGTGTGTGTGTGTGTGTGTTTCTCTTGTGTTTTGATCACCGATGCATTTCTAATCTGTTTTTTTATCCCGGTGTGTTGCTTTTGGGCAAGGCACAAATAATGTCCCTGATGTCCCAGTTGGTCACGGGCAGACCGGCGGGAAAGAAATAACATGTTGGGGTCCTGGCGCAGTTCCTGAAACGCTGAGCAATGTGGAAATCATGGGAGTAGCTCCTCTTTGAAGGCTTCTGTTCCAAATGTGCTTGGCCGATTCAGTATTTTTTTTTCCTGCACTGCAGGGCAGCGGTTCCCATCTTTGGGCAAGGCAGCTCTTCGTGGACTGCAACTCCCAGAAGACTTCACCACGAGCCGTGCTGGCTGGGATTGCTGGGAGTTGCAGTCCAAGAACCCCTGGTTGGGAAGCACTGCCTTAAATCAATATCCGATGATATTGGACGAGGGCTCCATTTTTGCCTGCCTTTTGCTGATGGGAATGGTAGCCCCCCAATATTTCAGAGGGGCTGCTGCCGTTTCCCCATCTGCGCCTTTGAATTTCTCCCCGCGGCTGTTTTCTTTCCACTGTTCAAGCGAGAGAGGAACCGAGCGATGCCATGGCCGCACCGTCCCCTCATGGCTCCTTTCCTCTATCTCTCTCCTCAGAGCTGGGCAGCCCCCGAGATCTACGCTTCAGCGACATCCGCGAGACCTCCGTCGTGGCGAACTGGAGACCGCCAGCCTCTCGTATCGACCGCTACAAAGTCTCCGTCCAGCCCTCCGATGGCGGTGAGGGGGGGGGGTTCTATGTCTTTGTCAT
This sequence comes from Phrynocephalus guinanensis, assembly GCA_037367245.1. Lineage (NCBI taxonomy): Eukaryota > Metazoa > Chordata > Lepidosauria > Squamata > Agamidae > Phrynocephalus > Phrynocephalus guinanensis. The sequence goes on from CM074744.1 coordinate 20,560,976, forward strand.
CCAGGGGTGGGGATTGCCCATCCTGGGTGCCATCTCTCTCTCTCTCACTCTCTCTCACACTCTCTCTCTCTCTCACACACACACACACACATACACACACAAACCCACTAGACTCTGTCTGCCTGTTGCCTCTTGGGAGTTTCTCAGTGGTTGGTTCCTGCATGGCAGAGGGTTAGACTGGATGGCCCTTGAGGTCTCTTCCAACTCTCTATGATTCTATAGCAGGGCTGTCCAACTTTGAACAGGCCAAGGTCTACTTTTTCCAGCCCAAAGTGCCTGAGGGCTACTACACTAAAACCTCTACTTACGAATTTTATCCGTTCCGAGCACATACTCATAAGTTAAAAACTTTTGTAAGTAGAGCAGCAGTTTCCAATAGGAATGCATTGAAAACCAATTAATCTGTTCTGGACGGAACAGATTTCAATGCACCATGGCCCTTTAATTGCCCCGCTCAGCTGAGACAGTGGGCTGGCAGACACAGAACTTTGCTGGGGCAGTGGTGGTCCTTGGGATGGGGGAGGCTGGCGGGTTACTTTTGAACCCTTTGCGGGCTACCGGTAGCCCCCAGTCTACCTGTTGGACAGGCCTGTTTTATAGGATGCTTTCACATGACCCCTAAAATCCACTGCAAAGTGTTCGCAGATGCGGAGCATAAAATCTTTTTCCCATGAGCAGCAGACTTTTAAAAAATTAAGGGTGACCAAGCCCACTTAATCGTGACCCAGTGCATTTTACAAGGAGCTGGTCTCGAGGTGGTAAAATCCTGGTTGCTTTTCTCATGCGGATTTTAAACCATTACTTGAGTCCGTGGAAACATGGAAAATCCGCACCAAAACCTTTCTGCCCCTGTTATTGTGTCTTTGCTGTGGTTCTCAGTCGTGGGATCAGAACGGTTGCGGATTTTCAAAATGCGACCGTGGGAACACCTGAACCGCAACATCAACCATGTGACTGCTCGGGGGGGGTGATCCGGATCAAAGTTTGCTGCGGATTTTAGTGGCTGTGTGAAAGCAGCCTATGGTTCTTGTGGCATATCCCAGTAACTGGCTAAAGCACTGGCACCTTAGCGTTCATCATCAGGCATTCCCAGCCTTGTGTTCTTGGACTAGAACGGCCCTCACCACTAGCTGTGCTGGCCAGGATTTCCAGCAGGTGTAGTCCAATAACACCTGGGGAATCCAAGGTTGGCAACCACTGCCCTAGTTCAAGAAGGGCCATGCAAAGGTCTGAGTTCGTTTCTGTTGTTACAGGAGAGCCCAGAAGCATCGCTGTGGATGGCTCCAAACTCAGGACGACCCTGGAGAATCTAACCCCAGGGGCCAGCTATGAGGTCACGGTCGTGTCTATCCGCGGGTTTGAAGAAAGCGAGCCCTTGGTTGGCTATGTCACCACAGGTAACCCACCAGGGTCTGGGGAGCTTAAGTTTTATAAGTCATGAGTCCTGTTCATTTACTTAAAGCACAGGACGTCACGTCACCCACTTCTGGTCAAAAGGAGTCTGATCATCCTAACATTTCAATTTGTTTTTAATTTTGCCCATTTTTCATATGTACCCATAACTATTACGAAGAAAGAAAGGATGGGAGGCAGGCAGGCAGGCAAGCAGGAAGGAAGGAAGGAAGGAAGGAAGGAAGGAAGGAAGGAAGAAAGAAAGAAAGAAAGAAAGAAAGAAAGAAAGAAAAAGAAAGAAAGAAAGAAAGAAAGAAAGAAAAAGAAAGAAAGAAAGAAAGAAAGAGGGGGAGTTGGCTTTTTTGAACTATAAATCTCAGAGCACAGGATGTGTCATCGTGGGCTCAGACTACAGCAAGAAAGATTTAGGGCTGAGTAGGAAAAACTTCCTAACTGGTAGAGCAGTACGACAATAGAACCATACACTTTGAGGAGTGCTGAGCGCTCCAGTGCTGGAGGCATCCAAGATAAAATTGGACAAACATCTGTCAAAGCTGCTTTCACCTGGATTCCTGCCTCGAGCACGAGGTTGGACTCGATGGACCCTTCCAGTTTAGTGGTTCTAAGAGAGGTCCACCACTGGACATACTGTGGTTTCTCCTCCCACCACCAAAAAAGCCGCATTGGCTACCTCTGCCTTCCCTTTTACCTTGGGGTTGATATCGGTGGGCCAGCGGGTGCTGAAATAGACGCCTCTTTCCCTGCAGTTCCAGACGGCCCGTCGGACTTGCGAGCCATCGACGTGACCGATTCCTCCGCGGTGCTGACGTGGCATCCTCCCATGGCTGAGATGAACAACTACATTGTCACCTACGGACCCGTTGGTGGTGAGCGCTGGGGAAATGGGCAGGGAAGGGGTGAGGAGAATCACTTAGGGGGGTCGGCCTTGGCCCTGCCCCTCTCTCCCCTCTTCCCGATTCCCTGCTGGCCAACATCAGGCAAGGGTTTAGAGGGGGCTTTCATAAGGCTAAGAGGGGGCGTGGTGGCTCACCGGGATAGAGCGCTGAAACGGTCGGCTGCAAAGTCATCGGCTTGGCAGCTTGAATCCTGGGTGCCAGGCAGCAGAATGAGCTCCCTCTGTTAACCCCAGCTTACATTTATCTCCACTAGCCATGCCCACCAGCTCACTGATTGGCTAGCCAACTTCCATTCACACATATTCATCAACAATAAATAGTCATAGATAAGCCTGCCCGTCAGAAGGAGTCAAAAGCCTAGGGGTGGTTTCCTGCATCTCAATCCACTGATGATCAAACTGGGGTTCAGCCCTTCCTGGGTCACTACCAGTTGAAAGCAGTTCTGCAGGGTCTCTGTACAGAGTCTAGATTTCCAACCCCTGACGATTGAAGTCCTTTTTCTTTGGGCCTACAGAGTAGGCTGTGCAAGGCCCATGCTCTACCAATGAGCGATCACCCCTTCCGGTGGGGGATAAGCAGCAAGAAAGCACAGAGCTCGGCAATTCTTGCGATCCAAATCCCAAATCCAAGTCTTTGGGTCCAAGTTTCATATAAAAACATAAAAACCTAAGAAGAGCTATGCTGGATCAGGCCAAAGGCCCATCTAGTCCAACTTCCTGTATCTCACAGGGGCCCCACCAGATGCGTCTGGGAGCGTGCCAGACTAGATCTCTGTCTCCTGATACCATTCCTCTGCATCCGGCCCTTGAAGTACCCTGGTTTTAAGCCTAAAGATTACACATCCCCATCATGGTTTGCAACCTGTGATGGACTTTTCCTCCAGAAATCTGTCCGATCACCTTTTGAAGGCAAGTTGAAGTCTGAAATCCTGTTACAAACAAACCTCTTCCCCACCCCCACAACCCCCCCCCCAGAAGCAAGGAAGGGTCAGTGGGTTCCAAGCCATGAGTCAAGTCTAAGTCGTGGGGTGGGTGGTGGGTGGGGGAGAGATCTGAATCAAGTCCGAGTCAAGTCACTGGTGCAACTTAAGCCCAACTTGGCAGCGTGTCCTGGGACTCGAGATTCTTTTATATTACCTGTTTATTGTTTTGTTTCCTTTCAATCATTGATTAATTTGCTTTCGTGTAAACCGTGCAGAGTCCCAATTGGGGAAATCAGGCAGTCTAAGAAATGCAATATAAATAATAAATAAATAAATAAATAAATAAATAAATAAATAAATAAATAAATTTATCAAATCAGCCCAGAGTCTTCCCTGTGTCATCTCTCTCCCCCCCCCTCTCTCTCTCTCTCTCTCTCTCTCTCTCTCTCTCTCTCTCTCTCTCTCCCTCCAAGGCCCAAGAGCGTCTGAATCCGTGCCAGGGAACCGGGTCCAGTTGCGGCTGTCGGGTTTACACCGGGACACCGAATATCGGGCCAGCGTCTATGGGGAGAAAGAAGGCAACCGTAGCTCCCCGGTCAGCGCCACTTTCACCACCGGTAGGCAGATAGGGTCAAGGGGGAAACCCTATCAGCAGGTTTGGAAAAGCCTACCGGAGGCGTGGAGATGAGGGAGGGAGGGAGGGAGGGCTGCCTTTGAGGGGAGGGAGGGCTTCGTTAGACCCTGGGAAACTCCCCCCTTTCGCCCAAATGCTGTGGGGGTGATTTCTCCGTTTTCCTCTTAAGACAGAGTTGCAACTAGCGGATTTTAAACGGGACCACCAAATCAACCGCAAATCAACACACGGTGTATTATCTTCATTGTGGGTTTTTCTGATGTTACCATGTTGTTTTGGGTTTATTATTGATGTTTCTTATTTCTTGTTAATGTTCAATATTGATTTGATGTTATTCTTTTTTTGTTGTACTATGTCCTCTTTATGTTATCTCTGTTCACCGCCCAGAGTGGCCCCAAGCTAGATGGGTGGTATACAAATCAAATTAAATTAAATTTCTTTCTTTATTTATTTATTTAGTTAGTTAGTTAGTTAGTTAGTTAGTTAGTTAGTTAGTTAGTTAGTTAGTTAGTTAGTTAGTTAGTTAGTTAGTTAGTTAGTTAGTTTATATCTTACCCATCTGGCCAAAAAGGCCACTTTGGGCAGCTTACAACTTCAAGAGCAACACAATATACATAAGATCAGATAATCATAACTACTGCAAGGAATATATAACCAAAGAAAACAAACAAAATCAAGTACCAAAATATTGCAATTAAAAATAAAATTAATTGACAGTTACGATGGCAGCAAGAAGTAGTTCAGTTAGTTAGAGTCTTAAAATCCTAGTTAGTCAGGGAAAGCTACTTTGCTTTTGAAATCCTGACTCTGTTTCCTTCTTCAGGGGCCGACGGACCCCGTGACCTCCAAGCCAGGGAGATCTCAGCCCGCAGCGCTCGCCTGACCTGGTCGCCACCCCGTGCCCCTCCTGGCGGGTACCTGTTGAGTTACGAAAGCCCGTCTGGACAGTCAAAGGTACTCGGCTACCTTGGGCTTGTCTGGCGTTGGGGATACACCATCCTCCAAGACAGGAGACGTCACCTGTGTGTGTGTGTGTGTGTGTGTGTGTGTGTGTGTGTGTGTGTATGACAGGACAGTGTGCAATTTGCTTTTAAACTGAAATGTACAGGCATGGCACATGGAGGTCATCCAAAGAGCCAGGAGAAACCTTTTAAGACTAAGAAGTATTTGGCAGTGGAGCAGACTGACCTATGGCCCCTATCCCATGGCTGGAAGAACCGGCTTTAAAAAAAAAAAGGTGGCTTTTCCCCAGTAAGGGCCACATGGTTGAAGAGGCGGTCCCTGTGTCCCCATGATCACACTTTCAAGAACTGCGTATTTTGTGTCCCTACGGCCAGGAACCGCAACAAAGTGAACAAAGGAAACAAACGAGGTATTAGCAGAAATAAAATAAATGCATACGGCTTCAAGGTTGCAAATATGACAAAAGGTTTCCACCTTACCGATATCCCAAACTGGCAATTTCAAATAAAATAAAATAAAATATAATAAATCCACTGAAAGACAGCATAACACAGATGAAAAGATTTAGAAGCGGTTTTTCCAAGTCCCCCACATACGTTTGTAGCGGTTTAAAAGCCACATTGGAACTGAGACAATTTTTTTTACTACCTCCCGACCTGGTACTTAGAAAACTCCCTGGGTCGCGCTAAAGTGGGTGTGGCTGAACCTTTATTTTAAAAAAGTCCGCTGACCGTGGGGACATGATTTTAGGAGCTGCATTTTCTTGCAATTTGAAACGGTTTTTAGTGGTCATGGGATAGCATGTGTCTCTCTTCAGGGCCGTGGCTCTCAACTTGGAGTAAAAGCAAGGCAAAAAAGCAAAAGGTGCTTCTTATGTACTGCCCCACCGTGCTTAAAGCACTCTCTGGGCAGTTTATAATTTAATTATTCGAGCTACACATTGCTGCTCTCTCCTCCAGCAAGCTGGGAACTCGACGTACCAACATTGGAAGGATGGAAGGCCGAGTTCACCTCAAGCCGTCTGGCTACCTAGGACTGAACCCTGGCCGTCAGCAGAGTTTTGGCTGCAGTACTACCGTTTCGCCTCTATGCCACGAGGATCCTCTAGGCCGGGGGATTCCCTGTCTGCAGCTCCCAGAAACTTTCACCCCTAGCTGTGCTGGCTCAGGTTTCTGGGTGTTGTAGTCCAAGAGCACCTTGGGTGACCCAAGATGGCAACCCACTGTAGTAAGGACCCAGTGCCATTTTGCTTTACGGGGGAGTCGCTCGATGGTACAGGCCTCCTTGACTCACCTTGTCATTCCTGGCAGGAGGTTTTTGTCTTAACTGCAGACGGCCGCTCTGTTTTTCATTCTTCCCTGTCCTCTTTGCCACAGGAGATCCCCTTGGACGCCTCCGTCACATCGTATGAACTCCAGGACCTCATTCCTTCCAGCCGCTACAAAGTCCAAGTCCAGGCCTTAAGGAGAGGAACTCCGACAGCCCCAACCTCCACGTCCTTCACCACCGGTAAAAACAGCCCTAGAACTTTCCGGCATAGGGAGGGATTTAAGGACAAACTATATTCCTTATCGCACAACACTCCCTGAAACGTTTGGGTGCTAGATCTCAAACAAATAAGAGAAAGTCCTTTTTCACGCAGAGGATCACTGGTTCATGGAGACAAGTTCATGGAGAACAAGGGTATCAACGGCTATCATTATAGATGCCTAAGGACAACCTCTGGGTTGGAGAGAAAGGCAGGATATCTCTCAATGCTGTTTGCAGGGAATCTTAAGCAAATCTTAAGGAGAAGACATCTGCTTAGGAATACCCTGAAGCCAATGGTGAGCCACTGTGTGAGACAGAATGCTGGACTGGATGGGCTGTGGCCTGTTCCAGCAAGGCTGTTCTTGTGTTCTTAATGTATGGGGATGGCAGGGGGAAGGAGGGGAGATGGGGATCACCAGTCACCCTGTGCAGGTTACAAACGGCTACATCCTTTCCCTCACAGGAGGCTTCAGCGGCCTTTGCAAAACCATCATCGGCCAGAACGTTCAGGCACATTTAAAAAAGAATGTCGTAATCCTATTCAGTGTTGCTCCGTATTCCAAGCAAACCCAGGGCGATGCCTGCGTGTGTGAAAGAATATGCTGCCCCTGGGAAGCTGACGAGCAAGAAAAAGATTACTTACCTGGGGAGGACTCCCTCGGGGTGGGGGGGGTCTCTTTCCACCTATGATATGTGGCAAGGCATGAGTCAAGTGGATAGAAGGACGCTCTTCTCCCTCTCATGAAATACCAGAACTAGGGGACATCCATTCAAATTGAGGGCTGGGAGAGAGAGAACAGACAAAAGAAAATATTTTTTAGCCAGTGTGTTGTTAGTCTGTGGAACTCCCTGCCACAAGATGTGGTGATGGCATCTGGCCTGGATGGTTTCAAAGGGGGATTGGACAGATTCCTGGAGGAAAGTCCTTCACAGGTTACAAACCATGATGGAGAGGTGTAATCTCCAGGCTTAAAACCAGGGTTCTTCAAGGACCAGATGCAGGGGAGTGTTATCAGGAGACAGAGATCTAGTCTCATGCGCTCCCAGTGGGGCCAATGTGAGATACAGGAAGCTGGACTAGATGGGCCTTTGGCCTGATCCAGCCTGGCTCTTCTTATGTTCTTATGTTAACTCTTTGAAGGGTATCCAAGGTAAGGAAGTGTTTGGCCCTTCCCATCTTCTGAAGGGTGCCCTGGGATGGCGTGCAGCTGTCCCAAAGCCACCCAGGCTGCCTCTTCTCCTGGGAGGCCGAGCGGGGAACTGAACTCCCAACCTCTGGCTCTGCAGACAGAGACCGGAACCGCTGATCCAAGAGGCTAGTCCCTGATCAACCTACCGCTTCTTCTCTCGCCAGAGCATATGACATACCCTTTCCCTCGGGATTGCTCAGAGGAGAGCATGAACGCGCCAAGACCATCTCGGGTAGCAACTATTTATCTGGGGGGCAACCGGGAACGCCCCCTGCAGGTGTACTGCGACATGGAGACTGACGGAGGAGGCTGGATAGTAAGTTTGCACGAGAGCGCCTGGAGGGAAGGCAGGGTGGAAGCTGGCGGGCTTTTGCGATCTGCTGGACACAGGAGGGTCATAGGCCGTTAGCCCACGTCCACTATGGCTGCTTTCACACGACCCCTAAAATCCGCTGCAAAATGCTCGCAGATGCAGAGCATAAAATTGTTTTCCCACCAGCAGTGGACTTTTAAAAAAATAAAGTATGACCACGCCCACTTAAGCGCGCCCCAGCGCATTTTACAAGTATCTGGTCTCGAGGAGGTAAAATTGTTCTGATGCGGATTTTAAAGCTGTGAATGCCTGGCTCTCCTCCGCCTTCTGTTTGTTTTTTTTTGTTGTTTTCCCCCTTTTAACAGACAGGAATCTCTAACAGGCTTCCTGTCCTACTACAACTAGCTGCTGCCCATGGCAGACGGAGGTGAGCCTACATTTTTTTCTCCCTTCCCTCAATCCACAGCAAACAGAAGCAATAGAATCAGAGTGCGGGAGGGTGGGGACACAGGAAGCAGAACAAAAACCATATGATCTCTGTTTGGGGGGATCCAAATTTAAGTTTCCAGCAGATTTTAGGGGTCGTGTGAAAGCAGCCTAAGTTGCTCTAGAAAGTGCTCTGAGATGTGGATCTTAAAATTGTTTCCCCCACGTCCATTCTGTAAGCAAAATAAAGTGCAAACATGTCCCCCAAAGCGCGATTCAGCGCTTCTTCCTTGTACCCGGCCTCGGGGTGGCAGAATCTTTGTCGCTGTTCCATTGCGGTTTTTAAACCGGTACAAGTGCCATGGGATACCGCTGAATCCGCAGCATAACTCTTCCGTTGCTGTAGGGCCACCTAGTGGCACTATTTGGAGCAGCCACGTGACAGTAAATTCGCAGTACGAGAAGCCACTATTCACGGAGAGAAGCCAAAAAAGAAGTATTTCGACGTTTGACAAATGACAAATGAAAATTGATATACCAATATACCTACCTATTGGGTTTTAATTTAAAAAAAAAATAATAGTGCCGAAGGAAAAGAAAGCAACAATGCACTCTGATGCGGACCCCGTCGATGGGGTCACAGAAGATACGTAACAATAAAGTGTGTCCTTGGGGCCTCAGGAACAGCAACAAAACCACATGACCGCAACAAGATATATTAAACATTTTGATTTGTGGCGGTACAAAGTGGACGTGGGGTAACGGCCTTACTTGTCTGTTGCAGGATTTCAGCCTCACAAGCATCTGTTTTTACAAGGGGGGGGGGGGGATAATCTCCAGTCCCTGGTGTTTCTGTTCAGTTTTTAAACCACCCAGAGTAGCCATGTAGCTAGATGGAGCGGTATATAAATTTAATTAATAAATAAATAAATAGTGAAGCTTTCCCACCCTTGCATATTCCATCATCTTGCACAATCATCATCTGCCATCAAGTCGATTCTGGCTTATGGCGATCTTTGCCAGGGTTTTCCGGGTGGAAAAGACTCCAATGTGGTGGTTTGTCCTTCCCTTGCTCGAGGGGATGCCCTGGGACTAGGCAGGTGGCCCAGGGCTCCACAGGCTGGCTCTTCTCCCAGCAAGCCCAGTGGGGAATTCGAACAGGTTGCTCAACCCCTGAGCTATCCGGTCATCCTCTGCCATATATCCTGCACCCCAATTCCCGTCATTCCTTAAGCAGCACGGTCAACAGGATGCGTTGTGTGTGTGCTGGTGTGCGTAGAGATAAAGACGACGGCATGTGCCAGGGAAGAGGGTGGCATCTAACTTGTGAAGACAGAAGGGATCCAAACTCAGCAAGGAAGTGAACTCGGCAAGTGTTCCCATGCAGATTCACTTTTGTAACTATTTATTTGTTTGTTTTTGTATTTGTATAACGTGGCCAATTTCCCCCAAAGGGAACTCTGGGCGGTTTCCATAAAGCACAATAAGAAAGAGCAACAAGTAATAATAAAGATAAAAAAACAATAATTTTTTTGCAGGAAAAATATTTTTAACCTCAAGAGATCATTTTTCTCCTGATGCCACTTTCACTGGGTTCTCTGAGTCAGCGGAGCACAATTATAAACTGTAAAGATATGCAGAGAGCTTTTTATTTTTACTTACTTAAGAGATTCTGCTTCTCTGGATACCTGGTGGGAGCCACCTTGGTGCAAAATGTATTTATTATTTATTCATTTATTTTGAATATTTTACCCCTCCTTTCTCCTTGGAAAAGGACCCAAGGTGGCTTACAATAATAAGAGACAAAATACAGTCCAGAACATATCAGACATATTCAAGTTAAGAGCAGGGAATTAGAAGAGGCATCTTAGAACATTGAAAGGTAGCATTAGAGCTACAAAAGAAAAAAAATTCCATTATGAAGGGTGGAAAGTAACATGGAAAAACACTGGCATTCTTATAAAACCAGTCAATGCAATCATGTATGATAATCCATATAAAAGTCATATAGTAAGTAGTCCCTCATTTAGGGAAAGCTTGCCTGAAGAGGAAGGTCTTTGCCTGCTTCCGAAAAAGAAAAGCAACTGATGTTCCCACAACGCCAAAGTGCTTACTCAGAGAGCAAGGATTCCCGGTCACATCAGGCTCACGTCACCGTGGACTTTTTACGTCCTGTTCTTCCTCCCCTCAGGTTTTCCAGCGTCGAATGAATGGCGAGACCAATTTCTGGCGTGATTGGCAGGACTACGCCACTGGCTTTGGCAACCTCACCAGGGAATTTTGGCTCGGTACGTGCTTTCCATACCTTTTTCTCTTGCCTCCTAAAGATGGATGCCCATGCCGTGGGGGACAGAGTGGGAACTAGGGCTGAGAGCAGGTGGCATGAGCCAAGGGCTGAAGACCAAGGTGTCTGCTAACTGGAGCCCAGAAGGACAACAGAGTACCTAATGGCAAGGGAGTAAATGATATGGAACATCAAATGCAGAACCATAGAGAAGGATTGAGTTGGAACCCCTTTGGCCAACGCAGGAATCTAAATCAAAGGATATCTGGCAGGTGGTTATCTAATTTTCTCTTAAATGCCTCCAGAGTTGGAGCACTCACCACTAGAGGTGGGCACGAAACAGAAAAACGATGGTTTGGTTCGTTCGGTTTCACCCCCCCCCTCAGTTCGGTTCGGTTCGGTTCGTACAAATTTTTAAAACAAAAATTCGTACGAACCCAAACCAAGCCCAACTGGTTTGGCTTATTTGGATGGCGGCGGCGGCAGCGGCGGAGGCAATTCCTCTAGCGCCGGCGCTGGCAGTGGCCTGGAAGGCCCTGGCAGCGGCCATGCCGGGCAGCGGTGAACGGCCCCGCCACCGCATTCGGAGGCCCAGTGCTTTCTAAAATTGTGTCCATTTTTTATTTTATTTTTTTACTTTTTTATTTTTAAAAGTCCCCAACACCGGGGGGGGGGCTTCCCCTCTTATGAATGAGAGGTGCTGGCTTGGGGCCAGCTCGCGCCTCGGTTTTTTAAATTATTATTTTTTAATTTTTCCAGCACTGAACATGCAGCCCCAGGGGACGGGTTAGTGCTTTTTTTAAAATTTAATTTATTTCCATGCAGCCCCAGGGGTCGGGTCAGGCATTTTTTTATTTAAATTTTAATTTTTCCAGCGCTGACCATGTGGCCCCAGGGGCCAGGTCAGTGCTTTTTACATATATTTTCCCCCAGCGCTGACCATGCGGCCCCAGGGGGCGGCTTGGCACTTTTTAAGTTTATCTATCTATCTATCTATCTATCTATCTATCTATCTATCTATCTATCTATCTATCTATAATTTTTCCAACACCGGCCATGTAGCCCCTGGGGCCGGGTCGACACTTTAAAAAAAAATATCTTATTTTGCAGTGTTGACCACGTGGCTCCAGGGCCAGGTCGGTGCTTTTTAAAAAATTGTTTTAATTTTTTTTTAATTTTAAAAAGTCCCCAATGCTGGGGGCTTTCCCCCCACACACAGCGGACAGGCGCTGGCTTGGGGCCACCACCTCTAGAGGCACTAGCTTCCCTGCGCCTCCCAGCTGGCCCACGGGCTGGAGGGACGTTTTTTAATTTAAAAAGAAATTAAGTCCCCGATGCGGGGCTTCCCCCCCCCCCCCTGGCCCGCGGCAGCTGCCGGAGTTCCAGACATGGAGGCAGCAACAAGGTATGAGACGAGGGGGGGGGGAACGTGAAATGAAATGAAATGAAACAGAAATTTCTGTTTCGTTTCGTTTCATTTCATTTCATTTTCCTTTGATGGGTTGGATTGTTATCCGTTTGGTTAGCTAACGAAACAACGAATAATGAAACAAACTAAAATTTTGTTTCATGCCCATCTCTACTCACCACCTTCTGAGGTAATTGGTCCCACTGTCGTACTGCTCGAACAGTTAGGAAGTTTTTCCTGAGATCCAGACAAAATCTGGCTTCCTGGAACCTGAGTCCATCATTAGGATCCTGCATTTTGGGTTGACTTAGCAAGAACCTTTCAAGAATTTGAAAAACGCTATCTTATCTACTTAATGAGCCTATTTAGGTCATTGTTCTACCATTGTTCTACTATCTACTTAACGAGCCTATTCAGGCCATGGTTTGTCTTATCAGCCTATCTTAGACCAGGGTGACAGGAGGTCAAAGTGAGCTATAAAATGGAGGACTCGCCACTAGCTTTCCTCAGACTGACGGAGCTGTTTGGATGAGCAGCGAAACGTTTCAATCTCTCAAGAGAAAGAAGCCCAGTTGCCATGACTCAACTCCAAGATAAACTCACCTCGATGACTGAGAATCTTCACAAACATATCTTATCTCCCCTCCATCTTCTTCTATATAGAATACACAGAACACGAAATTCTCTCTGAGCTCTGTGTATTTTGTTTACTACAAAATAAGTGTGGGCCATCTGATATGGGTTAAATGTAAGCATACCACTTCCCTGTCCCTTCCCTTGGGTAATTCAAAACAACAACCACCTCGCCCCACTTTAAGGAACAGAAATAATGGAAACAAAGGATCCCATATTTATTCATTTCTTTATTTGAAATATGTTTACCCTGCCTTTCTCCTTTAAAAGGCCCAAGACGACCCACATCATTGTAAGACAATGTAAGACAATGATGAAGCTGAAAACAGTGAGGTAGTTTACATCAATAGAAGACAATAAGAAAAGTTAATAACAATTAGTGTCAAGAGGCAGTTTGATTAAAAGACAACATTAATTGATTAAAATTAATTAAAATTAATTAAATAATTGATTAAAATTAATTGATTAAAAGGCAACATTAATTAAACAATGATTAAAAGATAACATTAGAGCTAAAACAATAAGTTTGCAGATACTAAAAAGGAACAAACAAATGCCACTCTGGGAGATGGGTAAGGACAGGTCCTACTAAAGACCCAGCAAACGCAGAACAAACCATCTAAAAGTCAGGTATGGAGCCGGTACTATCGGAAGTGTTTCCAGCACTAAAAAGCAGTCTAAAGAAATGTTGAGATTGTGCTGTGTTTCTATAGGCAAGAGGGCTGGCAGGAACACCAAGCACTGGGCAAGAGGGGCCGAGGCCTCTGGGCAGGTGGTCATCGGACTCTCCGCAGATGCCTCGTAGCCTGGCATAAGGGTTCGGTGCTTTGCCCCTCGGTGGGAACCTCGAGGACCTAAATGTGAAAAAGGAGCAGAGGCACCAAGAAAGGAGGGACCTCATCTAGTTCGGTCTCCTTTTAAGGCCTTGGAAGTGGTACTTTGGAAGCAACTGTTACTGCCACAGTTACCTGGAACTCACTGCGGTTTTAAATGAGGGCACGATGAAGTTACATTTCAAAATAATGCAATTAGCGGAGACAACGATTAAGGGCATTTCAAGCAGTATTGTCCTTCTTCTTCTTCAAGTGCCATGTCCTGGTAGAATGCTGGCAATCAGTAGCCTGAACTGGTTTCTATCTAAGGCTATTCTAGGGCGGTTACCATATTCACGTCCGTTTTGTCTCTGTTAGTGTTGCGCTTAGGAGCGGTACAAAAATTGTTACTTCACGTCCGTCGCGCAACTACTGACATTTGTCTCAACCACACCCCCAGAACCAGTGCTAAGCAGGACAGTCCTGTAACCTGGTGCTGGGGTAGGATTTTCCCTTGTCACTCTTTGTTCCCGCTTTCTGTTCCGAGACAAGACACCGTGTAGTAATGACTGTCATGCAACAAAACATTTGTTTCTCTCAGAAAACCGTGTCCGGTGATTTTTTTTAACTTTTCAGAAGCGAAATATCGAAAAAGAATTTTTAAAGCCCCCCTGAAAAAGGAAAAAGGAAGCTAGATGAATTCAGTTTTTGTCACAGTACAAGACCATGAGGTAACACTTGTCACGAGACAAGTTATCACGACCATGGGAACATTGAAACAGGGACAAAACCATGTGATCACGACCAATGCTGTGACGGTACAAAACTAGTCGCGGAACAAAGAAGGACTTCAAGTAACTGCCTAAACAGAGCAGCCGTGCTCACTGTGGACTAGTGGCTTAAGCTCTTAAGCCAGAATTTTCTTCTACGCCCCAGGCCACACTTCCTGTCTTATTTTTCCTTGAAGGATAACCTGCAGCAGATGGTATTTCTTATTGTGCATGATGTGTCCGAAATATGGCAATTTTCTTCTCTTTATGGTATTGCATGGTCACGTCTTAATTATTTATTAAAACAACTTCCGTTACTCAAGGACATTTTTAGATCCTCTTTAATCCTCTCACCCCCTCAAAATGTATTTAGGACAAATATTTTAACAATAAATAATAATTATTATATTATAACAGGGCTGTTCAACTTTGAACAGGCCAAGGTCTACTTTTTCTGGCCCAAAGTGCCTGAGGGCTACTGCACTAGAACTTCTACTTACGAATTTTATCTGTTCCGAGCAGAAAATGTTTGTAAGTAGAGCAGTGGTTTCCCATAGGAATGCATTGAAAATGAATTAATCTGTTCTGGAGGGAACAGATTTCAGTGCGCCATGGCCCTTGAACTGCCCCGCTCGGCTGAGACAGTGGGCTGGCCGACCCAGAACTTTGCTGGGGAAGTGGTGATCCTTGGGATGGGGGAGGGAGGGGTGGAGAACTTATCCCCTCACTTTTTTATTTGATGACCGGCGGGCTACTTTTGAACCCTTTGTGGGCTACCAGTAGCCTGGGGTCTACCTGTTGGGCAGGCCTGTATTATAACAATAATAAATAATTATGAATTATTTATAAATTATAAATAAAATAATAAATAATTATGAATAGTGTAAGAGGTTTTTTTTTAAAAAAAAATCTGCAACTTGAACAGAACTACTTACTGTGGGAATTGTGAAACAAATTAGCTACTTTTTGATAACGATTCCCCAAGCTTTGGTTTCTGACTTTTGGGCCCACCCAGGATTTTGTAGAAGACAACAGAGCTCAGCTGCCATCATTTCTATGGTAGATATTTCCAACACACACACACACACACACACACACACACACACACACACACACACACACACACACAGGGGTTAAATCCAGTTGCTGGCATCTCTCTCTCTCTCTCTCTCTCTCTCTCTCTCTCTCTCTCTCTCTCTCTCTCTCTCTCTCACACACACACACACACACACACACAGGGGCTAAATCCAGTTGCTGGTCCCAGCTAATGTAGATCCATTTAATCCGCGAGATTGGCCTGAGTGTTAAGTCACCGCCATTCAGCAGATGATCCAGGTGATCTACATTAATATTGGTAAGTTGTGGGGGGAAAGCCAGCCCCCCTTAAACTGTGGTGCGGTTTAGAAATAACTGGAGTCTGCAGACTGATATCTGGTGAAATAGATAGAGAACGTTCTGCCGTGTGCCCCCCACGGCAATTGTTTTATTAGGAACAAAACTAGGTCACAATACGTAGTGAAGCCCCATCTAGCTGATACAATTGGCTAACCAGAGATAAAGTGAAACAATAGCACTTGTGTTCCTAGAGCATGCGCAGAGTATAACCATGACCTAAACACCTTGGCATGGCACCTTGGCATGGCAAGCCTTGCTGATAATAGCTGGTACAAGCTAGTTTCATAAAACCCATTAACTTCTGTTCTCCCATAGTAAGTAGGTCTAGAAGTTGACTCTGACAGCTTCAAGAAAGGATTGGACAAGTTCATGGAGAACAGGGGTATCAAAGGCTATATTGTTATGGATGCCTAAGGACAACCTCCGGGTTGGAGAGAGAGGCAGGAGATCTCTCAAGGCCATTGGCAGGGAATCGTAAGCAGGTGAAGACATCTGCTTGGGAAGACCCTGAAGCCAATGGCGTGAGCCGCTGTGTGAGACAGAATGCTGGACTGGATGGACGGTGGCTGTTCCAGCAAGGCTGCTCTTCTGTTCTTATATATGTTCTTATGACTCATGGCAACTGGACTTCTTTTCTTGAGAGAGTGAAACGTTTCGGCTGCTCATCCAAACAGCTTCGTCAGTCTTCGGCCGTAACTTCCGTCAACTTCCATTACAATTTAGCATCCCCGGGACGGACTTCCCAAGTAAATCAGGCGGGTCAAGGCTTGTGTCTCCCAGGTTGCAGGGCTGAAAGGGGTGGGGGGTGTGGAGTCATCCTGCCGTTCTCTTTTCCTCCAGGGAATGATGCTCTGCACCAGCTGACCTCCTCAGGGGACTATGAGCTGCGGGTGGATCTCCGTGCTGGCAACGAGTCCGTCTATGCCACGTACCAGAGTTTCCGCGTGGATCCCCCAGCAGAGCATTACCGCCTCCACCTGGGCAGTTACAATGGCACAGCCGGTGAGTTGGACCGGGGTAGGCGGGGTAAACAGCACTCCCTCTCTCTGTCCGAATGGCTCAAAGTAGACATTAAAGGGGGGGGAGCACTTCCAGTTGGCCTGTTTCCACTCCCACACCGGGATACCCTCAGACTTTCGTGCCAGAATGATTAGACTTGCCAATAAAGCCTTGGCTTGACCAGCTACAAAACAGAAGCACGCTAAATGCAAGATGCAGAGGTGAGGAAAAATGTTTCACTTTTCTAAATGTGCGATTAGCTAGTTTTACTCTGTATTTCAGATAATTAAATGCTGGGCACAGGCTCAAAGGAAATTTCAGTCCCTGTTTTCACTCTTAATCGCTCTTCTTCTGGTCTCCTCCTAGGCGATGCATTCAGCTACCACTCGGGCAGTGTTTTCTCCACCCGGGACCGGGACCCCAACCGACTCATCATCCCCTGTGCCGTCTCATACCGTGGAGCATGGTGGTACCGCAACTGCCACTATACCAACCTCAACGGGCTGTACGCAAATAATCGGGATCACCAGGTGATTCCCCAAACAGGGGAGAGTAGGGGTGGGAGGGGCAATAACAATGACATTGCTATTCTTTAAGAACAACTGGAACAAAAATTTATTTATTTATTTATTTATTTATTTATTTATTTATTTATTTATTTAAATGTATTTATATACCGACAAAATTTCCAAAGGAAGTCCGGGCGGTTCACAACACGAAAATCCATACAATTCAGCTATACAAACAAATGTAAAACAACCCCAATCGATCAAAACATTAAAATCAATTAAAAAAAACATGGTATATACGATGGCGGCAAAAAAGAAGGGAAAAGAGAATAGGATAAATCTCCTGGGGATAGACAGAAATTCTGTCTCTCTCAAAGATGCTATTCATAACAATTCCCAGCCATACCTGTTCTGGGTATTCATAGTGGTACCCACAAGATGAGTAGAATGGCTATTGTTACTCATCTGTAGACACTGGTGCATGTAGGAGGAGCCTTGTGACGCAGTGGTTAAAATGCAGTCAGGTCCCCATCAAAGGGCCCAGAAAAGGGCCTCTCCAGCCAATCTTAGGACTCACAGGAGGGTTATTCAGGGAGATGCAACTTTTCAGCTATCTTTAAGCCAAGGGCTTTATAAAGCATAACCAGCACTTTGAACTGAGCCTTGAGCTGGACGGGGAGGCAGTGAGGCTGAGACTGTATTTAAAGACTTAGGCGGTTACTTCACGTCCCTTTTGTCCCTCATTGCTGTCCCGGTTGCAACCGGTACGAAAAAAATCTTACTTCACTTCCATAGCATGACAGCGGAAACTTGTCTCGTCCACGCCCCCGGAACCGGGAACAGAGCGTGACAAGCCGTACCTGCCCTGGGCTGGGGAATTCTCTCGTCACGCTTTGTTTCCGGTTTCTGTTCTGAGACAAGGGACCGTGTGGTAACAACTTGGTCTACCTAGTGGTCAGTGGCTGAAGCGGCATTCAACATTAGTTTCCCTAAGGGAAACACCATGCAGTGCAAATGTTTATTAAAGAAAGTGCTGAAAATTCTGTAGCATTAACGTGTAAATCCCGGAAGACCAGTAAATCGAAATATCGAAAAAGTTTTATTTACGATATTTTAAAAAAGGGTTAAGAAAGCAAGACAAATTCAGAATTTGTCATGGAACAAGGATGTGATGTAACCGTTTTCACAATACAAGTAATCACGCCCATGGGTAAACAGAAATAGGTACTGAACTGGGACAAAACCACGTGATCGCGAACAACGCTGTCATGGAACGAACGTAACCACGGGACAAGGTAGGACATGAAGTAACCACCTAATATGGTCTCTCCAACCGGCCCCAGATAGCAGCCTAGCCACAGCGTTTTACATCAGGGGAGGTTTCTGCAGTAATCCAAATGGGAAGGAGGGTAAGGCACAGCTCACAGCAGTCAATCTGGATGTCTGATGACGATCATAGAATCATAGGATCATAGAATTGGAAGAGACCTCGAGAGACCTCCAGTCCAACCTCCTGCCATGCAGGAACCCCCATCACAGGACTCCCGACAGATGGCCATCCAGCCTCTGCTTAAAAACCTCCAAGGAAGGAGACTCCACCACCCTCCTTTGGGGCAGCCTGTTCCACTGCCAAACAGCTCTAACCATGTCAATGCTGACTTACGGCGACCCTTTTTGGGTTGTTTCCAGGTAGAGAACATTGACAAAAGGCAATCTACCATGCCCTTCTTCTGGGGCCGCCCTACGAGCATAGTCAGCGCACAAGCTTTAATGCTGCAAAAGTAATCCTGGTCACCCAATAGATTTTGCCGTCCAAGTGCTTGCAAAATTATCTTTCTTGAACAGCCGCTCCCAGGCTTCTCCAGCCTAGGTTTGGGGATTCTGGGAGTTGTGGTACTTAAAAAAAGTTCTCTTGCCCCTGTCTTGTGGGGGGGGGTAGAAGAACAACCTTATTTCTCACTTACATGGCACAATACGTCCATATCTGTTTTCCTTATCTCACGCTGGGTGTGGGTGGGGGGGGTTATGCTGGAGAGATGGCTCAGTGGTTTAGGCCTTTGGCTGTGGAGCCAATGTTTGGGGGGGGCTGGTTCCTCCACTGTGTGCCTCCTGGGAGAAGAGCTAGCCTGGGTGGCCTTGGGCAAGCTGGGCTCCCAGTCCCAGGGCTCCCTCAGAAGAAGGGGAGGATCAGCCACGCCTGAAATATTTTTTCATCCAGCGCGTCGTTAGTCTATGGAACTCCCTGCCACTGGATGTGGTGATGGCAACTGGCCTGGATGCCTTCAAAAGGGGATTGGACAGATTCCTGGAGGAAAAGTCCACCACAGGTTACAAACCATGATGGGGATGTGTAATCTCCAGGCTTAAAACTGGGGTACTTCAAGGGCCAGATGTAGGGGAGTGGTATCAGGAGACAGAGATCTAGTCTCATGCGCTCCCAGAGGCATCTGGTGGGGCCACTTGTGAGATACAGGAAGCTGGACTAGATGGGCCCTTTGGCCTGATTCAGATTGGCTCTTCTTATGTTCTTAAACCTTCTCCACCAGGAAAACCACCCACGAGTCAGAATTGATTAAAGAACCTTGTGGCGCAGTGGTTAAATGCCTAACTGCAGGTAAAACTGTGCTCACAACCAGGGGTTCAATCCCAGGTAGCAGACGGCTCATGGTTGACTCAGCCTTCTGTCCTTCCGAGGTCGGTAAAATGAGTACCCAGCTTGATTGGGAGGCAATGTGTAGCTTGCATTACTTTAATTAAAACTGTAAACCACCCAGAGACTACTTGAAGTGGTACGGGGCGGTATATAAGCAGAACACTTTGCTTTGCTTTGATCATTATGTTGTTTCTAAAGGCTGGTGTGCACCCTCGTTTCTCACCTACTACCCACCCCCACCCCCACCCTCTCTCTCTCCCTCTCTCTCTCCTAATCCAGGGTGTCAACTGGTTTAACTGGAAAGGATTTGAGTTTTCTATCCCTTTCACTGAGATGAAACTCCGGCCCCGTGGCTTCCAGCCTTTGTGGCGGGCAGCATGAGCTTTGGGGGAGGAAGCTGGTGAATTGACTGAGGAGGAGGAGGAGGAGGAAAAGAGGAAGAAGATCTAATCGTTATTCTCCTCAATGGGATCAGTCCTACCCCTGCTTTAATGCCCCCTTTTCCATCCTGGGATAATGGAAGAAGGATAAAGCCAAGCCGAGAGAGGCCGTGGACAATTCTTTTTAAAGCACCTTGCATTTATGTTTACTACATTTCCTCTCCCCGATCAACCACAAATGTCACGGACACAGAGCACCTGGAGGAGTTGAGGAAGATGGAAGACAAGCAGAAAGGATGGCATTGTTCGCATCTGAATCATGACTCTCATTTTCCTGGCCATGGGGAAAACCTGGGACCTCCCCCCCCCCAAAAAAAAACAAGGGAAGGCCTGCAAAAACCAGATTATCACCTGGGCCAGTTTCTCCTTGCTTCTAGGCCAGCCATTGGGGGTGGGGGGGGAGAATGACT
Source organism: Phrynocephalus guinanensis (assembly GCA_037367245.1). NCBI lineage: Eukaryota > Metazoa > Chordata > Lepidosauria > Squamata > Agamidae > Phrynocephalus > Phrynocephalus guinanensis. Next base: position 20,581,576 of record CM074744.1, read on the forward strand.
TCACATCCCTTGGGTCCTTTCAAGGAGCAAGGTGGGGTAAAAATATTTTAAATAAATGAAATGAAATAAATAATAAATCCCTCAAAGGGAACCATTTTAGCCCAAGGCTCGTTTCTGATTCCCAAAGTTTGGCAGACGTTACTGTGGTGGAGCCCAGTTCTCCCAATGTTCTACCTGTTGGCTCAGAAGATTCAGTAAATTGTAGTTCGGTAAATGTAACTTCATCAAACTTCTTTGCCTAACTTTTGTTTAGCTCTTATTTCTCTGGCCAAAAGCTTTTCACATCTTTTCCTTCACATGAATGCCTCATCGGTCTCCTCTTCCTCTTTTCTAATACTATTCAGAATAGAGATAAACTCATAAGAAGATGCTGAATACAGGTTAGGATCAAAGCACTTTTAATTATTTTTGTTATTATTATTTTGCTTGGTTATTATTAGGGTTATTACAGTTTCCTTTTCCTTTTGCCCTTCCGGAGAACCTTGTGAACTTCAACGCCACGTCGGCTGCCTCCCTTGCCTCCTCCTCCCAAAGCGTTGCTCTGTTTTCCATTGAGTTGAGTTGAGAAGAGATTGTTGCAGAGGACAGGCAGAAACACAAGCAGGAATAAAGGTGAAAGCCAGCAGGGATCCCTTTTATTTTATATATATTACATGATATATCGTAACAGTTGATATGTATCATATATTATTACATTAATCCCATTAACATTACATTAATTTTTTTAAACTTCCATTGTGTTCGGATCTCATTTGATAGATAGATAGATAGATAGATAGATAGATAGATAGATAGATAGATAGATAGACACACACACACACACACACACACACACACACACACACACACACAGTGTATATATATATAAAATGAGAGCCAAACACAATGGAAGTTTTAAAAAATTAATGTAACATGTTAATGGAACTAATGCAATGCAGTAATAGAAAGTGAACAAGGATGAATGGATCATTGAGAGCAACTATAAATGAATGTCACAAAAATTCATGGCAAACGTTACCAGGAGGGTGGTAGTCCAACCCCCTGCCATGCAGGAACCCCATCACAATATTTCCGACAGATGTCAATCCAGCCTCTGCTTAAAAACCTCCAAAGAAGGAGACTCCACCACCCTCCTTTGTGGCAGCAGATTCCACTGCCGAACAGCTCTAACTGTCATGAAGTTCTTCCTAATGTTCAAATGGAATCTCTTTTCCCGTAGTTTGAAACCATTGCCCCGAGTCCTAGTCTCTGAAGCCATGGAAAACAAACCTGTTCCCTCTTCAATATGACATCCTTTCATATATTTAAACATAGCTATCCTATCCCCCCTGAGAGATTTCCTCTTGGTTTGTTTGTTTTTAAACAACCAGAAGATCTTGTGTCTGCCTGGGTGGAATGGGGGGGGGGGACTGCCCTTTCCTCTCATGAGCAGAACACAGAAACTCTCTCAGGTGGCCGTCATCCGTTTCACCATCATTTCCCCCCCCCCCCCCCGAGCTGTACCGCTGAGCAAAACCCCTTGCAGACGGCCGTGGGGCCAGCCTGATGCTGGTGCCTTAGGAATTGGCTGTGGCCCACATTGATCCTGATGAGATGCTGCCACCCTCAAATGCCCCCTTAGCCAGAGGGGGTGGCCGACGTGGGGGGGGGACCCACGCACAGCAACCTGTCACTGCCTCCCCCACACCTAACAGGAGAAGTCAGAGACGGGGGTGGGGGTGGGTCAATAAACAGGGAGGCAAATTCAGACTGTGCCCCCCCCACAACTGAAAAACAAAGAAATGGAAGAGATCTAGAGAAGACAACCAAGGAGGATATGGGGGGGGGGCTGATCTCCCCAATAAATTCTCCTTTCATTGCTTTCACATATCCACTCCAAACACAACATCCGCTCATGCACCTTGAAGGTCCTCCTGGACTTGGTGGTGGTGGTGGTGGTGGTGTGGTGGTGGTGGTGGTGGTGGTGGTGGTGGTGGTGGTGGTGGTGGTGTGTGTGTGTGTGTGTGTGTGTGTGTGTGTGTGTGTGTGTGTGTGTGTGTGTGTGTGTGTGTGTGTGTGTGTGTGTGTGTGTGTGTGTGTGTGTGTGTGTGTGTGTGTGTGTGTGTGTGTGTGTGTGTGTGTGTGTGTGTGTGTGTGTGTGTAACTACCACTACCACAGTCCCCCCAAGGACTGGGCTGGTGTGGGACGTTTGGGTCTTGTCCTTTTAAAAACAACATTTTCTAAAGCTTGCTCTTCTGGTGTTCAGATGGCAGGGCTTTGGCCTTAGCAGCATGCTATTAAAACAAAAACAAACAAAAAAGGAGGGAGAAGGAGGTTTATTTTTTATTATTTTGAAGGGAGGCAGCCGACATGGTCCACACAAGTCCAGGCAGGGCAGGATATTTCCACGGGGTGGAACAGTGTGACTTTCTTTTTCTTCCAGTTTATAGGGTGACAGCTCTCTATAAGAAGCGCTTTGGGGTGGGGGGGAGGAGGGGGGTGGGGGGAGAATTGTTACTTTTTAAATCGCCGTGAGGGGGGGGAAACCTGTAAATTAAAATTTTAATTTTAAAAAAGGAACAGAGAACATTGTTTCAATGTTGTGTTGTTGTCGCTTTAAAAGGGCCAAGTCTTGCCAAGTGAATTTTTAAGAACTCTCTCCTGGCCAAATACATCCCTTGCCATGCTGGGACTTTTAAACCGGGTCTGAAAAAGAGGGCTTTCCCTCGAAAGCTCAGCAACCTTCTGCCCGCCCCCCCCCCCCCCCCCCAGCAGCCTGTAAAGGTATCACCCATAGTCTAGTCTTGCTTTTGTTTTTATGGCCGCCGCCTGGCTCAAAATGTCTTCTTTAAAATGGCCCTTTGTCTCTGGACTTCATCCTGATGTTTTAAGGGCATCTCAAGACGGCAACGGGATAGGTGTGTTTGTTAGCAGGTTGGGGTGAAGGTTGGGGTGCGGCTGGGGTGGAGCTTGCAGCATCTCAGAGTGCTGTAGTCCTCTAGTCTTCTAGGCTGAGGAGAAAAAAACCAAGGCAAGCATCATAGGAGGAGCAGAGAGCTTGAATGTTGTGGACAAGGTGGCTTCAAAGTTCCCATGTCCTCCTGTGCCCTGGTCCAACCTGTTGGTAGAGAGCCGGAGGTTCTTCTGCGCACAAGCCATACCTTCCATATTTAAGGGAGAGGAACAACCTATCAAATGGAGCAAAGTGGATCCTCGTATCATAAATGGTTTGTATAACATAAAATCTGTGCAACATAAAAAAATTCCGGAGATAGAGGAAATTTGCTTAATAGAATCATCTATGGGGCGAACCGTACAACATAAAAATGGTCGCGATTAGGGATGACTCAGTTTTCAATGCATTCCTATGGGAAATTTGTATAAAGGAAAATTTGCTTAACAGAATTTCATTTGGAACGAATTAATTCCTTTATGCAAGGTACCACTGTACTCCCCTTGCTGATTTTATGTAGACGAAAGGAAAGCTGTGCCAAAAAGGGAAGTGAATCTGGCAAAAATAATGTTTTTTCCCCTTCTTCCCTGCTGGTCCACATTTGGCCGGGCCTTGGTTACCTTGGAAACTCCAACGTTGGAGCTGACCAGGGTCATCCGGAGCCAAAGGGGGTAAAAAGAAACAGAAGATTATCCTGAAGGACTTGACTCCGTAGGAACACAACACATAAAACACTCCAGATGTTAACAGGTTGTGGCAAGTCCCTGCTTGTTGATCTTATGGGTCTCCTTTTAGACCTTGCCGTTTCACCCCAGATGAGCTCCGCTAGTATCACATTCAAGAAACAAAAGCGGTTACTTCACATCCATTTTGTCTTTCTTTTTTTTTTTTTTTTTTTTTTTTTTAAATTTTATTTATAATTTTAAAGACAAAATAACAATAATAAACAATTAAAAAAAAGCAGTAATAGACAATAGACAATCATAAACAATACATAAAATACAAAGGCCCCCCACCAAGAAGTCCAGTATTCTTGCATCTTCTCTTTCTTCTTCATCTTCTTCCAATAGGCTTCTTAAGGCCCTTTACGCCAGAACTGTGTTGGGTTATAAGTTGGTTGTATCCCTTTCCCTTTTAATAATACATGATCTATAAATTTCCCCCAAACATCATAGAAAATATCCTTTTTTATTTCACCTCTCAAAACTTTTATATTACAAGATAGTTTATCATTTAACGCTATTTCCTTTCCCCCCTTATTTTTTCTCTATTTTTTTTTATTCTTATTTTTATTTTTATTTATTGTTTTTGTTTTTTGTTTTTTGTTTTTTTTTTTTTGGGGGGGGGGAGGGGACTGAGGGAGGAAAGGAGGTGAATAGAAGGATCTTAAAATTTATATTATTATGTTATCTCTTTCAATACATTCTTTGTTTTCAACTTTTCACGTATATAACTGTAAACAAGATTAGACAGTGCTAACGCTAACTTAGAGCTTCTGAATCATTATTTAGCCATCGGGAAGTGTACGGGTGCTTTCCCCCTCCCTCCTATAAGGGCGCATACAGAATGTGTGTGAGAGCCAAGAGGATGGGAGAACAGAAAATAAATGTAGGTGGTAGGGTTTGGCTAATCATTGCCTTTTTTTTTATTATATGTAATGTTTGTTTGAATATGTGCACAAAGAGACCGTTCCAGATCGTTAATAGAATGAAAATATGGGTAGACTGTTAAAATTGGTTACATTGAATGCCAAGGGTCTAGGAACTGTCACGAAGAGAAAAAGAATAGAGTCATTAATCAAGAAGAATAAACCGGACATCGTCTTTCTTCAAGAAACACACCAAGCGAAAGATGGCCAAAACGAACTGAAACTACCCAACATCAACATCTATGAAAAAAGTTTTGGTACATCTAAAGCAAGGGGGGTGGCAATCTTAATATCAAAGCACTGTGATTGTATTGTTGAAAAAACTGTGAAAGACTTGGAAGGTAGATATATTATTCTTCAGGCCACAATTGGACTAGAACAATATACATTGATAAATGTACTTACTTATATACCATTTTGTCTTTCTAAGTGTTGCGCTTCGGAGTGGTAAAAAAAAATCTTACTTCGCGTCCGTCGCACAGTAGCTGAAATTTCTCTCGGCTACGCCCCCAGAACAGGTGCTAAGTGAGACAAATCTGTACCTGGCGCTGGGGTAAGGTGTTTCCTTGTCATGGCTTGTTCCCGGTTTCTGTTCCGAGACACGGGACCATGAGGTAACAAATGTCACGCAACAACAATTTTCTTCCCCTCAAAAACATTGCAGCTGTTTTTTGTTCGCAAAGTTTTGACTGTTTCTGATCGACATGTCAATTACCCAGTGCTCCATAACTGTGTTACATCCTCTTTTTTTGGCTGAACAGCAAGACAAACTCAGAATTTGTCACGCAACAAGACTGTGAAGTAACACTTGTTATGAGACAAGTTATCACGACCGTGAGAAAATGGGAACAGCGACTAAACAGGGACAAAACCATGTGGCCTTGACCAATGCTGTCACGGTACAAAACTAGTCACGGAACAAGGAAGGATGTGAAGTAACCACCAAAGATTCCACATGCTAAAGCCATCGAAACCAGTATGTCAACCTCATTATGAAAACAGCAGCATGGATACTGGCAACAGCAAATGTTAAAAACATTTGCCAGAATGGTAAGCATCCTTACCAAAAAGAATGCTAAAAAGGCCATTTCATTGTTGTCAAAGAGGTACCTTATCATGAACTTTAAAAAAAAAAGACTGCCAGGTGTGACCCTCTCTGTTGTTCGGGGATGATGGAAGTTGTTGTCCAAGACACCTGGATAGAGCAGCAAGCTAAGGAAAACTGGTCTAGCAGTTGCCCCATTGTTCAGTTTGTTGCCAAGCCTGGAAAAGACACTTTGGGACTACAATACCCAGAATCCCCTTGCAGGCACAAGCTTGGAAACCTCAGAGATTCCAGAAAAACAATGGTAGAAACTTTGGGGAAAGATGAAGATTTGAAAATTTAAAATCAAGCTATTGGGGCGTCCTTGCTCAAGAGACGAGCCAAATGTACTATATTTTCTGTTTATAAGACACACCCATGTATAAGATGGCCTCCACTTTTCCAATCCTAAATTACAGTTTTGCAACTAAGTGGTTCCTTGGCTTACTTCCATGTATAAGACAAACCTCAATTTTTAGTCTAACAATTTTAGACAAAAATATATACACCTAGGGCCTTTTTACACAACCCCTAAGATCCGCTGGCCACTTAAATTCGGACCAGAGATCTTAGGGGTTCGTCGCTCTTCCTCTGTCCCCACCGCTCTCCGCACTTCCTGGTTGCTGGCTGCGTGAGGGAGGGAGAAAAAGAGAAAGAAAAGCATGCCGCTCACCTCGTTCTGCCTCTGGTCTCTGTAAGGCCATCAAGTCCAACCCCCTCGTCTCTGTAAAAGTAGCTCTTAAAGGGGCGGGAGCCAAAAAGCAGCAAACAGAAGCGAGGAGAGCCCCGCAATCACTATCGGTGCACTGCATCAAAGATTTTTCACCTCCAAAGAGAAGGTACAAGAAAAGTGCGCTGGGTCGCGCTAAAGTGGGCGGGGTCGCACTTAATTGTCTGCAAACTCCGGAGCTGGTGGGGAAACATTTTAAAGCTCCGGAGCTTGCAGCCATTTGCAGCGGAGCTTAGGGGTCGTGTATAAACGCCCCTAGATGCCCTAAGCACATCCGATCTCGCCTGATTTCGGAAGCTAAGCAGGGTTGGCCTTGGTTAGTACTTGGATGGGAGACCCCCAGGGAATACCAGGTGCTGTAGGCGCCTGGAGTAGGAACTGGCAAGCCACTCCAGTATTCCTGCCAAGAAAACTCCATGCACATGGGGTCACGAAGAGTCGGTCACGACTGTAACGACACAACACGCACATGGAAAAATACGGTAACTTACGTGTTGTCAGTTTTGGTAAAATTGGCAGATAGGGGAAGCACTGCTCAAGGCTTCTATTTTGACAAGGGAGAAGAAGGAAGGTATTGTTTTATTTAGCTGTCATGTTTATTTCGCATCTTTCTTACAATGAACCCAATGCAGCATGACTAGCTGTGCTTCTCCTCAACTTTTCCTCACGATTCTCCACGAGGCTGAAGGAGTAAAAGTGGCTGGAAGATCGGCCCCTCACTTATCATGGCTCTCTGGGGATGTGGATTCGGTTCTGCTGAACTCCAGGCTGACACGCCGGTCACGGCGGCACGCTAGCTTTCTGCTCCTCTGGCCTGTGGTGGCCTCGTTCGGCAGCATCAGAAACCCTCCGTGGCACCAGCCGCACCGCGAAAGGTTTGCAGTGAACCAGAAAGTCGAAGCGTCCCCTGAGGTCGGGGAGCTCTCCAGGGGCAGAGGGCAAAATCTGGAAATCCCGCAAGAGGTGGGCCAGAAAAAGGAAAGACTCCATGCGGGCCAAGGACTCCCCCAGGCAAACCCGTGCCCCACAGCTGAAGGGTACCAGATGACGCTGGGCCTCGGACAAGGCCTCCTCCTCCTCCTCCTCCTCCTCCTCCAGGAATCTCTCTGTGCAGAAGTAAGAGTCGGATCGGGTCAGGATGAGAGCCCACCATTCAGAAAAACCTGACCAACACCTCAGGGCACCATTCTGGCACTCAGAACTGGGTTTGGGGGAAATGGTTTCGTAGAGAAAAAGCTTCCCTTGATAGCCTGGGACAAGCCACCCCCCAGTGGCCCCACTGAAAAGAGAGAGAGAGAGAGAGAGAGAGAGAGAGAGAGAGAGAGATGGCAATACCTGGTCTGAACTCCAGAGGCTGTGGCCAAATGCTTTCATCATGATGAGCCCCGTAGAGATTGGGAATGACTGTGGTGCCCTTGGGGACGAAAAAGCCAGACACACTGGTGACAGGAGAGCAGTAGCAGAAAGAGAGAGAGAAATTGCAATGAAGAAGTGGCTTCTCCAAGCTTCAGATGGGCAAGAAACAAAAGGGGAGGGGAAAAATACACACACACACACACACACACACACACACACACACACACACACACACACACCCCTCTGGGAAGACGGGCGGTATAAAAATAAATAGACAAATAAAATACACACACAAATACATTTGGTTGTTTTGTGGTTCATTTTGTGCTGGTTCGGGGAAACAACGCCTGTCCAGAACAAATAGGCATTGGTGATTTTCTTCAAGGGCTATAACTCAGGCATCCCGAATTCAAACTCCTCCAAACTTGGAGAGGGTAAGGATGAAAGTGAGACCAAGAGTCTGTCCAAGTTTGGCAAAGATTGATTTGAGGATGTTATAGCTCCCTTCCCCCCCCCCCCCAAAAAAAGAAGGTCCCTTAGGAAAATTCTCCTGAGCCAGATGTAAAAAAACACATGGGGGTGGGCTTTGGAGGAATATAAGAAGAAATGCATGAAAAGAAAATATAGCAGTTGATATATACCATGTGACTATATATAAATAAAAAAAGCAAAGCAAAGAGTGCTGCTTATTAGCACCCCATAGGACTTAAAGCACTCTCTGGGTGATTTACAAGTAATTACAAAGGCTACATATTCCACCACCACCCCAGCAAGCTGGGAACTCATTTTACCAACCTCGGAAGGATGGAAGGCTAAGTAAACCTTGAGCCAGCTACCTGGGATTGAACCCCTGGTCGTGAGCACAGTTATGATTGCAGTACAGCAGTTAAATATAATACTGTATATCCGTATAAACAAAATTAAAAAATGAAATTATTCCGACAGCTGATGTAATTAGGCCTTTAGCTGAGAGTGGCATCTGTTCCACCCATTAGACTTTTCCCCCACCCAGAATCCTTAGCCAGAATTGGAACACAGCCTCTGGAACCATCTTATTTAAAGCACCTCACACGTTAACATTGCCGGCAAAGAAGCTTATATCCATGAAGACTTGAATTGGCCATGGCTAATTCTGTGCAGAAGCACACTTTTGCCATCCACAGAGCTTTTAGGCCCCTAATGGCACACAACGGCTGTCAAAAATGTAGTACCTGGTGTCACGGATGGTCATGTGAGGGAGAGCAAGCGGGGCGGAGGGGCGCAGGCGCAAGGTCTCCGCAATGGCAGCACTGAGGTGAGGCAAGCGCTGTCGGTCACGGTATGTGGGTTCACGATGCAGGCCCACGACGGCCATTAGCTCTTCGTGGATTCGTTCCTGGATCTAAAATGATCGAGAAAGAGCAGAAAGAGGCCAAGGAGTGGCGGGTGGGGGGAAAGAAAACCAAATTCCAGCATTTTCAGAAGTACATCATCATCATCCTCCCACATGGCTTGGGTGACACAATATGCCACACCACACCCTGCAAATGCAACAACCAGTTTGCCCTCAGCAGTTCAGAAAAGTGTGTGTGTGTGTGCGTGTGCGTGTGTGTGTGTGAATGCAGGTGTTTATGTTACGGACGTAAATATGCAAACCCTGAGAAAACTTAACACAGTGAAAACTGCTGCCTCCTAGTGGCAAGGGTTCTTATTACACAGAAGCATCATAGCAGTTACTTCATAACGTCCTTTTTGTCCCTCTAAGTGTTGCACTTCGGAGCGGTACAAAAAAATCTCACGCCCGTCGCGCAACAGCTGAAATTTGTCTCAACCACGCCCCTGAAGAGGGATCAGAGTGTGACAGTTCTGTACCTGGCGCTGGGTAGGGTTTTCCCTTGTCTGGTTTGTTCCCGGTTTCTGTTCTGAGACAAGGGACTGTGTGGTAACAACTGTCACACAACAACAATTTAGTTCCCCTCACAAACATGTGGCTGTTCTCTCTCTCGATGTTTTGACTGTTTCAGATCGACATTTCGATTAGCCGATGCTCAGGGACTGGATTACATCCTCTTTTTTTTGCTGAACAACATCAAACTAGACAGAATTTGTCACGGAACAAGACCGGGAAGAAACATTTGTCACGAGACAAGTTATCATGACCATGGAAACACGGAAACAGGGACTAAAACCACGTGATTGCCACCAACGCTGTCACAGTACAAAACTAGTCGAGGAACAAGGAAGGATGTGAAGTAACTGCCATAGACGGTGCTTGTGTTTGTTTGTTTTTAAACCATCAGCTGGTCTCTTTTTGCTCACTGCCTGTGTGGGCCAGCCTGCCCTCAGCTTCCAAAAGAGATAAGGGCCTTAGAGACATTTGGTGCAACCATAACAGGGAAACGAAGTGCCTCGAAGTGCCTCGTGTCTCATTTTTGCACTGGAGGTGAGATCTCTTGCAGGCACGTGACAAGCCTTGATGAGCTGTCTCATGAAGCTGAGATAGCTCATCTTGATCATAAACCAAAGATACCTCTCTCTCTCTCTCTCTCTCTCTCTCTTGTGTTTCTCCCTTTTTATTCCAGGCTCCTGCTGGAGAACCCGGCACACGGAACAGCTTGTGGGACCCCTCCTAGCTCCTTTCCATCTAGCCAACCTGTGGCCATTACTTCACGTCCATTTCGTACCGCAACAAATTATATTGTGTAATATAATTTGTTGTGGTCACGTGGTATTGTTCCTGTTCCTGCGTCCCCCTAAGGTCACACTTCATAGTTACGAAACTTATGTGACCTCAAGGGGTAATGCTGCATCAAAGTACATTCTTTTTGACCAAATGGGGATGAGAATGGAAAAGATGCTGAACAAACGTTACCCCACTGTGCTTTGTACCGGTATAAAAATTGCAACAGAACAGCGACATGAAAAACACTACTACTAGACCAGGTATGACTTTAGTGCGCTGAGTCGCGCTTCAGGGGGCATGGTCGCACTTAATTTTGAATATAGTGTGACGAACATGGGGGGGGGACAATTTTATATTCCCCAACAGCGCACTTTCTAGTGCAACAAACTGGACGTGAAGTAACGGCCATGATCAATGGTTGGGGTGATGGGATCCGGAATCCCAGATCCTATGGCAATTCATATCCCCCTTGCATATCCACTGTTGTCTTATGCAACCTTGAGAGAAGAGGTGATGTTGAGATTTTGCAGCTTATCATATCATCCCAAATCATAGGTTAAGAGGGAATCTCTTTGGATTTAGGGGAACCTATTTGAGATACGGCCCACTCCACGGTTTTATCCAGTGGCAGAGTTTTGAATTTCTGGTTAGATTCCTCTAGCTGAGCAGCAAAAGAGCAGACTCAGAGAACAGAGTTAGTTTCATTCCCCAGAGTAGCCCCCCCCCCCTTTTTGTCATCAACTGGCACTTACAGTCTCAGTAGCTCACTCTGAGACAACAGCAAAAGAGAAAAATGAAAGTATTTTGTTTACTTACAATTGAACATATCAAACACTGTTGCTCTCAGCAGCAGGCCTGAACAGACTCGCAGGATGCTAGCAGCAGACTCAGGAGAGGGGGGAAAAGGCTCAAAGGAGAGATAGGACTCTCTTTGAATTCAGAGGCTAGAGATTATTGCCGTATAGACAGGCAGTCATCCCATGCAAGATGCAAGTTGCAGGCAGCATGCAAGATTGTAAAAATATTCCTAACACACCCTACCTCTGGGCGGTGCAGCAGAAAGACCACAGCCCAGGTAAGCAAGGTAGCTGTGGTGTCAGTACCTCCTATCAGCAGGTCAACGATGGCCATGTGCACGTGGTCTGGCAGGAGGCCTGTGTCTCCCCACTTGCCTGTATCGTGGTCCTTCAGGAACTGCAGCATATGATCCACCATGTTCTGTGTCCCTGAGGAGCCCTGGGACTCCTGAGTGCATATGAAATGACAGGATTGACTTTTTTATTCAACACACAACCATCATTTAGAGCATCAAGATCAGGGTGGCTTTAGCTCTTAAGAGGACACCACACTTTAAGAAAGATATTATCAGCCAACTAGAGCAGGTTCAGAAGAGGGCAACAAGGAAGATCAGGAGGACTGGAAACCAAGCCCTGTGTGAGGAAAGACTGAAAGAACTGAGAGTGTTCAGCTGGGAGAAAAAGAGATGGATGGGAGATACGATGCCTCTTTTCAAATCTGACCCCCCCGCTCAAGGCAGGAATTAAATCAAAGCAGCGGTGAAAGATGGTTGTCCCGTTTTCTCTTGAATGCCTCCAGAACTTGGAGCGCTCCCCACCTCCTGAGAACATGGGCTCCGTTGTTTTACTGCTCTAACAGTTAGGAAGTCCCCCCCCTCCCGATGTTCAACCAAAATCTCGTTTCCTGTAATGGTACATGTCCAAGCTCTATAAATTCAGCCCTTGTTTTCCTCCTCCCTTGCATAAAAGATTAAGACCTTTACTGCCACATCGGCCAGAATAGGCAGGAACACTGCAGTTTATCCATCTTGCCTCGAAGCCACTGGAAGATCCTGACTCTGGTTCTCCCATCAGAAAATCCCAATCCAGTTTACCCAGTTTGCTTCTGTTCTCACCTGGTGTTTTTTCATCTGGCTTTGGACAAAAGCATCGCGACTCTTGATACAGGACAGCAGATGCCGAAAGGAGGGGTTGGGGAAGATCTAGGAGACAATGTGAGTCCCAGAATTACATCATCATCATCATCATCATCATCATCATCATCATCATCATCATCATCACACAGCAAACAAGATAACTATGCTGGACTTTGTACTGTATTACAAATCACTAGTTGACCGCTTCCCAAGCGTTTAGGACTATGTGATGTATCGGCGAATTATGTGAGCAGATCCCAGTAAGGCGGCTTTCTGCAGCTGACTGAGGGTGACTTTGTCAAATCCAATTTCTTCTAAATACTTGCTTAGCTCTTTAGACACCGCACCCAGTGTGCTGATTACCACTGGGACCATCTGTACTGGTTTATACCAGAGTCTCTGAAGTTCAATTTTCAGATCCTGATATCGGGTAATTTTTTTCAAGGTGTTTATCGGTGACTCTACTATCACCTGGTATAGCAACATCAATGATCCACATTTTTTTCTTCTCCACAATCACAATATCTGGGGTATTGTGCTCCAAAACCCTGTCTGTTTGTATTCGGAAGTCCCAAAGTAATTTTGCATGCTCATTTTCAATCACTTTTTCAGGCTTAGGATCCCACCAGTTCTTTGCTACGGGCAGAGGATAGTTCTGACACAAATTCCAGTGGACCATTTGAGCCACTACATTATGACACTGTTTGTAATCAGTCTGAGCAATTTTCTTGCAACAACTCAATATATGGTCAATAGTTTCGTCTGCCTCTTTGCAGAGTCCACATTTGGGGGGGGGGGGTAATCAGCTAATTTTTTCTACTCTAGCCTTAACTGCATTTGTTCTGATAGCTTGTTCTTGAGCTGCAAAAATCAGGGCTTCTGTCTCTTTTTTCAGTGTTCCATTGGTGAGCTAGAACCAGGTCTTTTCCTCATCTACTTTTCCTTGGATTTTTTTCGAGGAACTGCCCATACAGTGCTTTATTATGCCAGCTGTTGTTGTTGCTGTTCAGTCATTCAGTCGTGTCCGACTCTTTGTGACCCCATGGATCAGAGCTTGCCAGGCCTTCCTGTCTTCAACTGCCTCCCGGAGTTTGGTCAAATCCATATTGGTTGCATCGATGACACCGTCCAACCATCTCATTCTCTGCCGTCCCCTTTTCCTTTTGCCTTCCATCTTTCCCGACATCAGGGACTTTTCCAAGGACTCCTCTCTCCTCATGAGGTGGCCAAAGTACTGGAGCCTCAGCTTCAAAATCTGTCCTTCCAGGGAATATCTTATTATGCCAGCTATCAGCTCATATTTGCATTGTTGTTTTCCTGTATTGACCCTTTGTTTGCTTTACTTTTATTATTATTATTATTATTATTATTATTATTATTATTATTATTATTATTATTATTATTATTATTATTATTATTATTATTATTATTATTATTATTGAATTGCAAGCCTCCTGATTCCTGGACCGTTCATACTCCTTGGTTGTAAACTATTGTTCCATTTTATGTTTCTGGCACCGCACTTTCTCCCCACTAGTTCACAATTTGGAAAAGGAATACATTTCCCTGAATCACTTTCCAACCACAGCCTGGGCAAGAGAATTCTGGGAGCTGTTGTCCAAAAAGGGAACTTTTCCAAACTCTGCACCAGCCTGGCTTTCTGTGTCCCTCGCGTTACTTCTGCTCCTTGCAAACGTTTTGTGCCTGCTCACTTCCCTGCTCCCTCAGTTGGAATGTTTGTAAACATTCTATGACATCACAGCAGAGGCTACACATTTTCAGCCTCTTGCTGATCTCCCAAATTCTGAAGAACAACTCGCAGCTGCTCTGTCGCCTTGAAGAAGACCTTTGTCATTTCATGTAAATGAGGGGAAACATAAAAAAGCGTGCTTACATACCATCCCATAGTACTTAAAGCACTCTCTGGGCAGTTTACAAGTAATTGCACAGGCTACACATTGCCCCCCCCATCCCAGGATACTGGGTACTCAATTTACCAACCTCAGAAGGATGGAAGGCTGAGTGAACCTTCAGCCAGCTAGCTGGGATTGAACCCCAGGTTGTGAGCACACCCATCCCTGAATATTGATTCTGATGCTCCCCTGCCTGATATTTCTTGTAATATTATTTTTACTGAAAAAATCTCTTCCATCCTCTAATGACCACAAGGTACAGTTTTGCCCCTCTTTTCCTGCTCCATGGTCGTTGCAAAACATCCGTACCAAAGCAGATGTGGACTGACGCAGAAGAAGGGCAGAGGACGCAAGGGGACTTTTAGGACAAAAACAGTTCTTGCTTTTTTTTTTCATGCAGAAAAGTGTTTGGTCCTTGGAGCTCGGGGGTCACGGGAGCCCTGGGAAGTGGAACCTTTCCCACCCCTAGTCTAGACAAGGCCTCCTTTGCTTCTTGACAGAGGAACAAATGAAGAGTTAAGACGATCTGACCCATTCAACTACGGGGGGGGGCACATAAGGGAACTGAGCACAGACTTGTCCTCAACGGCCAAGGCCACCTTTGGCATCAACCAGTGATCTGCAGAGCTGTCTAGATAGCTCAACGGTTTGGCATCCAGCTGCAGAGCCAGAGTTTCCAAGTTTGATTCCCCACTAGTCCTTTAGGGCAAAGAGCCAGCCTGGGTGGCCTTGGGCCAGCTGCACCGTCCCAGAAGGAGGGAAAGGTCAACCACCTCTCAGGGATTCCCTGCCTGAAAAACCCTGGGAAGGGTCACCACAAGTCGGAATTGACTGGATCGATGATGACGACGAGGACCATTAGCAATCAGCAGAGGACCTGAGCTGCGTCCACAACATGTTTTGCACAGAGCAACACAGATTCCTTGATCTGGAAGCGGAGTCATGGCTACTGGACTCCTTTTTCTTGGGAGATAGAAACATTTTGCTGCTCATCCAAACAGCTTTGTCAGTCTGTTTGGATGAGCAGTGAAACGTTTCTCTCTCTCAAGGAAAAGAAGTCCAGTAGCCATGACTCCACTTCCAGATAAACTCACCTGGGTGCCTGAGAATCTTCACAGACAGATTCCTTGAGCTGCGGGGTGAGGTGATCTGATCTGATTTAGCAAATCCAGCAACTGAGCAAGGCCATGTTGTTATTTGTGGACAGCATCCCCTCCCCTGCCTAGTGTCCCTCCGCCATCTATTTGACTCTATCTCCCGTCATCACAACGACCCCTGCTGATGCAGGATAACGAGAGTTGTCATCCAACAGATAATCACACTGACGTGAAACAGCTCTTCAACATGGCAAAGCTCCGAACCCTTAACATCTCATTTGAGAAGCCCTTGCCCACCTCTGGCAGCAGCAATCACAGAGCCAGGCATCTCTAGGTTTTCAGGAATAGAGATGGGCACAAGCCACCGGTTCGGTAGTTCGGCGATTCTTGGCTGAATAGATGTTTGCCGCTCCAAAGTCCCATCTCTACCTGCAGACGCCCACTCAGAAGCAGCAACCTGGCTTCCAAGCCCCGCCTCCTTCCGCCATTGGCTCTGAGTGGGCACCCAACAGAGGAGGTGGGGATTTGAAGGGCCAATCACCTGCTCGGCCAATAAACGAACCAGCACGAACCATGGAAATGGTGGTCCATGATGATGACCTCAATCCTGTAGGGCAGGCCTGCCCAACAGGTAGACCGTGGGCTACTGGTAGCCCGTGAAGGGTTCAAAAGTAGCCCGCCAGGCATCAATTTAAAAAAGTGAGGGGATACATTCTCCACCCCCCCTCCCCATCCCAATGATCACTACTGCCCCAGCAAAGTTCTGGGTCTGCCAGCCCACTGTCTTAGCTGAGCGGGCAGTTCAAGGGCCATGAGCATGTGCTCGGAATTGATAAAATTCATAAGTATAGGTATTAGTGTCGTAACCCTCAACCACTTTAGGCCGGAAAAAGTAGACCTCGGCCTGTTCAAAGTTGGACAGCCCTGCTGTAGGGCACCCTACTTTGTGGCCTCACCAAAGTTCTGTCCTGATGTAGAACGTTCTAGCACCCTCCTGTACTTAAAGTGCTAATCACAACCACCACCAATTTCAGGTAGCAAAAGGATTTCAACAGGTTTAAGGGGGGTAGAAGCCCCTGTGAGAAGGAATATTGACTTTTGAGAGGCTGTCCAACCCAAAGAGGTGGTGTTTCTCTATTGAAAACCCAAGTCAGTAAACACACTATCATCATATCTTTACCTTGAGGATGGGCAGGAAATCCAGAAGTTTGACCGAAGCCGCGCCCCACGCTTCGACAAGCTCAATCATACAGTCGTGCATTTCTTCGACAACCGCAGCATCCTACCACGAAGAAAGAGAGCCGTCAGAGGAGGTGACAAGCTCTGCAGCACAAAGCCATTGTCAAGGAAAGGGGGTGGCGTGGGAGCAGAAAAGCCACGTCCCTCCTCATCCACGGGTCCTCCCCCCACCTGGCCAACTCACCAAAGGTCCAAACACGACAGTAGTAATGACGCCACAAGCGTGCAGGGAAAAGTCACGCGCCACGTCCACGGGTTGCCCACCATAACCACGGAAAACCTGTTGGGAGATGAAGTCTGGTTTCCACAATGTTTTCTAGACATGCCAGCGAGGAGACCAAAGGAAAAGACTGTCACATAGGAAACGGAAATCCTCCCCCCACCCCACTGCCGAGTGCTTGGAATTTTTTTCAGGAAATCATTCTCTTTCTGCTTTTTGGAAATTTCCACTTTTTGCTTTGCATGTGAACTTCAGAGCTCGGAAGCCCCAAGCTTCAAAAAACTAAAGCAAGGTGGGGGCTCATTTTACTGATCTTGGAAGGATGGAAGGCTGAGTGAACCTTGAGATGGCTACCTGGGATTGAACCCTCAGTCGTGACCAGTCATGCCTGCAGTACAGCAGTCAAGAGGCCACTAAGGCTGCTTTTACATCACCCCTAAAATCCGAAGCAAAGGGCTCCCAGATGCATTGCTTAAAATGGTTTTCCCACCAGCTGCGAACTTTAAACAAAATAAAGTACGACCACGCCCATCTAAGCACGCCCCAGCGCACTTTAGAAGTACCTGGTCTCCGGAGGTAAAAAAAAATCTTCCAATGCGGATTGTAAAGCTGTGGATGCCGGGCTTCTGTTTGTTTTTTTGTCCCTGCCACCCCTTTAAGAGACAGGAATCACTACGGGGCTGCTCGGACAGCAGGCAGACGGAGGTGAGCGGAGGTGAACCTGCATTCTTTTCTCCCTTTTTTTCTCCCTCCCCTCATCGCAGACAGGAGCAATGGATGTCGGAAGGGTGGGAACACAGGAAGAGGAACAACACCCCACGATCTCTGATCCGAATTTAATTTGCCAGCGGATTTTAGAGGTCGTGTAAAAGCGCCCTAAGTTGTTATGTGCTGTCAAGTCGCTTCTGACTTACAGTGCCCCAATGAATGGAGGAGATCTGAAAAATGTCCCCTCCTCAACATCCTTGCTCAGCTTTCAATGCTGTGGCTTCCGTAAGGGAGTCAGCCCACCTCGTATTATTTGCTCATCCTCCTTTCCTGCTGCCTCCGACTTTTCCCAGAGCTGAGTGTAGTCATTTCCAAAGAATCTTGCCTTCGCCTGCCCAGAATAAGGCCAAACGCAACGAAAGCTCACCTTGCAGAGGTGCTGAGCGTAGCTCTGAACCGTTTGCTCCATATCTCCCCGCAAGGAGCTCTGGAAAGCCAGGTGAGCCAGTTTCCTTTGCCGCCGCCAGGTTGGGGTGTAGTTGCCCAGGGACAAATCCTTGCCTCCCAAGGAAATCAGATTTGCTGCCACCGTCGGAGTTGAAAGGGATACAAGAGAAGAAAGAGAAGACATTTGAATCAAGGCTCAGAAAATGGTTAGTTGATCTGTTTTGGACTATGACTGACGGAATCCCCCTAGCCAGCACAGGTAATCTCTTGGCTGCAGGATTCTGGGAGTTGTAGTCCAAGAAGAATCACCCTAACCTCTGCCCCCAGAAGATCTACTATGCCAAGAGCGGACAGAGCTTAAATAAGAACCCCCTGGTCGATCTCAAGGGGATTCGTAGTAGATCTGCAACAATTTCTGACGTTTATGTTTTAGCAACTAGGACTGAGAAACTGACTTTTTTTCTGCAATTCTACTGCTGAAATGAAGAAGGAGTAATAAGGATATATAGATATAGATATAGATATATAGATATAGATATAGATAAAAACATTGGAAATGTTTAGAACCCAGAACTGAGAATTCGTAGATGAAGTGAAGCACAATCCCCTTCTATAGCAGGCATGTCGAGACTTTGGCCCTCCTGATGTTTTGGACTACAACTCCCAGAATTCTAAGCTTAGACTTCCAATGACAAAGGGCTCTGGGAATTGTGGTCACTCTAAAACACCTGGAGGGCTGAAGTTTGGACATGCCTGTTCTACAGAAAACAAATAAACACACACACACACGTGTGTGTGTGTGTGTGTGTGTGTGTGTGTGTGTGTGTGTGTGTGTGTGTATTTACTTTTGTGTGTGTGTGTGTGTGTGTGTGTGTGTGTGTGTGTGTGTGTGTGTGTGTGTGTGTGTGTGTGTGTTTTATTTGTTTTCTATAGAAGGAGATTGTGCCTCATTTCATCTACGAATTCTCAGTGCTGTATTCTATACATTTCCAATTTCACAGCATTTGCCTAAGTGGCTTCAGTTATAGTGGATCTCTGGGTTCTGCCACGAAGCCTAAAGGCTGACTGGTAGCCTTCCAACTATTAGCTTGACTCATGAGCTGTTAAGACATGAAGGCTGCCCACGCCTCACCTATGCCATGCTGGCTCTCAGAGCACAATCAGAAAAGCTCGCAACTTCACAGTTAGAAGGTGATAAAACATCATCATTCCCAGAGGCTGATTTTCAAAACATGTGCCCTGTTAATGAAGCCTGCAGTTTATTTCACGCAGGCAGGCAAGCAAGCAGGCAGGCAGACAGAAAGACAGATGATAGATAGATAGATAGATAGATAGATAGATAGATAGATAGATAGATAGATAGATAGATAGATAGATAGATAGATAGATAGATAGGAAGGAAGGAAGGAAGGAAGGAAGGAAGGAAGGAAGGAAGGAAGAAAAAGGAAGGAAGGAAGGAAGGACTATTTTTGCAACTCATGGAAGAGCAAAGCCTTGTTGGAGAGTAACAAAGTGTATTTCTCAAGGCTGTTCCACTTTTAACGGTGAAGCTGTCCTTTCTGCGTTGCTGCTCTCAGATTTAAGGATGGCAGGGGGAAAAGTTAGGGAAGACTTCATCTCGGAATGGAGGATGGGGTGTGGGTGTGTGGAGCGAACCTCTGTAGCCACGGAATGGCCAGTATTATGTCAGGGCCGGCCAGCCACCCCCTCCCCAGGACAGAACAACAGAACCAAGGGAATGCAATCAATCCCCACATTGGCCAAGGTTACACGCAAGACTTGAGGGGCCAGGCTCCATCTTGAGAGGCTTTACTGGACAAGTCAAGCACTTGGAGTGAGATGTCCTCCCAGAAAGTGGACCTCAAAGATGGCGTTTTTAAAATCTGGCACCCGTGTCTGATTATAAACACCAGCTCTGCTGATAAACCTTCCCCCACCCACCCTTTGGCTCAGTTTTATCTCCCTGTGATAAAGAGTTTCCAAGTATGCCTGAGTTATGCCGACTTGCAGTCAAAATATTTGGGGGAGCGTAGGGGACCATGCTACGAACTTGGCTTGTTTGAATGTTTCAGTCCATCAAAGCGGCTTGTCCCTGCCTGGATTACCTGGATGACTACTCAGAGCTAATTGCTGACAAAAGGACTCAGAGGGAGGGCAGGGGGGAAACCCAAAAAGGATAAAGACAACCCAAGGTTTGGCTGTCCATTGTGTCATTTGGTTTGCAGATTCTAGTTTGTACTGAAAGCAACAAACTGCATTTAACACAAACCAGGGTTTACTGTGACATGAGAGCTCTATGGTGAAAATCCACTGGCGTAGTTCCACCAACACCAAAAGTGAAGCTGGTAGAGGTGGGTTGCCTCAAGTTAAGACAGTGGTTCTCAACCTGGGGGTCTGGACCCGTTTGGGGGTCGATCGACCATTTCACAGGGGTCGCCATGAGTCAGTGAAGAAAAAGGCACAAATGGCTTGGGTCTGGAGGAGGAGGGGGAGGAAGGGGGGGGAAGAGTGAGTTACAGCTTGATAGGTTGGAGGGGATGTCAGTCAATGGCACCAGAGGCTGTGATTGGCTGAGGGTGCCTGTAGCGGGAAGTTCTCTATGGCACCTGGGGCAGTGGCCTGCCAAAGGGGGCTTGTGGCCTCTTCCAAGCAGGGCAAGGGAGGTCACAACCACAAGAGGAACTGTATTAAAGGGTCGCGGCATTAGGAAGGTTGAGAACCACTGAGTGAAGAAAACATGGTAGACTTTATCTGTCACATATTGAACCACCTTCTCATTTCATTTCAGTTTTTATAATTTAAATTTCACAGTGAACTAAATTTCACAGTGTATTACCAATAAAGCTAGGTGGGCGTCCAGCAAAGTCAGACCACTTCCGCATGAGGGCCTCACGAATAGCTTCTGAGCTGTTCAGGACCACCACATCTAGCAGAGAGAAAAGGACAATGGTTAGAGTCTGAAAAATCTGTCATTTGGTTGCAGTCAAAATGGAAATAGTGCTAAAAGACATCTCTTGGACCACGCTGACCACAGCTCTAGTCTCTGACTTTTTTGAAGAGAAAACTAGAGGTGGCCATCCAAAACCATAAAAGGTTTGTTAGCTTAGTGGGGGGGCAGGAAAACAGCAGCAAAACATGAGGGGGGGGTTTCCTAATAAACTTATTCAGAGCTCATGATTGCATCAGAGAGTAAGGCAAATATTGAGCACAAAGCACATGTATGGAGTGACTATCTGATGAGGTTTGGCCTGCACCTGAATGTGAGGAAGTTGGACTATCTGACGACTGACCCAAATGAATGTTGTTAAGTCTGTGGAACCCCCTGCCACAGGATGTCGTGATGGCATCTGGCCTGGATGCCTTCCAAAGGGGATTGGACAGATTCCTGGAGGAAAAGTCCATCACAGGTTACAAACCATGATGGAGATGTTGTCATCTCCAGTCTTAAAACCAGGGGTACTTCAAGGAGCAGATGCAGGGGGAGTGGTATCAGGAGACAAAGATCTAGTCTCGTGCACTCCTGGACACATTTGGTGGGGCTACCGTGAGAGACAGGAAGCTGGACTAGATGGGCCTTTGGCCTGATCCAGCATGGCTCTTCTTATGTTCTTATGTTCTAATTTGGTACAATCCAAATTGATGGTATTGACCCATCAAGAACTGAGAAGTTCAAATACTTTGGTTCCACGATCACAGCCGACGGGAGTCTGAATTACAAGGTCACATCAAGGATCAATAGTGCCTGGCTAAAATTGCGTACAACATCAGGCGTCATGTGTGACAAAAAGATCAGCGACCATTTAAAGTCAAAGCTCTATCACACCATTGTACACCCTGTTGCACTCTATGCTGCAGAATGCTGGCTGGTGACTAAAGAAGTTGACCGTCGCCTTGGTGTCAAGGAGACAAAGATGCTGCGATGGACCTCTGGCCACCTGTGAAAGGACTATGTGTGCAATGATGAGATCTGATCAAAATAAGCATTGCCCCGATCGCTGATAAGATGCGCGAATCCCGATTACGGTGGTATGGACTAGAGATGGGCACGACTTAGCGGTATTCCCGTTTCCGTTTCCGTTACTCGTTTCCGTTACTCTACGGAAACGGTAACGGGAATTACTCCGCCAGACTTCGAGCTCGAACCGACGAACGAACAATTTTGGTCTGATTTGTCGTGCTCGTTACTTGCATCGCGCAATCGCGCGATGCCACGCGGCACAGAAAAAAAGTTTTTAAAAGTTAAAAAAACCCGGTTCCCGGCCGAAAAGCAGGCGGAAAAATGCCTGCCGTGCCTCAGGGCACCTACCAGAGGGGTTGTTTCGGGAAGTCCCCGGCCTCCCCCCCCATCCCCCGTCCTTGTGGGCTGCTCTGTGGGACTCGCCGCAGGCTCGCAGCCAGCCAGCAAAAAGCCCAGTCTCGCCGGCCGCCGCAATTAAAGCGCAAGCAAGCGGCACGGACGGCACAGGAAAAAACTTTTAAACTCTCCCCCCACCCATTCCCGGGCCAAAAAAGCAGGCGGAAAAATGCCTGCTTGACTAAGGGCGCAGGGCACCTACCGGAGGGGTGGTTTCTGGAGGGGGGGTTCCCGCCTCCCCCCCGTCCTGGGCAGCCAGACTCGCGAGTCGCCATCGCCATGCCATGCGGTGCGGGCGGGGGATCCAAAATGGGGCGGCGAACGCAATATTGTTTTTGAAATCGTGGTCCAAAAACACACAAGCACACAGAAACACGCGAAAATTTATAAATTGCCAGATTTTTCACAGTAGCAGTGGGTTTTTTTCTTGCAACAAAATGTCTCTCCTCTCCTCCTCTGTCCTCCATTGATTTTATTTTATTTTATTTTATTTACACCTGCGCAATGATGGGCTGGCCGAGTGGCCACCATGTGGGAGTGGACGACCATGCAAATTTTTGGAGCCATCCCACCAATCGCATGGCCACTTGGCCATGGAGACTTCTGGGATGTGCCAAAAAGCCCCCTAAAACCTGCCCTAGCCCCCCTAACCCTAACCCTAACCCTTGACTCCGTACCCATACGTCACAGACTGTCTTCTTAGTGGGTCAGAGAGGCACCCAGAAGTGCAACCCACTAGCCCACCGTAACCTTACCCTACCCGTCACTAGCCTAACCTTAGCCCTTGCACTAAGCCACCTTAAAGCCAGATCTACTTGCTTGCATTGCACTACACGCAGCAAGTACAATTCCCTTCTGTGTGAGACATGGTGGTGCGAGAGCCTTAGTTAGGCATTTCACTATGGCTCTGGGTACAGTGCCATCCACTAGTCTTCACAGTCACTGTCTGCACATTCTGTTATGCAATATCCATATGGCTATTGCATAGCATTTTGAAGCAGCAGCAGGTGAGGAGGGGAGACCCCCATGTTGAGGGGTCTCTTGGAGCCTGCTTCCCCTTTCCTGTAGTGGGTGAGGATAGGAGGCACCCACGGGTGCCTCCTGGAGCCCACTTTCCCTTATAGCGGGCCAGAGGATGCACCCATCCCAGAGAGGTGCCTCCAGGAGCCGCTCCCCCCCAAAAAAACCAGTACTAACGAAAACGAAAAAACGAACCGACTAATTTTTGCGAATTTTCGCGAAAAACGGAGACGACCCGAAACAGGACCGGCCCGACTAACAACAACTCGAAAAAATTTTTTTTCAAGTCGTGCCCATCTCTAGTATGGACATGTCTTGCCTTCTGATGAAGAAACTCTGACCTAAAAGGGTCTCACCCTAGAGATCAGCAGATCCCATTCGAGGGGACAACTGAAACACCGGTGGATCAACACCCTGGAGAATGACATGAAGTTGTCCTAGGTCACTAGTGTCAAAACTCTGGCCCTCCAGATGTTTTGGACCACAACTCCCAGAATTCCAAGCCTCTATTGCCAATGGCAAAGGACTGTGGGAGTTGTGGTTCAAAACATCTGGAGGGCCGAAGTTTGACCACTGGTTCACCCGGACTGAGCCTATAACCACGCCAAGTGGAAGGCCAAAACAAGACTAGCGGACCACAAGCAACAGGTGGGACAAATGCTAAGAAAAAGAGCAAATGCAGAGAAGCAGGCAGCAAAAACTACAGAAAGTTCCAGAACAAAAAGAGTGTTAGAAAGCCAATACAAACTACCAACAAGGTGTGCTCACAAGTCCTTTTTATCCCACTCCCATCGCGACTGTCCCCACAGAAAAGGACTTCTCCAAATAAAGAGACAAACCATAAATTATAAACATGAAACAAAAACTGTAACATTTGTTTAGGTGAGGAAGATATGAAGGACAGGTGAGTCACAGACTTAGAAGTCAGCTTGCACTCAGGCTGTTTCTTCTCGATTATATATGATCCGCCAGGTGTTACATTTATTTTTTATTTTGAATATTTTTACCCCGCCTTTCTCCTTGGAAAAGGAGGCAAGGTGGCTTACAGAATAATGAGGGACAATATGCAGCCCAGAACATTTCGGACCTATTCAGGTTAAGAACGGGGAATTTAGAAGAGGCATCTTAGAACATCAAAAGGTATCATTAAAGCTACAAACAGCATGGAAAAAGAAAAGAAAAATCCATTATGAAGGGTGGAGACTAACATGGACTGATGTTCTTATGAAATCAGTGAATGCAATTATGCATGGTAATCCATATAAAAGTCACATAATAGGTAGTCGATCATTCAGGGAAAGCTTGCCTGAAAAGGAAGGTCTTTGCCTATTTCTGGGAAGACAGCAAAGATGGGGCAGGACTGGCCTCCAGTGGAAGGGAGTTCCAAAGTCTGGGAGCAGCAACAGAGAAGGCCCTTTCATGTGTTCTTGTGAGATGCACCTGTGAAGGTGGCGGGATGGAGAGAAAGGCCTCTGTCGATGACCTTAGCACCCCAGTCAGTTCATACTGTGAGATTCGATCTTTGAGGTAGCTACAACCCAGGCTGTTTTGTACTTTGTAGGTCAAGGTCAGCACCTTGAATCGTGCCTGATAGCTGATTGGCAGCCAGTGGAGCTGCTTTAGTAGGGGTGTAAAGTGATCTCTGTAACCCGCCCGTCAGCAATCTGGCCACTGCGTTCTGGACCCGTTCAAGTTTCCTGAGACTTTCCATTGGTAGCCCCACATTGAGTGTGTTACATAAGAACTTAAGAAGAGCCCTGCTGGATCAGGCCAAAGGCCCATCTAGTCCAGCTTCCTATATCTCACAGTGGCCCCACCAGATGCGTCTGGGAGCGCACGAGACTAGATATCTGTCTCCTGATACCACTCCCCTGCATCTGGCCCTTGAAGTACCCCGGTTTTAAGCCTGGAGATTACACATCTCCATCATGGTTTGTAATCTGTGATGGACTTTTCCTCCAGGAATCTGTCCAATCCCCTTTTGAAGGCATCCAGGCCAGATGCCATCACCACATGCTGTGGCAGGGAGTTCCACAGCCTAACAACGCGCTGGGTGAAAAAATATTTTCTTTTGTCTGTTCTTACTCTCCCAGCCCTCAATTTGAGTGTATGTCCCCTAGTTCTGGTATTTTGTGAGAGGGAGAAGAGCTTCCCTCTATCCACTTGACTCAGTAGTGCAGCCGGGACGTCACCAGGGCATGTGTCACAGTGGCCAGAGCAGGTTTCTCATGAAATGGGCGTAACTGGTGTACTAGTTTTAATTGTGCAAATGCACTTGTGGCCACAGCTATGACCTGGACATCTACGCTCAAGGATGAGTTACTGGGGGGTAATCCAGCACAGGTTGCTTGATCTCCTTTTTGACTGAGCAGAAGCAGCTCTGTCTTGTCTGGGTTTAGTTTCAGTTTATTCCTCCTTATCCTCTTATCTAACAGCAAAAGGACATCGGCCAATGATGCCACAAAGCTGCATTCTGGGTTTAGCTTTTCCTTAAACAAGATTGAAGAATACGTCTGTGAAGATTCTCAGTCATCCAGGTTCGTTTAACTGGGAGTTGAGTCATGGCGACTGGACTTCTTTTTTGAGAGATAGAAACGTTTCGCTGTTCATCCAAACAGCTTCATCGGCCAGACCGATGAAGCTGTTTGGATGAACAGCGAAACGTTTCTATCTCTCAAAAAAGAAGTCCAGTCGCCATGACTCAACTCCCAGTTAAGATTGAAGAATGTAACATTATTTAGAAGCAAACTATAGTATATAGGCGCCTGGAGTAGGAACTGGCAAACCACTCCAGTATTCCTGCCAAGAAAACTCCATGGACATGGAGTCACGAAGAGTCGGTCACGACTGTAACAACACAACACACACATAGTATATGGAGGTACTGTATCATGGTGTGGAGAGACCATCCTATAGCACAGACTCTCTGTTTAGAGTGGACACAAAAGTGACAAATATTACATATTTGGTGCCTTTTCCCAATAAGGCAGGAAAGTCCATCTGGCCTCATCCTTATTAAGCTTCCAGCAGCTAAACTATACCGTATTGTTCTTATATGCCATTGGTGTATATGGGAAGCAAGTGTGGTGACTCAGCGGAGGAGTGGAACTGGTAAAAACCACTCCTTAAATTTTTCACTTACCTTGAAAGGCCAGCTATAAATAGTTCCTGAATTACAGCACCTAAGCACAGAGTGTCTGTGAGGATTCTCAGTCACCCAGGTGAGTTTATCTGGAGGTTGAGTCACGGCCACTGGACTTCTTTACTTGAGAGACTGAAACGTTTTGCTGCTCGTCCAAACAGCTTCATCTGTCTCAGACTGTTTGGATAAACAGTGAAATGTTTCAATCTCTCAAGTAAAGAGGTCCAGTTGCCACGACTCAACTTCCAGATAAGCACAGACGTCGAATGAGTGATCTCTAAAATGTCCTGTCATTTACAGACCTACTCAGATCTTGCCAACTCCCAAGGTCTGGTGCCTCCCAAGCTCAAGGTTGTGGCTTTTCTCAGTAGAAAAGCAATAAATAAGCCCTGTGTGTGTGTGTGTGTGTGTGTGTGTGTGTGTGTGTGTGTGTGTGTGTGTGTGTGTGTGTGTGTGTGTGTGTGTGTGTGTGTGTGTGTGTGTGTAGATAGATAGATAGATAGATAGATAGATAGATAGATAGATAGATAGATAGATATTCAACATTGTGACTGGATAGATAGGCAATATTGGCATACACATTGTGACTGGAACCTAATGAGAGGCAATTCTGGCATCATTTTCAATCCTCAATTTGGGGTGTTTTTTTAAAAACTGTATTTTTATTATTTTTTTTATTGGCATTTGGTAAGCAGAAAAGCCATCAATTTATATTTTAGTTAAATATATTAAAGTTAATGGTTTTTTTAGCTTATAAACTTTTATTTGATATTTGGTATATAAATAAATGATATTATGAATGTATCTTAACAAGGGATAATGTCGCTCTGCCAGGTATGCTGACAGGGCTCTTTCAGGTATCCTGTAAACTGACATAATCTCTCTGTGACAAAACTGCATCAAGGGTACCAGGATTTGCATTTGAACTTTTAAAAAAACTACTACTCTTCTCTTTTAAGGAATATTTAAGAAAGTTAATTAGGTGCTGAAATTTCTCTAAGAAGAGCTTTTTAAAATAAAACATAACAAATAGTATGAATCCAACGCTTCTGGATAGTGGTTTTCATCACAGACATCAGTTGCAAATAAAAACAACTGAACTCCACCTACGGTTAAATTAATAGAACAAATAAATATTTGTTCTGCCCCTCCCTCCTTCGGCCTTATGTGTTTTCAGAATGTGCATTTGCAGCAATAATAGTAACAACAAAACATTCAAAGTTATAGGGTTCCCCTCCTACTGCTTTAGCACTTGTTTCCACACTTCCACTTTCTCACAAGCATCCTACGCAAAAGTTGACAAAGAACCTCCAATGTCTGTAGCTTCGATTTAATAATATAATAACAATGGCAACGATGATTTTAGACGTGCAGGACTAGAAAGGACCCTGTGAAGTCTGGTTCTTGTCAAGAAAGCACCATCCGGAATTTAATTTATTTTTTCCCCTCCTCCTATCTTATCCCACCATCTTGCTATATATATATATATATTCTTTTCTATTGTTTTTGTTATTGTTGTTGTTATTGTTGACTTGTTGATGTTTGTTCACCGCCCAGAGTTCCTTCGGAAGACAGGTGGTATATAAATAAATAAATAAATAAATAAATAAATAAATAAATAAATAAACTCTCAACTTTGAGATCCACAGACCAAAAACTACTGAGCTAGCCAGGAATTTTAAAATAGCCCTCATGTCTCATAAATATCTCATCAAAAGGCCTTATTAATCTGACAACTTTTTCTAAATGGGAGCATGTTCTAACAATTATTTTCCTCTTGTCCTTATTGTTGTGTTTACCTCAGGTCTGTGACCGTATAAGAAATGAATGAAATCATTTAAAAATATTTCCAGAACGGCTTCAAAACGCAATCAGAAAACGTTGATTGAAAAGCACCACAGCGGAAGAAATAAAAAACACCATCGATGGTAGGAAAAAGAAGCATGCAAGTGAGGTAATCTCCTGAAACTTAGAAGAAGAAGAAGAAGAAGAAGAAGAAAATGGAAATGAGAAAAGGCAGCAATAAATTTTTTTAAAAGAGAGCTCTATTTAAAAATCCTGACGAACAGATACACTTTGACAGACCTGAGGTCTATACAGTGGTACCTTGTATAAATGAATTAATTTGTTCCAAATGAAATTATGTTAAGCAAATTTTCCTTTATGCAAAATTCTCATAGGAATGCATTGAAAACAGAGTCATCCCATTTTTATGTTGTATGGATTCGCCCCATAGGCGATTCTGTTAAGCAAATTTCCCCTATCTCCGGAATTTTTTATGTTGTACAAATTTTGTGTTATACAAACCGTTTGTTATACAAGGGTCCACTGTAATGGCCAGCCTTTATCCCTCTCACCTGAACCCCACCTCTGCCACCTGTACCCTGCGCAACTTCACCTTTATTGCCAAGGCGTAGGCGATAGACCGATCCGTAGTGTCGGGCAAGTGCCAAGAAATGTATAGGAAGGTCAGGATGGAACATATGAAGAAGATTTCCGATGAAAGGCAGGGCTGGAGGACCAGGAAGTTCCCCGGAACCCTTTGGCTGGTGGAGACCCCTATGGCAACGGAGCCACAGGGCGGTAACCAGAAATGCAACAACGAAGAGGGTGGCGACGAGCATGGTTCAGGCTACGGCACCAGTGGAACCTCCTGGTCGAGACAAGTCTATCTGCAACAACTCCCGAGAGAGGAAAGGACCCCTTCCCCACCTTATATGTCTTACCTACTGGCCACATCCGGGGCAGGGCTTCTCTCTGTATCAAGCAAGGGACACCCCCCCCCCTTCCCAAACACAGGAATGGCAGCCTACATCCTTGACACAGTGACAGCTCTGAAAATATTGTGCTCCCCACTTTTTTTAAAAAAAAATTATCATTTAAATATATATATATATTCCATCTCAAACTGTTGAATGGCTAACCTAGAGATGTCAAGGCAAGCAGGATTCTGAAGGTCAGAGATGTCATGAATTATTGCAAGGATTTGTTTTATTTTTCTCCTGCTAAAAATAAAATAAAGGCCATGAAAACGACACAGAAGAAAACGATTCTCATTTTGTAATATGTATGTATCTTTGCAATATCTCTCTGTGTATTCTGTGTGTGTGTGTGCATGTGTGTGTGTGTGTGTGTGCGCGCACACACACACACACACACACACACACACAAAACACACACAGCAGGTACCCGACTTAAAAGCAGCTCGACTTAAAAGCAATTTGACTTAAGAGTGGAAAACTGTTGGCGTTTTAACTGCCGCCTTACAAATTTTAGATATGGTTTGCTCGACTTACAATTTTTTCTTCTTTTTTTATTTGTAACTTATTTTTTCAATTTTTTAGATAGGTACCCCGACTTAAGAGTAGTTCGACTTAAGAGCATGGATTCGGAACGGATTAAATTAGTATATATACAGTGGTACCTTGTATAAAGGAATTAATTCGTTCCAAATGAAATTATGTTAAGCAAATTTTCCTTTATACAAATTTCCATAGGTATGCATTGAAAACAGAGTGATCCCATTTTTATGTTGTACAGATTTTTCCCATAGGCGATTATGTTAAGCAAATTTCCCCTATCTCCGGAATTTTTTATGTTGTACAAATTTTATGTTATCCAAGCTGTTTGTTATACAAGGGTCCACTGTATAAGGCATCCTTAGACAAAATGATGTGATGTATAAGGAATCTCAAGAGAATTTATCATGTTAACATAGCAGAGGGAGAAGCTTGCTGGCTTGCCTCAAAAATCAAAATTTTATATTCTGTCCTGGCTGTCTTGCCCAGGATTCCACGGCTGGCATTCTCTACCACTCACTGCTTAGCACACTGGGTCTTACGCCCGCAACCCCATAGAAGCACTATGCCATAGTGACTATGGTTTCATGAACAGTCTCTAGACCAAAAGCCAGGACCACAAACACCAAGGAAGCACCACCCTTCCTTGACTTAAGGAAGCGAATCCTTAACTTCTCGCCAGGCCTCTGGAAGGCCTACTTTTTAATTTAATAATAGAATCATGGAATCATGAAGTTGGAAGGGGCCTCAAAGGCCAGCAAGTCCATCTCGGCGCTTAAGGCAGGAATCCAAATCAAATCCAAGGAGACCTGACAGGCGGCTGTCTAAATTTCTCTTGTAGGCCTCCAGCATTGGAGCCTTCAACTTCCCTCAAGGTAACTGGTTCCGTTGTTGTACTGCTCTAACAGGAAGTTTTTCTTGACGTTCAACCAAAAACTGGCTTCCTGTAACTTGAGCTCATTGTTGCCCCTCCTCTGTATCGCAATCTTTCAGAGATTTGAAAAGCGCTATCATATGGCTCCTCAGTCTTTTCTCCATCCTGAATATGTCCAGATATTTCCTCAAAGGGCTTTCTATCAATACAGCCTAAGATAACATTTGCCTTTTTTGTAGCCCCGTCACGCTGTTGGATCGTATTCAGCTTGTGATCTCCGACGACTCCAAGAGCCTTCTTGAAAAACATGACACAAAATTGTTCAAACACACTTTATTTTATTTCAACGCACAATTTTATGTATTTAACAACAAACCCAGGCTGAAAACATCATTGGCCTGTTGGCCTGCTCCAAATCTCTTTCTCCTCCCAACATCTCAAAGTTTACCTTTTGTTTCCAAATTAACCTATATAAGGTTATTTAATTTAAGGACCGGAAGGACTCACCCCCTACACACTCAAGCACCCAGTCCCTGAGGATTTATATTTATTTACTTATTAACTTATTTATGTGTTTATTTATTTTATATAGCTTGCATATTCCAGTCAGGATTAAGTGAGTAGCAAGCTTGTTTCTGCTCCTACACCTCCTGTCTTAGAGATTATTTTTCCTTATTTCTCTCCCCATTAGAATCTCATTCTTAGAATGAAATGTAAAGACGAGATGCCAGAGAATATCTTAAGACGGCAAGAACAACAGCAGCAATATCAGTAAACAGAATATATAACTGGCCTCTCAAGATATGCTTGTTAAAAAAATAAGGCATCTCTGGCTGAGGCAGAGAGTAGCCAATATAAAATCTCACCTAAAAGAAGTACAAAATGTTTTAAAATCTTCAACTGAGAAAACATATATAATTGAACTATAAAAACTTTAAACTTTTATATTTCATAGGTCCTCACACCTGGTTTTCGGCCCCAACTAGGAACTCCTGCACCACTTAGATGGTTTTTATATTTTCTGAGATGCTCTCCGCAGCTTTTCGGGGTCCCAGAAGATAACGCAGCTCAGAGAGAGGGTGAGGAGGCCACTAGCCCAAGCCCTGTTGGATGCCACGGATCCGTCGCGCCAACTGTATGTCCTTGGGGTAGAGGGTGACCCGCTTGGCGTGGATGGCACAGAGGTAAGCGTCCTCCATCAGGTACACGAGAAAAGCTTCGGCCGCCTTAAAGAAGGATGAGTGAAAAAGAAGACAGGAAGGACGCAACTGATATCTTACAGGGGGAAAAATTCTATATTATTCCTCATGAAGAGCTCAGGGCAGCTATCAACCAAGGGAAATACATGAACTACGAACACCTAAAATTACAATTTACAGTGGACCCTTGTATAACAAATGGTTTGTATAACATAAAATTTGTACAACATAAAAAATTCCAGAGATAGGGGAAATTTGCTTAACAGAATCGACAATGGGGCAAACCCGTACAATTTAATTAGGGACTACTCTGTTTTCAATGCATTTATATGGGAAATTTGTATAAAGGAAAATTTGCTTAACATAGTTTCATTTGGAACGAATTAATTCCTCGTGGCGCAGTGGTTAAATGCCTGTACTGCAGGTTAAACTGTGCTCACGACCTGGGTTCAATCCCCGGTAGCAGGCTCAAGGTTCACTCAGCCTTCCATCCTTCCGAGGTCGGGAAAATGAGTACCCAGCTCGCTGGGGGGGCAATGTGTAGCCTGCACACTGTAATTAAAATTGTAAACCGCCCAGAGACTACTTGTAGTGGTATGGGGCGGTATATAAGCAGAACACTTTGCTTTATACAAGGTACCACTGTAGAAATGTGTGGGCAAAATGCCATAAAAAAGCCTAGACCAAAAGACAAACTCAAAGAAATTCCCTCAAAGCTTAACACAAATAGACATTTTTAACCTTGTGCTTCAAAGAGCTCTAATGGAAGAAAGTATCAAAATTAGGGTTCTGGTACTAAGAAAGCCTCGAGGTCCAGTAGTTAAATGGCAGTACTGCAGTCAAGACTCTGCTCATGACCTGAGGAGCTTTGGTAGCTGCCTCAAGGCTGACTCAGCCTTTCATACTTCTGAGATCAGTAAACTGAGTACAGTAGGACCCCCCGTATCCACTGATTCATTATCCACTGATTCAGTTATCCACGGTTGGCAGAGGACAAAATTAAATAATTCAGAAGCCACAAAGCAAGCTGTTATCACAAACAGCAGCTGTAAAGCAAGCTATTGTCACAAACAGCAGCCATAAAGCAAGCTGCTGTCTCAAAACAGCAGTCAGAAAACAAGCTACTGTCAGGAAAGAGCAGTTTGGGGGTGGGTGGGCAGGCGTTCTCTCTTATCCACGGTTTTCATTATCCACAGGAAGGCCTGGAACCACTCCCCAGCAGATACTGGGGTCCTACTGTACCTAGCTCAGTGTAGTAGAATAGGGGCAATGGGTAGCCTGCATAACTTAAAGGAGTAACCATCCAGAGAGTGCTTCAAACGTTTAAAATACTATACAACCATATGCGTCAGAATATAGCAATTATATGAATATCCTAAAATAGCGAAGACAATTTCTTATACCTTTTTAGTATAGCTCGCTAAATTTACTCTGGGAAAACAGTAGAGTCAGAACGAAGGGTACCCTCCTCAAAGCCATGGCCTCAATGATGATTTGAACTTAGGCCTTGTTGTAGACGTGATGTGCATTCACATTGGCTCCCACTGATAGTGACCTCATGAATGAGCAACCTCCAAAATGTCCTCCCCTCAACAGCCCCGCCCCACTCCTGCACACTCCTGTGGTTCCTGTAAGGAGTCAATCCATCTTGTATTTGGCCTTCCTCCTATCCTGCTGCCCTTCGCCTTTTCCCAGCCTTATTGTCTATTCTGGGGAAGCTTGTCTTCTCGTGAGGGGCCTTAAAGTAGGACAGCTTCAACTTTTTTGCCCCCAGAAATAGCACCGTCTCAGTTTGATCTAGGACCCACCTATCTTGTCCTTCTGACAACCCAGGGCGTGCAAAACGCTCTCCTCCGGCACCAGATCTCAAACAAATCAATCCCCCCCCCAGCCAACTTTCTTCACTGTGCAGCTCAGGTCTAACTCCCGCCCGAAACATCCTCTGCCCCCTTCCACTTACCTCCTGCAAAGCAAGCAACGCCATGGCCTGCCACTGCATATCGACCCCTCGGGTATAATCCAGGCAGATTTCTCGTACCTGTAAAGTGAGGGGAGACGAGATCTCAAGGCTTCCGGCCACACTAGAAGGGCTCCTAAAATCAGCATTTTCTATCTTGCAATAGCGCATGTCACAAAACCATACAGGTCAGGTCAATGGATAGACGCAACTTTAGAAGATTCCTCAGTGGACCACAATCCGGTGATGATGATGATGATGATGATGATGATGATGATGATGATCATCATCATCATCATCATCATCATCATCATCATCATCTCAGGCCTATGCTTCTGAGCTGTCCAGCAGTTCATGAGCCCAATTCAGGATTAAAATAGCATCTATTTTCATCTTAAATCTCTTCCTGCTAATAAATATGTCCCAGAAGAAGCACTCCATCTATCTTCTAGAATGAAGAGAAATATTTACAAAAGCCCGGGAACTATTTTATTATGATCTCGACTGGGGAAGGAGGGGCAAGTATGACATTCCAGGGCAGACCAGAGGACCACATCTGGACCTCAGGGGAGGGGGACAGCATGTTATTTTTATTTATTTATTTATTTATTTATTTATTTATTTATTTACAACAAAATAGCTGCCCCACTACCAAGTGGTCTCTGGGCGGCATACAACGTATTAAAACTATAAAACAATAACATTATTAAAACTATAAAATATAGTACAGTTTAAAACAACATAGAATACAATTTATAAAACCCTGCTGCTCATGAGTCCAGTAAAAAAAAATCTAATTAAGATTGTAGTGGAAGTCGTCATAGTGACAGAAAAATACGGTATGGTAATTTCTCTGGTGTGTGTGTGTGTGTGTGTGTGTGTGTGTGTGAGTGTGTGTGAGAGAGAGAGAGAGAGAGAGAGAGAGAGAGAAATGTGTTATGAAAAAAATGGAACAGGTTTTGTTCCTCCAAAGGAGGCGAGGTCAAAACAGAGCTGCTCACCCATCACCACATTGATGGCTTTAACATACATGCATAAACCTTCAGTGTGAAGGGAGGAAAGAAGCGGTCTAAGAACGCCAGCCACTAATCTTGTATTAAAATCTGTGATTGCGTTAATAGGCCACAGGACTGGTTAACAGCCAGTGGAACAAGAAATCACAGGCAGCTCCAGATGTGAGCAGAAGAGAAATACAATAACTATCTAAACATGCACAGACACACACACTCAAACATACAGTATTTTTCCATGTGTTAAAATTATACAGTGGGACCCCATTTTACAGTGGGACCCTATTCAGACTGATGAAGCTGCTTGGATGAGCAGCGAAACGTTTCTATCTCTCAAGAAAAAGAAGTCCAGTTGCCATGACTCAACTTCCAGACCGTTCCCCACAACGCTTCGTAACCTGAAAATTATGTAAACTGGATCCGAACGGGGCACAATGCATCCTAGGAAATGATGTCCTTCGAGGAAGGGAAAATGCATAAAGTTTTTTTTGTTTGCGTAAAAAATGCATAAGCCAGGTTTTCTGCATTGAAAAAAATGCATAAATGGACACATTGTTTCTGAAGGACTTTAGATAGTTCGAGGTCATTACATAACCTGGAAATGATATAACCCAGGTTGGTTGTAACGCAGGGTTCTACTGTATTTTTTGTGTACAATTGTTAAGACTAAAAATTGAGTGCCGTCTTATACTGGGAAGCCGCGTGGTTGCGAAACTGTAATTTTTGGGTTGGAAAAGTGGGGGTTGCCATAGTGACAGAAAAATAT
The DNA here is from genome assembly GCA_037367245.1 of Phrynocephalus guinanensis. Lineage (NCBI taxonomy): Eukaryota > Metazoa > Chordata > Lepidosauria > Squamata > Agamidae > Phrynocephalus > Phrynocephalus guinanensis. Next base: position 20,617,167 of record CM074744.1, read on the forward strand.
GGTATAGTCATTACTCTGGTGTGTGTGTGTGTGTGTGTGTGTGTGTGTGTGTGTGTGTGTGTGTGTGTGTGTGTGTGTGTGTTAAAACAGTCTTAAGTAGATTTTGAAATCTCAAGGCCGGGTTATTTATCACACTTTTCATGGCGCAACTGCCCTTGATCAGCTTCATGCGTCAGCTGATACATAAATTTTTTAAAATATTCAAGGCTAGTCCCCAGAGGTATATCAAACCCTGTGTCTTTTCCTTGGCTGCTCATTGCCTTCTGAACACAAAGGAATGGTGTAATTTCAGCCTCAAAATCCGATATATAGCTGGTTCTGCAACCCTCTGGCTATTCAGACATCGTCTCATTACTGGCAAAAATATTTAAATTGGCTTGTTGGGAGTTTATGGAACTAGGATACCAAGGCCATCCAGCGCCTCTCTCTGAAAGGGGGAACCAACCAGCCCACATGGCACACTGCCTTCCCTGTATATCACCAACCCTATGTTGGAGTTTTTGCAACCTCGCATGCTGCTTTTAGTAGTTTTCACTGGGAGGGATCCTTCTGGCCTGAGGTGTTCGTCAATCTACCCAGCACTAACCAATTGTTTCTTCTCCGGTGCTGAATGCAAAGAGAGCCCTGCCTCTCTGTGGTGTGTTTCCTTTCCCTCTCTTTAGTCTGTTGAAGTCGATTTGTTTGTTGCTTTGCTGTTGATCTGTTCACAACAGTAAGTAATGGTTCATATTCTTTCTCCTAGGAATGTGTAGCCTGCATCACTACTTTTAAAGCTCCCAGAGAGTGCTTTAAGCTCTGTGAGGCAGTATATAAGCAGCACACTGCGACTTTAAATGCCAGTTAATGAGATAGGGGTGGGCTATCTGGGGAACTTGAAGCTATTCTCCTCTTGTCTTCATACTTCTAAAGCTAAAGGAATGTCAGCAGAAATTCAAAATTCCACATTACTCCCTAACCTTGGCTACCTGAGGCAGATGCCTCATTGTGCCTCACGAAGATCCATTTTGGGTTAAGTACAGACCAATGCACTGAGTTCTTTTAAGGAACTATCTAAATCAAAAGGAAGTTAAAAAAAGTTACGAGTAATTTTAGCTTTTGCCTCTGTTTGTGTATGTCCATCCAGAATCACCCTTTGCAATACAACTGCACATAGGATAAAAACACTTCCCAAATATTATGATCATTTATTGTCACAGGCCATCATTCCCTCAAGGCACTTTATTATTAAAGTGTCTTTATTCGCTAAAGACAGGAACCATAAAATGGGACAGACAAGTGCAATAAGAAACAAAGCACAGAAGATCACCGCCAAGGTGGATAAGAATTAATGATATTTTAAAAGTTAAATTGATATAAATCACATTTTAAATAAAATAAATCACATTTTAATAATGATTTAATTATTAAAAATATTTAAACTAAATTAAATTACAATTTAAATTTTTTTAAAATGCTTTAATTTTAATGGTCACAAATCCAATATTTATTTAAATCATGATTCAAAAAAAGTCCATGCAGATCAGTTTTTTACTTCCACTCATGGATTCCCAAGGAGGGAAGAAAGGGTCTAGAACTATGAGAGAGAGAAATTTAGACTAAATATTAAAAATGTTAAGGTATTTACCAACTTACTAAGACATTATACGTTTTAGTTTCATTTGAAAAATACCTATTACGGACAGGAATCTTTTCCCACTGAGCTGCGGTAAAGAGCGCCACCATGTGGACAAACAGTAACATTTCACTTCAAAGTCCTGAAAGGTCATTGATTTGGCACTACAGCTCCCACAGTTCCCTAGACTGCATGACTGCTGGAGGATTCTGGAATTTGTGATTCAAAACTGGTAACCTGTATGAGCTTCTGAGCATGAATTTATCATTTATTTATTCGTAGAGAGCCTTGTGGCACAGAGGTGAAACTGCTGTACTGCAGCTGTAATTGATCTAACGACCTGGGGGGTTCAAATCCCAGGTAGCCAGCTCAAGGTTCACTCAGCCTGGAGCCTGTGTTATCCCTGCTAACCGGCGCGACTCACCACACGGGCAAACGGCAACTTCTGGATGAGAAGATTGGTGCTTTTCTGGTATTTCCGTATCTCCAACATGGCCCGTTGGCCGGGTCGGTAGCGTCGCCGGCGAGGGCGGCCTGCACGGAGGGGGGAAAAAAGAGGGGATTAGAAGGTCATGAAGAAGCAAGAAATGAAAAGGAGACCCGGGTCCCCCAGACATGTCATGGGAAAGAAACCGATCCTTTGGGAAGATGCTCCAAATGGATCAGGAGAGTATTTTTAAAAAATAAAAACAAAATAAGCAAGAGCCTTTTCCTAAAGCACAGAGAGAGGAGGAGAAGGACGGAAGGGGGGAAAAAGGGAAAGAGATTTTATTTTATTTCTGAGTATTTTTACCCCGCCTTTTTCCTTGGAAAAGGACCCAGGGCGGCTTATTACAGGGACAATATACAGTCCAGTCCAGTTAAGACGTACAGTGGTACCTTGTATAAAGCAATTAATTCGTTCCAAATGGAATTATGTTAAGCAAATTTTCCTTTATACAAATTTCCCATAGGAATGTATTGAAAACAGAGTAATCCCTAATCACGACCATTTTTATGTTGTACGGATTCGCCCCATAGACAATTCTGTTAAGCAAATTTCCCCTATCTCCAAAATTTGTTGTTGTACAGATTTTATTTTATACAAACCGTTTGTTATACAAGGGTCCACTGTATTCAGTTTCCTTGCCCACAAAAACTCACATTAAAATATAGCAAATGCAAGAAGAGGAGACATCTTTATGGTGTTGTGTTGTTGCAGTCACGACCGCCTTTTTGTGACTCCATATCCATGGAGCTTTCTTGGCAGGAATATTGGAGTGGTTTGCCAGTCCCTACTCCAGGCGCCTACAGCACCTGGTATTCCCTGGTGGTCTCCCATCCAAGTACTAACCAGGGCCAACCCTGCTTAGCTTCCAAAATCAGGTGAGATTGGATTTATAGACCCCTTTTAAAAAATCACCATATCATACCAAAGCTTTCCTGGATAAAAACACCACACCATCAGGTCTGTACCCGTGCGAAGAACTTTTATGACCAAGCGTTCATAGCAAGATGGTGGGGGAACCCAGTCTACCTAGTTCCCTGGAAGCTGACATTTCCTCTGAGCCAAAACAAGCTGCTAAATCGTTCCACGCGGAGCACCCCCCCCCTGAGCAAAAGGTCTCCTGGCTGGAGTTCCCAGCATCCAAATGTGGAAGCAAACCCTGCCAAGAAGCATGATTGCCATCAGTGACGGGATGGTCCTTTGGCCAACTTTCTCGGCTCTTGGCCTGGATTCAGGTTTATTCCACATGAAACTGAAACGTGGATGCAGCACCTGCAGATGGCCAGGCTCTGGTTTAATCAAACCTCTCAGGGGTTCCAAGGTTGGTGTGTCAGGCCTCAGGAGATCTGTTGCATGATCATCTCAGCTCTGAATTCTTTGCTCTGCATGGGTGGTGCATCCTCAAAATATTTACTGCATGCGAAATGCAGTTTCTGAGGGAGCTTCTGTAATTAGTTTTTAGAGTTTTAAAGTGTGTTAGTGGGTTAAATGTGTGCATGTGGGGTGGGGGATAGATATTTTTGTATGGTTGTGTTGTTAGGTCCTGTAAAAGCTGATGTAGATTCTTTCAATCTCGTTGTTCTGCACAGGACAATGACAATAAATATCTATCTATCTATCTACCTACCTACCTACCTACCTACCTATGGAAGAGACCACTTTGATTGTTTCATACGGTTTTGGATGTTTTGTTCCCAGCTTCCTCCAACAGCTTTGGGGGGGGGGAAACCATCCAGCTTGTTGTAAACATCCCGTTAAGAGAAAGTGTTGTTTTTTTTTAAGAAAAGCTGTGACGAAATGGGTATCTGATGAAAAACAGCGTCGACACTAGCTACCTCTGTGAGTTGGGCACCTGGCTTCAGAACCAGAGGTGGGGTGTTTGATTCTCCGCGATGCCATCTTGGAAAACAGCCAGCCTGTATAGCCCTTGGGCGAACTGCGCAATATGTGTGTGGGGGGGTGTCTTCAGAAGACAGGAATGGCAGGCAAATCACTTCTGTGTATTCTCTGCATAGACAATCCCAAAAAGGGTCACCGTGACTCAGAACTGACGTGATGGCACATGATTATTGGATAGGTAAGGCTGGCTGAGTAGCTCAGTGGTCCAGGTCTCTGGGTGTGCAACCAAGAGGTTGAGAGTTCGATTCCCCACCCTTCCTCTAATGAGACCAGCCTGGGTGGCCTTGGGCAAGCTGCAAAGTCCTTCTGCTTCCCTCCCAGGAGAAAAGAATGGCAAACTGTCGCTGAGTATTCTGAGAACCCTGGAAAGGATCATCAGGTCAGAATTGACTAGTCCAGGCATGTCCAAACTTCGGCCCTCCAGATGTTTTGGACCACAACTCCCACAGTCCTTTGCCATTGGATATACAGGCTTGGAATTCTGGGAGCTGTGGTCCAAAACATCTGGAGGGCTGAAGTTTGGACATGCCTGGACTAGACGATCATGATGATGATGATGATGATGATGATGATGATGATGAAGATGATGAATTCATAAAAACCACTGGACAATCTCTCCAGTCACCCAGACGTCAGGCTGCTCTACCTCACAGGGCCGTGAGGATAAAGTGGGGAGGACAAATACAATGCAGAGTTCCTTCATAATGATATTAAAAAACAGATACACAGAGGATGGCCGATACACCCCTTCTAACCTCCTTCCCCCCCCCACACACACACACACAAAGTGAGAACATGCCCTCCCCTTACCTTCTTCTGGTTGTTGTCTCCGAGGTGGACGGCGGGGGGAAGACCGAGGTGACCGTCCACGTGGAGACCTCCCAGGGCCACGGCGCGAAGGGGGTGTTGAGGGAGCAGACCTGGCTGGTGAGCCACGCCTCATGATGCCTTACCTAGCAGGGGAAAAGGATAAGGGTCAAAGACAGGGCTTAGCAGTCAGGGTGGAGTTAGATAATATTTAGGGGAAACAGGAAGATAAAATGAATCAGATCAACACCCTCTGTTGTTGTTGTTTGCCATTCTTCCTCTTGCTGAGTTCTGGATTCTTAGTGTGTTTAGTTTATGTTCGTGCATTTGTAGTTTATTGTTTTGTTTGCTTTTAATGATTGATTCATTTGCTTTCGTGTAAACCGCCCAGAGACCCTATTTGGGAAATCGTGCGGTATAGAAATGCAATAAATAAATAAATAAATAAATAAATAAATAAATAAATAAATAAATAAATAAAGTGTTCTGCTTATATACCGCCCCATACCCCTTGAAGTAGTTTCTGGGCGGTTTACAGTTTCATTACAGGGCGCTTTTACACAACCCCTAAAATCCGAGGCAAAGGGCTCCCAGATCCCGAGCTTTAAAAAGTTTTCCCACCAGCTCTGGACTTTAAAAAAAATTAAGTACGACCACGCCCACCTAAGCGCGTCCCAGCGCACTTTTCAAGTACCTGGCCTCCAGGAGGTAAAAAAATCTTCCGATGCGCATTGCAAAGCTGTGAATGCGAGGCACCCTCCCCTTCTGTTTTGTTTTTTTGTCCCCGCCGCCCCTTTAAGAGATAGGAATCACGAGGACTGGGCTGCTGGGGGCTGCTGGGCAGCGGAGGTGAGCCTGTGTTTTTTTTTCTCCCTCCCCTCACACAGACAGGAACAATGGAGTGCGGAGGGGTGGGAACACAGGAAGAGCAACAAACCCCCACGATCTCTGGTCCAAATTTAAGTTGACACCGGATTTTAGACCTTCTTTAAAAGCGCCCACAGTAATGCAGGCTACACATTGCCCCCCTCCCCCAGTAAGCTGAGTACTCATTTTACCGACCTCGGAAGGATGGAAGGCTGAGTCAGCCACCAGCCTGCTGGTACCTGCAGAGGTTGAAATTTGCAATTTGTCCCCTATTACATCCCAGGGTGGTCCCCCAGGCTCCAGTAGCTTTTCCAAGCTGTAAAAACAGTGGGTCCGGCTAGGTCTGCCGATGATCTTTGGGTCTCCCTGATTCATAAGTGTCTTAAATGTGACTCACCAGATTCCGAGGAATCATGGGAGTTGCAGTCCAATTATACGCGGGGGGGGGAGAAATGAGTTACCCAAATCCCAGGTCTAAAACCGCACACAATGCAGCGTCAGGAACATATTCCACTAATAAAACCAGTCGAGTTTACTTCCGAGTAAACGAGCACAGGATTGCAGCACGATTGCATAGTTCTTTCAATGCAAGCAGTTTTTTTCTTAAGTAGGTGCGTTATAGATTTCATTAAGTTAATTGGCAAGTTAGCAATCTTAAGGTGCACTTCCAGGCATACTTGCCTGGATCTAAGAGTCGGATAGGACTGAACTCCACCACCACTGAATATACTGTCCCTTCCTGTTGAAAAAAGAAACACAGCGCGGTCGGGCTAAAATCAACCAGGGCTTCTTGGTGGCATTTTAAAAATACAAAAACAAAAGGCGTCTTAGGCATCGCGTTACTTAAAAGAGTCCAACAGCACCAAAATTGTCGGTTAAATGTCATTTTTTAAAACTTTAATATTACAATATCACATGAACATACACCAGTTTTGTTACAATTCAGAACAAGAGAATGGAGGAAACGTTTCCCAAGCAAAAAAAAAAAACAACAAATGGAAATGGGGGGGTTACCTGCGACGTCACCGCCGCCGATCCCAACCGAGTATGACGTCAAACAAGCCTACAAAGGGACCGCTGGCACGAAGGGGGGTATTAGGGCGCTTAGAACGCAACCGTGGGTGACGTCACAATGTCCAGAAGCGCACGGGGCGGGGGGAGTAGAATTCGCTCACCTCAATGGAACCTTCGTTGACGCCTGTTCGAGTTCTCTAAATTCGCGCCCCACTTTCAGCCCCACCCCTCGCCGAAGCTATCGACCAATCCTCTCCTTGGTCGGACTCATCCAAGGCAAATAGCACGCAGAAGAGGCTGGGCAGGGAAATGGCAGAAAGAGCCAATGAGGACGTGGGGTTTAAAACTGCTGGAGATACATCACAGGAACCGCCTGGATTCTTAGTGCGGATTGGTTACGGCATGTGACGGCGTGCAAGAAGAAACGCCAATGGGAGAAAAAAGGAGGCGGCGACCGTGCTGTCCCGCCTCGCAAGGCTTTGCCTTCGATTGGATAGCTTTAAAACGTAGCTGGCCAATCACAAATGGGCACAGGTGGTTCCCACACCTTGGGCACAAATGAGGCGGAATTGACATTGCAATTTTACTTATTGATTGATGGCTAGTTACTCCGGAGTAAGGGTTTTTCCTTACTCCGCAGTTCTTTTTTTCGGGCTAAACATAGGGCTGGGCGCAGGTGCCTGTCAAGTTCAGGCTCCTGTTCCCAAAAGCAAGTATTGTATATTATTTTAATATCTGTTAATCTACTTGTCCACACTAATTAATTTCAGGGCAGTTTACAATAACAATAAAGCTTACAATAAATAAAACGGATTGTGTTCATTTATTAATTTTAAGCAGCCTACCTATGAAAGTAGTGCACAGGCAATGGTGGGGGGAAAAAACCAGAACAGAAGTAGGGTTTGGTTGTGAAACAAAAACCTTTGGGCCAAATCCAGCTAACCTCCATAATATTGCTATGAATGAATGAATGAATGGTCTGGGTAAATTAGGAAAAACCCTTCAGATTTGTAATAGTATTACATTACTGTGTCTTCCAAGGCAATTTGATTTTTTTAAAAACTAAGTAGGTTCTCTACATTTAATAAATATGAAAATGAAATCATATTATAGAAAGCATTCTAAGATCTGTGAAAGAGTCAGCCATCCGTGACAGAAATAACAAATGAAGATACAAGAGTACACTTAAAATACCCATGCAAATCCACAAATCTTTGAACAGGTCTGATGGGAGTTGCCGAAACATCTGGTGTTGAAAGTTTCCCTGTCCAAACTCAGGGTAGAGTTATTTAAAATCAGGGACATTTTCATTGAAGACCCAGCTTCTCCATGAAAAACCCTCTGGACAATTTTGCTACATCGATATCAAACCCCTCTCACCTCTGACTGTGGCTTAGATATTGTAAGAAGGTGACAGAGATTCCCGGAGTTAATAATAAAATTATCAAAATCTCTATCCTATTTCACTTTGTCATATACATGGCACACTGCACATGTAAACCTATAGCCTGAACAGCAAGAATACTCCTTGGTTACAATCCTGTTGGGTTATTACATGGGCAGAAATGCCGTGGTGTAAATCACCGTGAGCTGGCAGCATAGTTCAGTGGTTTAGGTATCTGCCTGTGGAGCCAGAGGTTGTGAGTTTGATTCCTACCATGCTTGCTGTGTGGTCCCGGGCAACCTGCACAGTATCCCGGGGCATCCCCAGAAGAAAAAACTAGGAAAACATTTCTGAGTCTTCTTTGGAATTCACTTGACAGCACATGATTATTATGAAATTTCAGTAACAAATTCCCACTAGTTAACAATTCACTACTTCATTGTGTGCCAAATCATGCTACTGGCATATAATGGGGAAAAGAAGCAGCAACTATTGAAGTAGTAGTGCTTACAGCAGGGTGAACAATTAATAGGATTTTGATTTTGTGTGTGTGTGTGTGTGTGTGTGTGTGTGTGAAGAAGTAGATCATAACCCACGAAAGCCCACAGTAAAATAAATCTTAGTCTTAAAGGTGTCACCATACTGGGGTTTTTGTTTTTTTTTTCTCTGTATTATATATGCAATACAGGTAGCTGGACTAGATGGGCCTTTGGCCTGATCCAGCATGGCTCGTCTTATGTTCTTATGTTCTTAAATAGATTAGAATAGCTGCCATTCAGCAAGTGGATGCCACATCTGTTACCTAAATAGACCCGTTCTTTGTGATTGGCCTTTCAATTATAACCAAATAATCATAAACATCTCCCCCTACCCTATTGGTGGTGAAAAGCAAATGAAATAAGGCACCCTGAATTTAATCAGGAACTGTTTTTGAAATAAAAGCCACAGTCAATACATGTGCACAATGTAAAATCCAAGTCTGTATGAGCTCTTCTATGTTTCTTGGCAGCCTCTCCTACTCATTTTGGTTCTGGGTACACAACAATTTGTTGTTGAAAACAAATGTACATATTAAAAATATATACAGTATATACAAACATGGCAGCATCCCAGTGCACACAACAGAAGTGACTTTCTTCCCCTAACATTTGCACACAACTCATGACTCATTCATTAACTAGTTTCACCTTAGAAAAATATATATCCATCTCCTAAACAACACCATCAGCAGGAAGCGTTACCATATGCCAGGGCTTGTTCAGTATTCTGAATCCCTTATTTATTTTGAAGATTTTATACACTCCTTTTTTCAACAAAACAGTTCTTGGTGGCATAGGGCACATTAAGAAAGGGGCAGTCCATTGATTTATGGGGCCCTGTGGCGCAGTGGTTAAATGCCTGTACTGCAGATAAAACTCTGCTCACAACCTGGGGTTCAATCCCAGGTAGCAGGCTCAAGGTTCACTCAGCCTTCCATCCTTCCAAGGTCGGTAAAATGAGTACCAAGCTTCCTGGGGGCGGGGACGTGTAGTCTGCATTACTGTAATTGAAACTGTAAACCACCCAGAGAGTACTTGAAGTGGGATGGGGAGGTATATAAGCAGAACAATTTTTTGCAAAGCTTTGTGTAGCCTGCACACTATAATTAAAAATTGTAAACCGCCCAGGGGGCGGTATATAAGCAGAACACTTTTTGCTTCCACAAAGGGCCAGGCCCCAAATGCCTGGCTCTGTAGGCCTTTCCCTCAAAGCCAACTATTTGGGAGGTGGGGGAAGGTAACCATGGAGATAGCCAAAGCGCTGCCCAAGACATTTAGCTACCCAAGGCAAAAAAAGATGTCATCCTGTCATTTCAATACACAACCCAAGTGGCCTGGCAGGTCACACTTACGTTCATGTTCACACCTTCTACAGTGTCCAAGGGCAGCAAGCAATCTGAGGGGAATGCATGATGCATATAAAAGCGTCCCCCTGACCCCACAACAGAGGGAAGTGCAGAAACAGTAGCTAATGCGCGATCCCTCCCAACCGTGGATCACCCAAGTGTTTATGGACTGCCATTCCCAGAAGCCTTCATTGCCAGCTGCGCTGGCCCGGGTTCCTGGGAGTTGCAGTCCACAGATGTCTGGGTGACCCAAGGTTGGGAACTATTCGCCTAGGGCCGTGATGGCGAACCTTTTAGAGACCGAGTGCCCAAACTGCAATTCAAAACCCACTTTTTTTTTTTTTTGCAAAGTGCCAATACAGCAATTTAAGCTGAATACAGATGGCTGTGAAGGGGCAATGTTGGGTGCCCACAGAAAGGGCTCCAAGTGCCACCTTTGGCATCCATGCCATAGGTTCGCCAACATTGACCTAGGGTGTTGGAAGAAAAGTGTGGTAATATCATTGCCCATATTTCTGAGCCCCAACATTGGTCAAGCACAAAGGAAACTGAAGGCCTAGGAAGGCTGCTTGACCTGTTATTTCCCGGCAGTCCCCAGGACCGAAGCAGATACCAGAATGTGCTGATATAGGCAAGAAGGCCAGAGCAAACAGGATGGCAAATAAACAGGATATCAGGATACATCTGCTCAGGCCCAGAAAGCCCTTTCCGTCCTTATCAGTAATGCCTCACTAGCTAGGGAGCATTTCCCCACCACCACCACCTATGGAATCTATCTCCCCTGTCATTGTGTACCTGTTTATTGAGTATGGTCTCACAGATAGGGCTTGCATTCTCCTCCCACTGAGGAATGTCCTGCTGTATCTATTGTTGTTCTCTCTTAATAAACACTGGTCGCTCAGGCAGCAGCAGCAGCAGGAGAATCATCATCACACAATCTCACACACTCACATGCACGCAGCTGATGCAGACACAGAGAGACACGCAGACCCTCCAGCCAGAAATGCTGCCTGAGCACCAGATTGCACCCCGAACCTCTGTGTCCGTGTGATCCGTAACGCAACAGAAAAGTCCATCACAGGTTACAAACCATGATGGAGATGTGTAATCTCCAGGCTTAAAACTGGGGTACTTCAAGGGCCAGATGCAGGGGAGTGGTATCAGGAGACAGATATCTAGTCTCGTGCGCTCCCAGACGCATCTGGTGGGGCCCCTGTGAGATACAGGAAGCTGGACTAGATGGGCCTTTGGCCTGATCCAGCATGGCTCTTCTTATGTTCTTATGTGTTATAGTCCTCAGCATGTGCTGCTCGAGGTGCAGGATTCATTGTAATGATCAGGACACCCCCCAACTGGCTTGTGCCACTGACACAGGTTATCTCTCTCACTACACCTGGCCTTGCAAGGCCAGGCTCAATGAAAGGACCCTTCAGAGGCCAACATTTAAGCCCAGCATTCAAGATGGAGGACAGTCATATTTGCCTGGAGCGCCCTGTTCTGGTCCCAAACAGCCTGTTCAACATCTCCCTCGGACTAGTAGAGAGCAGGGAAGGAGAAGTACAGCACCCAAGATGGCAGGGGAAAGTGCAGGGAGGGTAGGAGGCAGCGAAAGGGCGTCTGTGACAACATTTGTCCTCTTCAGGTGCCATGAGAGCTTGGAACCCTAAAAAAAGCCCAAGCCCGATCTCGCCAATCAGTGACAAAGACCTGACTCCCGTCTCCTCTCCAGTCCCGGGACAGGTGACATTTTGGGGCCTCACAGCAGGAAAAGAAAACAAGATAAGACCAATGGACTCCATCAAAGAAGCCACAGTCTTGGGTTTCTAGGAACTCAGCAGAGATACAGTAGGACCCCCGTATCCACTGAATCATTATCCACTGATTCAGTTATCCACGGTTGGCAGAGGAAAAAAATTAAATAATTCAGCAGCCACAAAGCAAGCTGTAAAGCAAGCTGTTGTCACAAACAGCATCTGTAGAGCAAGCTACTGTCGCAAATAGCGGCCATAAAGCATGCTACTGTCTCAAAACAGTAGTCATAAAGCAAGCTACTGTCAGGAAACAGCAGTTTGGTGGTGGGTGTGCAGACATTCTCTCTTATCCACGGTTTTCATTATCCACGGGAAGGCCTGGAACCAATCCCCAGTGGATACTGAGGTCCTACTGTACTGAGAGGAGGAGGTTTTAGATATCGTTCATGCATAAGTCTGCCATAACTCCGAGACAACCTGACCACATATAATGGCAATAAGGACGACAACCACAGCAACCACTGGGGGAGATGGGGTGGGGGGGAAGAAACTCCCAGCACCTGTCTTTCTCTATTTAATGTGTGGGGCCACATTGGTCATTCTTTGTGTTGCGTTCTTAGTTGTGTTCTCTGTGCTGTGCTTTCTGGAAATAGAGGTACCACCGCCTTGGTTTGATTCCTGCTGTCCGATGGACAAGGGGAGTCAGAATGCTCAGAATAAAATGGCCCACAACGTCCTGTGAGCAATCTGAGATTATCTGAGGTCCAGCATGGGAGGACACAACAGAAGACTGGGCTCCGATCAATCCTGTCAAATCTTCTATTTATAGCAGGAATGGGAGACACGTCTGCCTTCCCTATATATTGGCCTTGACTGCCCATGAACCCCACCCACCATCGTAAATGGTAAAGGACTGTCGCATCTCTTATTTTTAACATCTGGAACCCTGTCCCTGCTTTACTGAGCCCATCTTCCATAACATGTTAACTCTCTGGACATATTTTCAACCAAAATCTCCCACAGGCAGGGTGGATAAAAGCAACTTTTGTTTGTTTGTTGGAAAAAAACCCAATTTAAAATGCCATTACTATGTTCTTTTTAATGTGAATTGTCAAATAAATCCATTTATTTATTTATTTATTTATTTATTTATTTATTTATTTATTTATATAACTTGTATGCCACCCACTACCCAGGGGTCTCTGGGCGGCTCACAATCACAATAAACACTTCAGACAGTTAATACATCAAAATTGCCATAAAATTAAAACAATAAAATCAAATTCATCCTGTGAGAGGTGGATGCTTTTGTTTCTGGAGGGATTTTTGAGATTTGGCTTATGCTTTCTTTCACTCTCTGAGGTAACCTTCCTCAGACTTTTAACTTCCAGGGGTGCACCTTCCATCAAGCCCCACTAGCAGAGTTTGCGGACATTTTAGTTCAACACATCTGCTTGGTCGAGCAAGATCAGTCTAGGTGTTTAAAGACTTCCCTCTGTAGTCTTAAATCAGCTAAGCACCTTTACAGGGTGCGTAGGTACCTCATGACACAGTGGCTCAAATGCTGCTCTATAACTGTGCTCACAACCTGGGGGTTTCAATCCCAGGGAGCTGGCTCAAGGTTCACTCAGCCTTCCATCCTCCCGAGATCGGTAAATTGAGTACCCAACTCACTGAGGAAGGGGGGGGCAATGCGTAGCCTGCCTAGTTAAACTGTCAACCTCCCAAAGAGTGCTTTAAGTGCTATAAGGAAATATATAAGCAGCATGCTTTACAGTTTCTCCCTCGTGTGAATTTTCTGATGCCTAGAAAGATTTGAGGAGCTGGAAAATGTTTTCTCACACGCCGGGCACTTGTACGGCTTTTCTCCCGTGTGCGTCCGCATGTGTTTTTTGAGCCCTTGGCTCCACCGGAAGCTCTGCCCACACTCGGAGCATATATACGGTTTCTCCCCCGTGTGGGACCTCTCGTGTTTCGCCAGCTGCGATCTCTGGATGAAGCTGTTCCCGCAGTAGGAGCACTGGTACGGTTTCTCGCCCGTGTGCGTCCGCTTGTGGGCGGTGAAGTGGGAGCTCGAGATGAAGCATTTGCCGCAATCCGGGCACTGGTAGGGCTTCTCCCCCGTGTGGGTGCGTTTGTGGGTGGTCAGGTGAGAGCTGTAGGTGAAACATTTGCCGCACTCGGGGCACCGGTAGGGCTTCTCGCCGGTGTGGATCCGTTCGTGCTTCCGAAGTTGGCAGCTGGAAATGAAGCTCTTCCCACATTCGGCGCAGGCGTAGGGCTTCTCCCCCGTGTGGGTCCGCGTGTGCGTCATGAGGTCCGATTTCTGATTAAACGTTTTGCCGCAGACACCGCACGTGTGGGGCCGCTCGCCGGTGTGGGTCCACTTGTGGATCACTAGGTGCCGGGTCTGGCTGAAACTCTCCCCGCACTCCGTACACTTGTAGGGCTTCTCCCCTTTATGGCTCCCCTCGTGGATCACCAGCTGAGGCCTATACCGGAAGCTCTGGCCGCAATCCGAGCACCTGTACGGCATCTCCCCCGTGTGCACCCGCCGGTGCCTCAGGAGGTTACACCGCGTGCCAAAGCTCTTCCCACACTCGGTGCATTTGTAGGGTTTCTCGCCGGTGTGGGTCCTCTCATGAATCAGGCGCCCGATTTTATCGCTGAAGGTCTTCCCGCACACGGAGCACGGGTACGGCTTCTCTCCCGTGTGGAACCGCTCGTGGATAATAAGAGACTCCTTCCGGGTGAAGCTTTTGCCGCACGCCACGCATCTGTGGGGTTTCTCTCCCGTGTGGGTCCTTTCGTGGATAATTAGGTGGGCCCTGCAGTCGGAAGCTTTCCCACAATACTGGCACCGGTGCGTTTTTTCCTTCGGTTGAATTTTCTGAGGTTTAGGGAGGGAGTTGAGGGCCACTTTTTCCCTCACGCCGCTGTACATTCCCTCATGTAAGCCAGCTCCTTGTCCGAGGATATACTGGGGCTGATCATGGGCTCCTGGGGGGGGGGAATTAGACAGACACGTGACATTCTTCTTCTTCACATGCCATGTCCTTGTAGAAAGTTGGTGATCAGTAGCATGATCTGTTTTTTATTTAATCTAAAGCTATTCTGCTCCCGTCCCCCAACCAATCCTCTTCTAGATAGATCAGTGGTAGGGAAATGTGGACCATAGACTCCATGGGTCCAACTCCCAGCAGCCACAGCCCACCTCTGCTCCCCCTAAACTTTTACTAGCTGGAAACCAGAAGCGACTTCTGATTTATTTCCAGTTTTGTTCAAGAGGCCCTCCGAGGAATGAACTGGCTCACACAGTATTTAAAAAACAAGACACTGAATCTGTCTCCCATACCCATCACAAAACACGGGGGAGTTAAAATGAGTTTTAAAAGTTTGCTTTTTAAAATGTTTAGAAGAATTTCATAGAATCATAGAGTTGGAAGAGACCTCAAGGGCCATCCAGTCCAACTCCCTGCCATGCAGGAACCCCCATCACAATATTTCCGACAGATGGCCACCCAGCCTCTGTTTAAAAACCTCCAAAGAAGGAGACTCCACCACCCTTTGTGGCAGCATATTCCACTGCCGAACAGCTCTAACCAGCAGGAAGTTCATTCCGAATGTTTAAATAGAATCTCTTTTCCTGTAGTTTGAGACCATTGCCCCGAGTCCTAGTCTCTGAAGCCATGGAAAACAAACCTGTCCCCTCTTCAATATGACATCCTTTCAAATATTTAAACATAGCTATCATAACCCCTTTCCGTCTTCTTTTTGAACAGCCTTCTGAGATCTAACAGCAAAGATACGGGCATCCCTGGGTCTCCCAACAGCTACTGTCCCAAGGCAGAAGAAAAAGAGGACTCAGCTTACAGCACTTGTCCCCAAGACTCAGTTGCAAAAGCCTCTGCTACCCGGCCCACCCCGGAAACCATTTTATCTGAACATTGAAATCTGCTCACCGTCACCATCCATGGGCAGCTCAACCTTCACAATGTCGGAGGGATCCAGCTCAGACTCGGGGGAATCGGTCGGCAAGCCATCCGCATCTTCCGAAGTCTATAAAGCAAAAAAAAAAAAAAAAAAGGAGAGAAAAAAACACAGGGTGGTTAAAAAGCAAGCTGGCCAGCAACTGTGCATTTGCACGCATCCATCATCATTTAAAAGGTGCAAGCTGTGTTCCCTGCACATAAACCACCCTAGATATAGGATGAGAGACACATGCCTGAACATGAGTCAGCAGTGTGATGCGGCGGCCAGGAAAGCCAATGCGATTCTTGGTTGCATCAACAAAAGCACTGTGTCTAGATCAAAGGAAGTGATAGTACCACTCTATTCTGCTCTGGTCGGACCCCACCTGGAGTACTGGGTCCAGTATTGTGTGCCTCAGTTTAAAAAGAATGTTGAAAACCTTGAGCGGGTCCACAGAAGAGCGACTAGAATAGTTAAAGGTCCGGAAGAAATGTCTTACGAGGAGCAGCTTAGGGAGCTGGGAATGTTTAGCCTTACAAAAAGAAGGCTGAGTGGGGATATGATAGCTATGTTTAAATATCTGAACAGATGTCATATCGAAGAGGGGGCTGGCTTGTTTTCCATGGCAATCGCAGTGTGGGAGAGAACACTCTCAGGATGCTGATAGGAAATTTATTAAAAGTTTATTAAAATAGCCCAACGCGTTTCGGCCCAAATGGCCTTCTTCAGGGACTTTTTCACTATAAAAAAGGTGACATTTAAAAGACATAGAGTCAGAGAATTTTACATATGAACAACAAACAGAAGTACTAATAATCAAATGCATGATAAACACTTAAAATGCTGAAACAGTAAGTTTTGTGGGGATACTTTGTGAGCCGACTGACTTGCTGTCTCAGACCACTAACTATCTACACCCATATCATTCTAGGCTTTTATTCAAATAGCTTTAAAAGGAAGGGTGATATTGACAGGTACATGAACCTTTTAGCTGTTTGTCTCATTGTTTTACATATGAAATAGCATGCATATGCTTGTATGTGTGTGGATGTTATTCACAACTACTTCTAAACATACAGAAACACTTCATATCAAATACAGAAGAAACTTAGGATGCTGAAACAATATATATGATGGTCAATATGCAAATCACTAAGTGTTACAGGTATACTTTAAAAGCAGTCTGGCCTGCTGTCTCAAACTCCTAACTAACTTACATAATAACATTCTGGAGAACAACCATATAAGGTGTGGTATGCATGTGTATACAGTCTCAAAAATATATAGCTTCAAAAGAGAGGTGATGATAGCAGATACATGGGTATTTTACTGTTTACCCCACTATTTCCATATATAGGGTATCATACATCTGCTTGCAAGTATGTGGGTGTTGTCCACAACTATTTCCAAACATCTTATCTGAAGCGAATTTGCGGCCATTTATCTCTGTATTCCACTTGTTGCCAAACATACTCTTATCTTTCTTAGTATTATCACTTCATTGTTTAGTAGGGTAAAAGAACTATTTTTATTCAACATAACTGCAATATTATACTACAATACACACCACTAACCTGTGCTCAAAGAAACTCTGGAGACGGTTCAATGTCTTGCTTCTCAGTCTGTTGATAGCTACAGCTGAGGACTTTTATAATTGCTGGTAAGGTTACCCAGCTGGTGTAGCATTCAAGTGAAATCCATTTGTAGCTGTAGCCTAGACCAAAACTTATATTAATGGTAAAAAGTCTATTTCTTCATTCAAACCCATGGGGGATAAGGTGTTTAGCCTAATGATCCAGTCTATTTCTTTTTTTTAGAAGGATTTTTTCATTGTTTTTCACAGTTTCTTTTGCCCAAAATTTAAGATCTTTTTCTGAATGCTTGTATTCTATGAAGTGGTTTACTAAAGGAGTACCTATCCTTTTATATCTGATGTTGCTAATATGTTCCCCTATCCATTTTTTAAGGGTCTGGAAGTCTTCCCTACATACAGTTTAGGGCAAGGACAGCTGATGACATATACGACACCCTGAGTATTGCAGTTTGTGAATTGCATTAAAGTATATTTCCTATTTTGTATGTCTGTAAAATCAGTCATTTTAGTGGTATGTTTACAATAAATACAATGCCCACATGGGTGATGGCCAGTAGGTGCATGCCTCCACATTAATAGAATACTGCAGAGTACAAAGAATCCCCAGAGGATTAAGAATATTAAAAGAACCAGGCATGTATAGAGACAACAATGAGTTCGTTAATAAATGGAATGCCATCCTCAACAAATGTTCACAAGACCTCATGCTCCTCATCATTGACACCTCTTCCAAAAACAACATTGAAATGAAAAAAATCTTAGATGAAAATATGGACAAATACAAACAACATCTAACGAAAGATAAAGAAAAGAATTTAGAGAACTTGGATAAGGAGCTGAAGAAATTCCATGAGGAACTAAAAGCATTCAAATATAAAAAAAAAATTTAAGAGATGAAGGAGATTATGCTTCTAAGAAAGTTTACCCATGGCAATACAAAAGACCCAAAAAAGTATCTTTCCACATAGAAGACAGCTCCTTCTCATCACACACAGATTGGGAATCGGACATAGATGACAACAGAGATACAGATGTTAATCACAGGAGTTTTTTAGACACAGATACAAGACACAACAAACAAAAAGGACATCCCAACACCTCCATGACCAAAAGAAGACCACCAAGGAACAACTCCTCCATCAGAACCAGGAGAAGAGCACGGTAGTGAACCTTTCTCACAGAACTCTCAACGATACAGAATGTGAGGTATTAAATAAAGGTCTATCTTTTGTTCCCACTCCCAAACATGACCCCACCACCATTAGGCTTGATCTTTTCCGTTTTATCAGAAACATAAGATTGCGCCAGCATTTTGGCACACCTGAATCCTTCCCCCGTACATGTCATTTTTTAAAGGGTAAATCCTCATTTATGCCCTCTGATCATCCAGATCCTTCCATTATCACTTTTGAAAGACTAGTTTTACAAGATTTAGACAGATTAGAAAAATCCCACAGGAACCCTTGGCACAATATGAGTAAAATAGAAATGGACACTTTAAGGTCCCTCTCCCAAGACCCCACTATTATCATAAAACGAGCAGATAAAGGTGGAGCCATTGTAATTCAAAATACCTTAGACTACAAACAGGAAGTCCTCAGACAACTGGCAGATACCTCCACATATACAATGTGCTCCAAAGATCCCACACAAGACATCTCAAAGGAGATTAAATTCATATTAGAAGAAGGACTAACTCTAGGATATATTACCAAATCTGAATATAATTTCCTACTCAACAAAAACCCCAGAATACCGGTCTTTTACACTCTTCCTAAAATCCATAAACAACAATATCCAGTTAAAGGCAGACCCATTGTTTCAGGCTCCAATTCAGTTTTAGAGCCTGTTTCAAAATTCATTGATTATTTTTTAAAACCCTTCATACCTATAATCCCCTCTTATATTCAAGATTCTAGGGATTTCATTAATAAAATTGAACCCATACAGATCAAAGAACATGACCTCCTGATTACTATGGATGTCAACTCTCTTTACACCAGCATACCTATAGAAGAAGCTTTATCCATTATACTTGACACTTTGCAGAAAAGAACAGAAGAACACCCCCTCATTCTTTTTACATGATTTAGCTGAACTATCTCTTACAAAAAATTACTTCAAGTTTGACAATAAATTTTATTGAGAAATTAAAGGGGTTGCCATGGGTTGTCCTATGGCCCCTGAAATAGCCAACTTATATATGGAAATTTTTGAAAGACACATCTATTCCCCCACCAATCCCTTCTTTAAACACATTGTCAAATTGTTCCGATACATTGATGACATTTTTATTATTTGGAGAGGAGGAGACAAGCTCATAAAGTCCTTTTCTGAATGGATAAATTCTCTAGATACTAATCTGAAATTTGATTTAGAATACAACCATTCCGAAATCCACTTTTTAGATCTTACCGTCAAAATACACTCTGGACGATTGAACACCAGCCTATATAGAAAAACCTACAGACTGCAACTCTCTCCTCAGATTTGATAGTTCACATCCAAAATCCCTCAGAGAAAATTTACCATATGGACAATTCCTAAGAATCAGAAGAAACTGTACCAACACAGATGATTTTCTATCTGAATCTCATCTCCTAAAAAAACAATTGTCTTATAGAGGCTATCCAAATCATATCATTGAAAGAAATTTCTATAAAGCAATTAACTCTAGAAGAAAAGATCTACTTTTAAGTCAAAAGAGAGAGACCCATAACCGCATTAGTTGTGTGTTGACATATAATCATATCACCAACAAACTACAAAATAGCATTAGAACACATTGGCACATCCTCAATAACATACCTGGGTGCTCAGAAAAACCTTTAATTACTTTTAAAAGAACAAAAAACCTAGCTGACTTTTTAATCAGGAGTGAATTCAAAGAAGAAAAAAATCAGATAAAAGATAACATTCTCAAGACCAAAAAGCCACCTACTGGCCATCACCCATGTGGGCATTGTATTTATTGTAAACATACCACTAAAATGACTGATTTTACAGACATACAAAATAGGAAATATACTTTAATACAATTCACAAACTGCAATACTCAGGGTGTCGTATATGTCATCAGCTGTCCTTGCCCTAAACTGTATGTAGGGAAGACTTCCAGACCCTTAAAAAATGGATAGGGGAACATATTAGCAACATCAGATATAAAAGGATAGGTACTCCTTTAGTAAACCACTTCATAGAATACAAGCATTCAGAAAAAGATCTTAAATTTTGGGCAAAAGAAACTGTGAAAAACAATGAAAAAATCCTTCTAAAAAAAGAAATAGACTGGATCATTAGGCTAAACACCTTATCCCCCATGGGTTTGAATAAAGAAATAGACTTTTTACCATTAATATAAGTTTTGGTCTAGGCTACAGCTACAAATGGATTTCACTTGAATGCTACACCAGCTGGGTAACCTTACCAGCAATTATAAAAGTCCTCAGCTGTAGCTATCAACAGACTGAGAAGCAAGACATTGAACCGTCTCCAGAGTTTCTTTGAGCACAGGTTAGTGGTGTGTATTGTAGTATAATATTGCAGTTATGTTGAATAAAAATAGTTCTTTTACCCTACTAAACAATGAAGTGATAATACTAAGAAAGATAAGAGTATGTTTGGCAACAAGTGGAATACAGAGATAAATGGCCGCAAATTCCGCTTCAGATAAGATGTTTGGAAATAGTTGTGGACAACACCCACATACTTGCAAGCAGATGTATGATACCCTATATATGGAAATAGTGGGGTAAACAGTAAAATACCCATGTATCTGCTATCATCACTTCTCTTTTGAAGCTATATATTTTTGAGACTGTATACACATGCATACCACACCTTATATGGTTGTTCTCCAGAATGTTATTATGTAAGTTAGTTAGGAGTTTGAGACAGCAGGCCAGACTGCTTTTAAAGTATACCTGTAACACTTAGTGATTTGCATATTGACCATCATATATATTGTTTCAGCATCCTAAGTTTCTTCTGTATTTGATATGAAGTGTTTCTGTATGTTTAGAAGTAGTTGTGAATAACATCCACACACATACAAGCATATGCATGCTATTTCATATGTAAAACAATGAGACAAACAGCTAAAAGGTTCATGTACCTGTCAATATCACCCTTCCTTTTAAAGCTATTTGAATAAAAGCCTAGAATGATATGGGTGTAGATAGTTAGTGGTCTGAGACAGCAAGTCAGTCGGCTCACAAAGTATCCCCACAAAACTTACTGTTTCAGCATTTTAAGTGTTTATCATGCATTTGATTATTAGTACTTCTGTTTGTTGTTCATATGTAAAATTCTCTGACTCTATGTCTTTTAAATGTCACCTTTTTTATAGTGAAAAAGTCCCTGAAGAAGGCCATTTGGGCCGAAACGCGTTGGGCTATTTTAATAAACTTTTAATAAATTTCCTATCAGCATCCTGAGAGTGTTCTCTCCCACACTGCGATTGTTTGTGGATGCTCCAGTCCTTTCACCTTGTTTTCCATGGCTTCAGAGACTAGGACTCGGAGCAATGGTTTCAAACTACAGTGGACCCTCATATAAAAATGATTTGTATAACATAAAATTTGTACAACATAAAAATCGTCACGATTAGAGATTACTGTTTTCAATGCATTCCTATGGGAAATTTGTATAAAGGAAAATTTGCTTAACATAATTTCAGTTGGAACAGATTAACTCCTTTATACAAGGTACCACAGTACAGGAAAAGAGATTCCGTTTGAACATTAGGAAGAACCTCATGATGGTTAGAACTGTTCAGCAGTGGAATAAGGTGCCAGAGAGGGTGGTAGAGTCTCCTTCTTTGGAGGTTTTTAAGCAGAGGCTGGATGGCCATCTGTTGGAAATACTGTGATGGGGGTTCCTGCATGGCAGGGGGTTGGACTGGATGGCCCTTGAGGTCTCTTCCAACTCTATGATTCTATTATTCCAACCAAGACACTGTGAGCTTTGCCTGAACCAGTGGAGGCACCCTACAGCTACTTTCTTCAGCCCGATGTGTTCTAGCTGTTTTGAACTACAACTCCCATCTGCCTCACCTAGCACAACCAGGGATGGCACGGCAGGATAGTCCAATCCTTTTTGGAAAGCAGCTGTCGTGGGAAGGCTGAGGGTAGTGTCTGGTTTTAGGGCCCAACTTCCCTGTTTGATCTCCACTTCACAATAACAGATCTTCCTCCTATAGGTTTGCTGAACTCAAAGACTGGAAGCACCTATTGCTTGCAGAGGTTGTATGCCAATAAAGGCTGATCGGTTGAACTATGGGGGTGGAACAGTAATGGGGCTGGGGGATTACGAAACCAACTTTGGCCAAGGGGCATGGAGCCCCTTGGCTGCATTTCACCCATACTTATAACGTCCCATGGAAAATTTCTGGCCTTCCAAAACCAGAGCTCAGGAAAGCTATAGCATGGTCCCTGTATCTGTGGGAGATCTGTTCCATGTTTCCCCGTGGATGCTGAAAAATGCGTATTACAGTGAACACTGTTTTAATAGTAAATGCAATACATAGCATGATGTCTCTCTCCCCCTAGTGGCTAGTTCTAGTAATGGCACCACAGAAATATATATCTGGAATGGATGCTATGCGGACCATTGTCTTTGTCCCCCTCTAGTGGCTAGTTCTGGAAGCTTCATCTTTAAAAATATATTGTATATTTCTAGCAATTGTCTTTTCATATTTTTATTATTTTCAGACTGTGGATAAGTGAACAGAGCCTACAAGCCACAAGGATCCTACTGTACTTCATTTGATTACAACCCCCAGAATCTTGGGAGCCAACAGTAAATTTTAAAAAAAGGAACCTCCCCAAAGCTTCGGGAATGATTGGAATGACCAATTCTCACCTTCGCTGGTTCCGCACTCTCCTCCACCTGCAGCCTCCATAGGAAATCCTCCGCCAGGGCCACTGCTTGGTTGCCGCTCTCCGGGCTCCGTTCCCGGACCCAACACTGCATCTCCAGGGGCAGGATGGTCAGGAATTGTTCCAGGATCACCAGGTCCAGGATCTGCTCCTTGGTGTTCCTCTCGGGCTTCAACCACTGGTGGCAAAGTTCCCATAGGTGAGCGAAGGCCTCTCGGGGCCCTTCCGAAACCCGGTAGCAGAACTGCCTGAAATGCTGGCATTGCATCTCCATGTTGAGAGGACCCCCTTCCGTAATCTCCTTCTTCACTTCCACAGACGAACCCAGGTCCTCGCTGGCCTCGGGGGAACCTTGGACATCCAGGCTCGCCCCGGTCAACGCCACACACTCCCCTTTCGGGGACCAAAGGATGGTGTCGCTGACTAGCTTGAAGTGGGGCCGAGTTCCCCCCTGACTCTCTTCCGACAGGGGCATTGTCACCTTTTGAAACTCCTGCCTCCCACCTTCGCAGAATTCCTGCGAACTTTCGTTGGGTTCTTGCTTAATCTGAGGTGGAGAACCCTCAGTCAAGATCTCCCCAATGGTCTCCACTTGGACGATACGAAGGTCTTTTCCACCTGCAGCCAACTTTCCCTTCCCTTTGGGTACTGGCGGATCCTTCGCCTCCATCTTCCTTCCTGGCGACAGCTCCTGGAAGCAAAAGGGGAGCCATTCCGTTTCTGAATTCAAGACAGAAAGCAAGATGGCGCCACGGGTTGAAAGCGCTACCCTTCAGAAGGTACATCTCCCAGAATCCCGCAGCCACTGGGATCACAGCTCAGGCTGCCTGAGACATCCTGGGAGTTGTAGTCCTAAATGAGCCTCTCTTTTTGGTACCTTATTTTTCTGTCTATAAGGCACCCCCGTGTATAAGATGACCCTCAATTTCCAACCCAAAAATATCCAACCCAAAATTACAGTTTCGTAGCTGCATGATTCTCTCCTCGGCGTCCTTCCATGTATAAGACGACCCTCAATTTGTAGACAATTTTAGACAAAAATATAGACTTATTTATGGAAAAATACTGTTTTGATAATGGCAATACAGTTCTCCTCAACTCCCAACATTTCTTTAATACTTCCTGATGGCCTTTTGAGAACGACATAGGCTGGTTCATTGTAAGACACATAAGAGCATAAGAAGAGCCATGCTGGATCAGGCCCAAGGCCCATCTAGTCCAGCTTCCTGTATCTCACAGTGGCCCCACCAGATGCCTCTGGGAGCGCATGAGACTAGATATCTGTCTCCTGATACCACTCCCCTGCATCTGGCCCTTGGAAGTAGCCCAGTTTTAAGCCTGGAGATTACACAACTCCATCATGGTTTGTAACCTGTGAAGGACTTTTCCTCCGGGAATCTGTCCAATCCCCTTTGGAAGGCATCTAGGCCAGATGCTATCACCACAACCTGTGGCAGGGAGTTCCACAGACTAACAACACGCTGGGTAAAAAAATATGTGTTTACTCGAGGGATAGTCTCGACACTGCACTTTAATAAACATGGCAACATGCTTCACTGTCTTTCCACAAGCAGGCAAAGGTCTTTCTCTTCAGGCAGGCTTTTCCCTAATGACAGGGTGATCTGAGAAGGGTTTTCCAGGGACTCTTGTGTACTGTTTTTTTAAATATATTTTAATATTGATATTTGTCATCATAAAATACTTGTTTACTATATCTCCTTTTTTTAGCTTTTAAATCCTCTTTTATGATGTAAGCCACTTTGTGTGCTTTCGGGGAGAAAGGCAGGATAGAAATATTTTAATTAAATAAATAAATAAACTGGAGCAAGTTCGGAAGAGGGCAAGAAGGAGCATCAGGCATCTGCAAGCCAAGCCCACTCTTCTCCCTCTCACAAAATACCAGAACTAGGGGACATCCACTCTAATTGAGGGCTGGGAGAGTAAGAACAGACAAAAGAAAATATTTTTTCACCCAGCGCGTTGTTTGTCTGTGGAACTCCCTGCCACAGGATGTGGTGATGTCATCTGGCCTGGATGCCTTCCAAAGGGGATTGGACAGATTCCTGGAGGAAAAGTCCATCACAGGTAACAAACCATGAGGGAGACGTGTAATCTCCAGGCTTAAAACCGGGGTACCTCAAGGACCAGATGCAGGAGAGTGGTAGCAGGAGACAGATACCTAGTCTCGTGCACTCCCAGACGCATCTGGTGGGGCCACTGTGAGATACAGGAAACTGGACTAGTCCAGCATAACTATAAAAAAAAGAAAAGGAAGACAGAAAGAACTGAGCTTCCACACAAAATTTTCACACAGTGGGAGACCAAGAGCAGACTGGTGGCCTTTGGTCCCTAGAGAGGACTATTTCACCCTGAGGTGATGAAAAAAGTCTGACGTGTTCTGCTCAGGTTGTGGGACACCAGCAGAAGAGTGCAATGGAGGACATGTTTTTGAATTTGTTAACTACAGCATTTACTTATTTTATCTACTATCTTCATTATGATATTTAAGTTCCATTTACTGTTTCACCACCACCACTACTACTGTTATTTTGTGTTGATGTAAACCACACAGAGTGGCCTTTGCTGCCAGATGGGCAGTATATCAGTCTGTCAGTCAAACAGATAGATAGATAGATAGATAGATAGATAGATAGATAGATAGATAGATAGATAGATAGATAGATAGATAGATAGATAGATAGGAGTTAAAAAGCAGGGCTATGTGTGGATTTTTGACACAGAGATACTTGAGGTTCACTGACAGGAGTGTGACTTGGGAACCAAGAATTTTTAAGAATGGCTTTGCAGAAAAAGAGAGTACTGTACTGAGGAAGATGGAAGCAAAACTGATCTTACTAGTAGACAGTGGCATAACTCCAGAAGTGTAATAGAAGCCACCGTGGATTTTTAGAAACTAAAAATACCAGTGCAGCAGCGGCCATTTTTTTGATATTAATGATTCCATTACCACCCCCATCTGCAGTCTAAAACAGCGTCATCACGAAGAAAGGAATCCCAAGGGTGTTTGGGATCTTCTGAGAAGGGAAATCAGAAATATCTAATTTGTGAAATAAAGCCGTAGCTGTTGACAGCATCTGCCTTACGATCCTGGATGTTTTATTGTACAGCATTTGATTGCATTGCATTTTGACTCCCTGGGAGGCATTTCTGAATTTTCTACCATAAATGTCAGCCTGGATTATTCTACCCCTTGACCAGCGGAGGGGAGGGAGGTTTTTTACTGTTCTGCCTTAGGGGAGCAAAATATCTTTGGCCCCTCAGAAACAAGACAGGGGTGGTGGTGGTGACCCATGACAGAGGTGGCCTGGGAGCCTCCTCCACCTTCCAAGTAGTACTGTACTATATATGGGGCAGCCAAGAAGAAAGAAATGGGAGGCAGAGGAGAGAGTCTTTTGAAGCAGCCCAAAGCATTCAAGATTCTGGGAATACAAATACAAAATGATGGGTTGTAACTCCACTGGCAAGGCTGCCCTTTTGATACATTTTGTGTAAGACCTTACCTTTGAGTTTTTGCTGCATCATCATCATCATCATCATCATCATCATCATCATCATCATCATCATCATCATCATCATTATTATTATTATTATTATTATTATTATTATTATTATTATTATTTGCATAGCGTTAGCATTATTAGCATAGCGTTAGCATTATCAGCATCAGTATCTCTTATTAATTGCTATATGACCGGATGCGTGGCTGACAGGCTCAATGGGGACACTTCAACCCCGCCCCCTGCCCCACCACAATAAATGTAGGGGGCGATCCCTGCTCTTCTAGATCTCTTCTAGATCCCTGATCTTCCAGACGAGTTCAAGAATCAGACAACACCCGATTCCCTTCCGATGTCCGAAAGCGTCCACGGTTTGCAAGCCAACGCAAAACGAAGACTCCTGTGATACCTGAAAGACGAGCCCCCCCCCCCACCCCCGACGCTTGCTCCCGTTCCTTCTGGATACGGAGCCCCACGCGTTACTCCCCCCCCCGCCGTTCCTTTTTAACTCACCCGCTGCTTTGCCGGGGATCCCCTTGGATGCAGTGCTGCAGCCCCCGCCCCCCCTCCGATGGCTCCAAGGGGAAGGGAAGGAAGGGAAGGAAGGGGATCGACCATCTCCCACCCCCTCCCCCGCCAGCCTCCCAACAGGAAAAATTGCTATTTAAAAAAAAAACCACCAGGAGGAAGCGCGGGTGGGGCAGGAAAGTGACCTCACTGAGGTTTCTCTGTCTCTCTTTTCTTTTTTAATTTGCCTTTTCACTTCCCTCCCTCGCCATGTGTTTCTGCTCTCTCCTCTCTAGGCAGGAAAAGCTCTGTGCACTTAACCATTTGCAGTGCAAAAAAAAAAAAGAGAGACTAGGTGAGAACAACGCATTTGCCTGCCAATTACTGTGCAGTATACTATTTTTCTTCTTGAACTTAGATTATTTATTTATTTTAGTTAAAATATTTCCCCCCGACTTTCTCTTCTGTGTGTGCGTATGTAGATAGATAGATAGATAGATAGATAGATAGATAGATAATAGATATATACACATACATACATACATACATACATACATACAGCGTGTGTTTGTATGTATATATGTATATGTGTGTATATGTATATGTGTATACTGTATATGTATATATGTATATGTGTATACACACACACACAGTGTGTATCTATCTCTCTCTCTCTCTCTCTCTATCTATCTACACACACACACACACACACACACACACACACACACACACACACACACACACACACACACACACACTATATGTATACACATACATACATGCTATAGAGCCATGATTGCAAACCTATGGCTCGGGTGCCAAAGGTGGCACTCGGAGCCCTTTCTGTGGGCACCCAACATCGCCCCTTCATAGCCATCTGTATACAGGTTAAATTACTGTATTAGCACTTTGCAAAACAATTAGTGGGTTTTGAATTGCAGTTTGGGCACTTGTCTCTAAAAGGTTCGCCATCACTGCTATAGTGTGTGTGTGTGTGTGTGTGTGTGTGTGTGTGTGTGTGTGTGTGTATTTGTAAATTCACTGGTTTGGGGTTTTTACTTCCTTCCCCTTTTGTCGTAAGCCCCCTCAGGCCCTTTAGTAGAGAAAGGCAGGTTGAAAATATTTTAAATAAAATAAATCCATGATCTTAAATTCAAGAAAAATCAGGAATGGGCCATCTGGGTCAGTGTGAGTTGAGGTGGCCTCAGATTGGAGTTGCCTGGGGCCGGTGGTTGAACCCTTGGGATGCCATAGAGACAAGAGGCGGGCACATCTGGAGAAGGGTTTTGGAGCTGCTTGTGGGCCAGGTGACGGGTGCCAATGTCCACATGAAATGGATCCCAAACATGGCCCAACTTTCAGCTAGCTGGTGGGCCAAAGGAAGAGGTAGGATGGAGGCCCACTGATTGATCTACTGACAAGCTGGTGACAAAATGCCCCAGGGTGCCAGCTGGAAAACAAGGCAGGTGGGCATCCAGGCTTTAAAACCATCTCAGACATTTTTTAAAAATATCAGTCTTCCTTCCTACCCAATAGTAGTGCCCTGAATCTTGTCTCCCCTCTTGGAGAGCCAGAGAATATAAACAATGCCTTGAGATTTCAGCCGGCACTTGAAACCCAACAAATCTTATCATTTCCATAGCCCCCGTCCTGGCAAGTCAGCTCTGGTGGAGAGAGGGATTTGGTGAAATAGCTACCTGTGTCACTAGAGGTCGTAGTCTGTGTGTGTGTGTGTGTGTGTGTGTGTGTGTGTGTGTGTGTTGTGTGTGTGTGTGTGTGTGTGTGTTGTGTTGTGTTGTTACAGTCATGACAGACTCTTCGTGACTCCATGTCCATGGACTTTTCTTGGCAGGAATACTGGAGCAGGCACCTACAGCACCTGGTATTCCCTGGTGGTCTCCCATTCAAGTATTAGCCAGGGTCGACCCTGCTTAGCTTCCAAAATCAGGCGAGATCAGATGTGCTTAGGTAGGGCATCTAGGCAACATAGAGGTCATACTGTACCTGCTTAAATTTGGGAACCTGAAACATTTCAGGTGGGAGGGAGGGGACTTCAAAATTCATAGTGTGGATGTTTCCTCCCTGGTCTTCTAGAAATTGCCCATTGCTATTGAATATCATTCCAAAATTACAGTATTTTTCCATGTACAAGACTATATTTTTTTCAAAATTATTAGACGGAACATTGAAGATTGTCTTACACATGGAAGTAAGCTGAGGAGAAATTTGTGTGGTTGCAAAACAGCATTTTTTATTTTATGTTTTTATTATAAAAAGAGACAAACAAACAAACAACAATATTAGTGCATCCCCCCCCCCCCGGGACCATCCGGTTCTTCCTTGAGTTCTTCCTTTACTTCTCCAACTTCTGTTGTTTTGATGTTCTTGTTAAAGTCCTCTTCTCCAGAACTGTGTTGAGATGTTCGTCGGTTCTTTCCCCTTCCCTTCTACTAATACAAAGTCTATAAATTTTCCCCAAATATCATAAAAAATGTCCTTCTTCATTTCTCCTTGTTTAACTTTTAAACTACAAGACAATTTATCATTTATGGCTATATCTCAAAGTTCATTATACCAATCTTCCATCCTGAGATCTAGTTTGGATTTCCAATTTCTTGCTATAATTAATCTTGCAGCTGTCATAAGGTTTGCTATTAGTTATTTTGTTTTAACACCATAATCTTTACTAATTGACAATGATAACAATGCTATCTCTCCAATACAATCAATATCTAGTGGAGTCATCTCTCTTAACTCTAAAAAAAACATTTTCCAAAACTTTTGAACTATTTCACATTCCCACCAAAGATGCATATATGTACCTATCTTTTTCTCACATTTCCAACACATCTTAGAATATTCAGCATTTATCCTATTCAACCTAAGTGGTGTTAAATACCATCTTAAAACCAGTTTAAAATAGTTTTCCTTTATCCTAACAGATAATGATCTCAAGATTCTCATATTCCAAATTTTTCCCCACTCTTCTTTTTTTATTTCTACATTAAGATCTTGTTTCCAGACCTCGCAAAATAGCAATTTTGACTTGGAAAAGTGGGGGGTCATCTTATACATGGGGGAATATTTAGGGCCTTTTCACATGACCCCTAAGATCCGCTGGTCCCTTAAATTCGGACCAGAGATCTTGGGGGTTTGTTTCTGTTCCTGCGTCCCCACCCCTCAGCACTTCCTGCTCCTGTCGGTGTGAGGGGAGGGAGGGGGAAAAAGGACAAAAGAAGCCTTTACTAACCTGCCAGTGCCGGTCGAAGTTGCCACGAGCCCCGTTACTTCCTGGTTCCTTCTCAAGGGGCTCTTAAAAGGGCAGGAGGCAAAAAAACAACAGACAAGCGAGGAGAGCCCGGCACTCTTATCCGCATCAAGGAATTTTCATCTGCTGAGAGCAAGTACATGAAAGGTGCGCTGGGTCGCGCTTATGGGGGCGTGGTTGCACTTAATTTTCTCTAAACTCCGGAGCTGGTGGGGAAACATTTCTAAGCTCCGGAGCTGGGAGCCATTTGCAGCGCAGCTTAGGGGTCGTGTATAAACGCCCTTAGAGCCTTTGTACACAACCCCTAAACGCCGCAGCAAATGGCTGCAAGCTCCGGAGCTTACAATGACTTCCCCACCAGCTCCGGAGTTTGCAGGAAATTAAGTGCGACCACGCCCACCTAAGCGCGTCCCAGCGCACTTTTCTTGTACCTGCTCGAGGAGGGTGAAAATCGCCAGGTCTGGAATTAATCTGGTCAGTGCGGGGCTCTCCTGGCTTCTGTTTTTTGTTTGTTTTTTTGCCTCCCGCCCCTTTAAGAGAAGGGGCGGGAGGAAAAAAAAGCAAACAAAGAGAAGGAATCAGCACAATGGAGCTCCAGCAGCTTCTCCAAGGTGAGTCTGCATCCCCCCTTTCTTCCTCCCTCCCCTCAGCAGACAGGTGTGGAGTGGTGGGGAGGAAGGAAGAGCAACGAACCCCTAAGATCTCTGGTCTGAATTTAAGTGGCCAGCGGATCTTAGGGGTCGTGTGAAAAGGCCCTTAGAGATGGGGAAAATACAGGTGTACTGCTTCCTGATATTCTGGGTCCCAGACATGTTGCAAGACCACTGCCTACCACAGCCATTTGAGATGGCATGTCGCTGCACCACTTTCCACCAAGATTTGAACTCACTGGAGGGTTTCCAAAGGCCGAATCTTTCCTACAAGCTTCTGGAAATTTTCTCATTAATGGAGAACTTTCGGCATACTGTGAGAAATGGATGTTATTTTCACATGTCACAATGTACTCTGAGCTTAAACAGATTGCTCCTGCTTGATGCAAAGGCAGAAAATCTTGCTTGCTAAGTTAACCTACAGAAGAGCAGGACTGAAGACCGTGCATAGGTGCACTTTTGAACTTGACAACTTGAGAAAATAGGCAAATGTACAGTGGACCCTCATATAACAAACGGTTTGTATAACATGAAATCTGTACAACATAAAAAATTCCGGAGATAGGGGAAATTTGCTTAACAGAATCGCCTATGGGGTGAATCCATACAACATAAAATGGTCGTGATTAGGGATTACTCTGTTTTCAATGCATTCCTATGGGGAATTTGTATAATGGAAAATTTTCTTAACAGAATTTCACTTGGAACGGATTAATTCCTTTATACAAGATACCACTGGACAGCTAAAGAAAGAATTCCAAGAATGAGCCTGTTTAAACAAAGGTGTTAGACCAGATAAGGGAAATCATAATCGTAGGCATCGGTCTCTGAATTAAGAGTAGATGGGGAATATAGACAGGGGGGCATGTAGTTTAAGTGCTTAAAAATTAGAATAGGTGAATCGGAAAGTCTGTAAACCTCTTCTCTTAGGAGCTGGGGGAAGGCTTTTAGGGCTGGGCAGGCGGGCTAGGGAATAAATACCGTGTGAATGCTGTGTTTGGGTGGTGTGCTTGTTCTGCTAGACACCCATTATTGCAACAGTGTAATAAAATACAGTACTGTATTGCTGCCTCACTCTGTGACTTTTCCAATCCTGTTTTATTTAACCTGTGACTACAAAGCCCATCGTTCACAATGCCGGAGCACTTCCCGTTTTAAATGAGTTTCTCACGAGGTCCAGCTGGAAGCCAGGGGCTCCTCATCTACTTCCGCTCAGGGACAGAAAGGCGCAGGGGAATAATTCTCTGGACCAAGTGGGAGAACGGGTGGCCTCACAGAGGCCCTTTGGCGCAGGGGGTTCTTGGACGCACACGCGGATATCCATTGTTAAAAAGGCTCTTGTGACAACTTGCCAGGCCTGCCCAAAGTCCGGCCCGGGGGCCAAATCCAGCCCGTCAGGCCATTCTGAGTGGTCTGCGGCTGGCTGGCCTGCCCCTCCCTCCCCCTCCTTCGCCCCATGCTTTTTTTTTAAACGTCCGCCAAAACTGACACTGCCGGGAAGCTTGATCCTTGCTT
Source organism: Phrynocephalus guinanensis (assembly GCA_037367245.1). Taxonomy (NCBI): domain Eukaryota; kingdom Metazoa; phylum Chordata; class Lepidosauria; order Squamata; family Agamidae; genus Phrynocephalus; species Phrynocephalus guinanensis. The sequence continues at coordinate 20,649,776 of CM074744.1, forward strand.
TCCCGAAGGGGAGCACTCGGAGCATTTGTAACCACTGTATTCAGGTTAAATTGCCGTATTGGCACTTTGAGAACAAAATGAGTGGGCCTTGAATCACAAAATGAGTGGGCCTTGAATCATTGGGCTCTCAGTCTCTAAGGGCGTTTATACACGACCCCTAAACTCCGGGGCAAATGGCTCCCAGCTCCGGAGATTAAAAATGTTTACCCACCAGCTCCGGAGTTAACAGGAAATTAAGTGCGACCCCGCCCACTTTAGCACGTCCCAGCGCAGCTTTCAGGTACCTGCTTTTTGGATGTGAAAAATATTTGATCCGGTGTAAGGATAGTGAGTGCGGGGCTCTCCTGGCTTCTGTTTGTTGTTTTTCTGCCCCCCCGCCCCTTTAAGAGATCTGAATGCTGCCGGGAACAGAACGGAGGTAAGCCGGCATTCTTTTCTTTCTTTTTTCTCCCTCCCTCACGCAGCCAGCAACCAGGAAGTGCGGAGGGGGGTGGGGACAGAGGAAGAGCGACGAACCCCTAAGATCTCTGGTCCGAATTTAAGTGGCCAGCGGATCTTAGGGGTCGTGTAAAAAGGCCCTTAAACAGACATGCCCAAACTTTGGCCCTCCAGATGTTTTGGACCACAACTACCACAGTCCTTTGCCAATGGAAATACAGGCTTGGAATTCTGGGAGTTGTGGTCCAAAACATCAGGAGGGCCGAAGTTTGGACGTGCCTGCTCTAAAAGGTACCCCATCCCTGGCCTAAGACCTAAGTGGTTCAGGCCTGCTGTTCTCTGTTTAAACAGCAGGGGTGTGTATTCTGATATACAGTAGAGTAAACAATTGCAGTGGCTTGGAACATGTGTGTATGTTGGAGAAAATTCTCCAACTGGTAAAGTTACGGCCTGTTATTTACATCTGTGATCACAAGACGGCACCCAAGACCTTCAGAAAGAAAGGAAATGGAACCCTTACCCACCACAAGAAGTGGATCTGATCTTTTCATCACAGGAGAAAGAAAGAAATCTTCATCCATCAACTGGCAATCATATCCATTATTTCAGTTTGTTTTGTGGATTTATGCTCCACTATAAAACTCCATGGACATGGGGTCACGAAGGGTCGGTCACGACTATAACGACACAACACACACACACACACACACACACACACATACTGAGCATGGTGGCTGAGTGGACTAAGGCTTCCGAAAAGTGTTGGCTGCAAAGTCGGCAGCTCAGTGGTTCGAATCCCGGGTGCCACGCAGCAGAGCGAGCTCCCACTGATAACCCCAGCTCCTGCTAACCTAGCAGTTCAAAAGCACGTCAATGCAAGTATAAAAAGTGGGACGGTAAAACAGTGATTCCTTGCAACCATGCTGGCCACGTGGCCATGGACTTGCACAACACTGGCTCTTTGGCTTGAATACAGAGATGAGCACCGCCCCTAGAGTCGGACACAACTAGCACGCACGCACGGGGGGATCCTTCACCTTTACCTATACCTATATAGATACAGTGGTACCTTGTATAAAGGAATTAATACGTTCCAAATGAAATTATGTTAAGCAAAATTTCCTTTATACAAATTTCCCATAGGAATGCATTGAAAACAGAGTGATCCCATTTTTATGTTGTACGGATTTGGCCCATAGGCGATTATGTTAAGCAAATTTCCCCTATCTCCAGAATTGTTTATGTTGTACAAATTTTATGTTATTCAAACTGTTTGTTATACAAGGGTCCACTGTAGATCATAGAATCATAGGCGGGTGAAGTTGGAAGAGGCCTACAAGGCCATCAAGTCCACACACACCCCGGCTCCATGCAGGAATACAAATCAAAGGAGATCTCTCAGGTGCTTCTCCAAATTTCTCTTGATTGCCTCCAGTGTTGGATCACTCGCCACTTCTTGAGGTCACCGGGTTCCATTGCCATACTGCTCTAACAGTTAGAAAGTTTTTCCAGATACAGTGGTACCTTGTATAAACGAATTAATCTGTTCCAAATGAAATTCTGTTAAGCAATTTTTCCTTTATACAAATTTCCCATAGAAATGCATTGAAAACTGAGTAATCCCTAATCACGACCATTTTTATGTGGTGTGGATTCACCCCATAGACGAGTCTGTTAAGCAGATTTCCCCCTATCTCCGGAATTTTTTATGTGGTACAGATTTTATGTAATACGAACAGTTTGTTATACGAGGGTCCACTGTATTCAGCCGAAAGCTGGATTCTCACTGTAAAAACATGCCTCCTAATAAATGTTTGTTGAAGGGACTTTGTTTATCCTTCTTACTTGTTCAAAAAACAAGACATACATGAAATACGAAAAGGAAGGATGGAAGAAAGAAAGAAAGAAAGAAAGAAAGAAAGAAAGAAAGAAAGAAAGAAAGAAAGAAAGAAAGAAAGAAAGATGAAATAGAAGAACAGATTGCAGTGGTGATGTTGAAAGAAAAGAAAATTATATAGCTTCCTGTGTAAATTTACATATTCAAACCTACCCATGTATTTCTCAATTTTTCTTCATCACTCGCCAAGTTCTTGGGTTTAAAATCTTAAGATTTTGAAAAACTGAATGCAGCAATGCAACACACTCTTTAGAGAACCTTGTGGTGTCTCCTTCCTTCCAAAGAGAGAGCAGGCTTGAATTGATCTCAAACCCACTCTGCAAAGCACTCAACAGAGGTGGGGGGAACTCCGACACAATCTGCCTGATACTTTTCAAGCGGCCCTTTCATCAGTCCCCAAACAAATCAGAAGCACTTCACATCTCCACCTGCAAGGCCATATCTAACAACCCATACTTAACGAGTGTTGGGAAAGGTTGCATGCATAGGTGGGACTTTCATACACCCTTGGCCATTGTCCACCTAACAAACCTATTCAGATCATGGTCCACCTATGAACCTATTCAGGCTATTGTTGACCTAATGAGCCTTTTCAATATATGAGCCTATTCAAACCAGGGTGCGTGTGAAACCAAGGTGAACTTTAAAACGGAGGACTCGCCACTGTATTTCCTCAGACTGACGAAGCTGCTTGGATGAGCAGTGAAACGTTTCAATTAGAGATGGGCACAACCAGGAAAAATTACGTTTCGAGTTGTCGTGTGTCCGAGCCGGCCTGTTTCGGCTCGTTTCCGTTTGTCGCGAAATTTTTCAAAAATTTGTTGTTTCGTTTGTCGTTTTTTCGTCTGTCATTAGTACTGGTTTTGGGGGGTAGCATGCTCCTGGAGGCACCTCTCTGGGGTGGGTGCCTCCTCTGGCCCACTACAAAAGGATACGCATAGCCAATTGGATATGCATACCAAGTTGCAGTGGCAGGCAGAGGCACCTCTCTTTCGGGTGCCTCTACTGTGACTCACTGCCTGGCATACGGTGCACTTGGGCTGGGGATGGGGAAGAGGAACAAAGTGAAAGAGGACCCCTATGGGCGCCCTCTGGCTCACTAAGAAGGGAAGTGTACTTGCTGTATAGTGCAATGCGAGTACACAGATCTGGCTTAGGGTTAGGGTTAGCGCAAGGGCTAGGCTTAGGGTTACGGGTAAGGTTAGGGTGAGTTACTGGGGTGCACCTCTGGGTGCCTCTCTGACCCACTAAGAAGGACAGTGTACTGGCGTATGGGTTAGGGTTAGGGTTCGGGCTCGGGCTAGGGTTAGTGGGCTTTTTATGCCTGACTGGCACATCCCAGAAGTCTCGGTCAAAACCTGGCCAAGTGGCCATGCAATTGGTGGAATGGCTCCAAAAATTTGCATGGTCCACTCCCATGGCCGGCCCATCATTGCGCAGGTGTAAAAAAATAAAAATAAAAATAAAATAAAATAAAATCAATGGAGACGTTTTATTGCAAGAAAAACCCACTGCTGCTACTGTAAAAATTCAGGCAGTTTTAAAATAGCTATTTTCGCATGTTTCTGTGGTGCTTTGGTGTGTTTTTGGACCACGATTTCAAAATAAATATTGCGGTCGCCCCATTTTGGATCCCCCGCCCGCACCGCATGGCATGACGAGCGCGTTGGCGAGACGACGAGGATGCCCCCCACCAGAGCAGCCCAGGACAGGAGGGGGGGAGGCCGGGGACCCCCTCCCCCAGAAACCACCCCTCTGGTAGGTGCCCTCACTCAGGCACGCATATTTTTGCCTGCTTTTTTGGCTGGGAATCGGGTTTTTTTTTTATTTTGCAAGAAAAACCCACTGCTGCTACTGTAAAAATTCAGGCAGTTTTAAAATAGCTATTTTCGCATGTTTCTATGGTGCTTTGATGTGTTTTTGGACCACGATTTCAAAATAAATATTGCGGTCGCCCCATTTTGGATCCCCCGCCCGCACCGCATGGCATGGCGAGCGAGTTGGCGAGACGACGAGGATGCCCCCCACCAGAGCAGCCCAGGACAGGAGAGGGGGGGAGGCCGGGGGACCCCCCCCCAGAAACCACCCCTCTGGTAGGTGCTCTCACTCAGGCAGGCATATTTTCGCCTGCTTTTTTGGCCGGGAATCGGGTTTTTTTTTATTTTGCAAGAAAAACCCACTGCTGCTACTGTAAAAATTCAGGCAGTTTTAAAATAGCTATTTTCGCATGTTTCTGTGGTGCTTTGATGTGTTTTTGGACCACGATTTCAAAATAAATATTGCAGTCGCCCCATTTTGGATCCCCCGCCCGCACTGCATGGCATGGCGAGCGAGTTGGCGAGACGACGAGGATGCCCCCCACCAGAGCAGCCCAGGACAGGAGAGGGGGGGGAGGCCGGGGACCCCCCCCCCCAGAAACCACCCCTCTGGTAGGTGCCCTCACTCAGGCAGGCATATTTTCGCCTGCTTTTTTGGCCGGGAATCGGGGTTTTTTTTATTTTGCAAGAAAAACCCACTGCTGCTACTGTAAAAATTCAGGCAGTTTTAAAATAGCTATTTTCGCATGTTTCTGTGGTGCTTTGGTGTGTTTTTGGACCACGATTTCAAAATAAATATTGCGGTCACCCCATTTTGGATCCCCCCGCCCGCACCGCATGGCATGGCGAGCGAGTTGGCGAGACGACGAGGATGCCCCCCACCAGAGCAGCCCAGGGCAGGAGAGGGGGGGAGGCCGGGGACCCTCCCCCCCAGAAACCACCCCTCTGGTAGGTGCCCTCACTCAGGCAGGCATATTTTCACCTGCTTTTTTGGCCAGGAATCGGGTTTTTTTATTTATTTTTAAAACTTTTTTTCTGTGCCGCTTGCGCTTGGCATCGCGCGATCGCCGCGCGATGCCAGGAACGACAACGACAAATCAGACCCAAGTTTTCTTTTTTCGGTTCGAGTTCGAGTTCTGGCGGAGTAATTGTCATTACCATTTCCGTTGCGTAACGGAAACGAGGAACGGAAACGGAAACGAGAATTTCGCCAAGTCATGCCCATGTCTAGTTTCAATCTCTCAAGAGAACAGGTCCAGTTGCCATGACTCAACTTCCAGGTAAATTTATTATTTATTTTATTTTGAATATTTTTACCCTACCTTTCTCCTGGGAAAAAGACCCAAGGTGGCTTACAATAATGAGGGACAATATACAGCCCAGAACATTTAAGACATATTTTAGGTTAAGAACAGGGAATTAGAAGAGGCATCTTAGAACATTCAAAGGTAACATTAAAACTACAAAAGCACACAAAAAGAAAAAAATCCATTATGAGGGGTGGAAAGTAACATGTAAAACACTGGTAACAGGTAAAAACAGGTGAAAACCCACCTGGATGACTGAGAATCTTCACAAATAGACGAGTGTGGATGATTTTGGCCTTGGCCTCCATGACACATCCTTAGATTGGATGATCATCTTGGGTTCCTTCATTGCTGCCATTTTCTACTCTTCTTATTTACAACTAGAGCAGTCCCATTTAATGAATGGCACTTGCGTAGGAGTTCACTCACCAAATCCCCCTGCCCCGCTCCAGTTCAAAAGGCCTATTCTAGGGCCAGTGAAGATAAACTGAGGAAAACGTAGATAAACAGGATGAGCTTCGGCAGATACCAGACCAGACATAACAATTGGGATGTAAGAGTAAGATTCAAGTTTTTATTTATCTTCAATTCTTCATTCTGTCCTCTGCCTTATTGATGTCCCAAAAGCTTCATCTCTGTATTTCTGCAACACCCCCGCCTCTGCAGAGATGGGCTTCTAAACTGAATGGCAACAGGATGTGTCCAAACCACAAAAAGTGTATAGCAAATGTCAAACCGCATGCTAAGACAGCTCAGATCTTAACATACCTTGTTTTGCACCTTTGTATTCAGCTTTTGAAACTCACTGTTAAGATAGAGAGAACAATAGATTAATAAAGTAATGACCTTTAATCTTGCTAATGCAGATGGGAAAATATCACTGATCTTTAAGTTTGGTTGTGTTAGGGGAAATGAACATATGGGGAATCTTGTATAACAAATGGTGTGAGGGAAACTTCTCTGATGGGAAGAGAGGGACCCCTGCACGTCCAGCTGAGAGGATGGAGAAGCTGAGGGAGCCAGAGAACCTAATGACCCTTACACCAGTGGAGAGGTTCATGGTGCTGAAGGGATACTATGAGCCTTTGTACACGACCCCTAAACGCCGCAGCAAATGGCTGCAAGCTCCGGAGCTTACAATGGTTTCCCCACCAGCTCCGGAGTTTGCAGGAAATTAAGTGTGACCATGCCTACCTAAGCGCGTCCCAGCGCACTTTTCTTGTACCTGCTCGAGGAGGGTGAAAATCGCCAGGTCCAGATTTAATCTGGTCAGTGCGGGGCTCTCCTGGCTTCTGCTTGTGTTTTTTTTGCCTCCCGCCCCTTTACGAGAAGGGGCGGGGGGGGGGAAGCAAACAAAAGAGAAGGAATCTGCAGGAGGGAGCTCCGGCAGCTTCTCCGTGAGTCTGCATTTTTCCCCACTTTCTTCCTCCCTCCCCTCAGCAGACAGATGCGGAGTGGTGGGGAGGAAGGAAGAGCAACGAACCCCTAAGATCTCTGGTCCGAATTTAAGTGGCCAGCGGATCTTAGGGGTCGTGTGAAAAGGCCCTATGATGCCCTAAAGGACAAGGAAAAGGAAGAGAACTCGGGGCAAGCAGGAAGTAAAAAGAAAGACTTGGCAGGAAAAGCTGACCAATCCGCTCCAGTGGAGGTGGGGTTTGGAACCTGTAAAAAGGGGGGAAGGAGGGAGCTCCCAGAAGGATGGGAATGGGTGTGGATGGAGAACCCGTGGACGGGAGATTGGGAACAAATTATGATGCCACACAAAGAAGCTGAAAGCTTCAGACGTAGAGCACACCGCCAGAAGTGCTCTTATTGGGGTGAGAGACAATACAGAGAATACAACCGTAAGCTGAAAGAGATCCACAAAGACCTGGAGCTGGAGAAATGGCTGGTAAAGATCCGGACAGAGATCGAGGCCGGGACTTTGGACCCCTGGGAGGATTTGACCAAGAGGCCAGACTACCCCTTACGTACACCCAGGCAGAGACCCCGTGGTCCCAGAGTCACTTCAGAAGTTGGGATACAAGTGGGAACCCCCCAATCCTCCGTGAAGGAGACTGGGATACAGGTGGAGGGGCTGAGGCTCTCGGAGAAGGAGGAGGAGAACCATGGTGGAACCAAATTCCCACAAGTGGTGGTGGGGAACTTGATCACTTTCTAGAAACCCTGACCTATGGAAGAAAGAACCCGTTTATATCTGATGTTAAAGATGTTAGTAGTAGGGAAAGGGGTGCTCCTGTCAAAGGGGCAATAAAACCATCAAACACCGGAAGTCCCGCCCCCTTACCGGAAGTCCCGCCCCTTACCGGAAGCCCTACCCCCTTACTGGAAGTCCCTACCTTCCGCCCCGCCCCCTTACCCGGAACCGGAACCTTCCTGGGCCCTTTGACCTGGAAGTGACGTCCTCTTCCGCCTGACCCGGATGGGGAGCCTTGCCCCCTCCCCCCGACACGTCACGGGGTCCCCCTACCCCACCCCTCAGGCATGCCCGGGCATGCCTTCCCCTAGGGCGCTGGCGCTGGCTATGTGTTGCCTGGGCCTGTCTTGCTGCGTGTGCGCATGCCTGAGAGGCCTTTATAAGAAGAGGGGAGTGTTCTGCGGTGCCCGCCGCCGCCTTTTCCGCTGTTCCTGAAACCGACTGGCCCATGGTCCCCGCCGTCCCGTTTATGTGGAGAAAGATGGCGTCTTCAAGCAAGATCGGGTTTTCCTCCAGCTTGCCGAAGGACACCCCGGACTCACCGCCGAAAGCAGAGAGCGTGGACTCCCCTCCGAAGCCCGAGAGCCCGGACTCTCCGCCAAAATCCTGGACCCCGAAGATAGAGAGGCAGCGGTTGAAACCGAAAAGGCGTCTGCACCCCCACATGCACCACGGGCCTATGGGATTTTCCATGCCCCTCTGCCCCCTAAACACCCCATCGCGGAAGCCCAGCTCTGCGCCCAAAAAGCCGCCCAAGCCTGCCCTTCACGCTGAGGAGACCCTGTTTTGGTCCGATTCAGATGATGGTTATGACCATGGAAGTCCACCACCGAAGAGAAGGGTCTTAAGGCGTTATGTTAGCTCAGATTCTGACAGCGACCTTACAAGCGGCTCTAACAAGGAGAATGCTGCCCCTGATACGGAGGAATTTCTAAACACGGTAAGGCCCTGTTTTAAATCTAAGTTCATATTGTGATACTGTGTCTTGTGGCAAGGCTGCAGGTGTTGTGCGGCTTTAGAGTTTGGGGTGTGCTATGTATCTAATTACGTTGAAGTTTCCTTTTATAATTAAAACCAGCCAATATTTATGTTTTACAGGCCAAAGATTTGCCCCCAAAGGTAACCCCAAAATCCCCGCGACGCAAGAGAAGGGCTTTAAGGCGTTATGTTAGCTCAGATTCTGACAGCGACCTTGCAAGTGGCTCTAACAAGGACAATGCAGCCCCCGAGTCAGAAGAATCTTCAAACACGGTAAGGAGCTGGCTGGTGGTGTTTTAGAGGATGGGTGTGTGTTAGGCATTTCATTACTTTGTAGCTTGCTTTGATAATTAATTTTTATTTGCTTCCTGGGCCCTTTGACCTGGAAGTGACGTCCTCTTCCGCCTGACCCGGATGGGGAGCCTTGCCCCCTCCCCCCGACACATCACGGGGTCCCCCTACCCCACCCCTCAGGCATGCCCGGGCATGCCTTCCCCTAGGGCGCTGGCGCTGGCTATGTGTTGCCTGGGCCTGTCTTGCTGCGTGTGCGCATGCCTGAGAGGCCTTTATAAGAAGAGGGGAGTGTTCTGCGGTGCCCGCCGCCGCCTTTTCCGCTGTTCCTGAAACCGACTGGCCCATGGTCCCCGCCGTCCCGTTTATGTGGAGAAAGATGGCGTCTTCAAGCAAGATCGGGTTTTCCTCCAGCTTGCCGAAGGACACCCCGGACTCACCGCCGAAAGCAGAGAGCGTGGACTCCCCTCCGAAGCCCGAGAGCCCGGACTCTCCGCCAAAATCCTGGACCCCGAAGATAGAGAGGCAGCGGTTGAAACCGAAAAGGCGTCTGCACCCCCACATGCACCACGGGCCTATGGGATTTTCCATGCCCCTCTGCCCCCTAAACACCCCATCGCGGAAGCCCAGCTCTGCGCCCAAAAAGCCGCCCAAGCCTGCCCTTCACGCTGAGGAGACCCTGTTTTGGTCCGATCTTGAGTGTGATTGTCCTCATGGAGTAAGAGCAGGATGGCAGAAACCAAAAGAGAAATCGCGGAGTGAATGCTCAGATGGTTCCGAACCTGGGCCTCTAGAGGAGCCACAAGAGGATATTTGGACTTCTGCAGATGAGGGTTATGAGAGCGGTTCAGCGGCCGAGGTGAGTTTTTTCATTAAATTGTTTATAACTCTCGTTCGGGGTTGTGGGGGGCTGCAAAATTTAAAACTAAGAGGCTGTTTAATGCTCTCTCAACAGGACACTCTGCTGGAGAAAAAGAATCTGCCGAAAAGTCATAGCATGTGAAAAAAAAAATTCTGACGCTTCAAGTGGTTTCAACATATACTCTGAGAATATAACAGCTTATTCAATAATGTCTGTCTTTATGTTTAAACTTAGAAAATAGCCTTTTCCGTCCTATTATTTGCAAATATTAAACACATTATAAGTCTGGTAAAGTCTTGAAATCTTAAAAATGCTCCAGCCTTATTCTCTTGTGAATAAAGTTTATTTAACCCCTTAATCTGTGTTCATATGTCTGTGGGCTGCTAAGATGCCTGACCACGGGGATGTTCTAAAAAATATATATTTATACACCGGATTCTGTAGGAAGTTTTGGAGGTGTGACCCCTCTATTTAGTGAGGCAAAAAAGCGTATCAAATCATTAAGGGTCAAGGATGTTTCTCGATGGCTTTCTGATCAGGATGCCTATACACTCCATAAGCCCGCCCGAATACATTTTAAAAGAAACAAGACTATTGTCTCAGGAGTCGATGCACAATGGCAGGCGGATTTGGTAGATATGCAGCAATTTTCAGAGTACAACAGGGGCTACAAGTACATATTAACATGCATTGATATTTTATCTAAATATGCCTGGGCTGTGGCTCTCAAAGACAAGACGGGGTGGGAGGTGTCCAAAGCTTTAGCGGCCATTTTCAAACAAAACCATAGACATCCCGAGAAGCTTCAAACAGATCGAGGTTTAGAGTTCCTAAATAAGCCTGTAAGCCTGCTGTTAAAGAAACATGGGATACACCACTTTGTCACCAATAATGAGGTCAAGGCTGGTGTTGTGGAAAGGTTTAACAGAACTTTAAAAACAAAAATGTGGCGGTATTTCACAGCCAATAATACGTACAAATATATGGATATATTACCACAGCTCCTAAGAAGCTATAATCACAGCATGCACAGGACTATCAAGGCTAGGCCTGTAGATGTGACCCCTCACAACTCTTTGGCCATCTGGAAAACAATCTATGGGACCTCTGCTAAAACGAAAGAGGAGAGGCCGCTATTCAGAAAAGGAGACCATGTCAGGGTTTCAAAAATAAAGGGGTGTTTCGATAAGGGTTATGAACAGAATTTCACTACAGAGATATTTATAGTGGATCAGGTTATCAAAAAAGCAAAGAGACCCGTATACCTGTTAACAGATTACCATGGTGATGCTATTGTGGGGACATTCTACCCCGAAGAACTACAAAAAGTGAACCCCCGAGAAGACCGGGTGTATAGAATTGAAAAGGTATTGGCCACAAAAGGCCGTGGCTCAAGAAAACTTCACTTAGTGAAATGGAAGGGTTGGCCCAGTAAGTTCAACAGCTGGGTGGCTGCCTCTGAAATTTGTGACCCGGTATAGAAGAGTTGGAAATGGGAGATAACGGATTTTACATCACACTCCCCAGCAATGCATGCAAGGAAATATTTCCTCAAAATACAAATGCTAATTTTACAACACTGCTACCACAACCCTTAGATCTGAGCGGTGCATGGGAAGTTGGTCTGGCTGAAATTCAGTACCCCCGCAGCTGGTACACACTGACTGAAAATGCCATGTTTTACATTTATCAGGATGCAACTAAATGGGGCTTTCTACTACACAGAGGTTATTACAAGAGCATTCAATCTGTTTTGGATGAAATGAATGACAATATAAAAGTAGCCATAGATCCGCCTAAAATACGTTTTGTCTACGACCCTGTAAAGGGTAAAGTTAGATTCATAGGGGAAAACACATACAAATTCTCAGCCACTGGGGGGTTAGCCCACCTATTGGGCCTACCACCCGATGTTCCTGTCGATAAAATAGACCACGCTGCAGACATTACCGGAGGGGTGAGCGCACTGTACCTGTATACGGATATCATAGAGCACCAAATTGTAGGAGACAGCTCTGTACCCCTGTTACGGTGCATACCCGTCAGAGGAGAAACTTATGAATGTGTCACCATAACTTACGATAAGCCGCATTATATGTTAATGAGCAAGAGCCACATCAACACAATAAGCATTGAAATAAAGACCGACCAGAACCAACACGTGCCATTCAACTGGGGGAAAGTTGTCGTGAGGTTACACGTTCGACCCAGAAGAGGTTATTTTTAGAGCGTGCAAAAGAGAGCTGCATGATCCAAAAATGGTTGTCATTAAAGATTATGGAAATGTAGATGCCTATAGGGCCTACTACAAAGCCCAGGCAGGCCGTGGTCTACCTGGTTTCCATGGAGCTGTAAACATGTATGGCGCAGGTCTGGGGGGCATTTTTCGTGGACTTTTCAGAAGGGCTGTTCCTCTTTTGAGGAGGGGGTTTCAGATTATTAAACCTCATGTTAAGACAGCCATGCACAACATTGCTGGAGACGTAGTGAGTCATGTTATGAAAAAGGTGAGAACCCAAGAAGGTTCGGGTCTCATGTACCTAAAAAGAAGGGGTGGAGTTAAACGAAAAGCATCTCACCAACATATTGGAGCACCTCAGCCCCTAAAAAGAAGGGGTATCTGTGGTAGAAAAAATCAGAAGCTGCAGGTCAGGAAGAGGAGAGGAGGCCGCAAGACAAAGATACTAAATCAAAGCGGGAGAGACATATTTTAAAATGGCATTCATTCATAATTCCTCTGAAGAATGTACCAAATCCGAGCTGGATCTTTTTCAAATATCACCAACACAAACCTGCGTGGAAAGCAGTATGTACGTTGAAGTCCCGCCTCTGTCAGCCCTAAGCCCTAATGCACCTGTGGAATTTTATATAACAGGTGCGAGTGAATTTTATTTAGACCTCAGTCATTCGCTTCTTTTTCTGTGTTGCAAAATAACAAAAGCAGATGGTTCAAACATGGCTGATGCCGCCAAAACGGGGTTGGTCAATTACCCCATTGCCTCGCTGTTTAGTCAGCTGGATGTTACCCTCGGCGATAGGCTGATCAGTCAGAGTCACAACTGTTATCCCTACCGAGCCATTTTAGAACTGCTTCTGAACTACAGCGCCGATGCCTTGAGTACACAATTTGCAGCAGGTGGTTTTTATAAAGATGCCTATCAAACGATGGAATCTACAAGCCTAGCCGCTGGTGAGGGAAACTGGGGCTTTAAATCTAGAGCACATCAGACAGCAGGTAGCCGGACCTGGGATCTGATGGGGCCATTACACAGCGATATATTTTTCCAGGACAAAATGCTGCTGAATGGTGTAGATGTGAAGATCAAACTCACACGCAGCAAGGATGCGTTCTGTTTGATGAGTGGAGATGACAATGCAAATTATACAGTACATATTTTAAATGCAGCTTTGTTTGTTAAAAGAGTGAAAGTATCCCCCGGTGTGCGTCTAGGGCACAGTGAAGCGCTTCTTACCTCTAATGCAAAGTATCCTGTTGAGCGGATCGGAATGAAGGTTTTCAGCATAGCTGCGGGGAGTCTTGTCTGCAACCAAGAAAATCTTTTTTGGGGGCAACTGCCTAAGAAACTGGTCATAGGCTTTGTTGACAATGAGGCATTCAGCGGTCAATACACACGAAACCCCTTCAACTTTAAACACTACAACGTCAATTTTGTAGCGTTGTATGTGGATGGAGTTCAGACCCCATCAAAGCCTCTACAGCCTAATTTTCGAGACAACCTATGCGTACGTGAATACATGCAATTGGCCAAAGCCACGGGGAGAAGCATGAAAGATTTGGACATAGCTATTAACCGTCACGAATTTTTGCAGGGGTACACACTGTATGTTTTTGACCTCACCCCTGATCAGGCCTGCTCTGACCACTATTCTCTGATCAGAACAGGTAACCTCAGAGCCGAGATCCGCTTTGCTGTACCCCTTCCCAACACTATTAATATGATTTTATATGGGGTATTTGACAACGTGATTGAAATTAATCACAGCAGAAACGTCCTCTTTGATTACATGTGAAGATGAACACAGTCCAGATATTGAATTTATTACATAAAAACAAATACTTTGCAGGTGTTTATCCCAGTGATATGCTACCCCGGGCGATTATTACCAAGCGGCCAGCTGGGATCGTGGTCAACACCCATCCTCACACACTGCCTGGCGAACACTGGCTGGCTATCTATCTACCAGTACATGGCCCCGCGGAGTTTTTTGATTCATATGGAGCAGCCCCAAATAATCCGCTATTTCCTGAAGACATCTATGACTTTTTAATGAGGCAGACCAATGAGATAACATACCAAAGGAGTCAGTTGCAGCATCCCTTAGCTGCCACCTGCGGCTATCACTGTGTCTTCTTTTTACAGAACAGAACAAAAGGCTTCTCTTTTCCATAAATATTAAAATTGTACACTGGCGATTCAGTGGGCAATGATACGATGGTAGTCAGCTTTGTCAAGAAGCTTAGAAAATCTAAACACAGGTGCCCCCTTTTCAATCCTGTTCAGGCCTGCCTGCCACCGTGCAATCCATGATGTAATTCTGTTCCTAAATAAAAGGCTGTTATACAAATTAATCTGTTTTGGTTTTTATTGTGATGATATTAAAAAGGGGACCATCTTGAAAGAATATTACAGCGGTACACATAGAAATTAAAGGCCTTTAATTATAGGTAAAATACAGAAATTCATTGTTTTCAAGGTAAAGCAAGAAGCGTATGTTTTAGCTGATTTTGCATGGTTCACTTCTAATAATTAACTTAGCTGCAAACACCAGCTCTAGGGCCCTCTTGAAAAAATATTGCAGAGGTACACGTGGAAATTAAACGACTTTAATTATAGATAAAATACAGAAACCCATTGTTTTCAAGGTAGAGCAAGAATCGTGTGTTTTAGCTGATTGTCATCAGAACCATAAGCTGATTAGGTGTCTTGGCTGGTAAGCGGTTAATCTCAGTGTCAGCCTTTACTGTGGTTTGTGTAATTATTAAAACAGACAGCAAAGTGCATTTATGAAAACTTTGCCAGCAGCGCCACCTCATGCCCAAAATGTGTTACAATAAGCCTGGTTTCACAAATGATGGAAATATTTCTCAGAATAAAATGAAAGAATTTTTATTTAATACAGAACAAAAGGCTTCTCTTTTCCACAAATATTAAAACTTGGTCTCTAAAAGGTTCGCCAGCACTCGTCTATATGGAGCAATCTGCTCAATGTTTTATGGGGTAATTCCTGCAAATAGCAAATAAAAATTAATTATCAAAGCAAGCTACAAAGTAATGAAATGCCTAACACACACCCATCCTCTAAAACACCACCAGCCAGCTCCTTACCGTGTTTGAAGATTCTTCTGACTCGGGGGCTGCATTGTCCTTGTTAGAGCCACTTGCAAGGTCGCTGTCAGAATCTGAGCTAACATAACGCCTTAAAGCCCTTCTCTTGCGTCGCGGGGATTTTGGGATTACCTTTGGGGGCAAATCTTTGGCCTGTAAAACATAAATATTGGCTGGTTTTAATTATAAAAGGAAACTTCAACGTAATTAGATACATAGCACACCCCAAACTCTAAAGCCGCACAACACCTGCAGCCTTGCCACAAGACACAGTATCACAATATGAACTTAGATTTAAAACAGGGCCTTACCATGTTTAGAAATTCCTCCGTATCAGGGGCAGCATTCTCCTTGTTAGAGCCGCTTGTAAGGTCGCTGTCAGAATCTGAGCTAACATAATGCCTTAAGACCCTTCTCTTCGGTGGTGGACTTCCATGGTCATAACCATCATCTGAATCGGACCAAAACAGGGTCTCCTCAGCGTGAAGGGCAGGCTTGGGCGGCTTTTTGGGCGCAGAGCTGGGCTTCCGCGATGGGGTGTTTAGGGGGCAGAGGGGCATGGAAAATCCCATAGGCCCGTGGTGCATGTGGGGGTGCAGACGCCTTTTCGGTTTCAACCGCTGCCTCTCTATCTTCGGGGTCCAGGATTTTGGCGGAGAGTCCGGGCTCTCGGGCTTCGGAGGGGAGTCCACGCTCTCTGCTTTCGGCGGTGAGTCCGGGGTGTCCTTCGGCAAGCTGGAGGAAAACCCGATCTTGCTTGAAGACGCCATCTTTCTCCACATAAACGGGACGGCGGGGACCATGGGCCAGTCGGTTTCAGGAACAGCGGAAAAGGCGGCGGCGGGCACCGCAGAACACTCCCCTCTTCTTATAAAGGCCTCTCAGGCATGCGCACACGCAGCAAGACAGGCCCAGGCAACACATAGCCAGCGCCAGCGCCCTAGGGGAAGGCATGCCCGGGCATGCCTGAGGGGTGGGGTAGGGGGACCCCGTGACGTGTCGGGGGGAGGGGGCAAGGCTCCCCATCCGGGTCAGGCGGAAGAGGACGTCACTTCCAGGTCAAAGGGCCCAGGAAGGTTCCGGTTCCGGGTAAGGGGGCGGGGCGGAAGGTAGGGACTTCCGGTAAGGGGGTAGGGCTTCCGGTAAGGGGCGGGACTTCCGGTAAGGGGGCGGGACTTCCGGTGTTTGATGGTTTTATTGCCCCTTTGACAGGAGCACCCCTTTCCCTACTACTGATGTTGAAACTGTAGTTAGAAGAAAAACTTCGTTTATTGTTGATGAACACAATAAAAGTTCTATTTCCTTGTTACGTGAGATGCCTTCTTTGAAGTTAGAAGGGCGGGACGCCTGGGCAAAGACTGAACCCTCACAAATGGTTTGTATAACATAAAATCTGTACAACATAAAAAATTCCAGAGATTCCATTTGCTTAACAGAATCCCCCATGGGGTGAATCTGTACAACATAAAAATGGTCGCAATTAAGGATTACTCCGTTTTCAATGCATTCCTATGGGAAATTTGTATAAAGGAAAATTTGCTTAACATAATTTCATTTGAAATGAATTAATTCCTTTATACAAGGTACCGCTGTATATGTAATGAAGTCACATGCTTTCTACTGTGGCAAATTGTAACCAATCCTGACTCAGTTTGTTCTTTATCTGTTTCTGTATGCGGAAGAGTATTTAAGAGACTGGACATTCCATACAGGAAGTTGTCCCTGTGTTCAGGCCCCCCTTGTGCACAAGGTATTCTGAAAGGATCCTCTGAAAATAAATCTACATTCCCAGGACTCCGGCTTATCTGTCATCCATTTTATAGTGATTCTCATTGAGGATCAGCCACATTCAAATGTGTGGTGACACAGGGAGAAGAAGAGAAACATGTGTTTGGGGACAGACAGTTTTGTAAGGCCAGATGAAGTCAATACACCAAAAGTTACAAGGCTAGCAGTGGCAAACTAGTACAGGAGGACCCCCATATCCACTGGAGATTGGTTCCAGGCCTTCCTGTGCATAATGAAAACCATGGATAGGAGAGAATGCCTAAAAAATCCCCAAAACTACTGTTTTGGTATAGTAGCTCGCTTTATGGCTGCTGTATGTGACAGTAGCTTGCTTTGCGGGTGTTGAATTATTTATTTAATTTTTCCTCTGTCAACTGTGGATAACTGAATCAGTGGTAAATGAATCAGTGGAACCGGGGGGGGTGCCCTACTGTAGTATTTTAAAATTACAGTAGGACCCCAGTATCCGCTGGGGATTGGTTCCAGACCTTCCCGTGGATAATGAAAACCGTGGATAAGAGAGAACGCAAAAAAAAAATCCCCCAAAGCTGTTTTATGACAGTAGCTTGCTTTACGGCTGCTGTTTTATGA
The DNA here is from genome assembly GCA_037367245.1 of Phrynocephalus guinanensis. Lineage (NCBI taxonomy): Eukaryota > Metazoa > Chordata > Lepidosauria > Squamata > Agamidae > Phrynocephalus > Phrynocephalus guinanensis. The sequence continues at coordinate 20,667,290 of CM074744.1, forward strand.
CAGTAGCTTGCTTTGCAGCTACTGGATTGTGACAGTAGCTTGCTTTTTGGCTGCTGTTTTGTGACAGTAGCTTGCTTTGCAGCTGCTGGATTGTGTATTTTTTCCTTTGCCAACCGTGGATAATTGAATCAGTAGATAATGAATCAGTGGATACGGGGGTCCTACTGTAATACAAATTAGGAAAGTAGTCAGAGGGTGAGGGCAGGATTGACTCAACCAGGAGACTAAACTCAATTTAAATAGAGAGGCAATATAATATTGGGGGAAGAATCCCATACCGAGACATGGGAGATATTCCCATATGACCCGTCTCAGTGCTTAAGATCAACAGAGGAGAACCTCCTCTCAGTCCCATTGACAGCTTTTGGGCGCAGCTGATGGGGACACAGGACGGGGCCTTTTCTGTGGCAGCTCCCAGGTTATGAAATGCTCTCCCTTGGGATAGCAAGCTGTCCCTCCTCCCTTTTGTCTTTCCACTGATGGCTGAAGACTAGAGATGGGAATAAACAGTCAGAATGGTGGTTTTCGTCAAATGTGACAAATCAGGAACCACAAATTTTTGCCCCCGGCCACTGACAAACCACAAATTGGTTCATCGAGACTTAAAAAATAAAAACAGGACTGTCTTTTTTAAAAAAGAGGAAAGGACATATAAAATAATTGAAATTTTTGTCCCTTCATATCGTCAGGATCTCCAGGCCTAGCAAATTTTAAGGGATGAATAATTCTTAAATCTGCAATATTTATTCAATATCGGAATTCAGTTTTTTATTCATCATCCTCTGTACTAAAGGTCTGTCTCTTCAGATAGGCTTTTAACAATCATGATGGAGTCCTAGGATGCATTTTAAAAGTTGAGATGGCTTTTAATGTTGACTTGCTTTTATTTCGTAACATATAGTTCAATTGCTTTTTAATATTTTCTTTCTTTCTTTCTTTCTTTCTTTCTTTCTTTCTTTCTTTCTTTCTTTCTTTCTTTCTTTCTTTCTTTCTTTTATTTGATTTACAGTATATACTGCCCATCTGGCTTATAAGGCCACTCTGGGGAATTTACAAAAAATGCGAAAACAATAAAGAACGACTGTATTCTTTTTAATGTTGTGTGAGCCATCTTGAGTCCTCTTGTTAGGAAGGCAGCCTGCCAGTAAAACAAACAAACAAACAAACAATTCTGGCTTTTCCTCCTTTTCTTTCCTTCAAGGTGCCTGGACTGTAGGCTGGTTCCCAGACAACACAAAGGGGGAACTACTGCCAACAAAGTCAAAACAGGACAGAAAAGCGCTTACTTTCTGGGTGTTTATATGTATATACTGTATATCATTGTTGACTGGTGGTCAACAATGTTTTTTTAGAGGTTTTTAATTGATATAATATAGATTGTGGGTCCGCTGATGACAATGTTAGAATAATGATTTTAGTGTAAGGTTTTTTATTGATGATTTATTGATATTTTACTTTTAACTATTTTAAATTGTTTTATTCTTTGGATTGTAAGCCGCCCAGAGACCTTGGGTAGTGGGCGGCATATAAGTTAAATAAATAAATAAATAAATAAATAAATAAATATTGTCATTCTGCTTTCCTCTGATTTGGTGCTGTGCAGGATCTATTCAGGTGGACGCCAGCAGTGCATTGTTCTGTGCTGATCTGCACACTTTTGAAGTATGTTTTATTTAATGGCATTTTCTTATTTCCTACTTACCTGTCTTCACTCCCAAACTATCCCACAGATTGATAATACAAAGGAGGTAGGGAGGCAACGGGCAAAAGGGAAGACCGAGATGTCTAGGATTAATTTTGGATGTGTGTGGACAGGCAGAATCGGGACAAGGCAGTGCATTCTGATACATCATTTGCTGGATAGCTCAATGGCTTAGATCAGGGGTGCCCAAACTTTTTGTAAGGAGGGCCAGATTTGGCGGCTGAGAATGTGCCAGGGGCCGGTTGCTCCCCGACCCTGCCACCCCACTGAAAGCCCCACCCACTGACCCCTTGCAACCCCACCCGCAGGAAGGAAGCCGGGGAACAAGGGAGGGAGGGAGGGAGGGAGGTGTGGACCAAAGGAAGCACAGGGAGCTGCGGCCACAGGTCACCCCTTGGAAGAGACGATCTGTGTGACCTTGCACCCCCCAAGCTCCCCAGTGGTGGCGACGGCTCGCCCAGCAGCCCACCCCAAAGCTCCTTGGCAGTGGCAGAGGCCTGCTGGGCTGCCCACCCCCACACATTCCCCTGCGGTGCCGGTGGTGGCAGACCGCCCGTCCGCCCAAGCTTCCCTGCAGTGCCGGTGGCACGGCCCGCCTGATCACTGCCCCACGCGTGCGCCCAACCTCACACATTCCCCTGCGGTGCCGCCCAAGCTTCCCAGATATGCCAGTGGCGGCGGCCCACCTGTGTGCTGCCCTGCATGCGCGCGCCGAGCTTCACAAGGTTCCTGGCGGTGTCAGTGTTGGCGGAAGATATTTTTTAAAAAAAACGGGGTAAAGGAGGGGGAGGGAGGGGCAGGCCAGCCAGCCGCGGGCCACTCAGAGTGGCCTGATGGGCCGGATTTGGCCCCCGGGCCAGACTTTGGGCAAGTCTGGCTTAGATATCTGGATGTAAGGTCAGAGGCTCGGAGTTCGAATCTCCACTGTGACTGGTTCCTGCGCCAATTTCCTGTTCTGGGGTGGAGAATGTGCAGCCCTCCCGGATTGTGAGGGTGAAGTTCCTCTTGGCTCCGGCCAGTGATGAGGGATGATGGGACCTGTAGTTAGGCAACACATGGCAGGTCAAATATCCCTTGTTTTGAAGCAGGAGGGGAGAGCTCGAGGGCCTTTTGATCTTGTGAAACTACAATCCCCATCATTCCTCGTCACGCCAAATATTCCGTTTCTAAGCTCTGTGGTAATGCAGGAAGGGAAACCTTGAGGGGCTCCCGATCTTGTGAAACTACAACTCCCATCACCCCTCATCACCAGCTGTACTGGTCAGAGCTGATAGAGGTTGTGGTCTAGCAACATCAGAAGCACCAGAGAACTCCTGTTAATCCCACATAAAGTGTGATAGAATTGGATTATATTGAAACCTTTGACCTGCCCCTAATGCCATACAAAAGTGAGGCGGGCTGAAGAGTCTCTGGTGGGGTTACTGGTTTGCCTGATTGGGTCCCCAACAAAGAGCAGCCTGGATTTCACGGAGGGAGCGAAAGCCCTCCCAGATGAGTCAAATTCAGAAGAGGGAAACTCAAGGCAGAACATCAAAAAGTTGCCATGAATTGCCACTGCTCCTGGAAGATCCTAGCCACGGCTCATGTTGAACCCAGGGATTCATACAGAGTGGAGTCTAAACAACAACAGCAAAGGAAGTTTTTACTCTCTGCATAGGAACCTGAAGAGAAGAAGAAGGAACACTGGTTAATGTGATAGGGGAAAAAACTGCCTGAAGAGGAACTCCCTGCCCCAGGATGTGGTGATGGCATCTGGCCTGGATGCCTTCCAAAGGGGATTGGACAGATTCCTGGAGGAAAAGTCCATCTCAGGTGACAAACCATGAGGAAGATGTGTAATCTCCAGGCTTAAAACCGGGGTACTTCAAGGGCCAGATGCAGGGGAGTGGTATCAGGAGACAGATATCTAATCTCGTGTGCTCCCAGACGTATCTGGTGGGGCCACTGTGAGATACAGGAAGCTGGACTAGATGGGCCTTTGGCCTGATCCAGCAGGGCTCTTCTTATGTTTTTATGTTCTTAAGGTCTTGGCCTGCTGACAGAAGTACAGCAAAGATGGGGCCAGTCTGGCCTCCAGTGGGAGGGAGTTCCACAGGTTAGGAGCAGCCACAGAGAAGGCCCTCTCTTGTGTCCTCCTCACCAAATACACCCGTGAAGGTGGTGTGGCAGGGGTGGGGGAAAGGCCTTGTCTTACTTTTACCTGAGCATCCTAATAACAAGAGATACGGTGTTTCAAACAAACTTGGACCCAAATCATTTGGAGTTTTGTAAGTCAAAAGTCCTAGCGGTGGACAGGTTGTGCCACTTACCAGGCTACTGAAAAATAAAAACTATGGTTGCCCTCTTCATTTGGGGGATGCCAAATTACTGCTAGATAGGTATCTGGCTATAGAGCTAAAGTTTGGGGGTTCGATTCCACACTGGGCCTTCTTGATCAGGGCTGAACTCAATGATCCAGAGGGTCCCTTCCAGCTCTGCTGTTGAGGATGATGATGATGAAATTATCTCGTTAGTAGTTAGTTAGATTTTCCTTAGATTCTTGGCCCATTTATCTGGACTGTCCTTGTGCATATTTCCACAATCAAGCAGCTCCGAAGCAGCTTTGGTCTTTTTACTCCCAGCCCTAGTCCGCCCACCTCTGTGGCATCACAAGAGCTCGTTCTTATAATATCCTGAGGACTAGCCCCTTGTTTTCAGGTTTGGCCCCCTGAATTCACCGGGAAGGGTGAATTCTGCTGAGCAAGCAATTCAAAGGGCCTCAGAATACTTACGGCGCTGCATCCAGTCGGAGTGAGGACTTGAACCCAGGCCTTAGAAATCACAGTTTTTGCTTCCTCTGAGAGCATTTGTTCTCTCTGTCCAATATGTTAATTTGCGGGGGGGGGGAGACTTTGCAATGGCTGCCTAATTGCATTTGAGCACTCCTTGGACATTTACTTATTATGGATGGCAGTTCTTGAGGACACTGGGATTTGTAGTCCCCAAAATAGGATGACAGCTCTTGGGGACATTGGGATTTGTAGTTCCCAAAATAGGATGGCAGCTCTTGGGGACATTGGGATTTGTAGTCCCGTCAAAAGGACAACAGCCCTTGGGGACATTGGGATTTGTAGTCTCCCAAAAAGGACAACAGCCCTTAGGGACATTGGGATTTGTAGTCCCCCAAAAAGGACGGCAGCTCTTGGGGACATTGGGATTTGTAGTCCCCCAAAAAGGACTTTTTTCTGCAAAAAAAGATAATATTTCTAAGGGGTGATGCTTCACCATGCCGTGTATGGCAATGCCTCCACTCCCAGTACCCCACCCCACCCCTCACTCCAATATTCCCCCATTCTATTTTTATTTTATTTTAAATTTTTCTTTAACATTTTGCATGTTGACAAAAAAGTTCCCTGAGTAACAGGAAATCTTTCCCCTCCCAAGCATTGTATGGGGCAGGAAGCCTTTGACAATGACCAGCAGGATATGCTTCGTTCTTTAAAGGGTGTGTGTGTGTGTGTGTGTGACCCGACAAAGGAGGGAATGATTGTGAGAAGAGTCCTCCAGCCTGTCCACAGATCTCTCAGGGTGGAGGTGGGGGGAGGCCTGATTCCATGGGTGAGTGGGTGGTCAACCCTGCTCTTGATCGACTTATTTCCAGCTCTTTGGCTTTGACCTGACCTGACCCACCCACCCACCTACCCCCTTCCTCTGGACCCCTGGGTTTTTCGCTTCCCGGGTCACTAAAAGGAAAAGGGGGGGGTGGTTGGTTTGCAGGGTGAAGTGAGTGCCTGCAAACAGGATGAAGCATTTGCTGCTGCTAGCTTTGATTCCACTCACTCGAGGTAAGCAGAAGGAACCGGGCAAGCGGAAGAGTAGATGCCCTACAATTAGCCTGCCAATAATAATATATTGTTTTATGTCACTTTAATATTATTTTTATTTTTATTTTTATTTTATTGTGTTACTATTTTGCGGTTTTATTGTATAAATTGTTTGAATGTGTTCATTGTTATAAAGCGCCCGGAGTGACCTCGCTGCCAGATGGGCGGTATAGAAATCCAATAAATAAATAAAGTAAATAAAAATGCCGGGCTCTCCCAGGGGTTGGGAGTTAGGGGCGCCAACTTTTCGAACAGCCTCTGCAGCTATGCCTTGAACCAGCAGCTGGTCTTGTCTTAATGCCTGTCATTTGATCTCCAACTGGGGTTTAGATTGGTTTGTTTGCTTGGCAAGTCAGCTGGCGTGGTTTTCCTGTCTATTGCTTGTTTATTTTTTTTTTAATAATTGTCATTGAGTTTATATGTGTTGGTTAAGTGCCAGAGGGTGCATATTGCTCCCCGCTGCGGTATATAGGGGAAATAAATAAACATGGCAAAGTGCAGGCAAAGTTCAGCTGACTAAGGCATTATAGGGCTGGGTTTTCATCACCTTTAATGGTTTCCGTGGATAGTGTCGTAGTGTGAGAGAAGAGAAGATCTGGGTTCATATCCCCGCTCAGCCATGGACTGGGTGTGTTTGTGTGTCGAACTAGGGTTACCATTCTTTAAATGTCTCATTTACCTTGGAAGCACTGTATTAAGGTTTCTGTATGTTGTTGGTCTGACTTGGTAGTACATAGCATCTCTCTCTCTCTCTCTCTCTCTCTCTCTCTCTCTCTCTCTCTCTCTCTCTGTTGATATTGGAATCAGCTTTTAATTTATTTAGGTTCTTATTTTATTGACTGCATTCGATTTTTGTCATTGCAAGTAGCGGGGGGGGGGGAGGTTAGCCAGCTGTGAATTGTGTAAATTTAATAAATCAGGGTAAGTAAAAAATAAGGCACAGCTGCAGGGTCAGCTTGAACTGCTGGCAACCAGATGGAAGGTGAATTCCTATGGGTGTCTGCATATGTGTGTGTGTGTGTGTGTGTGTGTGTGTGTGTGTGTGTGTGTGTGTGTGTGTGTGTGTGTGTGAATTTTTCTGCCTCTGTGTTTGTGTGTGCAGAGGGAAGGCTGCAAACCTTTATTCATTGTGTATTGGGTCCCTTTGGGGAAAAAGGCGGCATAAAAATAAAGTTATTATTATTATTATTCCTTCAAAATGTGGCATTGTGTGCTGTCACTCTCCTTGAAATTTATACCAGTCCTAACAGGGTTTTCAAAATACTGTATATGAGGCGGTCAAGAAGTGATTTACTCTTTTATTTATTTATTTATTTATTTATTTATTTATTTATTTATTTATTTATTTAGAGTATTTTTACCCCGCCTTTCTCCTTGGAAAAGGACCCAAAACATGATTTAAGTGTTTACATCTCAGCAGGGGCTTGAGCTCAGGCCTCCTGTGTCCTGGATTAGTACTGGGCCTTTATCTACTGAACCACATTCGGTGTGTCAGTGCATTTATCAATCGAGGGGTGGGACCTTTCCCATCCCTGTTATTTCAACTCACTGGAGCTGGAGTTACTTCCACTCCATGCCCCATGAAAGAGCAAACTATGAGATAAACTGATTTTCGGAACAATGCCATTTCAGACTGGATGTGCCCCCCCCCGGGTATGAATTATTCTTCATTAAAGTTTGGGGGGGGGAACCTGCACAAAGAAAGCAAACATCTCAGGGGATGTTCTAGTAACTACAGTATGACTCCCGTATCCACTGATTCATTATCCACTGATTCAGTTATCCACGGTTGGCAGATGAAAAATAAATAAATAATCCAGCAGTTGCAAAGCAAGCTATTGTCACAAAGAGCAGCTTTAGAGTAAGCTGCTGTCATAAAACAGCAGCTGTAAAGCAAGCTACCATCACAAACAGCAGCTGTAAAGCAAGCTACTGTTGCAAAACAGCAGCTGTAAAGCAAATTACTATCACAAAACAGCAGTTTTGGGGAACATTTTGGCGTTCTCTCTTATCCACGGTTTTCATTATCCACAGGAAGGCTTGGAACCAATCCTCAGCGGATACTGGGGTCCTACTGTATAGTAATGTAGAACTGCCTGGACTGAATTTGTAGCACTAGTTGCGATTTTCCGTTTTTACTTTTCCATCTCTCATTTTTGTTTATATTTTATTCGTTTGTTTATGGTTCTTAGCATTAATACTGTATTGGCTTTTTAGTTGTAATTTTGAGTTGGATTATAGTGGTTGTGGGAAAGAGGCCTAGGATGCCTCATCGCAACTCTATTTCTTAGCTTGAAAGATTGTCTTTTGCATTTCTTGGTAACTGCTGGACGCTCGTTATTGTCTCCTAAGTTTCTATATTTGCCCTTGAATGTTATAAGATGCCTTGAGTCCTTTCCAAGGAGGAAGGTGGGGTAAAATATTTTAAATAAATAAACTAGGGGGGGGGATCTTTTATTCAGGATTAATCAGGGGGAATAAACCCTAGAGAAAGCCTTCCGAGATAGATTCTATGGGCGTTTATACACGACCCCTAAACTCCGGGGCAAATGGCTCCCAGCTCCGGAGCTTTAAAATGTTTACCCACCAGCTCCGGAGTTAACAGGAAATTAAGTGCTACCCTGCCCACTTTAGCGCGTCCCAGCGCACTTTTCTTGTACCTGCTCTGGGACAGTGAAAATTATATGATCCGGTGTAAGGATAGTGAGTGCGGGGCTCTCCTTGCTTCTGTTTGTTGTTTTTTGGCTCCTGCCCCTTTAAGAGCTACTTTTACAGAGACGAGAGGCAGAACGAGGTGAGCGGCATGCTTTTCTTTCTTTTTTTCTCCCCCCCCTCACACAGCCAGCAACCAGGAAGTGCGGAGGGGGGTGGGGACAGAGGAAGAGCGACGAACCCCTAAGATCTCTGGTCCAAATTTAAGTGGCCAGCGGATCTTAGGGGTCGTGTAAAAAGGCCCTTAGTGATGGAGCAAATCACACCACCAGCCTTCTGTTGCTGGGGCAAAAGCAGAACAAAAGAGGAAGTAGGCAATTTCCATAGGGAAGTAATCAGCGATCCCAAGAGGACATGATAAACAGCTGAAATCCTCTTGTTCAGTGACGCAAATGACATAAGTGGACTGCCATCAGTTACGAACATACCATAGACATTAATCTATGGACAATGTGGTGTGCAGCCGAGAATGCCTATGGAGACTTCTTAACTTACGCCATTTGTGTACCTCTGCAACAGGATTTCAGCAAACGAGGAATTACCTGCAAGGATCAAGACAGGCGTGACAGCCAGGCCCACTTGATTCCTCCTTATATTAGTCTCTTGATCTCCACCCACAGGTTGGTTTAGATCAGTGGTTCTCAACCTGTGGGTCCCCAGATGTACCTGGACTGTAGCTCCCCAAAATCCTGGCCAGCTCAGCTAGTGATGAAGACTTCTGGGGGTTGCAGTCCAGGAACAAATTGAAGAGATTCAATTTAAACATTAGGAAGAATTTCATGACAGTTAGAGCTGTTCAGTAATGGAATAGGCTGCCACAAAGGAGGGTGGTGGAGTCTCCTTCTTTGGAGGTTTTTAAGCAGTGGCTGGATGGCCATTTGTTGAAAATACTGTGATGGGGGTTCCTGCATGGCACGGGGTTGGACTGGATGGCCCTTGGGGTCTCTTCCAACTCTACGATCCTATGATTCTATGATTCTAACATCTGTGGACCCACAGGTTGAGAACCACTGGTTTAAAACCAATGTTATTTATTTGAACACAGGTCATTGTAGAGTTGGTGTTCATCACCCCTCGCTCTTGATATGTAATATGTTCATGACTTCACGTGCTGGAACAGATTAAGTGGATAAGAGCTGTGGCCTCTGAACAGCCGCCCCAACACACTACACACACTGCATGCAGCAGGGTGTGTGTGTGGACCTGATGCCTTTATAGGCCCCTTCCAACTTTAGTCATGATTCTATGAAACCTCTGCACACTTGAAGAAGGGACTTTTCCTTCTGATCTCACCACTAGTCTCTCTCTCTCTCTCTCTCTCTCTCTCTCTCTTTGCCAGGCCTCCCCTGTTCCCCAGCCCCATGCAAGAACGGAGGGTCCTGTCGGAGCAACTCCAATGGAACATTTACATGCTTGTAAGTTCTCAGGCTTCAAATGTCTTTTTCTTCTAAAAGGCTTTATTTCCTACGAGGAGTTCAGAGGAGGAGCCTTCTACGTCTTTATGAGAAAAATCAAGAGCTGCCACCCTGTTGGGACATCAACAACTTGGGTTTTCCTCGGGTAGCATCTCGCCACGCTTCTCCTCATCTCACCTTCCTTGAAGTGGGCGGGCGACCCATGTGGCTGGGTGGTGGCGAGGAGGAGGAGGAGGCTTCGTGGCTGTGGCAGGTTTGTGCCACTTCCAGGGTCCCACCTCTTGAGGAGACCACCTCAGTCTAGCTGGGGCTCTTTAGTCTGGAAAAAAGGTGCCTGAGGGGGGATATGATTGAGACGTATAAAATAATGCAGGGCATGAGTAAAGTGGATAGAGGGACGCTCTTCTTCCTCTCACAAAACACCAGAAGTAGGGGACATCCACTCAAACTGGGGGTTGGGAGAGTGAGAACAGACAAAAGAATTTTTTTTTAACCAAGCGTGTGTTAGTCTGTGGAACTCCCTGCCACAGGATGTGGTGATGGCATCTGGCCCGGATGCCTTCAAAAGGAGATTGGACAGATTCCTGGAGGAAAAGTCCATCAGAGGTTACAAACCATGATGGAGATGTGTAATCTCCAGGCTTAAAACCAGGGTACCTCATGGGCCAGATGCAGGGGAGTGGTATCAGGAGACAGATCTCTAGTCTCATAAGAAGAGCCCTGCTGGATCAGGCCAAAGGCCCATCTAGTCCAGCTTCCTGTATCTCACAGTGGCCCCACCAGATGCATCTGGGAGCGCACGAGAATAGACATCTGTCTCCTGATACCACTTCCCTGCATCTGGCCCATCTCGTGTGCTCCCAGACACATTTGGTGGGGCCACTGTGAGATAGAGGAAGCTGGACTAGATGTGCCTTTGGCCTGATCCAGCATGGCTCTTCTTATGTTTTTATGATCGCATGGTGCAGCCTTAGTCCAGGTTTTCAGAGGTGAGGCCTTTTCCTAACCGTACTGGAGAATCCAAATGCTGAACTCTAGACATTTTGGCCTCCAAAACAACAGCCCTGCTCCTGAACTCTTACCACCCGGGAAGGATGGATGGCATCATCCAAATTCCAAGATACAACTTTTTTAAAAAAGTTGCCTTGCAAACAAAGCTCTGGCATGAAAGAGGACATAGTTTCCAGGAAGGGGTGTTATTTCGAGAATCAAACAATACAAACCGTGATTCAGTCTTAATATGGTAGCTTTTGAACCTGTGCCATTCTTTCCTTGCTTCAGGGGTGGGGAAATTCCTGGTGGGGGGAAGCCACGTTAGATTCCACGGCTGCCTCGGTGGCTCACCACAACTGACACTGCTGACCCATTGGTACAGCAATTTGGTGGTAGTGGTGGTGGTGGCGGCACTGATAGCATTTATTTTTATTTATTTATAATTTTAATGTACTTTTATTTAATTTTATCAAATTACATTCTCACCACATACATTATCTACATCAGCAGCAGCAACACTGGCAGCACTGTTACTTTATAGGTAGTGGAGTGCTCTCCTTACACTATAGAGATCTAAAGAGCCTCGTGGTACAGTGGTTAAAGTGCTGTACTGTAGCTGTACCTGTGCTCACGGCCTGGGGTTCAATCTCAGGTAGGAGGCTCAAGGTTCACTCAACCTTCCATCCTTCTGAGGTCGATAAAATGAGTACCCAACTCACTGGGGGGAGGGGCAATGTGTAGCCTGCATAAATAAATTGTAAACCACCCAGAGAGTGCTTTAAACGCTATGGGGCAGTATATAAGTAGGACACTTTGCTTTCCTAAAGATATACAGGACAGAGTATCCCCTCGGGAGGAAGGAAAACAGGAAATGGGATCTCGGCAGAGTTTGGGGGAAGTTTTTGGGCTACAATTCATAAGATCCCTCAGCCAAAATAACTAGTACTGTACAGTCCTGTATCTGGGAACACCATGCTAAATGTCTCAGATGGGAACAGGTTCGGTGTATTGTAATCTAGGGGAGTGGGGTACTTTTTCAAGCTCTAGCTATCAAATTTTGTTTAGCCGGTCCTTTTCACATCAGAGGCAACCCTGCTGGTGCTGGTGTGAGACAGAGGTGGTCCCAGAAAATCAGAGTGGACAGGTGGATCTAGGCCAGGCTTTACATGTTACCCTTTTCCACTCTAAGTAGTTCTGGGAGGCCTAAATAATTTTTCCACCATTTTTTTTATCACTGGAAGACCAGTTTGAGATATTGTCTCCTGTTTCTCAGTAAGGTTTGTGTCTGAAGCAGGATTTGAACCGGGGTTACATTATCCCTCCTCCAGTGCTCCAGCAACCACAAATGCTCTCTCTCTCTCTCTCTCTCTCTCTCTCTCTCTCTCACACACACACACACACACACACACACACACACACACAGAGAGAGAGAGAGAGAGAGAGAGAGAGAGAGAGAGAGAGAGAGAGAGAGAGAGAGAGATTTCAAGGGCAAGTCCAAATTTCCAGGCCAAGTCCAGTGCCTTTAGCCCTGGTATGATCAAAGGAATTATTTTGCGACGTTGGGGGGAGAATCACCCTGTTCCTTTGTTGCTTCCTGCCTTGACAGGTGCCTTGCCGGCTACGTGGGAGACCGGTGCCAGTTTGTGGACCCCTGCACCCCTGAGCGCTGCCAGAATGGGGGCACCTGTGCCCTCCAGGTCCTCCATCCTCCGATCCCTCCTGTCTACACTTGCTCGTGCCCCCCTGGATTCACTGGGGAGCTGTGCCAGGGAAGGGTGGGAGATCCCTGCTTCCCATCGCCATGCCAACATGGCGGGTTGTGCCAGGCGCTCTCTGAGAAACAGTACCAGTGCCTATGCAGTTCAGGATGGACAGGTATGGTAAGGTGTGGACAGGTATGACACACTCTCTCTCCTTTCTCATACACATGCACGGACACACACGCAGACACACACACACACACACACACACACACACACACTGTGGTCTACAGTCTGGCCGAAGAAGCAGGGTCTCAGGGGTGGAGGGGTGCCCCAAGACATTTTGCTGCCTGAGGCAAAGATGGTGCCCTTTCTCCTCTCCTTGTACCAAAAGCTGATTAGACGGCTGATAGAATACTGGCCATGAAGCTCTTTCATCCATTATAAGTGTGGGCAGGAGCTTGGAATAATCCACCATGGTTGCGAACCTTGGGTCGCCAGATGGATTAAAACTCCCAGAAGCCTTCCTCACGAGCTGCGCTGGCCAGGAATTCTGGAAATTATTAGTCCATGAACCTCTGGGCCACCCAAGGTTGGGAACCACTGGAATAGGGGAATAGAGCAAGAGCTGTGGCATTCACAACTCTGCCTTCCGAACAGGGAAAGTGGCTTATGAGGAAGAGCCAATCATGAGGCTGCTGCCTTGCTTTGATTTTGCCTGAAGGTAGGGACGGCCTAGGATAATACTGTATCATAATGGGCAGTTTGGCTCTGAGTTATAAGGCATGGCGGATAAGGGCGGGGGTGTATGAAATGTACAAAAATAAAGGCTGCAAATAATCTTAAAATTCTAGCCAAAGTTGCTAGGGTTTCCCAGGGCCAGCTTTACCGTTACAGGGTAGAAAGAGACCACCTCCGTTGGCAGAAGGTCCAGGTGCGAAAACAGTGGTGGTTGTGGTTGTGTTTCTTCGGAGGGGGTGGGTTGTAGTTGGCTGGAGACCATGCTGGATAGAGGATGATGGGAGTTGTAGTTGTGATGGAGTGGTTAAAATGCTGTAGTGCAGCTCTAACTGGGCTCACGGCCTGGGGTTCGATCCCAGCTAGCAAGCTCAAGGTTCACTTAGCCTTCCATCCTTCCGAGGTCAGTAAAATGAGTACCCAGCTCACTGGAGGGGAGGGGCCGTGTGAAACCTGCATAAATAAATTGTAAACCACCCAGAGAGTGCTTTAAGCACTATGGGGTGGTATAGAAGCAGCACACTTTTGATTTTGCTTTCCTTTTAGTCCAAAAGAAGGAATAATATTTGCAGGCACGATGAAAGGAAGGGAGCCTCCATGCTCCGAGAGCCTATGCGGTAGAATATTATTACTCCGAAGAGGAATCACAGCCGTTGGACGGGTTGTGGCCTCCACGCCTGCCCATGACTGAAGGTTTCCTGGAGGTATCCAGCTGTCCACTGCTGGAAACCGGATGCTGGATTAGATTGACCTCTCACCTCTTCTTCTCTTGAGTCAGAGGAGGAAAGTGATGGCCAGCTGTGGGGGAAGCCTTGGTCGAACCCTTTGGTCTGTCTGTCTGTCTGTTTGTTTGTATAGCTTGTATGCTGCTCACTACCCAAGGTCTCTGGGCGCCTCACAATCAAAGTAAATAATTCAGATAATTAAAACATCAAATTGCAATAAAATTAAAACAATAAAACATTAAAATACAATAAATACAATATATTAAAATACAACACTAAAATCGCCATCAGGACCCACAATAATCAGCTAAAAGACTTCTGGAACAGGAATGTTTTTACCTGGCCCCTGAATGTCATCAACGTTGGCACCAGGAGGGTCTCACTTGGGAGGGCATTCCACAATCTGGGGTCAGCTGCCAAAAAGGCCCTGTTCCTACAAGCCATCCCCTTTCACCTTTTTCCAGGAAAGAACTGCCAGCTGATGGATTTTTGCCCGGCCAACCCTTGCGCCAACGGTGGGACTTGCGTCATCACCTACCCCGTCATTGTCTGCCAGTGCCGGCCGGGCTTCGAAGGGCACACGTGCCAACGCGATGTCAACGAGTGTTTCGAGAACCCCAGCCCTTGTCTCAACGGGGGCACCTGCGTCAACAGCATTGGCTCTTTCCATTGCCTCTGCCCGCCCAGTTCCTCGGGCCCCCTCTGCCAGTACCGCCTGGGGCCCTGCTCCTCGGAGGTCTGCCTCAACGGGGGCACCTGCCACGATGTGGACGGGCGATACCACGGCTGCCTCTGCCTCCCAGGTAAGGGACCAGGCGCAAGGGGTTGTGCCTCTCAACACAGACATTGGATAAGTCATTTTGGAGGGACTAATAGGACATTCTCTATTAGTTCGTAGAGTAACTTGTCTCCTGGTCTCAGCCTAAGTTTGCTTGCCCGTTCATCTGTTTGGAAATTTAATTAGGTTGGCTTATCCACATTCAACCTGAAATTAGGGTCATGAAAATGCGAATATTTCTGCTATTGTCAATTTGGTGCAAACTGTTACTCCGGTCTCTCTACCTCTCTATCCAACATTCTCTTTTGATTTTGCCTTATTATTTTCAGTTGCTTTGCACATGGTTTAGAGCAGGGGTCCTCAAAGTTTTCAAAACAACGGGCCGGTCCACCACGCTCTTTTAGAAAAAAAGGGGGGATTTTGGCCATGCCATTGACTTGCTCGCATTTTCAGTTGCTTTGCACATGGTTTAGAGAGATTATGATAATTTGATTTTCTCTCTAGGTTGTCATTCCCTATTTTTAATTACTGGTACAAGTGGACCCTCGTATAACAAACGGTTTGTATAACATAAAGTCTATACAACATAAAAAATTCCGGAGGTAGGGGAAATTTGCTCAACAGAATCGCCTATGGGGCGAATCGGTACATCATAAAAATGGTCGCTATTAGGGATCACTCCATTTTCAATGCATTCCTATGGGAAATTTGTACAAAAGAAAATTTCCTTAACAGAATTTCATTTGGAACGAATTAATTCCTTTATACAAGGTACCACTGTATTTGATTTGTACTTGACTCATATGTTAAGAGTCTATATCAATGTCCACTTTGTTGTTGTTGTTGTTGTTGTTGTTGTTGTTGTTGTTGTTGTTGTTGTTGTTGTTGTTGTTGTTGTTGTTGTTGTTGTTTTGTGTTTTCTACTTATTTTTGTTGCTCGGTTCTGTATTTTATCTTGTTGTACACCGCCCAGAATGGCCCCCAATCTGGATGGTTTTGCAGAATAAAAATCAAATGAATAAATAAATGAATACCAGGTGTTTTGCTCAATAAGCCAAGAGTCTAAAAGCAGTATTTTAAAAAGTGATTTATGCATTTGCATTCTCTCTCAAAAGTTCCCAAGATAAGCAATTTCAGTGGAAACAGGCAGTAAAGACAAGGAACTCTCGGTGGCTTTTTAGGCCTCTGGCTGTGGAGACAGATGATTTAATTCCCCACGGTGTGTCTCCTTGGAAGGGGCTGGAGTCTGACTCAGCGATCCATCAAGTCCCTTCTAGCTCTGCAGTTCTAAGGTTATTAATATTAACAACAAACCATCTTCTAAAAATGAACAGGAAAGCTTGACTAAAGAACCGCTGAATCCCATGAACGCTTTAAAAATCCTAAACATTCAAACAGGGCCTGCAACAAAATGCTGCAGTGCAGAATGTTGCAAATCAGAGTTCCAGCTACTCTGCGCTGTTTCCTCTTCCCCGGTTTCCTGTGCCCCCCCAGACACACACACCACGCTGAAAGCCATGGGTCCACGCCCCATACTTTCCGAGTGAGCTCGGTCCTTCTTGGCTTGCTCTGGGATTTCCCTGCCTTGGGATTTTTCTTCAAAAGGCTCGCCTTCTCCCTCCGGGTGGCTACTCTGAGGGAGGCCTGAAGGGTTTCTACCTGTACCGTATATACTCGAGTATAAGTCGACCCAAGTATAGGTCGGGGCCCCTAATTTAAACCCCAAAAAACTGGGAAAATTTATTGACTCAAGTATAAGCCTAGGGTGGGAAATGCAGCAGGGCCTAGCTACTCCTCCTTTGTGAGCTGGGTGTGTGTGTGATGTTTAAAATCACTTTTAGCCACCGAGGCAAGTGCTTGAGTTGGTGGCTAAAAGTCATTTTAAACATTGTTTTAAAATGACTTTTTAAAAAGTCATTTTAAACATGGGGGGGGGCAGGAGAAGTGGCGCACAATGTTTAAAATGTCTTTTAGCCACCGACCCAAACTTGCCTCAGTGGCTAAAAGTAGTGACCCGAATATAAGCCGAGGACCCCTTTTTTCAGCCCAAAATTAGGGCTGAAAAACTAGGCTTATATTCGAGTATATACAGTAATCGGGCCTTCTCAGTGGCCACCCCGGAATTATGGAACAAATTGTCCACGGAGATTAGGCTGGCGGAGTCTCCGCCAGCCTTTAGGAGAGCCTTAAAAGACCTGGCTCTTCATGGAGGGTTTTGGTGATCGCCGAGTGTACAGTGTGTGTTGTTGTGTTAGTTGTCTTGTCTTGTCCCAGCCCTTTTTCTTGCCGGACTGTATGATGTTATGTTAGTGTGATGTTGACTGTTATTATATATAAACACAACCCCCATAATAAACAGAAATATTTTCAATCTGTTGGATGCTGCCCAGAGTTCCCAAAGGAAAGTCGGGCGGCTAATACGTAAATAAATAAATAAATAAATAAATAAATAAATAAATAAATAAATAAATAAATAAAATTGTTTTTAAATCAGTGTTTTTTGAAAAATATTAATTTTTTTAAAAAATTCCTGTTTAACAATGGTCAAACATTGTAGTTTGATTCCATCTGATGCTTCTCAAGCGAGCGTGAGATGATGAGTTATCTGCAGAAAGAAGGCCGGCCCCAAATCATATTGCCATCTACAAGAGGGAAAACATGAGGAATCCTCCCTCCTCCTGCCATCATGAAGCTCTCTCAACTATCCGTTGACTTTTTGTTGTCAAGTTCTGACTTATGGTGGCAGTTTCCAGGGTTTGATAGGATGAGAACAGTGTACACGGAATGGGGTTTGTGTGTGCCCTGGGGCTGTGCAGTTTGCCTAAGGTCTCCCAAGCCAGGTCTTCCCCGAGGAGGCACACTGGGGGATCAAACTCCCGACCCTTAGCTCTGTAAGCAGATGCCTAATCTGTTGTGCTCTCCACCCAGTGGTTGAGAACAGGACACCTCTCTTTCATACGGTCACCATGCAGATCAACTTCATGGCATATGGAAGTCAACCACCATCTGGTGAAGGATTCTGCAGAATTCAGAAATGTTTATAAGAGGGGTGTGTGGTGGTGGCTCAGCGGGCTAGAGCGCTGAAAACTGTTGGCTGCAAAGTCGGCAGCTCAGCGGTTCGAATCGCAGGTGCCACACAGCGGAGTGAGCTCCTGCTGTTAACCCCAGCTCCTGCCAACCTAGCAGTTCAAAAGTGTGTAAATGCAAGTAGATAAATAGGTACTGCCGTTTAAAAAAAAAGCTGGAAGGTAAGCAGTGTTCCGTGTGCAGAAATGCGTTCAGCCTTGCTGGCCACATGGCCACGTTTTGCACAACACTGGTTCTTTGGCTTAGAAACAGAGATGAGCATCACCCCTAGAGTCAGACATGACTAGCACGCATGTGGGGGGGGGGGACCTTTCCCTTTTTAATATATTTTATCTATATATAGTTGATCCTCATAAAAGTATTGCCCTCCCATGGACTTCTTTTGGATTACTGTGGATTCACACAGCCTTGCTGGTTTGGGGGAACTTTTGGGGTGGGCTGGTGAGGGAGACAGCCCCTAACCCAGCAATGCTGGCTGAGAGTTTAGGAAAGTTGTGGAATCTCATAGCCAGTACAGTCAGTCATATTTCAGAGAATGCTCTTCAGTTGCCTGTGTTCATTCATTCATTCATTCATTCATTCATTCATTTATATCCCACCCATCTGGCCTACACGGCCATTCTGGGCAGCTTGCAACAACTCACATATACAGTACAATAAAACAAATATCCAAAATCAAATAATGAACAGCAAATTATATAATCAACAAGAAGAAAAACTGTTGAGGCAGTTCCTCGTTTAGCTGCTGTCGGTAAATGGCACAGAAGCAGTGTTCTCTCTCTCTCTCTCTCTCTCTCTCTCTCTCTCTCTCTCTCTCTCTGTGCATGAATGTGAATGTGTTGTCCTTCGCTTTAAAGCAGGCATGCCCAAACTTCGGCCCTCCTGATGTTTTGGACCACAACTCCCAGAATTCTAAGCTTAGATTGCCAATAGCAAAGGACTGTGGGAGTTGCGGTCCAAAACATCTGGAGGGCCAAAGTTTGGACATGCCTGCTTTAAAGAGAAAAATGTGGTCGATCAGCCTTGAGCTCCCCCAATTGGCCGACATTGGTAGAATTCTCCTCTCCTAAATTGTCTCCTCTCACCGTCTCCCCCTACAGGCTACACGGGTCAATACTGCGAAGTGAACCCAGATGACTGTGTGGGACACCAGTGCAGCAATGGAGGCACCTGCCAGGATGGAGTGGGTTCCTATTCCTGCCACTGCCTCCCTGGGTGGACAGGTAAAATGGAGGCCCAAGTTGCTCTGCTCGCCCTCCCTCCCTCCCTCCCTCCCTCCGAAGCCACTAAGCCAAAGTGGCGGGTGGATGCATGACAGCTGGAGAACCATCATATGATGCTCTCAAGCAGAAGGGCTTCTACCCATCCAGGAAAGGGTTGTTTTTCCCCTATAAGCAAAGACCATATCTCCTTCTGTGAGCTGCCTTGGGTTATTTTAAAGAGAAAGGTGGGATGAAAAAATAATTTAAAGCAATCAGCCAATCAATACTTTCCAGGCATTAAGATCATCAGAGGAGCTCTTTCACTTGGCCCCACCACCTTTGCAGGTATATGTTCCCAGGCAGTGGAAGAATGAATTGCACAGATATAGGATGGGGGACACTTGGCTGGAGAATAGTACCTGTGAAAGGGATTTGGGAGTCTTAGTGGACCACAAATTGAACATGAGTCAGCAGTATGATGCGGCAGCCAGGAAAGCCAATGCAATTCTTGGTTGCATCAACAGAACCATAGTGTCTAGATCAGGGGTCCTCAAAGTTTTCAAACAGCCCCCAGTTTTCAGACTGGGGGCCGGACCACAGTCCAAAAAAAAAAAGACCAACATGGAAAAAAGGGGGAGGGAGTGGAGGACCTTGCCGTAGCCCTCCCACTTTGAATGCCCCACTAGCCAGCATGCTGATCATCTGGGTGGTAGTTGGGGGGAGTGGGAGAAGTGACATAGCCCACCGCTTTGAACTGCCTCAGCAATAGAAGCAGCTGCAGAGGCTGGCTTGCTCGCAAAGCAGGGGGTAGGTGGGGGGTTGCAATTGGTCCCGGGGGGGCGGATTTAGGACCTTGGGGGGCTGCATCCGGCCCTGGGGCCTTAGGTTGAGGACCCCTGGTCTAGATCAAGGGAAGTGATAGTACCACTCTATTCTGCTCTGGTCAGACCCCACCTGGAGTACTGTGTCCAGTTCTGTGCACCTCAGTTTAAAAAGGATGTTGACAACCTCAAGCCGGTGCAGAGGAGGGCGACCAGGATGGTTGAGGGTCTGGAAGAAATGTCTTATGAGGAACGTCTTAGGGAACTGGGAATGTTTAGCCTTTCAAAAAGAAGGCTGAGGGTGGATATGATAGCTATGTTTAAATATTTGAAAGGATGTCATATTGAAGAGGGAACAGGTTTGTTTTCCATGGCTTCAGAGACTAGGACTCGGGGCAATGGTTTCAAACTGCAGGAAAAGAGATTCCATTTGAACATTAGGAAGAACTTCATGACAGTTAGAGCTGTTCAGCACTGGAATATGCTGCCACAAAGGAGGGTGGTGGAGTCGCCTTCCTTGGAGGTTTTTAAGCCGAGGCTGGATGGCCATCTGTCGGAAATATTGTGATGGGGTTCCAGCATGGCAGGGGGTTGGACTAGATGGCCCTTGAGGTCTCTTCCAACTCTATGATTCTATGATTCCCACAAGAGGCCTGGCTGGCCCCATCTTTGCTGATTTTAATATACTTGTTTAATATTTTTAATATGTTTAATATTGTCTTTTTAATGATGTGAGCCACTTTGGGTCCTATTTAGGGAGAAAGGAGGGAGAAGCCATCATATTTGAAAGAAAGAAAGAAAGAAAGAAAGAAAGAAAGAAAGAAAGAAAGAAAGAAAGAAAGAAAAGCTTCTAAAAATTCTACATATCTCTAGAATGACATTCCCAGGGCTGCCAGGAAAGGGAGGCGGAGGAAGGTGTGCGGTATTTTTTGGCACCAGTTCAGAATTAAAGGATGAGAGATCTCCACAATGGCTGTGGGTCAGGAGCCCTGAGTCCACTGCAGCTGAGAAACATGCAAATTCAATATTAGGAAAGGGATCGGAAATAAGACCGACAAGTGTCGTAACGCCATCAAAAGGTGGCAAAGCGCTCCGACCTGCAAGAATAGTAGCTATACAAAGAAGCCAGGAAGTGCACAACTTCCTTAACGATCCATTGTCTTGTTTTTTTGTGTGGTTTTTTTTTTTTTGGTGAAGTGAACACTATGCAAAATAGCTGCCCTGGCTATTAAAGGAACCAAACGTAAAAACTAGCAGCTGTTTACCCCATGGTGATCTAAGATGGTTACTTCATGTCCTTCCTTGTTCCGAGATTACATTCGTTTCATGATAACGTCGTTCGCAGTCATGTGGTCTTGTCCCGGTTCTGTCCCTGTTTCCGTTTACCCACGGGTGTGATTGATGGTATCGTGACGACTGTTACTTCACGTCCTTGTTTCGTGACAACATCTGTACTTCCCTGCCTTCGTTTTCCATTCTTTTTTGGTCCGACTTTCCGTTTTTCGATATTTCGATTCTCTGTAATATTCTTTGCCTTTCATACGTTAAGCAGCAAAGTTCGAGATTTTTTTGGTCCGACCTTCCGTTTTTCGATATTTCGATTCTCTGTAATATTCTTTGCCTTTCATACATTAAGCAGCAAAGTTCGAGGTTTTATGCCTTCTTCCCTCTCTGCGAATGCATTGTTTACGCCATTGGGATTGTTCTGGAGAATGCAACTTTGCACTCCTGCCACTAGATGGAGAATGTGTAAGTTGCGTGATGAGCCTTACTTCACGGCAACTTGTCTCGAAACAGGAACCGAGACAAGAAAATTCCTGAGGTCAGGGAGAGTTATGGCTCATTACGCTTAAATCCCAGTTCAGGGGGCATGGTCGGGACGAACTCCCATCATCACGCAATGGATGTGCAGTAACATTTTTTCATACTGGTCCCAAGTGGGACGGTGAACCGCGATGAGAGGGATGTGAAGTAACCGTCTAAGGGGGCACATTTCCATTGACAAGCAGACATACGCACTCAAGAAAATAATCGGGATCCATGCCAAATTTCCATAGGCTATTATGTTGGGGATTCTCAGTGTGGTGAAGTGGGTAGAGTAATGGACTAGGACTCCGGAGAACCGGGTTCAAATCCCAGTTCCGCCATTGAAACTCACTTGAGAGTGAAGCTGGTTAAAAAAACATCAAATACTTAAATATCTCACTTGCCTTGGATGGCCCACAGTCACTAGAAGTCAGTTCTAGCTTGATGGCAAAAAACACACAAGTTATGAGTGTAGACAAAATGGCTACAGGTTTGCCATACCATCACCCCATCCTGGAAGAGCGATCAAGAGACCTGTGTGGCTGTTCAGGCCGCTGTTCCAAGTTCAATTAACTATTGATGGGTAAGATCTCAGCCTCTGTTCTTAGAATACAGCTTCACAGAGGGAGACTTCAAATAGAGGAATGTTCTCTGTAAAAATAAGAGTACTTTGCCACCCTAAAGGACTCGGAGAAATAAAATGTGCTGATGTGCTATGAACATCTCTGCTGTAATGTTAGAGCTCTGCATGCCAGGAGACATTTAGCAGTATTTCATAGAATCATATGAGTTGGAAGTGACCTCAAGGGCCATCCAATCCAACCCGCTGCCATACAGGAACCCCCATCACAGGACGCCCAACAGATGGCCATACAGCCTCTGCTTAAAAACCTCCAAAGAAGGAGACTCCCCCACCCTCCATTGTGGCAGCATATTCCTCCGCTGAACAGCTCTAAACTATCAGGAAGTTCTTCCTAATGTTTAAATTGGATATCGTTTCCCGCAGTTTGAAACCATTGCCCCGAGTCCTAGTCTCTGAAGCCATGGAAAACAAACCAGTTCCCTCTTCAATATGACATCCTTTCAAATATTTAAACATAGCTATCATATCCCATCTCAGCCTTCTTTTTGTAAGACTAAACATTCCCAGATCCTAAGCTGTTCCTCGAAAGACATTTCTTCCAGACCTTTAACTCTCCTGGTCGCTCTCCTCTGGACGCGCTCGAGGTTGTGAACATCCTTTTTAAATTGAGGTGCGCAGAACTGGACACAATACTCCAGGTGGGGTCTGACCAGAGCAGAATAGAGTGGTACTATCACCTCCCTTTTTCTAGACACTATGGTTCTGTTGGTGCAACCAAGAATTTCATTGGCTTTCTTGGCAGTTGCACCATACTGCAGACTCATGTTCAATTTGTGATCCACCCAGACTCCCAGATCCCTTTCACAGGTACTATTCTCCAGCCAAGTGTCTCCCATCATATATCTATTCAACTTTAATGAATGCAACTTTGCCTTCAGTCAAGAGAATGTTTTCCAGTCTCATTGACCTTTCAGTTCATCGACAGCGATTGCCCTGTTGATCAACATTCTTTTGCTTACATGTTACTGCCAAAATTTGAAAACTGTTCAGCAAAGTGAAAGACAGAACAGCTGAGTCAATCACAGGATGCTGCTGCCTAGGGAATCAGACCAACAGTCCCCCTAGGATTGTTCTTGCATCTTCTCTTTGGCGGTTACTTCACATCCCGTTCATTCCTCCTTGCTGTCCCGTTTGGGACCGGTACCAAAAAAAACTTACTTCACGTCCATAGCGTGACAGCAAAAAGTAGTCTCAACCACGCCCCGGAACCGGGAACAGCGTGACAAGCCATACCTCCCCCTGGGCTGGGGAATTCTCTTGTCCCGGTTGGTTCCTGGTTCCTGTTCCGAGACAAGGGACCGTGTGGTAACAACTGTCACACAACAACCAGTGTCCATCTAGTGGTCAGTGGCTGAAGCGGCATTCAACATTAGTTTCCCTATGGGAAACACCATGCAGTACAAATGTTTATTAAAGGAAGTGCTGAAAATTCTGTAGCATTGACGTGTAAATCCCGGAAGATCAGTAAATCGAAATATCGAAGAAGTTTTATTTACCATATTAAAAAATAAAGGTTAAAAAGAAAGACAAATATAGAATTTGTCACAGAACAAGACCATGAAGTAACAGTTGTCACGAGACAAGTAATCACGCCCGTGAGTAAACGGAAACAGGGACTGAACAGGGACAAAACCACGTGACCACGAACAACATTGTCACGGTACAAATGTAATCCCGGAACAAGGTAGGACGTGAAGTACCCGCCTTTATGGCTCCATAAGACTTTAGGTAGTGGAATGGTAATCTTTGAAATGTGAGATAGGAAAGGCAGGAGTCTTGTGAATGCCACTTAGGTGCCCTGCTGCTGAACCCTAAGCCCTTTTGTACTGTGATGTGTACAATATGCATTTAATATTCCACTAATGACTTTTGCACCACTTCTAGAATGTGAAATGTTAGGAAACATTCCGTGGTGCCACTGCAGTACTATTGATGGAGGGGACACGAGAGCCAAAGCTCTTGTATGGATGCATGCAATGCCAATGTACCTGTTAGAAAGCCCTGGAGGATTGCAGGTGGGGAGGGGCTGTATTTTACTTTGAGGAACCGTCTTCTGTCCAGCGCCATTCTGGTGACCATCCATTTCTGACCCACAGGGTTGCTTTGCCACCTCCACGATGCCTGCCTTAGCAACCCATGTCATCCGGATGCGCACTGTGATACTGACCTCGTGACTGGCCATGCTGTCTGTACCTGCCAGCAAGGTTACACTGGGGCCCTATGCTATGAGGACGTCGACGAGTGTCAGATGGGTAAGGGGGACGAGAAGGAGAGGAGGGGTCCCTCATAAAGCCAGCCTCATAACAAAGGTAGCCTGCTCCTTTTCTGCCATATGATTGGAGTCCTCACGGTGCAGTGGTTAAACTGCTGTACTGCAGCTGCAACTGTGCTCAAGACCAGGGGTTCAATCCCAGGTAGCTGGCTCAGGGTTCACTCAGCCTTCCGTTCTTCTAAGGCCGGTAAAATGAGTACCCATCTTGCTGGTGGTGGGGGGCAATGTGTAGCCTGCATAATTACTTGTAAACCACCCAGAGAGTGCTTTAAGCACTATGGGGGAGTATACAGTAGGACCCCCGTATTCACTGATTCATTAACCACTGATTCAGTTATCCGTGGTTGGCTGAGTTAAAAATTAGACATATAATCCAGCAGCCCAGCCGCAAAGCAAGCTACTGTCATAAAAAAGCAGCCGTAAAGCAAGCTACTGTCACAAACAGCAGCTGTAAAGCAAAACAGTTTTTTTTGGTGGCATTCTCTCTTATCCACGGTTTTCGTTATCCATGGGAAAGCCTAGAACCGATTCCCAGCAGATACTGCAGTACTACTGTATGAGAACACTTTTCTTTTTCTTTTTTTATTTGAACAGCTTGAAACAGCCACATTAGATGGCAAATAAGTGTGTGTGAGGACATAGAAAAATGTGGACTACACAAAATTACAACCGCACAGTAATTTTGTGTAGTCCACAAAAGCTTTTAACCACACATGCCAGCCTGTTGAAACCAGCTTCGACCTCACCTTAAGAAGCATGCCTCGTAGAGTTTTGCCATGAATTTCGGGCTATTCATTCATAGTTTTTCTGCTCCTTCCACAATATTTTGGTGCATTCCCGAAGAAGTTGGCTTTTTAATCGTGAAAGCTCACACAGATTTTTTTTAGTGGTCCTATGTTTGTCAGAAAGCTGTAATCTGAGGCTTCCTCGGCTTGTTAGATTTGCTATATCCTATTTTAAAAAGAGGCTTTGCCCTCAGCTGTTTTTCTCTCCAAGAATAATGATAAATTAGTGTGAAATGGCCTTGCTTTCCCCAATTACTGAGAGCATGCTAATTTTTTTCTTTCTGTCCATCAAGGGTGGAAAAGCCGTAAAAAGAAAAGGTCAAGGTTAAAGGTGTGTGTTTGTTTGTGGGTTGTCCTCCCTCAAGTGGTGAGAGGAAAGTGTGTGTGTGTGTGAGAGAGAGTGTGCAGCTTGTCTTCTCTTTTCTACATCAGTTCAGGCGGTCACATGCCTGAACTGATACAAAGGAATCTGTTTTTTAAAAAGGAGAATCCCCAGCTGCAGAAGAGGACACCTATGTATTTTGGAGAAGAAAACTGGGAAAAAATACTGTATATATAATAATAACTTAATAACTTTATTTTTATGCCGCCTTTCTCCCCGGAGGGACCCAAGGCAAGGTAGGGAATCGTTATTGCTGGATAGGCTGATGGTTATACCGGCCCAGAAAGTTCCTTCCAAGCCAAACTTCCCAATGGCAACACACACAAGGTTAAATTAAATTTTTGAGGACTCTCAGTCATCCAGGTGAGGTTATCCGGAAGTTGAATCGTGGCAACCAAACTTCTTTTCTTGTGAGCTCGAAATGTTTCGCTACTCATCCAAGTAACTTTGTCAGTCTGGGGATCACGGATCTCCTTTCATCGATCTCCAGACAAATTAGAAGCACTTCGCACCTCCGCCAAGGAGGCCACAGCTAAGGACCCAGAGTTAATGGGTGTAGGGAAGGGTTGCCTAGGTGGAACTTTCATGCACCCCAGACCATTGGGCATCTAACGAGCCTATTCAGGCCACTGCCCACTGCCCACTTAACGAGCCTATTCAGGCCATTGTCCACCTAATGAAGTTACTTAGGCCACTGTCCACCTAATGAGCCTATTCAGACCAGGGGGTGTGCGAAACCAAGGTGAACTATAAATTGGAAGCCTCGGCCCAACTT
Organism: Phrynocephalus guinanensis; assembly: GCA_037367245.1. Lineage (NCBI taxonomy): Eukaryota > Metazoa > Chordata > Lepidosauria > Squamata > Agamidae > Phrynocephalus > Phrynocephalus guinanensis. The sequence continues at coordinate 20,693,689 of CM074744.1, forward strand.
TTCACAGACTGGTGAAGCTACTTAGACGAGGAGCAAAACGATCTCACAAGAAAAGAAATCCAGTTGCTGTGACTCAACTTCTGAAAGTTAAACTAACTTCGGGCACAAATAAAACAAAACAAAACACAAAAACAAAAAAAGACACAAAACATGTGGTACCTTAAAGACTAACTTTCATATTTTAGTGGTCTTTAATCTTTAAGGTGCCACACCACATATTTTGTGTCTTTTGTTCTGTTCTGTTTTGTTTTTCTTTGATTTTTGTCTGAAACTCTTGAAAAGATTTTTGATTTTTTGCCTGAAATTCTCAACTAACACGGCTACCCTCTAAGACGGTGGTGTCCAAACTTCGGCCCTCCAGATGTTTTGGACCACAACTCCCATAGTCCTTTGGCATTGGCAATACAGGCTTGGAATTCTGGGAGTTGTGGTCCAAAACATCTGGAGGGCCGAAGTTTGGACACCCCTGCTCTAAGAAACTTGAAAAGGCCATGTTGGCGGAAGGCTTTTGGGACTAGCAGTCCAAAGAATTTAATATTTCGGAGCTCCTTTTGTCCTCCAGCTTGAGAAATAGCAAAATATTTGATCTGTTTTGGTGGACGGATGAGTTTCAAGCCCGTGTCTTCCTTTCCGTTGCTTCTTGCTTCTTCGCCAGGTGCGGAGCCCTGCGAACATGGCGGAAGTTGCCATAACACCCTCGGCTCCTTCAGCTGCCGCTGTCCTGAGGGCTACACGGGCTCCCGCTGCGAATCCAACCTCAACGAATGCCTCAGCCAGCCTTGTCACAATGGCGCCTCCTGCCTTGACCTGCTGGGCCGCTTCCAGTGCCTCTGCCCCTCAGGTGAGGAGGAGGAGGAGGAGGAGGAGGAGGAGGAGGAGGAGGAGGAAGGCCAAGTCCTGCCCATAGAATCCAGGAATGGCCGCAATGTGGAGAGAAATGGCCTCCAATCTCTTCTCAGCCGCAAAACTCAATGGGGTGGCGACACCGCTAGGACCATGGGCCAACTTTCTGCCTCTTGGACCCATCAAGGCCATGTCACCCCTGTGTGTGTCTTGTGTCATTACAGTTGTGACTGACCCTTTGTGACCCTATGTCCATGGAGTTTTCTTGGCAGGAATATTGGAGTGGTTTGCCAGTTCCTACTCCAGGCGTCTACAGCACCTGGTATTCCCTGGGGGTCTCCCATCCAAGTACTAACCAGGGCCGACCCTGCTTAGCTCCCGAAAGCAGGCAAGATCGGATGTGCTTAGGGCATCTAGGCAGCTCATATCACCCCTGGAAATGCATAAATATAAGAAAAACCCCAATACAGTACCAGAAATGGGCAGAAATTCACTTTTGACATTTAGAAAAGAGTTTTAAAACACTTTTTTTTTTAAAAAAGGTTTTAAGAAGATGGAGATTTGCTGGGGGACTCTGCATCGTCTTTTCTTATACACCTGCTGCTCTGGGGGCATTTAGGAACAGTAAATTCTATTTATTTTTTTTTATTTATTCGTTCGTTCGTTCGTTCGTTCATTTAGGCAGGGTCAGGTGGCTTGAAACAGGAGAGGACCTCCGTGGATGCTTCTCTAAAAATTTTAATATCTTTAACATTACCTTTAATATCTTTAACATTAACTGTGGGTCTAAAGTGCTGAGAGGAAAGATGCTGCGACAAACACTGGGGTCCCAAACCGTTAAGGGCATTGTAGGTTGACACACAAACACAAGAAGCCATCACAAGATAATCCAGAACTGAGGTGACGTGACCAAGCCAATGTCTTCTCTTTTGCCTCAGGGTTCGGCGGGCCCTTGTGTGAAGTAGAAGAGTGTGCCTACGATCATTGCCTCAACGGGGGGACCTGCCTCTCCCAGAGCCATGGGGTTGTCTGCAAATGTCTCCCTGGTGAGTGAGTGAGAGGACGAGATGCACCCATCTCCACACACACACACACACACACACACACACACACACACACACACACACACACACACACACACACACACACACACACACACACATATAAAACATACATACAGTGGTACCCTGCTTTACAAACGTCCCGTTTTACGCAACCGTGTAAGGGAGTTCTTCAGAAATAACGTGTCTGTTTATGCTCTTTTTGCGCAAAAACCCACTTTACACATTTTAATGCAAAAAAACTGCTTTACACATTTTTTTTTCTGAAGGACTTTTCCCCCCAAGATGCATTGTGCTACATTGCGCCCCCATTGCGGATCGGCTTTACATAATTTCCGCTTGACGTAACGTGACGGAAGACGGATTATTTCCGTAAAGCGGGGGTACTGCACTGTATCCTGCCCTTAAACGTCCTCCAAAGGGTTCAGCCACCAGGTTGCCACACCTGCGCTTGCCCTTGCCCTGGAGGTTCAGTACAAGCCATCCCTGTGACCTTGCTTGCCCTCGCACACTTCTTAGGCTTCGAAGGCCCCCGATGCAAGCGAGAGGTGGACGGCTGCGCCAGCTCCCCCTGTAAGAACGAGGGCCGATGCCAGAACACGGCAGGGGTTTTCCACTGCACCTGCCCCCCAGGTAAGGCACTCTGAGCAACCCATCCCAAAATGAGCTTTTGGATTTCATTGTCTCAGTCCAGCACATTTTGGATTTCCTTGTCTCAGTTTAGGTTTTTTATCTAACGAGAAAAAAACAGGAAACATGCACAACCCAAGACGTGTTTAGAATAGGCAAAGTAGCAACAAGAAAGCTTAGCGGAGGGAGGAAAGTGATTTAAGGTCTCATGCCAGCGTGTATCCCACGAAGGGTTATATTAATATTTTTTTTCATGTACTGGATAAGGCTATATTTTTGTATTAAATTGTTAGGCTAACAATTGAGGGTCGTTTTATACAAGGAAGTGAGCTGAGGAGAGGACCGTGCACTTGCAAAACTGTCCTTAGCTTTTGTGTGCAATCAGGCATCTTGTACATGAGGAGCGTCTTATAGACGGGAAAATATGGGTACCATTGCCCTCCTATTGCCAGTGATTCCAGGAGTCATAATCCCCTCAAAAAAGGAATTTTTGCAAGGTGTCATCATCTCAGGTTTCGTACAGGAAAAGCAGAGCGAGGTGTGGGTGTGTGTGGGGGGGGGGAAGGCTGAGGTGAAAAGAATAAGAGAAGTCTGGTGTGAGGCAATGACAGTGTCAAGGGTCCCCCTTTTGCAGGTTTCGAGGGACCCCAGTGTGAGACGGAGGCCGACCTCTGCCACAGCGCCCCCTGTGGCCGTGGAACCTGCATGAACACGCCAGGATCCTTCACGTGCGTTTGCTCCCCAGGCTTCACTGGACCTCGATGCATGGAGATCAGGGACCCCTGTAAGAGCCAGCAGTGCCTCAACGGGGGCAGTTGCCAAGTAACAGAATCCGGGTACGGATGAGGAGGGGGGGGTGAAGCCTGACTCCCGGATGTCAACTTTGCCAGTACCCACTGAAGTTGTTAACAGTCCTGTTCCCTGGGATTTTTGTGTAACTCTGGGCTCAGCTTCCTCAACGTCTCTTCATATTTCTTCTTTCTGTCCTCATTTTTAAATATTTAATATGATTATTGCTTAGGACTGAAAATGGGCCAGACCAAAAGGAGCAACCAGTTTAGTTTAATCCATCTTACTGCTCAGGCCATTTGCTTGGTACATGGGGGAAGTGGCTACAAATTAAGTAGTAATTATATAACAAAATATTGAGCGGTGTTAATAATAATTGTGTCGTCAAGTCAGCTTTGACTTAGGGCAACCCTTTTTGGGGCTTTCCGGGTGGAGAGTCCTCAGAAGTGGTTTCCTGTTTCCTCTCTCTCTCTCTCTCTCTCTCTCTCTCTCTCTCTCTCTCTCTCTCTCTCTCTCTCTCTCTCTCTCTTGTGTGTGTGGGGGGGAGCCTTGGGACTGTGCAGCTTGCTCAAGGCCACCCAGGATGGCTCCTCTCTCAGGAGGCCCAGTGGGGAATTGAACTCGCAACTTCTGGCTCTGTGGCCAGAGACCTAAACCACTGAGCTGTCCAACCAGCTAAGTGACATTATAGGATACAAATAAGCTGTGTTCCTCCTCCCCTGCAAAGATATTTCCTACTATAGTTGTTGTGAGTTTTTCAGGCTGTTTGGTAGTTTTTCTTCCTGACGTCTCGCCAGACTCTGTGTCCAGCATCTTCAGAGGGCAAGGAGCTCAGTGGAACTAGGAGTTCTCTCGGTGCTCTGGGTTATAAACTTTATATAAACTGACTTTATAACCCAGAACACCGAGAGAACTCCTAGTTCCCTGAGCTCCTTGCCTTCTGAAGATGCCGGCCACAGAGTCTGGCAGAACATCAGGAAGAAAAACTTCCAGAAGATGGCCAAACAGCCCAAAAAACGCATGACAGCTATCGGATCCCAGCCATGAAAGCCTTCGAGAAGTATGTAGATTTTCTACTCCTCCCCGTTAGGGTCCCGCTGTTGTTAAGGTATTACCCCTTGACTCCGGGTTAAGGCCATCCCGCCAGAGGGTATGTTGCTGCTGTTCCATTTCAGAAAGCATTGTCCATCTTACGTATCTAGCCTTTCTTTCTCTTTATATCCAGAGTCACCACCCCTTTTAGCAGGCTCTGCTCCCATGCCTTTGGCTGACACACAGAGGTTAAGCAGGTAAAGAAATTTTGAGTTTATTTTCCTTCAATGCCAGGAAAATCTTCACCTGTTAAATTTCTGTGGGTTGAGCAGTTTTTAAAGGCAGAAACGTAGGACCAGGTGAGAAAGAATGGCATAAGAAAAAATGGCACAAACTCCACAATCTGCTTTCTGTCCTGGACTAACATCACAGAGCCTAGTGTGTTGTTGTTGTTGTTGTTGTTGTTGTTGTTGTTGTTGTTGTTGTTGTTGTTGTTGTTGTTAAGTAATTAGCTGCCACTATAGCTCCAAGGCTTCTCGGGATATTTAGTTGCCATTTAAATACATGCTTAAAGGTGAGTTTAATTATTGTAATTACTTCTCCATTTTGCAAAAGTAACTACAATGGTTCGTTTTAGGAAGAAAACTACTAAATGCTACAAGATGGGCACAAACAAGTTTGGCCGTTACTTCACGTCCCGTTCGTCCTTCCTTGCTGTCCCGCTTGGGACCGGTACAAAAAAATCTTACCTCACGTCCATAGCGTGCCAGCAAAACCTTGTCTTGACCACACCCCCTGAACCGGGAACAGAGCATGACAAGCCATACCTGCCCCTGGGCTGGTGAATCACGCTTTGTTCCCAGTTCCTGTTCCAAGACAAGGGACATGAAGTAACGGCCTGTCACACAACAACCAGTGTCCACCTAGTGGTCAGCAGCTGAAGCGCAATTCAACATTAGTTTCCCTATGGGAAACACCATGCAGTGCAAATGTTTCTTAAAGAAAGTAATGAAAATTCTGTAGCATTGACGTGTAAATCCCGGAAGACCAGTAAATCGAAATATCAAAAAAGTTTTATTTATGATATTTTTTAAAAGGGTTTAAGAAAGCAAGACAAGTTCAGAATTTGTCACGGAACAAGGACATGAGGTAACAGTTGTCACGAGACAAGTAATCATGCCCGTGAGGAAACGGAAACAGGGACTGAACAGGGACAAAACCACATGACCGCAAACAATGCTGTCACGGTCCAAACGTAATCGCGGAACAAGGTAGGACGTGAAGTAACGGCCTTAGTCTCAGTTTGTCCTGGTTCCTAAAGGTGGTGGCACACATAATGCTACTCCACTCCCTCACCTCCTCAGCTGGTCCAGCCACTCACCGGGCCCAACATGCTTCTTTCCTCCACCTTGCTGGCTAATTTCCCAGTCATGAGCAAGAGCACAGACTTCCCTGCCCTGCTTTTGTCTAGAGAGAGAGAGAGATCACGCAAGAGGGTGAGGCAGAGAAGCCTGAGCTCTTGCCGGGAGTGGAGGATCAATTGAGGAAGTGCAGAATGCAAGCACGCTGGCTCTGGTGAGTGGTGGATTGAGCCAGAAGAGGTGGGGGGGGGGGAGCAGCTGCACCAGTGCTGCCACCACTGGGACGAACCAGTCCATGCCCATCCTCTAGCTACAAACCTAGGGTTCAAATACACCCTTTTCCTGATACCTTATTGTTACCTGAACACTCACAAGGGAGCGTGAGGCAGTGTTTTAATCATGGAGGATATGCCTCTTCAACCACTGAGTGAGGCCTTACTTACACCCACATATAAGAGTAACCAGAAAGTTAGCATTACCCCACAGAAAGAGCAAAATTATCCTTTACCAAGTTAAAAGGGTGAAATAGCATAATTACAACTTTGATATCGGGAAAGTGATTTAATGAGGCGTCACTTGCTATTCATGAGCTCTGCTGCTCTTTACCAGCATTCAGATTCCCTCACGTGGGTCCCCTCTTTCCTGATTTGAGTGCAGTTCTGTGGAAAGGTAGGATAGTAATGTAACGGGTAAACCAACAAACGAATGAATAAATTTGTTCTCACTACAGGCCGCACTGCCTTTGCCCCCTGGGTTGGACAGGCTGGCGTTGTGAGACGGAGATCGATGCGTGTCATTCCAGACCCTGCCACCAAGGGGCGACATGCCTGAGCCGCCAGGGTGCCTTCAGTTGCCTTTGCCCCCGTGGTTACACAGGTAAGCCCCCCCCCCGCCCCCCGGTCCTCAGTTCCTCTCCTAGTTGGGACGCCTAGTGTTCCCCCACAGTCAGTATGGAGCGAGATTGCCCCTAATCCCAGGCCTATCTCTTTCATCATCCTCATTTCCCTCCCACCCTTCTGACTGACATGCAGGTGGCCATTTTCCTTCTGCCTTCTTTTCTCTCCCATACCACAGGTGCCACCTGTGAAAGAGAGGTGGACAGATGTGAGTCGAGCCCTTGCTTCAACGCTGGGACCTGCCTCAATGGCCCCGGGATGTTCCGCTGCCTTTGCCCAGTGGGTTACACGGGACGCAGATGCCAAGTGATTCTGGACCTCTGCTCACCCAGTGAGTATGCAGAAGCCAGAGGCGGCAACGGGATATGGTCCTCCCCCATACAGTGGGGGCAATTGCTAAGACTCAGGGGTACATACAGCATAGTCATTGAGCACAGGGAAAACAGCTGGAGAGTTCAGGAAGGTACCTGTGATGACCTGTAGCCTCTTTTGCCTGTGGCCGTTTCTTCGCTCTGTCTCATGGTAGGGCCAGCCTCACTGAAAGCACACTTTGGTGAAAATCTCTGAGGAACTCAGCAGTAGTAGAGAGCTTTTTTAAAAAGCCCCATGGGCTTATTCCTTTCAACTCAATAGGCAACACTTTGCCATGATTACATCATCCCGACCAGGTGCCAAATATGTTATTTATATGCCAAATATATTTATTTAAATATATACAGTACTCTATAATGCGGCAAAATATTACAACATGGCCGTCCCTTGTTCTGTTTGACCTGTTATCAAACTAATGTTGCCCATTTCAATCTCATCATCACCTATTTATCTTCCCGCCCTTCAAAACAGATCCTTGTGGAAATGGAGGCCAGTGTGCCATGAAAGCCTCAGCCCCACATTGCATCTGCCCCCCAGGCTGGGCTGGGCCCCGATGCCAACAGAAGACCAGACTAAATGGAGACAACTGCACGGACCAGGCAGGTGAACTCGGTTGCCAGGTGAGTATCAGAGGCATCGGTAATTGGGGGAAATGTTCTCTGGCTTTTGGCAAACTCTGGTTTAAAAACCTGTGGGGAAAGAAACTGTCCCTCAGAAACGTGCAGCTAAAAGTGGAGGATTTGGGGAATTGTAGTTCCCACACGTGGCCAGGGCCATTCCTGATAGGACCATTTGCAGGCCTTGAATGTATATGATCACCTGAAGTTGCAAGTGATGGAACAACACATGTTAACTGATCCAGAAATATTTCCTATGGATCCTGGAAAGCATATAGGGTTACAAACCGACATCCACGTGTCTTGCAGTAAAACCCGTTAGCGTGCAGGCCATACACGGCAGTTAATCGGGCTGCTGTTAAGCAGCTGACCAGGAGCTATGTCCATGCGATCAGGGACTTTAGAACAGCTTACTCCTCCCTGAGAATTGGTGCGGCCTCGAAACTGCCAGGCGGAGTTGTTCCGGGTGGTTCAAGACCTCTCCAATCCTGGTCAGCCTAGGCCTCCTCCTAGTGATTTCACTAGTGTTGTTGTTTTTAATACTGTTTTATTTTAATACTGCTGTAAACCGCCCAGAGTTCCGCTGGAAGATGGGCAGCATAGAAATAAAATAAATAAATAAATAATACAGACCGCAGAGGCACTTTGGGCCTTTTCACACGACCCCTAAGATCCGCTGGCCACTTAAATTCGGACCAGAGATCTTAGGGTTTGTCGCTGTTCCTGCGTTCCCACCCCCTCCGCACTCCTGGCTGCTGGCTGCGTGAGGGGAGGGAGAAAAAAGGAAGAAAAGAATGCCGCTCACCTCCGTTCTGCCATCTCGCTTTGCTCCCGGCACTTCATTCAGATCTCTTAAAGGGGCGGGGGGGGGGGCAAAAAAAGAACAAACAGAAGCAAAGAGAGCCCGGCAGTCACTACTGTTATATCTGCATCAGGGATTTTTACCTTCCGAGAGCAGGTACATGAAAAGTGCGCTGGGACGCACTTAGGTGGGCGTGGTCACACTTAATTATCTGTAAACTCTGGAGCTGGTGGGGAAATAATTTTAAGCTCCGGAGCTGGGAGCCATTTGCCGCGGAGTTTAGGGGTTGTGTGAAAAGGCCCTTTGTTATATGAAAACAGACTGAGGAGAAAAATAGCTCTTTGTGATGGTTCCGCATTTAATTCTTACTCATTATAAACGTGCCCTGCCTTTTCCCACTTACAGTGCCTTCTGGGGCCAAAATGTTTAAATGGGGGAACTTGCATCAAAACTTCAGATGGATTCCGTTGTTTGTGCCCACAAGGGACCACAGGTATATATGAATGAATGGATGGATGAATGAGATCCTGTTTGTTTGTTTGTTTGTTTGTTTGTTTGTTTACTTACTTACTTACTTACTTACTTACTTACTTATTTACTTACTTACAGTGGTACCTTGTATAAAAGAATTAATTCGTTCCAAATGAAATTTTGTTAAACATATTTTCCTTTATACAAATTTTCCGTAGGAATGCATTGAA